>OU343219.1:49979666-50163106 GCA_910596185.1 Chrysanthemum makinoi | reverse complement strand
CTATGGTTTTCGGACAACGAGGGTGGGTTTTCTTTCTAGGGTTTATCATGTTTGCTCATAGATTTTATGTATTCATTTTTAACTAGTTGTTCTTTCCGTTTTCAGAGATGGATTTGTTTGCTTTTATCAATCAACCGGACCCGTTTGCTGTGGAGTCCGGGGAGAGAATCCTGCGGCCTAGTGAGAAGACTTTGCAAGAGGAGACAGGTGGGCGTGTTATAGAGCCATCAGAGAACCTGATCACCTTGGTCCAGGAGACCATCGTTGACTCTTTTGAGGCCGCCAAGGCTAACAAGGCTGCTGGAAAGAAGAGGGTTAGGATTCATGTGCCTACCAAACAGTAGGAAAAGAAGGGGTTACTCTGTCGGAGAGCGAGGGGAATCAGGCGCCATTGGTAAGCAGCGTCCCATGTGTGTATTCCTCTGCTTCCTCTTTTTATTAACATGTGTCTTGTTATGTGAGTCTGCGCCTCGGGGCCCATCCGGTTGTGGAGCTCCACGACGAGAGTCCGATTCGGACCTAAGCATCCGAGACTGTCATTGCTTTTCGAAGCTTCTTCGTGTCGGGCTGATCCGACGCCCAAGACCTCCACCAGTGTGCCTCTGGATGGTCATGATATTGATATGTCCGGCCCCTCTCAGCCACCACCAGTGCATCAAGAGAGTGGTTTCGAGTTGGAGTCGCCTCCACCGGAGTTTTCTTCTCACCGCCACGGCGTGGCGGAGACCACCATGTCCATATGATTGATCTGCGGGCGAAAAATATTTATGTTCCGAGGTGGCTCCCAACCAATGAGTTCCGCATGGATGACCCTTGGATTTGTCGGAGTTTGGTTGATACTCAGCAGATAAAGATTACGAAACAGCAATATTTCTTTGTGGGAACATTGATACTTTGCTTTGGAACGATACTTTGTTTTGGACTAACAGATCTTCATCGTGAACAAAGTCGTCTAATATGAACTCCATGAACAACATATTGTAAATCTTCTCCCTCATTACCGGTTGATTTTCTTCTCTAACAAGTACATAGTTCATAGATGGAGTTAAAACCTCAAGATCAAACATCCAATCGACCTTTACCTTCGATTGTCTTGATCTTCTAAAAACTCAACATGAAGACAATCTTGAACCTTCTTAGTAACTCTGTTGTATACTCTAAAGCCCTATGTTGGTCAATAACCCAATAAGTATCCTTCTTCTCGACTTGCCATCAAACTTCCCAGGATTATCAATAGTGTTTAAAATAGTAAGAGGGCATCCAAAGGTTTCATAAAACGATGTTGGGTTTATTGCCCATCGACAATTCATAGGGTGTCTTCATTCGTGGTTTAATAACGAGACTCTACATTAGGGCATGCAAGCGATTACTTACCTTACGCCTAAACTGAATAGTAGATGAGAATCTGCTAACATTGTTCTTGCTTCAATCAAAGTCCTATTCTTCCTCTGCAACACCATTACATTTGTGGTGTTCTTGCAATACTAAACTCCCTTTTTATGCCTTTATTTGCAAAAAATTCATCCATAAGCTTGTTCTTGAATTCAGTCCCATTATCACATCTAATACTTCTGACCTTGAGTCTCAACCGGTTTCAAGGGTTATAATCGATGCGAATAGCATCAAAAGTATCATCTTTAAAGCCGAAAAATACCCAATCGAATCTACTACAATCATCTTTACAACTAAGCATTACTTTTCTTGTTTAAACTTGCCGCAACAAGTCCAAACAAATCCATATGTAACGTCAAAGGTTCTCTAATAGTTCTCTTCAAGCTTTGCAGAAAGCTTTGTGTTGTTTACCCTTCTTGCATGCCAAGCATGATTGATCATTCTTGTAAGTCTTTGAAGGTAAGCCTCTAACTAGATTGCATTTGACCAGTTTGTTGATATTCTTGAAGTTAACATGGCCCAATCTTTTATGCCATTGATGTGCCTCTTCAGTTGTTGCTTTAGCCACCAAACATGTGGCTCTTCCATAAGAATGTAGACTCTTCATGTCTAAACTATACACATCATTTGTCCTGGGTACTTTAAGAACTACTAATTCATCAAACAAAGCTTAAAGTCGAGGAAAGGATGAGACATTCGTGTCGCTGAATAACACAGATGCTTTTTATCACGATTTGTGATACTGAAAATAGATTGAACTTTAACTCCTTCACATATCTAACATTCTCAAAATCTATAAGCCCCGCTTGATAGTCCCTTTTCAATAATCTTTTCCCATTGGGATCATTCCCAAATGCAACTCTTCCTCCACTAATCTTCTTAAAATCGACAGATCTGTTTGTCTCTGTCATACTTCGAGCAACCACTATCTACAATAAGATGATCTTTAAGCTCTCTTCGGGTTGCCCCACACAAAGAAAATAGTTAGAACTTTTAGGAACCAAGCTTTGACTTGTGTTCCCTTATGGAGTTACAAACTCAAATTCTTTGAGTATGTAATTTCCACTATCTTTCAAATGATGATCCATAATTATCTTTTGATCTTTAGCATGTGGATTTTCAAAACTTTATGGTTTTTCAACACAAATCTCTTTTTCTTTTATCACAAAAACATATGATTCACTTTTTGTTGAAAGTACTTGTTGTCCTCTGGATCTTTCCCTCTAACCCATTCTGTTTTAACACCTGGTTCTGTGATCTAAATCTCCTATGTGAATTGTAATACCTTCTAGGTTGATAGTAAGATCTCCTAGGATTCCTATTCCAAGTAGTGTGATCAGACCTTGGTTTGTCTCGGCAAGACTTTGAGAAAGTATCGGGCGGAGTTAACATCACTTTGGAAAGTACTGTGAGATCTTGAGGTTTTGAAAAGGTTTTCTCGGTGTGGGTATCTATGATCCGGTGAGAAGTTTCGTGATTGACCCTATTTGAATTATTCCAAACGGTTTGTGTTCTCTAGGTTTCGGTTGGCGGTCCGTTTTTGGAAATTTTCTAAGGTATACTGAGTGATGTTCACAATCCTTAATTAGATGAGTAGGACTAAAACACACAAAACACGCTTCGACCCATACTTCAAAAGTGACATCTTCTATGTCTATGCCCAAAATTATTTTGCCTTCTTGGTGAATGATTAAATCTGTTTTGACCAAAATTATCCCAAAAGGTTTAGCGATGCGCTTTTGAAAAGGTTTTGAAGAAGGTACTGCTTGTGAGCGCGATACTGATTTGAAGGTACTGCTTGATTTTGAACATTGTTTTCAACAAAGTTCTTTGGGTTTTCAGACTAGATTGAAACTAGCTTTTCCTAAACTCTAGACTGTCTACTCCAAAACGAAAACATAGCCCCTAGGGGGTTGATGAATGCCAATGGGATGAGGAACGACATGATAATCATTAGCTTTCTTAATTTCAGGAGGTGAATCACTTAGGGAACCCTCATTACTAGATGTATCAACATAATTAATGAGTTCTTCATCACTAGTAATTATATCCTCAAAATCACCTTCATCTTGATCACTAGATTGGTTTTCTTCTAATTTACTAAAATCCATTCCAAAACCTAATCCAGTTTTAAGGTAGGCTCTTTTTTGTTTTGAACATAAGAAACATGTGACAGATCGCCTTCACCCCAAGCAAAGAAACTTAGCTAACAAATCATCTCTTTCCTTAGTTAATTTCTCAATTTCAGCAATTTTACAGTTTAATTTCCATTCACTAAGTTTTAACTGGTAATCCTGTTATTCATATTTTTCATAAACTACTTCATTAGTTTCATGTGTTAAGATTTTGGCTTCCATAGATTCTAAGGTTATTTGATAACCTGCTACCTCACACCTAGCCTTAACACAATTATCTCTCTCAATCACATAACTGCTAAGTAATTTATGATAAAAATCATAGCAATTTGAGCATACCTCAGAGATAAGAGATTGAGTTGGTGAAGTAGCCACCAATGCTAGTTGAACAGGATCATCTTCACTTTCTTTGTTCCAATCAAATCCTCCAAAGCCATCATCGATTCCAAAGCATGTTGTTCGGGTTCTTCGGCACAAAAAAAAGCGGTGCTCCAATCCAATGCTTACTGAATCTTTAATTTCTTCTTCCATGCTACCATACGAGAAGTCACCGGTTCATCATCAAATTCTTCTCCTCAACTTCGATAACTTCTCTTGAGCAACCAAATCCTTTGTTTCAAAATTGGAATTTCCTTAAGCTCAAGTTTTGGTTTTTCAGATGTCCTGTTTACTTGATACTTAGCAAACTGCACTCCTTGAAGTGACCAGTCTTTTGACAATTGAAGCATTCAATTTTAGATTTGTCAAAAGTTATGCCCTGTTTTGGTTTGAAATCAATGCTTTTGCCTGTCTTCTTCATGTACTTTTTGATCCTGGCAGTGATCATAGCAACTTGCCACCTGATATCAATTTCTTCAAGTGCATCCTCTTCAATTTGTGCTAGATCTTCTTCATAAGTGACAGGTAAACTAGCTTGTTGTGCAAAGAAAGAGCACATAACTTCATCTGAGGCCATAGTGGTAGTTGGTGGGGCCTGCTGAACATATGAGGGGGTTGTATAGACAACAGGTACTTTGAGAAACGATACTTTGAAGAGAAGCAGTACTTTTAATGGAAGTATGGCCTTCTTTTCGGATGATAGAAAAGCAATACTGTGAGACTTAGAACTTGTTTGACCACTCATCTCATGCTCAAACACCTTAAGTTGATGATATAGATCATCAAAGTCCATGACATCCAAACCTTGTTGTCCTCTGATCATTGTAGCAATCACATGCCATGAAGATGGCAAACTCCTTAGAAACTTCAAATTAGCATCCTCAACTGATACTTCCGCCTTGTATAGCTCCAACATGTTGAGAAGATTCTGAAACCTATCATATGCAGCATCAAAAGTCTCTCTTTCACCAACGTGAAAGTTTCAATGTTGCTCAGCAAATTTCGTGCATCTTTTAGAGGCTTCATTCCCTCCAAATCCGGTCTTGAGAGCAGCCCAGAGCTGCTTAGCATCTTTAGCATCATGAAATTTAAGAAGATGACCATCTGGAATGGCAGATAAGAGAATGTTGAGTGCCTTCTCTTGTTTCCTTAAGGTTGCTGTGCAATATCGCCTTAGGTGCCTTGGGTTGTCCAGAATATCAATGGGATCTGAACAACTTCATTCCCATTCACAATTACATTCTCCTTCTTGATTATTGGAATTCGGTAGGTGATTGAGGGTGGTGGAACAGCTTCAGTCGTCATCTTGAATATTGTTGAAGTAGGGTTTCTTCCTAGTCAGAGTTTCCACACAAGCTCTGATACCACTTGCTCTGATACCACTTGTTGGATCGATATACTTTAATCAAACTAACTTAACTAGCTTGTTAAGGTTTAATAACCTCGGATAAATCCTAAGTTATTAACAAAGAAACACCGAGCAATCTTTATTAAGTACGCGAATTTACTTAACAAAGCTAAGAAGAATAACCTTTTATTATAAACTCTAAATCGCTTATTATGCATACTCTAATACAACTCTAAGATAATCGAACTTTTCTCTAAAACTCTAAACAACTTGTGAATTCATAAACTCTAAAACTCATAGACTCATCCATCTAATGCCAATCTAGGAGTCCTTTTATAGGCTCAAGGATATCCTAGTCGGTTTACAATTTGTAACCTTGTACGACAAGTAATCTAAACATAGAATACAATACTTTCCATAAACGAATATCAGTTCTTTTGTTCTTGCAGTTACTTTGACTTCTAGATGCAGACTTTGACTTTGTCTTTAGCAGTACTTTGACTCTTTGACTTTTTCCAGTACTTTGCAGCTTACAGTACTTTCATATCTTCAGTACTTTCATGTCTTCAGCACTTTCATATCCCAACACTCCACCTAGTAATCAAACCATAATAGGAACCAAATGGGTTTATAAAGAAAAATTAGATGCAAACGGAGTAGTGTCTAGGAACAAGGCTAGACTCGTTGCTCAAGGGTATAACCAACAAGAGGGAATAGACTTTGATGAGACCTACGCCCCCGTGGCTAGATTAGAGTCTATAAGAATACTTCTTGCGTATGCTTGTGCTAATGATCTAAAGCTTTATCAAATGGATGTCAAAAGCGCTTTTCTAAATGGTTTCATTAATGAAGAAGTATATGTAGCTCAACCTCGTGGCTTCATCGATTTTGAAAAACCCAAACATGTGTATAAATTAAAGAAAGCCCTTTACGGTCTTAAACAAGCTCCAAAAGCTTGGTATGATAGACTCAAGTCATTTCTAATTAAACACAACTATACCATGGGGTTAGTTGACAACACACTTTTTACTAAGAAAAGAGAGTCACATATAATCATAGTACAAATATATGTAGATGATATTATATTCGGATCCACTTGTCAAGACATGTGTGATGATTTCTCTAAAATCATGCATGACGAGTTCAAGATGAGTATGATGGGAGAACTTAGTTTCTTTCTTGGTCTACAAATAAAACAAGTAGAAGATGGTATCTTCTTCAATCAATCTAAATACATAAAGGAGATGTTAAAGAAATTCGGTCTAGAAGAGTCGAAACCAATTAGAACTCCAATGTCATCCGACACCAAACTCACAAAAGATGAAGACGGCGAATCCGTAGATAATACTAAATATCGTGGCATGATAGGTAGTCTTCTCTACCTCACGGCAAGTAGGTCAGATATCATGTTTAGTGTTTGCTTATGTGCTAGGTTTCAAGAAGACCCTAAAACATCACACCTAGAAGCCGTAAAAGGATATTTAGATATATTAAGGGTACAACACAATTAGGATTATGGTATCCTAAGGGCACGGGAGTAGAAACAATTGTATATGCAGATTCTGACCATGCAGGTGATTACGTTGATAGAAAAAGTACAAGTGGGGTATATACTTTCATGAGATGTTGTTTAACATCTTGGTTTTCTAAGAAACAAACGGCACTAGCAATATCAACAACCAAGAAGCACGCGTCTCCGCCGGCAAAGCATGCCAACAAGCACTATGGATGAAACAAGCGTTAGTCGACTACGACATTCATCTAAGCGACATAGCCATCCTATGTGACAACAAAGGTGCCATCGACTTAAGCAAGAATCCGGTATTGCATTCTCGCACAAAGCATATAGAGATCCGTCATCACTTCCTAAGAGACAATGTTCAAAAAGGGAACATCTCTATTGAGAATGTAGCATCCGAAGACTACATAGCCGATGTCCTCACCAAACCGTTGAAGCGGGAACAATTCAACCTACTTCGTCTTGGTCTTGGTCTAATGGAACAAACGTCGTAACTTATTTGACTCTACAAGGTATGTAAACACTAGCATTCTTCTTTCTGAGTCTAGGATTTCTATTTCATGCACAACTCACAAACAATACGGGAATTTTCAAAGCCCAAGATAAGTTTTCCACTTATATCTTTCTTATTTTTTTTATAACTACATACACATTTTCAAAGAAAACCTCTTTTCAAAATGTTTTCTAAAAGGATGATACCTTCCGTATCAATTTCACAAAAGCAATTTCTCACGTCTAGGACAAATCGCTTTTCATTATTAATACAAAGTAAAAACCCGTTTTCATTGCATCTCATGTCTTTTGAATGCTAAAGGGACACATAACTAATATGTGTTTTCGGGTACATTCATTTAAGCAACAATGAATTATGAGCATTGATAACACTAAATTACGTACTTATGTACTAAATATGTGTTTTCAGGTTATCTCAATAGGATGCTTTTCTACTTCTAGTTTATTTTTTTAGGGGTCGAGATAACCGTAACTCCAAATAGTTTGCATATAGGTACACACTAGGCAAAATGTTTCCAAAAAGGAAAATTTTGTGCTGCTCGCATCACTGCACCAACGGATCCCAGCCTTCATGCTGGACAGATCCCTCATGGGAAGGATCCGTGGGATCCATGAGACAGAAGCTATTTTTACCTTCTATTTTTCTCACTTTGGATGAAAAATCCATATTTGATTTAGTTTTGTAGTATGCTCTTTAATGCTTATGTTGTCATGATCATATGCCTTAAATTCATATCTAATCATTAGATTTTAATCCACATTTTGGGTCAAGCATTCATCACAATGCATTGTTTTTCTATATATAGAACTCCCAAAATGCTTGCATACTCACCCCATCCTCCAAAACATACAACACCATGTCACTCACAAACTCTTACAACTTAGATGAATCACCTAGTACAAACAATCATCTTCATGATACCCAAACCTTTGTACTTCCACCATCCAAAATACCACAATCACACTCTAGGATATCCGCATGGATTAGTATCCGACCTTGTTGCTTAGCAAAACCATCATCTAATAGCTCATCACCATCAAATAACTCACCACAAGATGCTTCCATCCTAGCACCTCCCTCATCACCAACAAGTACACCAACTTCATCACCACCTAAAGTCACTCTTTTGGAACTCCTTAAGACTCCAACAAGATCTAAACAACCTAAACAAAAAGAAATAGTCTTTTCAACACCCCCACATCTCCAAATACTATTTTTCAAGATCTTGAAACATCACCACCATTAGCTCCCATTACATTACAAGAACATCTAGGTTCTTTTCCACCACCACTTACAAACATTCCGGATGTTGATCCATATTTTCCTATTTTTCCACCACATCTTCCGCATAACTCAAATCAAAACAACCCGGAAAACTTCCGCACTCATTACCCACATCACTTACATTGTGAACATTGCCAATCTACTAGGGAAATTGCAATAGAAGTTAGGGAAGAAATGCGATTCATACTCAACCTCATCCTTGATCGCATCAATACCATCACACATCCATAATCTTATGCAAGCATGGAAGGAATCATTACTACTATTTTCTATTTTTCGTACTTTCTCTTTTGAAGTCATTTTCAAGAATAAGTCTTGATCTTATCTTTACATGCTTGTACGTGGCATAAAAACCACTACACATTGTTGTTTTATTACAAGGCCTTGTTTACATACTTTGGCTCCCAATCTTGATTCTCGGCAATCACAAGATTATTTAAGCATGTTACTAACCTTTCTTTTTGTAGGATTTTTTATTTTTCTTCACTTGACGCCCCAAACTAGGGGGGCTACCGTCAAGGGGGAGTTAGCAATACGTGGACTCATTTATCCACACTTTTATTTCTTCCAAGGGTTAACTTTTTGTCTCGACAAAAAGGGGGAGAAGAAGTAAAACTTAGGGGCTTTCAAAACTTACATCTATTCTTAAGTTTTACTCATCATAATATTATGTTTTGTCATCAACAAAAAGAGGGAGATTGTTAATACAAATAAACCGTAAAAACGTTTATTAATATTTTGCGATCTCTTTGTGTTTTGTTGATAACAAATATAATGTTATCTTAAGTATAATTATAAGGATACATGTTATTTTTGTAAAGCATTTACATATAGCCATTTAAATACAAAAATGTAATAATTAAGCATTTGTTGTAATAGTTTATTAGGATGGGTAAAACCATAACCCATGGACCATAACCCATGGATCATAACCCATACCCAAGTTGGATAGATACAATGTATACTTAGATACATTGAATCTAAAGAAAACCCATGGACCAACCCATAACCCATGACCCATAACCAAAAAACCCATGGGCAAAGAGGAGCGTACCACGGATCCCTAGGATTACACTAGACAGATCCCAAGTGGGAGGGATCTGTGGGATCCGTGGAACAGAGGAGAAATTTGCCTATAAATAGAGAGCCATTTCTTCATTCTAACTCACCCCTCTTCTTACTAAATCTCTCAAACACTCTCATTCTCTTCTAACATATAGATCACTTGATCTAGAGAGTTGTTCTTCTTTCTTTCTATTGTGATCCTCATATAGGTCCTTCTCTAAGGCGAGATCACGAGCATTCTACAAGTCATCCAAGCAAGGGGTCCTTGATTGATTTGTCACTCTGCAAGATTTCTGTAGCCAAGATCTTGTATTTGATATTTCACATATTTGTTGTGTAATAGTCGTGTTGGTTTGGTCCACCGTGCTACGGACTCGGTATCTAGCTTTTTACCGGAAAAAGTGTAAGCAACGTTGTGAAGGCTTCTCCGCCAAGTGAAGGAGTTTGTTGACATAGTGCTTGAACTCTCGAGCAGGTGACTCGGGGAGTGGAGTAGGGGAAGGAAGGTGTCCTTGTAGCCGAACCACTATAAATCGGTTGTGTCATTTCTATCCCTTAACTTTACTTTACTTGCTTGCTTTATCATTAGATCTATACTTCCTCTACATCCACAAGATCTCACATATTAACGAATCTAAAATTTTTGAAAACTAAATTAAAATCGGCAAAACTATTCAACCCCCCTTCTAGTTTTCCACAATTGTCATAATGACTTGGTTACAAGCATCATAATGATGATGGGAGCAACCGTGCCCTCGTGTAAGGAGTTTGCCAATTCTCCTGTATGTCCTCAAATAAAGTGCATTTGGTTACCTGACCGGCTAACACAAATGGGGCGTCAACTGCCAATAGATCTATTCACTATATTCGCGTTCACTTGTAAAGTGATTAATGGTTCATGATATGAGGGACTTTTTGTGGCAGGTGTAAGTAACTTAAGCAATAGCAATCAGGTGTAGGTGTAGCATAGAAAAATACTTGTGTTCGGGTTTGTAGCATGTATCTCCCTACGATTTTGAAAAACAAGTAAAAAGTGAGACTACGAACTCACAATAATATGTAAAAGTATAGAGTACTTGTGAAATTAAATTAAAATATTTGAGCATGTATCTCCCCCAAAAATAATATAAAACAATTAAAACTGGGGCTATGAAACTCACAATAGTATCTAAAAGCTTTAGAGTACTTATAACAGTGAAAACGAGTAGTTGAGCATGTATCTCCCCCAAAACAGTTAAAAGTAAGTAAAAGTAGGGGCCGTGAACTTACCTTGGATGGAAATCTGATTGATGTCAAAATTTAATTCAAAGTGAAATGGTAAATGGCTCCGACACGTGACCTGAGTTGACATGTCAAGTTTCAGTATGCTTGTTTATGTTCACAACTTTAGATTTAGTATTTATACGATGAATAGATTGTTGGAAAAGTTTATAGTAATGGTGAAGTGTCGATAATTATATGTTGAATCCTTTGAGTGAAAATTTGTATAACGCGGAAAGGTTTAACGAGAAAGGATAAAAGATAAGGTTTATAGCCGATTGATTATGCTAACGTTAGTATTTATATGTTCGATTTGTTCAAATGTGTTTGTGAAAATATTTCGCGTGTTGAGTTTTATCAAAACCAAGCCAAAACGAGTTAAAAACATATTCTCGAGAAAACATGAAAGTGTTACACTAAAAACCCTTATAGATTCAAGTATTGACAATTTATACCCTCAAACTTTCTTAAAATGACAATTTATACCCTTGAACTTTCATAAAATGACAATTTATACCCTCGAACTTTCATAAAATGACAACTTTTACCCTTGAACTTTCATAAAATGACAATGTATACGCTCGAACTTTCATAAAATGACAACTTTTACCCTTGAACTTTCATAAAATGACAATTTATACCCACAAACTTTCATAAAATGACAACTTTTACCCTTGAACTTTCATAAAATGATAATTTATACCCTTATGTCTCATGTTGATTACAATTTAGTCCTAGATATAAAAGAAATATAGAGTTTTGACAATAATTACCTTAAGCGCCATTCGACTTTATATACATAGTCCTTTATTCATTTTTGTTGCGTTTTCTATTTAGAAAAAAAAGGCATGGCTGGTTACAACTTAATAAAATAAGTTATTATAAGTTTGAAAATAAGTTGAAAACAACTTATTAGCTTATATTTTGGCTTATGGCTTTTAAAATAATTAAAAAGGGTACGTTTGGTTTTGTCACGAAAGGCCTAAAAGTGAAATTAATAAAGAAGAGGCCTTGCGAGATTTTTACGATGTTCTTGATCCTTTCAAATATTTGCTAGGTGGTCTTTCTAATGGTTCAGATTCGAAGTTCTAAGCTTTTATGGTTTAGTCGCAATAATTTTTCAAAGTGAGGGGGTTGGGTCATTTTTCAATAAGGAGGGTGTTTTTTTTTAAACTCGACAAGCCCAAAAGAGGCTCAAATAAAAACGAGACAATGAGAGATTTTTACAACGTTCTTGGTGTTTTAGAATCTTAGTTGTACCCTCTTTAAAATGGCATAAGCCGTTTATTTTATGGATGCTCGGTTTAGGAGAAAATAATTATTAAAAAGGGGTGTTTGGAGCGTTTTTGACAAGGGGTGTTTGGGTTTTATATGACAGCTGTTACGGTTTTGGCTAAATTTAGACTTCGTTTTACACTTTCCGGACCGGTGCACCCGAGTTTTTGAAGAAAACATCGTTCCGGACAACTTTCATGTTTTAACTTTTTGATGAAATTGGCCAAAAATACCTCGAATTTCGTGCCCGACCCTTCTGTCCATAGAAGGTTTTTAACATATTTTCAGTAACTTCGTTAAGGTATCTTTTGACTCGTGAACTCGTTTTAGGTGATTCAAATTGCTACCTTTTCCTTTTAAAATCCTTTTTAACAGTATGTACTTGATATTAGGAGTATTGAAGAAATTGAAATGAGTTAAAAGACTTACAACTCTATAGTACTTGATTTTGGTAGCAAAATGCTCAATGGGACTTCTAAATAGAAACGAGGCTTCAAAGCTTTGCACCTAAGCTTCTATCCTTCTTTTTAGACCTTGTACCTTAGAATATGGGAGTGTGAATGTGTGTTGTAGGCTTAGCAAGTGAGGGATGAGAAGAATGGGAGTGATATGAGGCGTATTTATAGGCACTAGTTTGGTAAGGTCTATGATTTTTAAAGAAGACATGTAATTGGTCTTGTGACCTCAAATAAGGTTGGTAAATGTCATGGTTATGAATGAAACAAAGTAATGTATTTTATGACCTTAAATTAGTTTGGTAAATTTTATGGCTTTAGAATGAAACAAGTAAAGGGTTTTATGACCATAAATAAATTTGATAAGAGTTATGGTTTTGGAAGAAAATAAGTGATGTGTTTTATATCCTTAAATAAGTTTGGTAAATGTTATGGTATAATAATGAACCAATTAATATGCTTTGTAATCTTAAACTTAGTTGGTAAATGTTGTGGTATAAGAATGAACCAAGTAGCCTAACATGTGTTTAAATCTTGTTTTGCAAAGTGTTAGGCTCTAGTTAAGCCAAGTAGACATGTATTTAAATTAGTAAACGTATTGATGTGGCTAAGTTGTGTTCATATATGGCTTTGATAAGATTCTAGTTAGGTTGGAACTAGCTAGGAACTAGTTTGGTTAGGGTTTGGTTCATTTCAAACCATGTAGGATCAAAGGGTGGCGTTTGGGCTTAAGGTACTTGTACCTAGGGCTAGTTGAGGTTGTACTTGAAGTCTAAGTATGGTAGAAACTTAGTTGAGGTCTATAGTTAGGTTTAGTAGCTTTTAGTTAAGCTTAGTTAGGTTTAGAAAATATAAAAGTATAGCTTTTAATTCCATGCATTAAGCACTTGTACCAGAAACATTAAGGACTTGTACTTTGAGTTTGTAAATTATAATAAAATCTAATTTAAGGCTTGTGCATTAAAGATTTTTATTATGTGCTTTATAATAGGTACACTAAGGTTTATAATGAGTTTTATATTAATATTTAGCTTCTATGCATTAAGGACTTGTGCATGTGCTTGAAAGACTTGTACATTTCTATTTTTTTTATAAAAATCATGTACATATTGATTAGGGTTTGTGATTTCATTTACATAAAATCATAGAATGGTAAGTTAGGGCTTGTAACGGGAAATAAAGTAAAGTTAGGTTTTCGTGCTTTAAAAACTTATACACTAGGTATAAAATGTTGTACTTTAGTATTTATGATATAGTTAAAATAAATTAGGGCTTCGTGAAAACTCTAATAAATAGCAAATGTTTAGTTTGAATGTTAAGTAATCGTATGTTAATGAATTAACGTCAAGTGGAAAATATAAATTGAAAACTTTTATACTTGATGTAATAAGAATGTTTATTATGTATATGAGTTACGTCACATTAGTTAGTTGTTATGGTTAGATAAACTGATAACGTTTAAAAAAAATTATACGTAGAAAATGGATGAGTATTCTTTCGTTAGAATATTATACGAGGCGAAATTTACCGGTGGTTACAGTCTCACCCCCTTAAATGAAATCTCGTCCCGAGATTCAGTCTGTGTTGATTGTGGTGTTGGGTAAAAGTGTAGATATGTATGGAATGCTGACAACAGAGATGTTTTCGAATAATTTATCTTGTTACAAAGTTTTGCTTTTGAAATAAGATTGATAAGGTTTATCATGTTACTGTGATTAGTCTTGAAAATTACTTGTTTTGTGAAAATCGAATTATTGACGTTGAAAACTGTCTTTAACAATGAAGATTTCGGATGAGAACTTGATAATGTAGAGAAAGTTTTTGAAATTAAGCTTTTGTAGATGATGAATCAGTTTGTTTCTTAGTAAGGATTTTTGTGATCTCGAGTTCATACTCATGTCATTTCAGATACAAATAAGCCCACTTATTTATAATTCATTACTTACATAGAGAGGCGTTCTAAACAATGTAAATAAGGAAATATAAACTTATGGTTCGGTGATTCATAATTTCTTTATTTAAATAAAAAGGCTCCCAATCCATTCAAATAAAGATATTGTAAATCATCCCACTTAAGAATTTCTGACTCAACATTTGTACTTAACTGATGAGTTACAAGGATATTCAAATATTATGCGAGTACAGAAAGAGTGTTTACACTCATCTTTTAGAGACGAGAGTAAGATAATCAAGGAAAGTTGACATATTACTCAAAATAGTGGGTATATGAGGTAAGAATTGTGTAATCCCCAATGTCTTAGGAAGGTTTCATAAATTTGAAAAAAAATGTAGAAGTAGGTACATGATTGGGAAAATGTTATTAAGCCGTAATACCTTAGAATAGGCATATGCAGGTATGTTTATTTTGTATAAATTGATCAGAAGTATATATCAGTATGCTAAATTGTTTGTGTAGCATAAACTACCCAGAATTCACGTAATTACCTGGAGGATGGAAGGCATGGAGAGAGAGAGAGGCTATAAAATGTTTTTGTGAAAAAAAAAGCAGTTATAGTTTAGGTCTCAATTAGACCCGTTTATCTATAACAGAGGCTCTGATACCAATCTGTAACACCCCAAAATTTCGTGATACGCAACGGAATTTAAGTTGGGTGTTACTTCATGGCACAACAGCTATAACAATAGAAAACGAACCCTAATTGAGTCGTTTTAAAATATTTATCATTCCATTTATTTAAATATCAGAGTTTACAAAATGAGGTCCCAGTGGTTTTACAGTTTATTAAATAAGTTTTCGAATGATAATATAGCCTTCTTAAGTATCCGTGCCCTTCCGTGCCATCCTCATAAATTACGAACGTGAGATAAACATGCTAAAAAGTGTCAACACAAAGGTTGGTGAATCCATAGTGTTTGTATAAAAATCCGTTGAACACAAGTTGAAAAAGTAGTAAAATTCGTAATATCGTAGCACAGCATATTGCCTTAAGTCTCATGAACGCAAACCTTAACCGGTGTAGTGTAATTGTCATAATGACATGGTTACAAGCATCATAATGATGATGGGAGCAACCGTGCCCTCGTGTAAGGAGTTTGCCAATTCTCCTGTTCATCCTCAAATAAAGTGCATTTGGTTACCGACCGCGAAACACAAATGGGGCGTCAACTGCCAATAGATCTATTCACTATATTCGCGTTCACTTGTAAAGTGATTAATGGTTAATGATATGAGGGACTTTCAGTGGCAGGTGTAAGTAACTTAAGCAATAGCAATCCGGTGTAGGTGTAGCATAGAAAAATACTTGTGTTCGGTTTGTAGCATGTATCTCCCCACGAGTTTGAAAAACAAGTAAAAAGTGGGACTATGAACTCACAGTAATATGTAAAAGTATAGAGTACTTGTGAAATTCAATGAAAATATTTGAGCATGTATCTCCCCCAAAAATAATATAAAACAATTGAAACTGGGGCTATGAAACTAAAAGCTTTAGAGTACTTATAATAGTGAAAACGAGTAATTGAGCATGTATATCCCCCAAAACAGTTAAAAGTAAGTAAAAGTAGGGGCCATGAACTCACCTTGGATGGAAATCTAATTGATGTCAAAATTTAATTCAAAGTGAAATGGTAAATGGCTCCGACACGTGACCTGAGTTGACATGTCAAGTTTTAGTATGTTTGTTTATGTTCACAACTTTAGATTTAGTATTTATACGACGAATAGATTGTTGGAAAAGTTTATAGTAATGGTGAAGTGTCGATAATTATATGTTGAATCCTTTGAGTGAAAATTTGTATAATGCGGAAAGGTTTAACGAGAAAGGATAAAAGATAAGGTTTATAATCGATTGATTATGCTAACGTTAGTATTTATATGTTCGATTTGTTCAAATGTGTTTGTGAAAATATTTCACGTGTTGAGTCTTTTCAAAATCGAGCCAAAACGAGTTAAAAACATATTCTCGAGAAAACATGAAAGTGTTACACTTTATACCCTTATAGATTCAAGTATTGACAATTTATACCCTCAAACTTTCTTAAAATGACAATTTATACCCTTGAACTTTCATAAAATGACAATTTATACCCTCAAACTTTCATAAAATGACAACTTTTACCCTTGAACTTTCATAAAATGACAATTTATACACTCAAACTTTCATAAAATGATAACTTTTACCCTTGAACTTTCATAAAATGACAATTTATACCCACGAACTTTCATAAAATGACAACTTTTACCCTTGAACTTTCATAAAATGATAATTTATACCATTATGTCTCATGTTGATTACAATTTAGTGCTTGTTATAAAAGAAATATAGAGTTTTGACAATAATTACCCTTAAGCGCCATTCGACTTTATATACATAGTCCTTTATTCATTTTTGTTGCGTTTTCTATTTAGAAAAAAAAGGCATGGCTGGTTACAACTTACTAAAATAAGTTATTATAAGTTTGAAAATAAGTTGAAAACAGCTTATTAGCTTATATTTTGGCTTATGGCTTTTAAAAGAATTAAAAAGGGTACGTTTAGTATTGTCATGAAATGCCTAAAAGTGAAATTAATAAAGACGAGGCCTTGCGAGATTTTTACGACGTTCTTGATCCTTTCAAATATTTGCTAGGTGGTCTTTCTAATGGTTCAGATTCGAAGTTCTAAGCTTTTATGGTTTAGTCGCAATAATTTTTCAAAGTGAGGGGGTTGGGTCGTTTTTCAATAAGGATGGTGTTTTTTTTAAACTCGACAAGCCCAAAAGAGGCTCAAATAAAAACGAGACAATGAGAGATTTTTACAAATTTCTTGGTGTTTTAGAATCTTAGTTGTACCCTCTTTAAAATGGCATAAGCCGTTTGTTTTATGGATGCTCGGTTTAGGAGAAATTATTAAAAAGGGGTGTTTGGAGCATTTTTGACAAGGGTGTTTGGGTTTTATATGACAAATTGCTACGGTTTTGGCTAAAGTTAGACTTCGTTTTACACTTTCCGGACCGGTGCACTCGAGTTTTTGAAGAAAACGTCGTTCCGGAAAACTTTCATGTTTTAACTTTTTGATGAAATTAGCCAAAAATGCCTCGAATTTCGTGCCCGACCCTTCTGTCCATAGAAGGTTTTTAATAGATTTTCAGTAACTTCGTTAGACCGTATCTTTTGACTCGTGTACTCTTTTTAGGTGATTCAAATTGCTACCTTTTCCTTTTAAAATCCTTTTTAACAGTATGTACTTGATATTAGGATTATTGAAGAAATTGAAATGAGTTTAAAAGACTTACAACTCTATAGTACTTGATTTGGTAGCAAAATGCTCAATGGGACTTCTAAATGGAAACGAGGCTTCAAAGCTTTGCACCTAAGCTTCTATCCTTCTTTTTAGACCTTGTACCTCAGAATGTGGGAGTGTGAATGTGTGTTTTAGGCTTAGCAAGTGAGGGATGAGAAGAATGGGAGTGATATGAGGCGTATTTATAGGCACTAGTTTGGTAAGGTCTATGGTTTTTAAAGAAGACATGTAATTGGTCTTGTGACCTCTAATAAGGTTGGTAAATGTCATAGTTATGAATGAAACAATGTAATGTATTTTATGACCTTAAATTATTTTGGTAAATTTTATGGCTTTAGAATGAAACAAGTAAAGGGTTTTATGACCATAAATAAATTTGGTAAGAGTTATGGTTTTGGAAGAAAACAAGTGATGTGTTTTATAACCTTAAATAAGTTTGGTAAATGTTATGGTATAAGAATGAACCAAGTAACATGCTTTGTAATCTTAAACTTAGTTGGTAAATGTTGTGGTATAAAAATGAACCAAGTAGCCTAACATGTGTTTAAATCTTGTTTTGCAAAGTGTTAGGCTCTAGTTAAGCCAAGTAGACATGTATTTAAATTAGTAAACGTATTGATGTGGCTAAGCTTTGTTCATATATGGCTTTGATAAGATTCTAGTTAGGTTGGAACTAGCTAGGAACTAGTTTGGTTAGGGTTTGGTTCATTTCGAACCATATATGATCAAAGGGTGGCGTTTGGGCTTAAGGTACTTGTACCTAGGGCTAGTTGAGGTTGTACTTGAATTCTAAGTATGGTAGAAACTTAGGTGTTGTTTGTTTATTAAGAGGCTCTGGATCTGAATCTGATTCGCACATCTGAATCTGAATCTGAGGCGTAAATGACTGAATCTGAATCAAATAAGACCGTTTGTTTTTTTATAAAAACGTCTGAACATTAGATATTGTGTGTATAATAATGACAAAAACCGATAAATAGACACAACCGAAAACTTTTAACCCACTAATACAAAAAAAAAATAAAAAAATACACCCTCTTATACACACCAAAAACCACGAACATGCAAACATTGATATACTTTATTATAACTTTTCCCAACAATTGCATCCATAAACCCATTGTAAATTGATGCCAACCTATAACTGACACAATTCCACTTACACTATAGTAATATATTGAAGCCATTACTTGAATCATTGTTTCCTTGTACTTAATTTCATAATTTGCACTACTTGCTCCCATAGCGGTACACCACTCGTTGATTAATGCCAGCAAACCTTATCACCTCAAAAAATGAGAAAACATTGAACCCCATTAAAAGCCACAAGAAATAAGAACCAACTGAAACTCATCTTATAGCTACGGCACACAATCTGCCACTCTCTTTCTTCGGCTACAATGTAAGTGACCAGGAAAATACAAGGAGGATGCAACTTTCTTTTGTTGCTTCCATGAATGGTTTTTTTCTTCTTTTTATTTTGAGTTTGTGAAAGAAGTACGCTTAAATACAAGGAGGATGCAGCTTTTCTTTTGTTTTTTAAAGGTTCAGATGCATTAAGACTGCCCCTCCAAGTCTGATCCGGTAAGACGTTTTAGGGTCTGTCCGCGTCTGAATGAAGAAAAAAAAACAAACCCTCTTTTTAGTGTTTGCCTCTGACCGAATCAGATGTTGGAGTCATTCAGAGCCTATTCAGATATTTTTAAGAAAAACAAACACTACCTTAGTTGAGGTCTATAGTTAGGTTTAGTAGCTTTTAGTTAAGTTTAGTTAGGTTTAGAAAATATAAAAGTATAGCTTTTAATTCCATGCATTAAGCACTTGTACCAGAAGCATTAAGGACTTGTACTTTGAGTTTATAAATTATAATAAAATCAAATTTAAGGCTTGTGATTTAAAGATTTGTATTATGTGCTTTATAATAGGCACACTAAGGTTTATAGTGAGTTTTATATTAATATTTAGCTTCTATGCATTAAGGACTTGTGCATGTGCTTGAAAGACTTGTACATTTCTATTTTTTTATAAAAATCATGTACATATTGATTGGGGTTTGTGATTTCATTTACATAAAATCATAGAATGGTAAGTTAGGGCTTGTAACGGGAAATAAAGTAAAGTTAGGTTTTCGTGCTTTAAAAACTTGTAAACTAGGTATAAAATGTTGTACTTTAGTATTTATGATTTAGTTGTGTAAAATCATTGTTAAAATAAATTAGGGCTTCGTGAAAACTCTAATAGATAGCAAATGTTTAGTTTGAATGTTAAGTAATAGTATGTTAATGAATTAACGTCAAGTGGCAAATATAAATTGAAAACTTTTATACTTGACGTAATAAGAATGTTTATTATGTATATGAGTTACGTCACATTAGTTAGTTGTTATGGTTAGATAAACTGATAACGTTTAAAAAAAATTATACGTAGAAAATGGATGAGTATTCTTTCGTTAGAATATTATACGAGGCGAAATTTACCGGTGGTTACATGATTTCCGGAACAGAATGTCCTCTCTTAATGCATACTGCCGCGCCTTGATTCTCAATTTTCTAGCTTTCTTGTCGTCAACCGGCAATGTTTCATCCTTCAAATAGTTGATCAAATGGGTCATCCTTGTGTGTCCTTCCTCTTCGACCACAACTAGGACCTCCCTTTCCTCGATCGAATTTTCTTTCAAAACTTCCACAAGGACCTGTTTTGTTAGGTGGGCAAAGCTGGTAGAGGCTATTTTGCTTAATGCATCTGCCTGCTTGTTTTGGCTCCACGGAATCTGCTTGATAGAGAATGTCTGGAAACCTTTGATTAGGGCCTTGGCTTTGGCTAGGTAACGCGCCATGCTTGCTTCCCTTGCCTCATATGAGCCGTTGATTTGGTTTGCCACGAGTCGAGAATCAACGTTTGCAGAAAGGTCTTTTACTTTCATTTGCTCTGCAATCCGCATACCTGCTATCAACGCTTCGTACTTAGCTTCGTTGTTGGATGCCTTAAAATCATAGCGCATAGCATATGTGAATTCTTTCCCTTCTGGGCTTGTCAAGATTAAACCAGCTCTGGACCTTCCTGGCATGCAGATCCGTCCGTGAATAAGTTCCACGGTTCTGAGTATGGCTGCTTATATGTTGACTTGTCAGGAAGCCCTTCTTCCGGAATTTGACGATGAAGTCTGCTAACACTTGCCCCTTGATGGCTGTCCTGGGTCTGAAGATGATGTCATGTTCATCCAGCTCTATCGCCCATCCGGCCATTCTTCCACTTTTCTCCCTTTTCGTCAATACCTGCTTCAGGGGTTGATCTGTGATAACTGCCACCGGGTGTGCTTGGAAGTATCGTCCCAGTCTGCGGGATGCATATAACAATGCTAGCACTAGCTTCTCAATTGGGCTATAATTCATCTCCGGCCCTTTCAAGGCACGACTGACAAAGTATACCGGCTCCTGGCGGGACTCCCTTTGTGCTAGCAAGACTGCGCTCAGTGCTTCATGTGCCGCAGCCAGATACATGATCAATTCCTCCTTTGGGTGAGGTGCGGTTGCCATTGGTAAATTGGCAATGTGTTGTTTCATTTCCTTGAATGCCTGCTCCGCCTCTGTCGTCCAATGAAAGTCGCTCATCTTGATGCACTTTTTCAGTGTTTTGAAGAATGGTAGTGACTTTTCCGCGGACTTGGACATGAAGCGGCTGAGGCTTGCCAGTTTTCTGTTCAGACTTTGCACTTCCTTTTTGGTTGTTGGGGATGGAAGTGTG
Organism: Chrysanthemum makinoi; assembly: GCA_910596185.1. Classification (NCBI taxonomy): domain Eukaryota; kingdom Viridiplantae; phylum Streptophyta; class Magnoliopsida; order Asterales; family Asteraceae; genus Chrysanthemum; species Chrysanthemum makinoi. The sequence continues at coordinate 50,141,495 of OU343219.1, read as the reverse complement.
GTCACGGCCTCGGACTTCTCTGGACAGGCTCTGATTCCTTCTTTACTTATGACGTGGCCCAGGAACATCCCCTGCTCTGCCCCAAATGTGCACTTCTTAGGGTTTAACTTCATGTTAATCCTCCGCAAGGTTCCGAAGGTTTCTTCTATGTCCCTAAGTACTTCTGCTTCTGAATGGCTCTTGATGACCAAGTCATCAACATAGACTTCCAAGTTTCTTCCGATCTGTTTATCAAAAGCTTTATCCACTAATCGTTGGTACGTAGCTCCGACATTTTTTAAACCAAAGGGCATCTTTGTATAGCAAAAGATGCATTGGTTTGTGTGAAATGCCGTCTTCTCCTCGTCCCCGGCCGCCATCTGTATTTGGTGATATCCTTTGTAGGCGTCGAGAAAACATTTAAAGGAGTAGCCGCAAAGAGATTCGATCTTCCACTCGATCTCCGGCAGAGGATAACAATCCTTTAGACAGGCTTTGTTCAGATCCTTGAAGTCCACACACATTATCCAGCTCCCATAACTCTTTTTTACTAGGACCGGGTTAGATAACCAATCATGGTAATGAACTTCCTTCATGATTCCTGTTGCCACCAGTTTAGTGACATCCTCATTGATGGGCTTGTTCTGCTCTGGGGCTTGCCCTCTCTTCTTTTTCCGCACTGGGTCATAGCCTTCTCTGACGTTCAGCTTGTTTCGCTATTTTCCCGCTGGAACTCCGGTCACGCGTCGAGGGAGGCCAGGCGAAGATATCTAGGTTATTTTTGAGCAAATCACAAAGATTCCTCTTGCCCTCGTCACTCCAACCTCCTTCGATTGTGACCGTTTGGTCTGGAAATTTGGGATGGATTGCTACTTTGACTCCCTCTTTTTTCATAACCTCCTCCGCGTCCTGGTGCGGCTGCATTTCAACAATCATTCTACACTCGACTGGGACTACTTTGTCACTGTGCAAGGTTACGATTTCCGCCATGGGTGGGGAAGTTTAGCATCCCATGTTCCGTGGACAGGATTATCTTTAACAGCCTTATGCCCAGCCTTCCAATTATCCCATTGTACTGGGAAGGGGACCGTACTACCATGAAATTCATCCAGGCGCTGGTTGTCCTTTTACCGTCTCCTAATGTCACGTCTAGGAGGATTTGCCCTAACGGCCATGAAAGCTCTCCACTAAATCCCAACAAAGGGTGATGAGGCGGGGATCATTCTTTTATTGATGTCGGGGCTTAGCTTATTGAAGCAGTGCTCGTACAAGACCTCCGAGGCGCTCCCGTTGTCCACATACATCCTGTGGACCATGCATCCCTCAATGTTTGCCTTAATCACCAGTGGATGGTCATCCCAATCATCCCCGGATATGGGGGAAAGGAGATTTTCATACTAGGAGTTGTGCCTGCAGATACTCTAGGTCTGACCGTCCGCTGCCACGTTTGGATCATGAATATGGCATGGGCTTTGTCTTTGCCCGCGACATCCTTCTTCCCCCCCCCCCTTTAGGGCCTCCATTCTTCTGTGTACCGTTCTTAATTTCCTTGACTAGGTGTGCTAGCTATCCGGACCTGACTGCTTCCTCGATTTGCTTTTTCAGCTGGTAGCATTCGTCCTTGTTGTGTCCCTTTTCCCTATGGAAGTCACAATACTTATCTTTGTTCCAGGACTCAGCTGGACTGGACATAGGTGGAGGAGCTGTGAAGTTGACAGAATCCATGGCTAGGATTTCCTTTGGGGTTTTTGTGAGGGCCGTGAATCTGTCACCTCGCTTCCTTTCCGGCCTCAAGCGTCCCTTAAACTCTGCCTTTCGTTCAAATATCTGGACGCTTTTCTGCCCACCCTCGTGGTTCTTCCACTGTGAATGCTTCTTTTTTGCTTGGTTGGCCGCGGCCAACTCTCCTCGGAGAAACGCCTTGGTTACTTTCCAAATTTCATCCACTGTCTGGGGTATATTGTCGTTGAGTCTTTTAATTAGCTCATGATTTGTTATCTCGTGCATGAAACCCGACACCCGCATACACCCGACACCCGGCGGGAGGACGCTTTTGATTGGAGTCTAGAAAAAACATCCTGTTTCCTGTCTCCTAGTCTTGTGGTAACATGTGGACGTTCTCTTCCCAACCTAGAGAATACGTCTGGTCGCGTCCTCCGACCTTCCACCGGGCTCTTTTCTCGACTGCTGAGTCTCGAGAAGACACTTTGTGACCTGGAATACTCCGTAGGGTCCGATTTGGCACTGGGGCTAGCCCTCTGCCTCTTCCTGGACTTCCTTTTTCTTTCGGACTCCGAACGAGTGTTCCGGGCGTGCTCTCGGGATCTCTCATTCCTGGTTTCATCATCAAAGTCTAAACGGGTTTTGACCCGGTCTAGCTTTTCCTGATGAACTTTTTCTCGCCATTGGGGTAGAATCCGGTTGTAGTGCCTTTCACAGAACTCCCTTATTGATGCGTGCACGGCACGGCGTTAGGAGTGATGTTCTCGTGTCATGCTCCTTTTCCTTTTCACCGTGTTTCGACGTGGAAGGTCGGGGAAGGAGAAGGGTTGTTGCGCAGATTACTCATGAGAGCTTCTTTTGGAAACGCAGTTATGTTAGCGGTCCCACGGATGGCGCCAACTTGTTAATAGAAATCCGGGCACTTCCCTTCGAAGGCTAGTTTAGGCTATCTTCTAAGGGAATGGATCTTGAATTAAGTGGAGTCTTGGCTTATAGCTGCTAAGAAAGTAAAACACCGTTAGCCTCACCGCGGAAGGGACTTCCGCGGTCAACCTCTGGCGTAAGAGTAAGTATTAATTTAGAGAGATAAAGTGTTCTAGAGAGAGAGAGAGAGAGTGTGTGTGTGTGTTAGTTACCGTTTGAATGTCGGCGAGAGCCTCTATTTATATGTTTGACCTTCTTGTAGTGTTCTCATGGTCACGGGTCATGAGAGCGACAGCTTGCGAGTGGGGAATGACGTAAGTCAACCCAGGGCTTGTCTCATTGCTATGACAGTGATAGTTTTGGGTGGGAATCGATCCCGCTTTCCCTTTTTAGGGACTGTGGGTGGCAGTACCTCGCTCCCATGTAAGATTTCTTACTCTTTAGTTGGGTCACGGTTGGGATTTCCTCCAGACATACCCTTCATCCGCGGTTTGACATCCCCTTCTAGGTGATGCACTGTGGCGGTGGACAGCGTCCGGATAAGTCTGGTCCAGTGGGTCGTGTTCCGGGCCTGGGTCTAATTCTTCTGCGTGTCCGGGGGTACCGTACACGATCAATAACAGTATCAAAAAGATCGATTTAACAATAAAGCTTGAATTACTGTACTTTCACTAGAAATCTAGCTACTAATATGTTATTTTTTTACAACAATCGTAACTCGAATTATCTGACGACTATTCAAATATCCATATTACCTGCATGTATTTTGGGGTCATCTTCTTTGTTGAATAAACTGGTTTTCATATCGAGTCAACTACATACACCCTAAAGCATAAATGCTAAATAAAAGCTCAAATCGATATAGATGTATCTTACATATAATTTAACTACCCCTTCGAAACGCACAAAATTTATATTCTCGTTAATATTCACGTTATTTTATGTTTCAAGTATTTAATAAAGTTTCTTGTGTAGTTAAGGCATATGATGCAACAATTTTTTTTTTTTCACAACGACGTCAAACTTACCATAGTGGTTTCAGTGTGTCGAAGTTGTTGGCCAAAGTTTAGAGGCAACGTTGTATTACGTGTGTTCTTTTTAGTAGGTCTCGACTAGCGGAGCTTGATCATCTTTACTATGATGGCCAAAATATAATTCATTAAGTTTAGGAGGTCAAGTCATAGTTTATATATAAGATTTAAGGTCTATTTTTTTTTGAACGGCGATATTTATTAAGAAACTAGCGAGGAGCTAAAAGAGGTTACAAAAGAAGTGAACTAGGGCATTTCAACCAAGAGTTCCAATCAAATTTAATTTTACATCTATTAGAACACCAAGAATACGACAAACGGACAATATCGTCAAAAAGAAGATCCAACCGTGGATGATTGGCCCCAAACACAACTTGATTACGAAAATTCCAAATAGTCCACCACATGACATAACAAGTGCCTTCCAAAATTTCCTTTAGCTTCAAAGGTTAACGGATATTGTTGAATCAAATAAGCCAATCACCATACGAATTAAAGATGTTAACCTCCAAATCCCACCACCGAGCCACCTTAAGCGTCAATAATCGAGCCACATGGCAACAAAAAAGAAGATGGGAAGAAGACTCTACCGCAATACTACAAAGAGGACAAAGGATAGAAGTAATTTCAATACCTCGCAAAGAAAGCTCTAACCTTGTCGGCAACTTGTCCAAGCAAACTCGCCAACCAAAAATATTAATCTTAATCGGGACCACCTTAACCTATCTAGTAGGAACATACGCCTTCGGCAACAAAGGTCTATAAAAGAGCAAGTCGATTTAATATTCTAACTTCCAAACCCATCGGTCACTAATCTGAGACATAAGAATATGATCTACACTAGCACGAAGGAGACGAAGTTGATCCTCTTCGATACCACCTCGAGGAGCTCTTCTAAAAGACGAAATTAAAGACATATCTCTCAACTTAGAAGCAACAGTAACATGCTTCTCCAAGTCCAACATCAACACTCTTGGGTATAATTGTTTCAATGGCACATCAGAAAGCCAACAATCCTCCAAAAAATAAGTACTTTCACCATTACCCACTTGTTTTTTCACAAAAGAAAATAGATCAGCACCTTTTTCCGAGAGTCTTCTGAATTCACGAAGGATGCTTAGCCACGGGGAGCTGCGAGAAGGTAAATTAATGGAGTTATCCAGAGCGCCTTTCGAACCATAAATGGCTTTTATGAAACGAGTCCATAAAGAGGAATCATGGGAGTTGAAATGCCATATCCATTTGAAAAGAAGGGCGCGATTAAGAGCATAAAAACTTGAGATTCCAAGCCCTCCATTTTTCTTGGAAGCCAAGATATTCTTCCAGGCAAGCAACGTTAACATGTTATCTGAATTAGTCACACCGTTGAAGAAGTTCCTACGTATAGATTCCAGAAGCTTGAGAACACCCATAGGACATTTGAAGATGGACATATGGTATAGCGGTAAGGAGCTTAGAACCGATTTAATTAAGGTGAGGTGACCACCAATTGAGAGGGCTTTAAGCTTCCATTTAGAGAGCCTAGAGGAAAGCTTACCAATGATCTCCTCCCAAGAGCTATGTCTCGACATAATATCACCCACTTTAACTCCAAGAAAATTAAAGTGTGCATTGAAAATAGAGCAACCAATAGACTCGGCTGCAGAAAGAACCCCTTCATTAGGAATGCCAATGCCCATGAGCTTGCTTTTTTGAAGGTTGATCTTGAGACCCGAAGCTAAGAAAAAGCACTTAAGCACATTAACTATAGTAGCAACATTCATCTTATCCCATTTACCAACAAAAAAACCACGTCATCAGCATAAAACAAATGAGACAAGGTCAAAGAATAGTCGATAGGAATACCTTTGTAGAGACCAAAGAATCACCACATTTTTAAAAGAGATGTAAGCTTTCCATAATTAGAATAAAAGAAAAGGGATAAAGGATCCCCTTGTTTCAAACCTGAAGAACTTAAATTCGAGGTCGGGCTACCGTTGACAAAAATAGACCCCATTGCGGAATTTAGACAACCTTGGATCCAACCGCGCCATTTAGCTCCGAAACCAAACTTATTGAGCACATCATCCAAGTAATCCCATCTAACCGAATCAAAAGCCTTTTCATAGTCAACCTTAAAGATCATGGCTTTAGATTTCTTATGCTTGCACCACGAAAGAAGCTCATTGAGAATAAAAGGGCCATCAAGGATTTGGCGATTAGAAACAAAAGCCGATTGAACATCACTTATAAGGCTCGAAATGACAAGACTCAAGCGGTTAGCTAAAATTTTAGCAATAATTTTGTACACACTGCCTATAAGGCTAATAGGCCGAAAATCTTTGACCGCCTTTGCTTCTTGCGTCTTAGGGATTAAAGCAATAAACGAAGAATTACACGCTGGCGGAAAAGTACCTGAGGAGAAGACTTGTAAAATGGCAGCCACCACATCGTTGCCAATAAAGTTCCAAAGACCTTCAAAGAATTCAAAGGTGAACCCATCAGGACCAGGAGACTTGTTAGTTCCACAATCCCAAACCGCTTTCTTGATTTCATCATTGGATACTTCTTTCAATATCGAAAGCTGGTCCGAGACAAGGTATTAGGAAACTGAAAATCGATGAAGGGTCTAGGAGAATTTGGATCAACAGGATCAGCGAATCTATTAGAAAAGTGGCTCAAGAATTCTTTTTAACGGTAAGGCTCAACAATACAATCACCATCGACTAAAACCCCACGGATAGCCAATTGGGAGCGCTTTATTAATAATGCCGTGGAAGAATTTAGAGTTTTCATCTCCTTCTATAGCCCAACAATTTTGCTTTTTGGATAATGTCTAACGAAGCATTCGAGTTGAGGTCATGAAGCTCCTGTAACAATTTAGATCTTTCACTAAGAAGCTCTTCGTTATAGCTACCTTGGTCAATCGACTTATCTAATGCGTGAGAAGACAATTCAATTGACAGCTTAGCCGCTTTCGAACAAAGATTATCATCTTTAATCCATTGTTTGATTGAGGTTTTGAGCACTTGAAGTTTTTTCTTTAAACTAATGATACTATTCTGCTCAATAAAAACTGAAGACTTCCACGAATCTTCCACCATTTTATCAAAACCATTCTTGTTAAACCAAGAATGAAAAAAACGAAATGGAGTAGGGCCATAGTCGACATTCAACTCACGCAAAAGAATTGGCCGATGATCGGATAAATGTCTATCAAGACATAAAGCCGATAAGGAAGGAAAAAGCGTCAATAATCCTTCTAAAACAAGAAACCTATCCAATTTACTCATCTTGGATGCGGACCTATGAGACCAAGTATACGAATATCCTTCTAGAGGAAGGTCAACCAAACCCGCCATGGTGATGAAATTATTGAAAGAATTAGCACCAAGAGAGTTAAATACTGATTGCCGTCAGATCTCTCATGAATCGAACGAACCTCATTAAAATCTCCCAGAAGGACAGACTCACCATCCCAAGCATCAATCATATGGCGAAGATAATCCCATAAGATTCTTTTTTCTGTTAGCTCTTGCGGGGCATAAACAAAAATAATAAGAATCTTAGTAGGCGATGGAATCCATGTGCCCCTTATGGCCACAAACGAATCAGAGATCGTAGAATTTTCTTTAAGAAATAATCTCAGATCCCACACACATAAGATTCCTCCAGAATAACCCACAGAAGGGCTAAAAACATAATCAAAAGAGAAGTTTCCCCAAAGCGCCTTGATAGAAAAAAGATCAATTATTTCCATCTTTGTTTCTTGTAAAGCAACAAAACTAACACGATGTTTCGTATTCAACTCCATAATCCACCCTTTCTTGGCCTTATGGCCAAGACCTTGTATATTTAAAGACAAGAAATTCATCTAAAAACTTGACGATCTCCTTGAGAACCAATAATAGTTTCTATGTTCTTCATACATCCATCCATGTTGTATCCCATAGCATGTCCTACTTTAATCAATTCATCAATCACATCTAAAAGTGAACCTCCTGATTTAAGAGTCTTAATACCCTTTATCCCACTGGTAACAGAAGTTTCGTCTTCCTTTGTGCCAATCAAATCTTCTTTAGGCTGTGAATCACAAGTTGTCTTTGTTTTCTTGTCATTTGCCTGACCAACGTCAGGAGTGAAGCCTGGAGGAAATTGAGGGTCTGTACTTTCCGACACCACCTTGTCATTATGCTTTTCTAATCCACCTTTATCCTTGTTCTTATCCAAGATTTTATAAATTTCAAAAGGGTCATCAGAAGTGATAGGATGCTCAGAACATTGGGAGGTATGATTGTTCTCATGTTCGTTTACATGCATACAACTAGATTCAGAAACATGATCGATCTCGTTTTCATTATCAGATTAGAAATCATTCATTAAGTTTCCATTGTTATTCTCCATCTCCTCATCCTCCGATTCGTCCCCAGATTGCAGATCATCTTTTACTTCAATAAATTTAGGAGACCATGTTTCCTGTTCCTTGACACGAATCCAAAATGATTTGCCCTTCACAATGACTTTAATCATATAATTTATAGTTACACTGGATTTAACTTGCACACACAACCTTTTGTATGACAATGTCGTACTTTCAGAATCTTCGACATCAGTCAATTCACCCCAGGAAGAAACGATTTTGACGAATGTGTTATGATTCATCGCATTAATAGGCAAGCCTTCAATGGAGACCCAAATGATTCGTTCATCGCTAACAAACGAATTACTAGCCTGATGTAACCCATTGAACCACGAACCAACGCCAACATGATTTAAAACCTTCTCTTTGGTTGATGTTGAATCCATATCTAAAAGGACCCATAAACCTCTCAAGTGTGTAAGTTTAACATTCTCAAAACCTTCATTGGAAAGGATTAAGTAAAGGTTTGGTAGGGCGTTTAAGTCTTTGATTTTTCCCATTAGAGAACAAGAGAACTCACGTTCCAAAATACACTCATCATCAAGTACAATGGCTAGAGATGATTCTACAACTATGTTATGGTTTCCTCTACCAAAGATTCAAAACGTAGCAAATGATTTGTTAGTCGCACCCATATTCTTAACATAACCCACATAAGTCTTATTAGGTTTTAAATCATTAGTATCAGCCTTGGTATCACCCTTCTCCTCAACATGAGAAGCATTCACAGCCACATTCCTATCAAACTTAGCCACATTAGCATGCAGACGCAACTTCCCAATCCACACATTAGACAACGAATCAATAATGTAAACAAGAAAAGCTCTAGGGGGTCATAGCCTTCCTAGTCATCACATAGCTCCGCAGTACAGTCTCAAGTTTCAATGTTCCGATGACTGAATAACGAAAAATGAGTTTAATGTTATTCTCATAATCTAACTTAGGCTAGATGCAGCAATGGAAAAAACAATCGGTTGGCCGATTGGAATGAAGGTCGAGTGATGGTCGCCCTTGATGTGCAATGAAGGTCGAGTGATGGTCGCGGTGATTTTCGGTCGAGTACACTCCCGATGTCGTGTGTTTCTTTTGTGTGTGTTTAACTAAATTAAAGTGTATTTTTGTGGGGTATGTTTTTTGTAGTGTAGGTCGTTTTGGAGTGATAAAAAGTTGTATGTGGAGGAGGAGTAATGTGACGAGCAAAATGAATCTGATTTGTAGGTGTCGCTAGGCTTAGTAACGACACCTTTTGAAAATTTCGGTCAACACATCTAGCGCTCTTCAGATGGGTCTCGGAGGGTGCGCAATAGGTGCCGTCGCACAAGGCCTCCACTTAAAAAAGGCCACATTTTTATTAGTTTTGCATATAAATACGTATAATATTAAACGTATACGAGTCATATAATTCAAATTTATATGCAATTTCTATTATTTTCTCTTTGTTGTTATTGCCTAGTGTCATCAAAAACCATGAGACGGCCCTGACCCTCTTCTAAGGTCGACACATGAACTAATTAAAGGTCCCAGATGGGTATGGTTGTGACCAACCTAAGTTTATGAGCAATAAGTTCGACTTTAGCACTTGTTAAAAAGTAAGCCTATAGTATATTTGTGTTAAGTAAGATAAACCTTTCTGTGAAAACTCAATCTAACATGAAAAATAAAAAAATGTTTATATCTAAGTTCGATAATTTACTTCTTTGTTATCAACTAATTTTAAAGCTACTACTCATCTCATTTAAACTTGTATACTTGACATATCAGGTAACGAAGCGTGGTATTATATGTTTTCAAAATCACGATAAGACTTGTCAAAAGGAAGTACTGTTTAGTTGTGTTTGTCAATATAATTATTATGAAAATTAATAAATTAATTACTTAATGTAGATAGGAACATGCCAAACTGGACGCTCCACTACATAAAAATGCTTACCTAAACTTCTGCACTTCATAACATGACATTTCACCTTGCTTTTGTCCCACAATTTATGGTATATTGTAGTAGTTTCGTAATGAGTTTAGAATGTATTCAAAATTGTATGTGTATTATCAAAGTTTCCATTCCATAAATGTCCATTTTTGCATTAAGTATTAATGCAAAGTTTTTGTTTACCACGCTTTTATTATAACATTTCTTTTCATACATATATCTTATCCATTATAACATGTCTTTGTGCCTTGTTAGGATGGGGAAGAGATTTAATTAATAAAAAGAAAAAAAATTAATTGAGAATAATAAGAAGAAATTTTAGCTACATATGATACATTTTAAACGAGGGAAAGAAATTTCAAGATAGATGCATCTATTTTTATAAGTGCATCTAAAATGCATAGTTCTAATATGGGTGACAAAAAAAAATAAGTAGTTCTAATTTCTTTTAATTTTTCGCATTTTAAAATTATTTCTTATTTGATCACAGCTCTGTTTGGATCAACTTGTAAACAAAATTCGGCTTTTGAAAATTAAATTTGCATTGCAGCTTAAGCTACAGCCTAAAAACAAATCGATATTTGAATCAGGCTTTTGAAAATATAGTTCAAGGATGTCTCTGATTTTATTATTTAGTAATTTTCATTTGTATTTTGATTTTCATCTCCAAAATAACTATTATTATCTATACTACTTTATAATGTATTTAGGACATCTATAATTAGAAGTCTTAAAAAAGTAAGACAAAAAACATTTCTATAATAAGAAATTAACAAAACTCAAGACATTTAATGTAGTCAGTTAATTAACCGGCTAATAATTACAATTAATGCAGTTATTAAAACACCATTTACATAAAAAATACAAATTATCAAGCATATTGTACAACAAACTCAAAAACAATTATTAAATGTCACTAATACAAATAATAAAGCACATTATACAAATATTCAGGTCCGAACGGGCAACGGCCAAACGGGCTCGAGCCCAAACGGGCTACAAATACATGATTCACCGGAAATTTTATTGTTAAAAAGAACATAATAAACTAAAATACATGATTCACCGGAAAATTTTATTATAAAAAAAACATAATAAACTAAAATACATGATTCACCGGGAAATTTTATTTCGCAGACATTTACCGCAAGAGTACCATTCTCAAGTTATATTATATGCTCTCATATTTATCAAGCAAAATGTTGTGTATTGAGTGTGAATAAAAAAATATACTCTTTTTGCATATGAATTTGAGAAGCATGTTGAGTCAATCTCGTGATCACACTCGCTCTAAAAAAATCTGTTTATTCAAAATGTCATTAGGCTGCCCACAGTAAGGGGCTTCAATCCTTTTACTTTTCACTGTCATGTCAGCTTTCTCTCTTCAGCGACCTTCATGCGATTAGGTGCCCCAGTAAAGACGACCAAGATCAAATTTTTTTTTAAACATTTTTAACATAAACAAAAATTTCATTAATAATTAAAATGTTACAATACTAAATAAAAACAATAATATATTAAATATAAAAACGATACGAAATACATAAATTATAAATCTAATCACGAATGCCCCGCATGCAGAGTCATACGAGGATTCCGATAACCGGCAAATTCCTCGATGCAGCCAAATCTTCCTCGTCTCAGCGAGGTTTCCCAAAACAATTGGTAGTCGGTTGATGCACCTACATCATCTTTTTCGCTCTCCTACACTCCAATTGATTTTGGTGGACGTTGTCCAATACCTTTTGAACACACCGCCACAACTTGTCACAATATTGCCGTCTTGGGCTTGATCTTTCAAAATTTGTTGATCACAGCTTCGTTCAGCGTAATGTCGTTGCAACTCTTGTAGTTTTCTCTCATCGCGCTTCTCTCGCCCTTTCCTCCCCGCCAAACGGATGGATAACGCCTATAATAGCTTTTTGAGCAACATCATCTTCCTCGCATTGTTTGTTAACGTACATTTTCATATCTTCAACGGAATGGGGGAGACGGCAAGCCATATTAAATCTTGTGTTGAGAAGTATTTTGAGTTTGAATTGTGTGAAAAAGATTTGTGGATTAAAGTGTGTTTGTATTGTGTATTTATAAAGGTTAATGTTTTTTTAAACCATTGCATAACGGTAGGAATTTAACATTTTTTGACAATTAAATGTTATAATTACTGGATCGTGATCGTGACTGTAAAACCTGAAAATCTAAAACATGAATAAAGACTAAAATACCCTTGGAATCGAAATTTATAAAATATGTAAAAGATATTTATATTCATTTAACAAAATTAAAACCTAACTTATCTATAACTAAAACTTAACGAATATGTGTACGTGATCGACTTTGTACGACGAAAGTTAAACGTCTCACGAAATAGTTGGGCCATTCGTTGGGCCTTGTTTTCGTTTAATGGTGAACCATGCTGGGCTCGTTTTCTTTTGCTAGCCGAGAGTCCAAGAGAACCCTTGGGTCGTGTGTTTGTTTGTTCGGTTGGACTTAAGCCGAAGCCCACATACCTCAAAAGCCCTAGAACCAATTTATGCTAACTATAAATACAACACATTAACACAATTTGGAAACCCTAGTTTTGCCTCTTCCTTTTTCTTTTTCATTCGGTCGAAGCCTAACACCCTTGGTGTCGAGAGTTTTGTTCCAACGAGCTAAGGTATAACGTGTTCTATTGTCTTCCTTTAATACACCTTACGTTAATATGTATATCGTATCTTGTTTTGTTTAGCCGAGCTTGTGTTTCTTTTTCTTTTGGTCGAGCCGTATGAAACAAAAACAACATAATGACTTGAATCTTATAAATATTAAGGAGCATGTTATGTAATACATTATTGGTTGAACGGTTATTAAGTATGTCAAGATAAAAGAAATCGAACCACATGTAAACAAATCGGACCTTATAAATAATTGAGAACATGTATTGAATGTGTTTTGTGAATCGGATCATAGGCATGTCGAAGCTATATATATAACCGAACCACATATAGATCATGAATCGGACAAGGTAAAACATGCAAACATGAATAAGTAAGATAATTAGAAGAGATAGGGTTTGCGTGAAAAACATGGAGGCGAACCCTACATACAAGCCGAACCACGTGAGGGTTTTGAATGTATGTTTAATAAGTAAAGATCATGTAAAACCTAGAACCTAAGTGAATTGTGAACCGTATACATGCGCGTGTGTTGTGAGTCAAGTGAACTTGTTGATGTGTAAGCATAGTACGTGGTCTTGTCTATTCGAAGCTATAGTGCATGTGTGTGTCGATGTGTCTAATCCGAATGATAAGTAACTTGTGTAGTCACATGAAATCATAACGTGCATGGATATAAAAGTTGACGTATAATATGTGTATAAGTAACGTATGGTTAAGTCATGAATGTATTGAGTAAATAAACAAGAGTAATGAGTCATTAAATGACGTAATATGTAAAGTAATTGCGCATTAATATGATATTAAAAGAATGAGAAAACCCTAGAACATAAATGAGAGTCGATTAAGGTTTGAAGCTAGGTATATTAATTCGTTATTTCATGTGTGAGTTATGACTTATAAACTATTTTCACATTTAACCCTAAACTTTAATAAATGACATAATGAAACTTAATCTACAATATTGGTTATAAAACACTTAAGTCTCATTTAATCATAAATCTCTAAAATATTAAGATCACTGAATACATTAAGTATAAACACCAAACATTTAAAAGATCATTTCGACGATTATGGAATCATAAATAACATGTACGATCGTTAATGTGTATAGGATCCGTGAAGAAGGAGTAATCCTTTGCTTTTCAGATTTTTTGTGGTCATTTGCTTTGGAATAAGGTACAGATATTCGACCTTTCAAGAAAGGTTCCTTATAACGTTTTCTTTTCATTAGCTTTTATATTAAGGTTTCCTAAGCCTTTGCTATGAACCCCATTCCGTTTTGTTTGAGCCGTTGCTTATCGAACTCGATTTCAATTATGAAACATCGATTTTGAACTATGTTGATATGAAAACTCGATTTTGAAAATATGATTAACGATGATAAAGTATGATCTCAGGTCGGTTTTGACATTCGATTTGACCTAAGATAGTTTGACACCCGAGCCAAATATTTCACTAGTCATGGGGGTTCCATGTCCGTGTCAATGATGCACCTCTAACATGACTCTAGGGCGGTAGAGTGATGTTCGCCACGCCCCTTATATGTTATCTGTTATGAGCTCAAATTATGTTATATGACCAATATCTGCGTCATGCATTATGGATGCATCCTAGATCTGTTATCATTATGTTATATGTTATCTGTTATCGATGATTGATGCCGCGTGCATGCACGCCCTTCATAACTCTGGTAGGTCTCCCCTACAAATGTTGCCTTATGTGAATATGATTATGATCCGATATTTGTTTCTGGGCTCGTGGTAGTTAACTATAAACTTTATTCGATAATTCCGATTTATACTTTCAAAATGATTATGGTTTTGCTATCTTTCGTTCACTATATTTTGTATTCGAGATCGTTTCGTATTTTCTTTGCTTTTATATCACTGCTCATCGAGCTTTTGAAGCTCACCCGCATTTCCTTTCTTCCGCGTGGTATCTAAGCATTTGGAGCTGGGTTTTGCTTTGGGATGAGTGCTTGAGTGGACTTACCTTAGAGATTTTAGCTTTGAACTTATGATGCCATTTAAGACTTCATTATTTTAGATATTTTGTTGGAGTTTATTTTCCATTGGGACCTATGTATTGAAGTCGAGGTTGACTTGAATTATTTCAAAGATTTATGTTAAGACTTCTTTGGATATTTATGTTTGCTTTGATATGACACCATTATTTGTGATTCCTTTACCCTTGTCGGGTCGGGGCGTTACAGTGACCAAGATGTGTTAAAATGTCATGGCGATCGATCCCCCACAATAGACGATCGAGTGACGATCGATTTGACGATCGAGTCACGATCGATCTATTGGGGGCAGCCTTATCACAACCACCTTCTATGCCCAATTACACAAACACCCTTCCTAATCTACCACCACCTCATAAACCAAGCTTAATTATTTATTCTTTTAACATTTAGTTATTGGAGGTGATTTACACACTCCACCAATTTATTTGTATAATCAAAAATTTGTGTCATGACATTTATACCTTTAATATTTGTGTTTTGATTTCACACTCCACTAAGTGATGTAGGACTTCATGACACAAATATTTTGAGTATGTAAATCAATTGACAGAGTGTGCAAATCACTTTCCGTTGGTTATACATATCTAATACTCCCTTCGTCTCAAAATTATTGTCAGGAGACAAGAAACACAAATATTAATAAAAGTGGGACCACTATAACTCTTAACCACTCAAATGAAATATTCCCTCTTTATATTCTCTTTTTCTTACTAAAATAAAAAAGTGGACAATTAATTTGAGACATCCATAAAAGGCAATATGGACAATAAATATGAGACGGAGGGAGTAAATAAATTACATATTTTGCGTACTCTTTCAAACCATAGATGTTACACAAAGCGGGTTAGAATATGATCGTGAGTTGTGGCGGTAATATTAATCGATAAACTTTTTATTTTAAAATCACTAAAAATTATATAATTATTTTACTTTTTTTCATCAAAGATATTTCACATGTCTATATAATTTGATATTCATGTGAATTTATATAACTGAATTATAATACACTTCCTATTCTTTATCTATTAACCTAACGTAATTATAAAAACATGAAAGATCAATTATTATAGCAACAATTTCTTTTAACAAAATAGTTTACACTCTAAAAATAAAATGTGTATGAAAACTCTTCCATAAACTAATAATAATTATTGTAATGAGTCTACCATCTATGCTACTCGAATATTTGCAATCATGTTGACTTATTACCGTAAAAATAAGAAGCTGATTGTAAAATTTTAATCCTTATCTTTATATAAAATGTAAGTTCAAAGCATTGCAACATTAAGCTTATTTTATTTGAATTTTAAATACCTTTTTATCGGTATATATATATATATATATATTTTTAACAAAATTGCTAATCTTGACATATTACCAGAAAAAAAGAAGTTGGTTTTAAAGTTTTAATTATTTTTTTATTTTTATAAAATCGTACGTAGTAAAAACATATTGTAATATTGGGCTTATGTTATTCAACGTTAAAAAAACGTTTTTATTGGTATATTTTTTTTTAAGAAAATTGTTGAATATTTATTACAAATTTAATAAATAAAGTTTGTTATGTAAAGAAAATGTAAAAAGTAAAAGTTTAAAGTAATTTTTGTAACATGTTACATAGTTTAGGCTAGGGCTGAGCGTCGGTCATAAACCGACCCGAACCGAACCGATAAAACCGAGGACCGAAAACCGTGAAAAGCGTGAACCGAAACCGAACCGAATGTTGTCGGTTCGGTTCGATTCGTCGGTTCGGTTCGGTTTGTCGTCTAGGTGTATTTTGACATTTTTTTGTCGGTTTTGGGCCGAACCGGACTGAACCGAACCGACCCTAAACCGAAAGCATGTAGGACCTGAAACCGAAACCGAACCGACGGGTTGTCGGTCCGGTTTGGTTTTTGTCGGTTCGGTCGGTTTCGTCGGTCCGGTTCGGTTTTGAACCTTCGGTGCTCAGCCCTAGTTTAGGCGGTGTTTTTGGAATATTTTAATTAACTCTAGATCTAAACAAACTTTAGGTAGTTTTTAAAATTGTTAGATAGGTTAAGGGTGTTATTTTAAACTATTTTTCTTGAAAAAAAAATATTCACTTTTAAAAATAAACTTCCAACATTGTTTATGAAATCGTGCGCATGTCAAAATATTGCAATATCGGCCTCATTTATTTTGTGAGAGAAATTAGTGTTCATTTACATTATATTTCCAAAATATCAAAAATAGTCCCCAGTTAACTTGTTTTCCGGAGACAATCCTTAATACTTTTTTAAATACCTTCCTGTCAGTAAATGCGATTGTAGCAATAGTCCTTATGTTAAATATGTAACTATTTGTGTAACGAAAGTTCACACAAATTGCCCCTTTAGTTACTTGCTTATTTCAATTACGGTCCCTGAGTTAAATTTAAGAATTGTTTGTTACAAAATATTACATAAATAGTTCATGTTAGTTACCCCACTTTACAAAAAACATCCATAACTTCAATATTTAACAAAAAAATGATGTACGACAAAGATGTTCACAATTAATTATTTATAAATTAATTGAAATTCAAGAAACCAAATACTTATTGTTGATTAATTTTTTTTCTCGTCGAAACTCCTACCCGTTTATACTATATATGATGATAGTAATAATAAATCAAATATTTTGTTAAACAATATCTTTTAGTAAAGCTAAAACACGCAAACAAAAAGGACAAGAACGTATTAATGTTATGTTTTGTAACTAACACTTGCTACTTGTTGCAAGCAAAGTAATATTACTAAAGGTGTGTTTGTTAAAAGCAGCAGTGGATTAGCAGTGAATTGTGAGCAGTAATTACAGCTCATTACTTATTACTTTTTGAATAAGTGTTAAAAAATGAGCATTTTTAAAAAATAGCAAAGCTCACAACTCTTTTGTCAAACGACTACTAAAAATCAAAATGATCATTATTCACTGCTCATTGCTTCGAAAAGCTCCACATCGCTCCGTGCCAAACATACCATAAAGCTAAAACAAATAATGTAAAATAATATAAAACATAAATGAAGACTGTAAAAAAATTTAGTTTTATTTTTATAATATAAATAATAGGGGCGTTACTAAGTTTGGTTGGTTGTGTTTAACACGCTGAAGTAACATGTGCCACATTTATAAAGAACTCGTAAACTAAACGCACATTCATTAAGAAAAAGTGAACGAGACATGAAATTGGAATAATATTCTCGATTGACCTAGACTACCACCGCTTAATCGTCTTCATAATAGTTCGTCTTGAAAACAAAAAAAAAACACACACATAAATATGGAATCACCAAGAAGAAGCTTTGACATATGGTCCTTATCACCAATAAGTGGGGATCAAGTTCTTTTGAAGCATATGCAACCGAGCCTGAGGTTGAATCCCAAATAAGAAAGATTGATAGGATGAAGACTACCGATTTGACCATCTATTGTCGTGAAGTGATCAAGAATTATGCTGAAAACATTGTGTAGCGTTGAAAGGCACGATTGTCATGTATGTATGAAAAAAAAATACACATATCGAGGCTTTAACCGATAATGTAGGTGTGATTAGCAAGAAAAGGAGTGAAAAATACAATGAAATGGTTCTTATTAAAAAAGTTTTGCTTATAAAAAAAATACGAAAATTCAAAAAAATTGAGTGAGAAAGTATACATACTAAAACAAATTTCATCAAATTTACCATCTTAAATTATGTGCTCTCTTTTACCATATTTATCAATCTAAGATGTTCTGCTAAAAAAAAAATAATAATAATCAATCTAAGGTTTTTTAAGTCTTCTGGTTTTGTATTTTTGAATTTTATCGGACCAGTCTATTGTGTTTTAAGTAGGTCTCCAACTTTATTGTAAGTCTTGGTTCTATTTCCTTTGGGTTCCACTCTCGGTTTATTATCTTGTTTGATCGAGGTGGGGCGCCATATTTTGTATTTTTTTTAGGGTTCTCTATATATGTTGACTTTCTAAAAAAATCAAACATGATGTTTCTTATTGGTGTGAATAAAAAAATATATCTTTTTGCATATGAATTTTAGAAGCATGTTGAGTCAATCTCCTGATCACACTTGTACTAAAAAATCTGTTTATTCAAAATGCCATTACCACAACCACTTTCTATGCCCAATTACACAAACACCCTTCCTAACCTACCACCACCTCATAAACCAAGGTTTAATAATTATGTATTCTTTGAATATTTAGTTATATATATCTAATAAATAACATATTTTTAGCAAAGCATCTATATTTCATATGTTGATATTCTCTAAGCCTATAAGTAAAAGAGCTCCTATACTTCTAAGAATGATAATACAAATGAATATAATCATGCGTGACGGAGTTAAAGAGAAAACAACTATTAACAATAAATCATAGCTATTAAATTTATACTATATATGATGATGGTAACAATAGATCAATTATTTTGGTAAACAATATCTTTTATTAAAGCTAAAACATGCAAACAAAAATGACAAGAACTTGTTTTAATGCTATTTTTGTAAGACTAACACTTGCTACTTGTTGCAAGCAAAGTAATATTACTAAAGCTAAAACAAATGATGTGAAATGATATAAAAGATAAATGACGACTCTTATGATCTAAATAATATTACTAAGTTTGGTTGGTTGTATTTCACACGCACAAGTAACTCATGCCACATTTATAAACAACCCGTAAACTAAGTGCACATTCATTAGAAAAAATTGAACGAGACATAAAACTGGAATAATACTTCCAATTGACCTGAACTGCCACCGCTTATCTGTCTTCATAATAGTTTGTCTTGAAAACAAAACATAAAAAACACACATAAGTATAAATACTACCTCCGTCCCACATTAAATGTGATTTTTTAAAGTACTTTTTTTTCAAATTTGACTTTAAATATATTTGTTTGTGTTATGTAATACTTAATGAAATTTATACAAATAAAAATACATTTAAAAACTTAATACATTTATATATCTTGCAGCAAATATTACGAACAAAAATATTTAAAACAAAAGTTAAAGAAAAAAGATTTAAAAAGTTATAATCGACACTTAATGTAGGACATATGGAGTAACACTTAATAGTATAAATGTAAAATGAGATTGAAAAATAGTAATAGCTTAAAGGTTGTTAATTATTGTTATTATTATTATTATTATTATTTTGAATAAAGCTAAAACATGGGAAACAAAAGTGTTAAAAATTTATGTCAAGGTTTAACATAGATTTGGGCTATGTAGCATGTGGAGAATGGAGAAAAGTAATTAACCGAAAGCTAAAATGACAGTTGTGTCACTTATTCAATCACTTAATACTAAAATGACATAAATACCCTTATGTTTCTTACTTAAATTGAGTGCTATAAATTCTTTAAATTTGTTTGTCTCTCACACAACTCACCAACTAAATATACTCCACTCACTCGCCGGAATCCTTCACCGGCGTTATCATGAAGCTCTCATTACCAAGACACACGGTGGCTCTTTATCTACAGGCATGTTTTGTTTTTTATTTTCATATTGTTTATTATATTATATAATATGTTTTTTACTAATATATGTGCATGTGCTTGTGTTGTGTGTCTGTGTTTTTCTTCATTTTTAGATGCATTCTTAGTTTTCTGTTCCTATGTTATGATTTTATAAGCTCTTTTCTGACTTACGAGCTTATTATGATTTAAAGATGTAAAAACATGTTAGAAAAAATGAGCTTATGAAATAAAAGTGGCTTACAATTAAATACCAAAGGGCTTTGGCTCAGTTCGTACCCACCTCTGAAAAACTCACAGGTTCAAGTCTGGGCTCGTGCTTGCTCCAGTTGGTAGCCACTGACGCTAGAAGAGTTTTCGGAGCAGTACAAAATAAGATTAAGCAAGAATTATATTACTAAGAGTTTAGGAATTTGGTTAATTAATACTAGTATAATTTTGATGAACATGAGTACCACAAGTCAATATTCAAAAAGAAAATACATACCTTATTAAATGTTAAAGTAGACCCATATGGTTTAATGATGCATGTGAATTTTTTTTAAATTATAAGATATGTTATAGTAATATACTTTGTGAAATACTCTGTTTTAAAAATGAGTTAAATACTGGGATAATAATAGTGAAATGTCACAAGGTAAACAGTAATGATTGTGATTTATTTGTTTTTTTTATTTTTTTTATTTCTATGATGGCTGGCGAAGAATACTTAGGTAGGTTGTTCATGCGATTTGGAATTGATTGCCCTTTTTCAGGGGAAGTTTGTTTTGATGAAAAAAGAGAATCATGTTTATTAAATTCTAAATTCTGTTGTAAAGTTAGTTACAAGTTGTCACCAATTTATGTTTTATTTTTGTCTGCAGTATCTCAGAAAATTGGATTTAATGCCATAATTATTTTATGCTTTGTTCCTAGCTTTCATTTGGAGAAAAGAAAAAGAAGTTGAAAGGAATTAAGAAAAAATGTTTTTGCGAGTTTTTATTTCCTCCAAAATTTGGGAAAAGATAGAGCGAAAATAAAAAAATTAAATAAAAAATATACACATTTTTTCCCTCTTTTTTTAGTGTACACACCAAATAAAAATTATATTTACTTCTCACCTATTATTTTTTCTCATTTTTTCCCTCTCCGTTTTCTTCTTTCAAATAACTTTAAGGTTGAATTGGCAAAAAATGTAACATAGAATATAGGTAGAGGTGACATCATAAGTAAAAAAAAAAACAACCTCATTGGGAAATTTGTAAAAGATTTAAGCACAATTCCATCTTTTTGAAATGGGCATGTATGGCCTATTAAAAGTAAAATGGACGCATATGTACACATATTTTCTCTCAATTGGTAACATTACAATTGTTTTAAAAATATAAATGATGTTAAGTTTGATAAATTTATTTTATCGTTTTGGGTTTTTTCCAAAGTATAACATTAAAGACGCCAATCTATTCGCATCCGCCCGCCCGTTTTCTACTTTTAGGCCTATAAAAAAGATGGTAACATATATATGGTAAGTTTTGCTAAAAAAGGAGTTACTTTACTGTCATTTTTAACCAATAAAGGAGTAAAAGTTCAACTTTGACTACTTTTGTAGACCCAAATTTTGTTTTCTTGATATTTTTTTTGTTTGACAAAAAATCCATTATCTGTTGTAAATTCTCTTTCATTAAACACGATAGTAGAAATTTAGATTGTCCAATTCGCGTGGAGGGGACCTTATTCTATCATCATCTATGTGTGTGATACATATTTCTCATTAGTACATATTGAAACATATAGATGTCGATGGATTTTTTTTGATAAACATTACTGATTTTGACACATATCCAACATTTCTAGTAAACTTTAAAATGGCCAACTAGTATTAGTATAATGTAACATCAATTATATGGGACCCAAATTATTTATGTTGTTGCTGAGGCATGGTTACTTAAAGATCACTCCACTTATTATTTAGAGCATGTTAATCATTTCTTTTTTTTACTAGCTAGATAAAGACAAATGTTCTCATTGCCAAAAAAAAAAAAAAAAAAAAAAAAAAGAAGAAGAAGATAAGTGTATGAGTGTTCATGATCTGCATCCCAATGTAATTTAAATATATATATGGTATATGCATATGCAATGCCAGAAAAATAATTGGATTGAATTAAGTTCACGAAGCTGTATTTATTAATTAGGTCTATTATTGCTGTATATGATCAATTTGACGATTGTAATGTCTCCTTGCTTAATGTCACTGGCCTACCAAATTTAAGTTATATGGTCTCTATTTGTTGTTAATATGATTATTGTACCATATAAGAAAAAACGACGACAAGTGGGTCTATTTAGTAACTATGAAAGGGAAAGCACGTAAAATGGAATGAAAAATGAAAGATTAACATGAGTTTACTGCTTGTAAAATGAAAGAAAAAGTAGATATGGAATTAGCATGTCAGCATGTGTATCTTTATTGACCGGCTAAAATACACCCGTATGTTTGTTAAAAGCCTATTTATATACAGTTTTTCTTTCGTGTTTCACATCATATAACACCGAGTGTTGCATATCTGATTCATTTTGCGAGTTCTTATTAGTTGTTGGTTACAAACTTTCTCTATCTCATTACCTAATTTCGGTTAGGTTCAGATGGTTCATTACTCCACTATAATATGCATTGTTAGTTTCTTACTCTAGTATGTTCAATTCATCCATGTCAGTTATTTACATGTTGAGATTATCTAGTTTAATTGTGGATATATGCTTGCAGGTCTTGTTGTTTATCTCTATAGGCAATGTAGCAAGGTCTGATACACGAATACTTTTGACTTCTAATACCACGAGGTGAACTTTTTCTTCAACTGTGCACGAATTTGTTTCCAAAGTTGTAAAATATCGTAGCTTGTTGGAGTTTAAGCTCATATGCTTTTCATTTAGGTCCAAAACCTTTCGGCCTTTTTGGCTCGATTGGCTAAATGACCCTATGTCTGCTTGTAAAACTTGTTTGTAAATTGTTTTTTCTTCTAGCTTCTTGCTAGTTCAATAAAATCGCCGTTCAAAAAAAAAAAAAAACAAAAAACCATATACTTGCCTGTCTACTTGTATCTCTTTGTTGACGCTAGATTAAATGTTTATGCTATAGGGAAAAACATGGTGAAGAATACTGTGCAATGTATGATATATGTGGAACACGTAGCGATGGGAAAGTAGTAAACTGCCCCTTTGGTTCTCCATCTGTAAAGGTACTAACTGTCTTTTTCTCACGCACTCCGCCTTCATATTTCTCCTAATTCTTCACCCATGGCGAGAAATATAAAGTGTTGAGTTGTGGAATATTATGTGTGGAGTCGTTGCTCTTTTTATATCTTATTATCAAAGCGCATTTGCACAACCCAAAGCACGTAACTTAATTCTTATGGTCCTTGGTAAGATTAAAATGATAATAATGACATCAAGGATTATCAGCGCACACTGCATGTGTCTTTCACTATCTAATATTGTTTGCCTGCTTTCCAGCCAGATGACCTATTGTCAGCTAAGATCCAGAGTTTGTGTCCTACCATTTCGGGAAACATTTGTTGTACAGAGGCTCAATTTGATACATTACGTTCACAAGTCCAACAAGTAAGAAATGTTGCTCTATTTATAACTTTGAAACAGTTCATGACTCCCAATGTTTCAGCATTCTCGTGACACTTTATACCTAATTCTGTAGATTTGATTTAGTATCAAATATATGCCATACAATTAAGCTTGAAATACTACATGCATGTCATGTCATCCATTGGAAGTAACTAATCTAATGCATCCCTTCTTTCCTGTCAGTTACTAATGGATATACTTTTCTTAACCTAAGTCTAGCGTAATGTTATGTGCCTTTTACAGTGGAGTTCAACAACGGTCAACATTTAATATTATGTTATCTTTTCTTTTGTTGCAGGCCATACCTTTTTTAGTTGGATGTCCAGCATGTTTACGAAATTTTTTGAATCTATTTTGTGAGCTTACATGCTCTCCAAATCAGAGTCAATTCATCAATGTGACAGATATTGCTCAGGTCAGATATGTTTATATTCATGACCTTTGAGATCAGCAACTAGCAGAGCAGCTATTTTTATACTATTGACATTTGAATCATGTCATTAATCTTGACAAGTAACATACGAACATGGTTAACAATAGTGATTGTAAAAATAGCTTAGTCGCCTAATAACATTAAACATATGCACATCGATCTCTGTTGTCCATATACACATGGTGTAGTTCATATTGTGTGTTTCACATTTGTCCATCGGAAAATGATCATCTCTTACTATTCTTATATGATTGTTTCAGTTGAAGAAGAATTCAACAGTGGGTGGGATTGACTACTATATAACTGACACCTTCGGACAGGGTTTATTCGATTCTTGCAAGGAAGTAAAGTTCGGTACCATGAATTCTCGGGCTATTGAGTTCGTTGGCGCTGGCGCTACAAATTTCAGAGGTAAAAATTATCTCTTTTTCTCCCTGTAACCACATATTCATGCACAAACTTACACATGTGGTTACCTTCTGCTGGTTTCTTGTGTGAAATAGTTAATGAGAGTAAGTTGCCGTATGTGTGTTTTTTTGGCAGAGTGGTTTGCTTTCATTGGTCGAAAAGCAGCCCTTAATATGCCCGGTTCACCCTATGCGATCAATTTTCGATCAGATGCTGATGAATCAGTAGGAATGAAGCCTATGAATGTCACTGCTTATTCATGTGGTGACACATCGCTAGGTTGTTCTTGTGGTGATTGTCCTTCGGCTCTTGTTTGTTCCAGTTCTGCCCCCACACAACCTCACAAAAAGGGTTCTTGCTCAGTGAGGATTGGCTCTCTTAAGGTGCGTAAATTCAAGTTTCAAATGTTGAAAACAGATGATTCATGTATTTAGTGGTTCAGTTATGGATGTTACTTGCAGGCGAGATGTATTGAAGTTTCATTAGCCATAGTCTATATTGTATTGGCCTCCTTGTTTCTTGGATGGGGTTTGTGCATTAAAAGAGGATCGAGGAATCCCTCTTTAAGAGCTAATCCGTTTACGAATGTGACTAATGGTGGTCGAGTACAACATGTTCGTAGTAAAAAAGATGAAACTATTGCAATGCAGGTACACACTAATTTGCAATTTTGGTTACGTGTTGTATGATATACTAGCTTGTTATATCTTTCTTATGGTTTTTTTCAATTACCAGATATTGGAGGATAGCCTTCATATCACAAGCGGGGTTCAGCTTTCACCGGTGCAAGGATACATGGCGAAAAAATTCAGGTCAGAGCTTATACCATCGATACTAAATAGTTACACATATTATGAAACCTCAAATATTGATTGAGATCTTAACTCTCAGGTTGTATGGAACATGGGTTGCTAGAAATCCAGTTCTTGTTTTGTGCACTTCGCTGGGTGTTGTTCTTTTTCTTGGTTTAGGTTTAATTCGTTTTAAAGTAGAGACACGGCCGGAGAAGGTACGATCATAATTTTTCTATACATACTCAAATTCAATTATAAAAGTTTGTACATATGCTATATTTGTGCTCATTCTAATATAACTTGAATCATAATCATAGTTTTTTGTGTTTTTATATTTAAACTGCTGTTTTTACAGCTTTGGGTAGGCCACGGGAGTAGAGCTGCAGAAGAGAAACAGTACTTTGACAGCCACTTAGCACCTTTCTACAGAATCGAGCAGGTGAGGAGATATCTACATGCTTGATTTAAAGTTTGTTAATTACTTGTTGAGAATGTTTTGTGTGGCTACAACTGAGAGAATAATTATATGCCAGTATCACTTTAGGTTATAGAGCATGTTCCTATCAGTATTCTGCCCGATCTTGCTAATAACAACACGTACTAACATTTTGCAGCTACTATTAGCAACTAAACCTCAGGCTGCACATGAGAAACCCCCAACTATTGTCACAGAGGAAAATATCAAGTTGCTTTTCCAAATACAGCAAAAGGTACTATTTGTTTGACGGATATCAAGTTGATAATATTTGTTTGGCGTTATAATAGAACAGGCATGCCAAAATAAATTGGTTCTTGTGCTCAGCAATCCATAAGTTACATTATTTTGATAGGTAGACGGAATTCAAGCAAATTATACTGGATCATTGGTTTCTTTGACAGACATATGCATGAAACCTCTTGGCGAGGCTTGTGCCACACAAAGTATTCTGCAGGTAATTATCTCTTATGGTGATTAGTTTTAGAAAGCATTAATACCCTGATTTTGTAGCTTTGACCGAACTTATAGTGCTTTCCATTTGATTATCTAAGATATGTTTTATCTGCTTATTGTAGCTGATTAAATTGTTTTCCTTGTACCATATCGTGTTTATACAGTGTATGCATTTTTATCATATGTCGTATACTATCTGAAAATTTCTGTTTCTTCTTATGCTGTAGTATTACAAGATGGACCCTAAAAACTACGACAACTATGGGGGCGTTGACCATGCTGAATACTGCTTTCAGGTATAAATACTGATGAAATTTCACTGGTCATGGTACCTATATTTGGTTGAAAATTTATTCTCGATAGGAAGTGATACTTCTTAAAACTATGTGGAATTAACATTTAATTGAGATTTCATTCGTGCTCGGTTTAGAGATCTGCATCTTGTTGTACTACTAGAATCATGCAACATTTGTTTTGTTTGCAACAATGTTGATTATGTATATAATTTTTTCCCCCTATTTGTATTACAAAAGTATAACTCTCTTTTTCTATGCATGATTATACATTTACGGAATCCGAAAGTGGTCATGGTACCTATATTTGGTTGAAAATTTATTCTCGATAGGAAGTGATACTTCTTAAAACTATGTGGAATTAACATTTAATTGAGATTTCATTCGTGCTCGGTTTAGAGATCTGCATCTTGTTGTACTACTAGAATCATGCAACATTTGTTTTGTTTGCAACAATGTTGATTATGTATATAATTTTTTCCCCCTATTTGTATTACAAAAGTATAACTCTCTTTTTCTATGCATGATTATACATTTACGGAATCCGAAAGTGGTTTTTCACTTATTTGTATGATTTATTGTAGCATTACTCTTCTGATGAGAATTGCATGAGTGCCTTCAAAGGCCCTCTAGACCCAAGCACAGCCTTGGGAGGGTTTTCCGGTAACAATTACTCCGAGGTAATTTTTTGATCTATTGTTAACTACAATTGTACATATGTTTTATAGTGACCCTACAATGATGATTTAAAGACAGGCATCTGCATTTATTATAACTTATCCTGTGAACAACGTTATCGATAGAGAAAGCAACGAAACTAAAAGGGCAGTGGCTTGGGAGAAGGCCTTTATACAGTTAGTGCAGGTTTGTATTTTATTTTCTGTTTTTCAGTTCAGACTCGTATGTTCATGTTCTTCTCATTTTCCATGATGGTATATGGTACACAGGCAGAATCCAGAATAATAATTTGACATTATCCTTTTTGTCTGAAAGTATACAATAATATGCTTATACTTGACTAATCTTTGAATCAGGATGAGCTCCTACCAATGGTGCAATCTAAGAATTTAACATTATCATATTCATCGGAAAGCTCTATAGAAGAAGAATTGAAACGAGAAAGTACTGCAGATGCTATAACAATTTTGGTGAGAGCATGGTTTAGCTTAAATTCCATCAATTTACTAACCTTTCTTATAATTGGTGTTTTAATTATCTTTTGTTAACTATTTTTCAGATAAGCTATCTTGTGATGTTTGCTTATATATCCTTGGCATTGGGCGACACACCTCGTTTCACCTCCTTTTATATTTCTTCCAAGGTGATCATCATCTATGAGCACCCTTCATTTTAAATTTCTTAAGATACTCGCCATCATAGTTTAACGATTAAGATGTTAAAATATGATTTTTAATTCTCATTCCAGGTGTTGCTTGGGCTTTCTGGAGTAATACTTGTGATGCTCTCCGTTATTGCATCAGTTGGTTTTTTCAGTGCAATTGGAGTAAAATCTACACTCATCATCATGGAAGTCATCCCTTTTCTTGTTTTGGCTGTAAGTTTTAACCTTTTAGCTATCCCGTATATAGGATTACAAATACAAATAATACTAAACCTACTCCTAAATCAAAGAGACTAAAACATAGTACAATCTAATCTGATAGGTGGGGGTAGACAACATGTGCATTCTGGTACATGCAGTTAAAAGACAGCAGATGGAGTTACCTTTGGAAGGACGAATAAGTAATGCACTTGCAGAAGTTGGACCATCTATAACTCTAGCCAGTCTATCCGAGGTTTTAGCTTTTGCGGTTGGAAGCTTTATTCCTATGCCAGCATGCCGGGTATTTTCTATGTTTGCAGGTCAGGCCGCGGAATTCTTTTATCTACTTTTTTTTGAACAAATTGCCTGGATTTGTAAAATAGGCGGGTTGGTTAATGGGTCAAAGTGGGTTTGCGTAAATTCACCTGTCTTTTTGTGCAGATCGAAACGGGTCAGGCTGGGTTTGTTGACAAAAAAGTTACAGTTATTCCAACTAAAAAGTATATTAAACATGATTAAAAAATTAGTAAACTTTTTACCAGTTTCATCTTTAGCGCCATTAGAGATAAAACATAATCTCAATCAACCCATTCATAAGTAAATGGGTCGATATTGTCACTAGTAAAGTTGTCTAATGGTGTAGACAGTATTTTTGTTTAACTTTTGATTAATATATTTATTTCAGCAATGGCTATCCTCTTGGACTTCCTTCTGCAAGTTACTGCTTTTGTAGCTTTGATTGCTTTTGATTTTCTAAGAGCCGAGGACCAAAGGGTTGATTGTTTTCCTTGTTTTAAAGTTTCTGGTTCGCATGCCGATTCTGATAAAGGTCCGTGAAAGACACATTTCCTTGGATTGTACGGCACATGTTATTTTTCATTCTTTTAGTTTGTACAATATCGAAGGCGTCTGAGAAAATCTCTATTGTAGGTAGTGATCAGAGAAAAACTGGATTACTAACACGATATATGAAGGTAAAAACATGTTTTTATCATTGATGAAATGCTACTTTTTTATGTGGTCATATCATCTGAAAATTCTGCTACTTTACAGGAGGTTCATGCGCCAATCCTGGGTATATGGGGTGTGAAATTAGTAGTCATTGCTGTGTTTGCTGCATTATCATTGGCCAGCATTGTAAGTTGTTTAAATCACAGTACTATTAATCAGTTTTCCGAGATTTTTCATTTGCCGTCCCTCTGAAATCGTAATCTTGTTATCTATAAGGCATTATGTACAAGGATTCAACCTGGTTTGGAACAAAAAATAGTTCTTCCTAGAGACTCATATCTACAGGTATAAGCGCTTTATACATTTTTATTATTACAAGTTCGAAGTCATAGGTAATTTTGTAAACTGCGAATCATTTCAAGTCCTGAACTGTCGTTTCTCCTGCAGGGTTATTTCAATAATGTCACGGAGTATCTGAGAATTGGCCCACCACTATATTTTGTGGTGAAAAACTATAATTACAGGTATAGTGTTTTGTTTCATTAACTTTTTGCACACTGTTAACTTTTTGCACTTAGTTACATCTTCCTGATTTCTCAGTACGGAATCAAGACAGACCAATCAGCTTTGCTCCATTAACCATTGCGATTCGGACTCCCTTTTAAATGAGGTATGCCTGATGTTATTACATACTATTGTCCCTTCAAACCGCTAGGGCAAAGGCCTGTTGAATACTTATGCCCATAGTTGAGGCATAGGTTCGATTCCTGTACATATAATACCAATTTCTACTTGCTTGCACAGATATCAAAAGCATCTCTGGTACCAACAACAAGCTACATTGCCAAACCTGCTGCTTCATGGCTTGACGATTTTCTTGTGTGGGTATCTCCAGAAGCTTTTGGCTGCTGCAGGAAGTTCACTAATGCAAGTTATTGTCCTCCTGATGATCAGGTTAAACTACTTCTCTTTCTGCTTCCTTGATTACCGTAACGTCTTATATCCATTGTGTTCATCTGTTAATTGTCTAATATCGTTCAGTTCAGTTTAAAGATATGCCAATATGTGCTGAAAGTATGTGATATTGTTTTCAGCCTCCTTGCTGTTCTTTGGATGATGGTTCCTGTACTGTAAATGGATTTTGCAAGGATTGTACCACGGTAACTACTTCTATAAATCCGTTATTTGGTTGAATTATGCTAAGAAATGTTTTGCAATATCTACTTGGCCAATGATTAGTAGGAGAATAACTGAAGTTTTGACATCATTTTCAGTGTTTCCGTCACTCGGATTTCCAAAATGACCGTCCAACTACATCTCAATTCAAGGAGAAGCTTCCATGGTTCCTCGCTGCTCTGCCTTCCGCTGATTGTGCAAAAGGTGGCCATGGAGCTTACACCAATAGTATCGAACTTAGTGGTTAGTGCAGCTCCATTAAATTGAACACAGTATACAAGTGTTGGATCTAAATGCTTCTTTGATTGTGCAGTCCTTTTTTCATTTTATTTTGAAAGGCAATATCAGTTCTTTTTTCATATCTTGTGAGTAGAGGTGTCAAAATGGGCGGGTTGGGTAACGTGTCAATATGGTTAATGATCGGGTCAAACTCGATTGGCTGGCCCGATCCATAAACATTATTTTAGTAACCTTCCTAAATAATTGATGTATCAAATATGATTACAAAAGCTATATTACTATAATCATAAGATACAAATAAACTAATTTAGGACATTTCTAACGTTTGAATACATGTGGCAATTTTTGTTAAAAAAATTAGCAACTTTCCACAAATTTCTACTTTTAACCTCTGATCAATGAAACTAGAGTTGATCCGTTTGCATATATATAATGGTTAGAAGATTCACCTTAATTTGTGACATTTAAGTTATCAATGGCATAATAGTCTTAAACTTTTCTCCTCAGGCTTTGAAAATGGTGTTATTCAAGCATCCTCCTTCCGTACATATCACACGCCCCTTAACAAGCAGGTAGAAAAAAAAATGTTATATCAGAACTAAGTAGTTTATATCAACATCTATATTGATCACAACTGTTTTAATTCAGGTCGATTTTGTCAACTCTATGAGGGCTGCACGAGAATTCAGCTCAAGGGTCTCGAAGTCCTTAGGGGTAATGCCATAGTTAAACAGCCAATGACTCAGTGAGGTGTACAAAAGCCTATCCGGGTCTAAAATAGTGGCTAAAGTAATCATTTGAATGGGAAACGGGACTGATTTGGGCCCCGCAGTCCCAACTGGGCTGTCCTAACATTTACTTCTATGAAGTATGAGAATATGTCATATCATTAAAAAGTTACTTTAAATCATTTTTTATAAACCATAAACATATACAAATGTTAGGACCGATTGCAATTTTGTGCATTTCTATTCCTCGTTATCAAAGTTTTTGTATTTCTTATTCTTCTTCATATTTTTTCCTGTCTTTAACACTATTATTTCATTTCAGATTGAGGTCTTCCCGTATTCCGTATTTTACATGTTCTTTGAGCAATATCTCGACATATGGAAGACAGCATTAATCAGTCTTTCAGTAGCTATTGGTGAGTAATTTCCTTTGTTCTGCAAGCTGTTGGTTTTGCTTACTTCTCAAGACCCCTTAATCACTTTCCCATGATTTTTCAGTCGCCGTATTTGTTGTCTGCCTGGTTATTACATGCAGGTAGGTTCAATTTCCATTTGGTAGCATTATTCTACTTTATATTTCTTAGTTAGTTGAATCTCCTTCATAAGTACGGCGCTAATCTTTTTTTCTTTCTTTCTTGGTTTGTTGCTTCTGTTGCAGCATATGGAGCTCGGGTATTATTGTTCTTGTACTGGTGATGATTTTTGTGGATCTCCTGGTATACTTCATTCTTATTGTTATATTGTTGAGCGTTAAGGTTTATAATATGTCGAAATAAGTTGTACTTGTACTCTATGCAGGGAGTCATGGCCATCCTGAACATCCAACTGAATGCTGTGTCCGTTGTTAACCTTGTGATGTCAGTGGGAATTGCTGTTGAGTTTTGTGTACATATCACACATGCTTTCTTGGTAAGTGATACTGTGCCGATATTACCATGGAATTTCCTAATGAATGTATTATGCTTTAGATAGGAAGTTGTGGTGGCACGATGGACGGGTCAGATGGGTTGGATATAACCCAAAGCAACCGATTCACTAAAGCTGAGCATTGTCATTCACTTCTCAACACTATATTATATTTTTCTGGCAGGTAAGTAGCGGAGATAGAGATCAACGGACAAAGGAGGCATTGGGTACAATGGGTGCTTCAGTTTTCAGGTTTCTGCTTCTGCTCTCTGCTTTTGTTTTCATTCCATTTTCTTGGGATTCATATAAGTTATAACTAAAAAAATAGGAACTTATTTATTCATTTATATAACCTAGCATTGTATTTATTTATTTTTTCTATCAAAATAAGCCACAAAACTAACGGTTCTTTGTCGTTGTCTTTGCTTCTGCAGTGGAATAACAATTACAAAGCTAGTAGGAGTAATCGTTCTTTGCTTCTCAAGGACCGAAATATTTGTGGTATTACTCTAATCTTGAATGTCTGAAAAAAGATTCGATGAATATGAATTTCCACAAGTTAGATTATTACATAAGTATAACTACTTTTTATAGTACTTACAAATTGCGTCTGACATGCAGGTTTATTACTTCCAAATGTACCTGGCGCTGGTTCTTCTTGGATTCTTGCATGGGTTGGTTTTCTTACCGGTAAGTTGGCACGGATACATTATGAAAGTTAATGGATTCATTAATTAGTAGTTTTTTTTAGTGATATCCAAAATAGTTACTTCTATGATATAATGTTCAAACTCGGGAAACTCAAGTGCACAAACAAGTTTTTGACCACAAACTACTGATCATCTGTTTGCAGGTGGTACTAAGCATGTTTGGGCCACCTTCTAGACGAGTTTTGGTTGACGGGAAAGAGGATAACAAGTCTTCTGCTTCACCATTGTATTAACTTGTGCAACATAAAAGTAGATTCCCTCTCTCATTCTGTTAGCGAAAAGTTCTCCCGAGTGTTATATATTTCATCTATGAAAAAACGAGTGGCAACACGTTGTACATAGCGGTACCTCAGGTTATAGACTTCAGATGAACTCAGATATAACTTAACACGGATCCATTTATCTAATTTATAAACTACTTATAGCTTTTAACTCACTGATGGATTCGGGTTTGGTGTCTACGGCCAAAATGTAACACGAGGGTGTGTGTATAGCTTGCGAAGAGAGCATTTGTTTACATTATGTTGAACTAATAGTAATGTCTCGTATCAACATGGTATGTGCAACCAAACTGAGTTCAAAGAATCAATGTATCAAGATCAAACGAATACCTTACTAACATTCTGATATTCCATAGTAACATCACAATGCCATACCGAGTAGCATTAAACCCTGGCTTGATTCGAACACACGAAACTCCGGACCAAAGGGAGCACCAACAAGCATCAACGTCATCATCATTCCTCTTCTTCAAACCTGTCAAACACGTAACAAATAAAACCGTACGGGATGTCAAATCACTGTCCTTTAAAGTACTTTCGGCACTCAATAAGTTGCTCGAGTCTCCAAGCCTAAGCACCCAGGATTAATAGTCCTACACACGTAATCGATGAGTAGCAACAGCCCGCGATTACAACACGATGATGATAACAGAATACAACAACTTTAATTTTGAGCAAGTATGGAGTTTGTTTTTGTGTTGATTGAACCACATCCTTTCAAGCTATATATATAGCAGCCTGATGAAGTTGAACCATAATCTCAATATCATGAATACACATCTTAGAGGTTCGAACCCTGGGGAGAAAATTAATCCTCCATTGGCCACAGAGGTTCATCCGCGTAGACTCCAGGCTATCCAAAAGGGTAGCTGTCTTGTGATTAGTGGGCTCGCAATGTCAGTCACAAACCCTGGTATATCAAAAAAAAAAAAAAAAAAAAAAAAAGTAGCAAGTGGGTGGTTTGTTATTTGAAAACAAAAGGCCAAGTCAAACTTTTATTTCTTTGGATCAGGTTAAGCCAACGACTAAAAAAAATTGCATTTCAAGCCTGTACCTTTAGCTTCTCAGTAAGTATAATCCTTCAATGCTTATGCTATGGGCTTCATGAGCGGTAAAACTTACCAACATCAACATAAGTCCCAACACATTATATGTGAAAATTTCGACCCATTTACCTAAACATGTGTTAACATATGACACGTTTATGTAATATGTCAAATAGGTAAAAATAATAAATGGTGAAATTTATTTCATAAAATTTTCTCACAGTAGTCGACATTTGATACGAGTACGGTACTCATTACACTAAAAAGTAAAACTAAGTCTACGCCGTAGAGAAACTAAAAACAAATTAATTAAAAGTCGTAGCTTCTACGGCGTAACAAAAAGCAAGTGTTACGCCGTAGAGAAAACTGGATCACGTTTTTTTTATTCGAGTCCTTTTGTAGATCCAATCACTCCATGTACTTCTCAGCTAACTCTTTGATCTTCTCCTCATTATTCCCCTTCACTTTAGAAGAACTCGTCGTTGAGTTCTCGTCCTTAACTTCATCTTCGGGGTGAAGCTCATAAATGTCGGAAACGTTGAAAGTCTTGGAAATACTCATGGGATTGGGTAGACCTACCACAAGCATTGTCATTGATCTTTCGCAAAATCTTGTACGGACCATACTTCTTTTGTTGAAGTATCCTATAAGTACCTATCAGAAAATGTTCCTTACGAAGAAACACCATTACTTCGTGATAACGCATAGAGGTTACAACCCAAATGGCTAAAAACCCATACACTTGACAGAGGCCCAAGACAGGCCGCAAGAGTAAAACCCATCATGCTTCGCCTAGTTCACATGGGAAGGAAGTCCCAGGCTTGACAGCGAGCAAACTATGCCTGGATAAACACATCCAGGAAAACGCTAGACTGTGATCTTATCCACAAAGGTCGTTATAACAAGCAACATGTGTCACTACCTCATTAGCACAAAGTTAGTGTTGCGAACATCACGCTAGTAAATACAATCATGCATGGAACATTCCATGAATAAGATAGAGCCAATGATGCAATGCCACGTGTCATTCTTGTCTTGCCCTTCGATGGTGACCACGTGGATCATCCTAGGCCGTTGGATTGCGTTCATGGGAGGTACGAAACCTTAAATTCATCTCTATAAATACCGATCCATTTCCACGCCATGGACCAAGTTACAATCAAATGAAGCTAATCAATCTTCACACATTTACACACACTTTATAGTCGTATGTGACTGAGTGTTACTCCAACTCTTGATCCTCAATCATACTTTTGGGTCTTTACGGAACGTGGAAAACTGAACATATGATTATCCTCATCCAAACCGATACGATGAATATGTACCATACGTAAACATGGCGCCATCCGTGTTATACGCAACATAGCCAAGCCAATATTGTCATTTTTTTGGCACCGGAAAACTTTGTTTTACCAAAAACTTAGTTATTTTTCGTCAAAAACACAAACAAAGTTTTTACCGCGAAAATCCTCATTTTTGGGCGTCAAAATTCAAAGATTTAAACTCTTTTTCGTTACAAAACACGAAATCCTCCATCTTATCACACTATTCTAATAAAAACTTTCATATCACCATCTTATCTCGGTAAACACTCTGTTTTCACATAGACACAACTTTGTTTTGCAAAAATGCCGGATTCGCAAAACCAACAAACACCATTACCACCGTTACTAACCTTCCTGATGTCTCTGGTACGATCACCACCATCGATATCACACACATAGACAAGATTCATGCAACTCTAACACAAAACAATCACATGTTATGTCATAACCAACGCCAATGAGCACACTTTCATTTCAAGGAAGTCTATCGTCAAGCACTGTTAACACCTTGAGACAAACATCACCAAAATGACAACTTCATAACACCACTTGTTGCACAGTCATACTCCAGGTTGATAGCAGAAGATCGTGTTGATAACGTTGAGGTAAGACCAGCAGCTTACCTGGAATGGTTGATGCGGGAAAACCAATAAACAAGCCAATGAGGGCCACAATTACAAGTCACTAATGCAAACCTATAGCCACACACTAATCAGGCACCACCTAATTGGCAACAATATACACAAGCCAGTTACAATGGTGCACCACCACAACACATGTAACAACCAACTTATCAGGCACGCAGGGCAAGCCAGTACAATTTAGTCAGCAATCCATGTACCCAAGTGGGCTGACACAGCCCATGCGTGGATACGTATGGATGGATAGATAGTATGAAACAATAAGTATAGTAAATAATGAAAGCAAGTAAAGTAAAGGATAGAAAGTAGCGACACACGTGATTTATAGTGGTTCGGCTACAAGGACACCTTCCTTGCCCTACTTCACTCCTCGAGTTCTCCACTCAAGAGTTCAAGCACTATGTCAACAAGCTCCTTCAACTTGGCGGAGAAGCCTCACTACGTCCCTTACACTTTTTCCTGTACAAAGCTAAATACTGAGTTCTTCCACGATGTAAAACCAAACCTTTACACAACTATTACACAAAAACTATGTGAAATATGAATTACAAGATCTTGCTACAGAAATCTTGTGGATGGAAAAATCAATCAAGGACCATTTACTTGGATGACTTGTAGTATAGCGTGATCTCGCCTTTGAGAAGGACCTATATGAGAATCACAACAAAAGATAGAAGAACTACTAGAATGACCACATGATCAGAGGTTAGGAGAGTGAGATAATATATGAGAGAGTTGTAAGAAGAATGGTGAGTAACAATGAACAAATGGCTCACTATTTATAGGCACAAAAGCCTTTTGTCCCACGGTTCCGGCGGATCTCTCACTTGGGGGATCCGGCCAGTGCAAAACCAGGGATCCGGCAGTCTGGGTCATACCAGTCCGGATTTTGGGTTGCAAACCAGGTTATGAGCTATGGGTATGAGCCATGTGTCATGGACTTTGGGTCATGGGTACCCAACAAGATACAATGTATCTAGACAATGGGTTATGGGTCTTGGGTTATGGGTCATGGATAATACGCAACATGATTTCATGCATGATGTCATGCAATGGGTCATGGGTTATGGATTAGCTCCATGGGTATGGGTCATGGGTCTTGGATATTACCCATCCTATTACATAAACTATTACAACAATTAAATTATTACAAAATTTTATGTAAATGACCAAATGTATATACTTTAAAAAATAACATGTATTCTTATACTTTTACTTATGATAACTTTATATTTGTTATCAACAAAACATAACGGGATCGCTTAAATATGAATAAACGTTTTTACGGTTTATTTGTATTAACAAATCTGTTCAACACTTTTGATGAGAGAGGTGTTAGACAAAAATGGCGGGCGAAATTACAAAAAAATTGGTCAAGAGGTGCCTGAGCATCTCCGCGCCTTGGAGATCGAAAGACATCAGTTCGTCAAATCGACCGCGTAATATCAAATCCTAGTGGGCGCAAGCTTCCCACTGGTATCCATGTATATGATGGAGTTGGTGACCCTGATTCACACATCTAGCAATTTGAATGTGCAGTAAAAACCAATGCATGGAACAGTCCCATGGCATGTCACTTTTTCCAACGTACATTGGCAAGAAGGGCAGTCATTTGGTTCAAAGAGAACAGATAAGCACAACATAACACGATGGGAAGATCTGAAGGAAAAGTTTGTCAAGAAATTTCAGTTAAGAAGGGATTGTACTGGGAGACTACGTCAACTTGTAGTTTATAAAGCAAATTGAGGACGAGCACTTTAACTATTTTACTTAAAGATTCATTGACGAATCAAGCAAGATCCTAGGACTTAGGGATAATAAAAAAATCTCGGCATTCATAGGCAACATAACCAAGGGGCATTTCTGCAACAAACTGACTCGTAAGACCCCAAATACATGACAAGAGCTACTGGATCATTCCAGAGAGTTCAAAACAAACAAGCAAGAAAAATGTTGCAAGAACTGACGACAAAGACAATACCAACTATGGAGACATTCAAAGCCAAGTTACTAGGCCAAGCGTGACGCCAAACTAGGGAAAGACGAAACAAGTCAACCTAGAGAGGAGCGTCGCCTTGACCTATGGTTGAGGCTAGGGAAAATCTCATTAAGAATCTGTCAAATAGTGTTGCTGAAATCTTATCCTCTGAGCGGGAAATCACGTGTAAATGGCAACGTCCTTTGCCCTTGAGGGAAGACATCAAAAAGAGCAACAAGCAATATTGTAAGTTCCATAACAATCATGAGCATGACACTACTCTATGTAGAGAACTCAAGAAAGAAATCGAAAGGGAAGTTCAAGCAGGAGAGCTGGAACATCTATATCATGCAGCTAGGAAAAAAGCTAACATTAGCAAGGATGCAGAGCTACCTCACATTCACATGCTCAACGCCTAGACATCAGTCAAGGGACAAAATCATATGATCCGTTTTGGTGTTTTTAATTGCTTTCGCTATCGTTGATTTAACTTATTTGAAAGTCTAATATGTTAATTGTATATAAAAAATGTTTTATAAAAGGGAATGTCTAACCAATGCCCTAAGGGCATTGGTTAAGATTTGTCCTTTTGTGATGTATAATAACTATTTATGTAGGTCCCCCGTCCAAATATGTAATTATGTGTCAACTATAAGGACTATTTGTGTAACTAAAAACCACAAGAGACAAATCTTAACCAATGCCCTTAGGGCATTGGTTAGACATTCCCTTTATAAAATCATTAAACACCAACATTTTCATCCCTCTAGTCACGGTATTGAACCTTACCACGGTTCAGAAGGTCAACATTGTTTTTCCCACTTTTACTCAAATGTTTTAAACGTTTGTGGATAGAGTTGAACTTTGGCAATTTGAATTGTAGAACCGTAGACAGGGGGTGAATACGGTCTTTTCAGCTTCTTCAAAGTTTATTGACATCAAGCCTCAAAGATCAACAAATGGTTATACAAACAGTTACAACAACCACAACAAAATCACAATTATAAAGCGAGTAAAGAACAACACGATATATACTGGTTAGAGATGGGGGGTTTATATCATCCGTACGTCCAGTTGCGAATCCACAACATGATACTATTCACTAAGTATAATTCTTTCGGTGGACTACAAATCGTTACAACTTCACTCCACCGATATGCACAAAGATCGGTGCTCACAAAGAAGAGCTACTCCCAATGATATTCCGCCCTTGGAAACCACCCAAAAGAATCTCACGATTCGACTTCCCAAAAAGACCACTAAATCTCCAATGATCTAGGCTTGGTCACCAAGACACAAGACTTCCCTTACAACCAAATCAAATGAATAAATGTTTGATTTTTTAGTCAAGCCCTAACCTAACCTAAAGAATCGATTCTAATAGAAAGGGTATAGATAAGAAGACCCTCGACACAATCACAAGAGTGGATTAGGTTCTTGCGATTTTTCCCTTGCAAAGAATGTGTTCTTTCAAAGAATGATAAGAGAGAAAGATTAAGAACACAAAATTATAGAATTAGAGGGTGAAGAGAAAAGAAATAAGAGAGAAAGAATGAATAGCAAAGGATGAGGAATACATTAGGCAAGGGTGGGTATTTATAAGCCAAAAACCCAAAATGGTGAAAAATCACTACAAGGCTGGCGCGCTGGCCTCGTGCTGGAGCGGGACCAGCGCGCCAGAAACCCGTAATGACTTTTCTTCGAGTTTTGGCCTTTAACTACCCAACCTTGCTAAACCCCCAATTGTGCTTCACACGTTAACCTTTCCATTATTCATCTTTAAGGTCAACCAATTCAAATAGTCATTTGATAAAAATATTTGTGAAGTGTTTAAAAAATGTTTTGGGTATAAACCAATTATAAAAGAAGAAAAGATAGAAGAGATAATTGGATATGGGTATATTGGGTATTCCTCACATGACATAGATAAGAGAAAAAGAATATGCCATGAAATATTCTTTTCTTGGAAAGGAAGTATGGATGTTGGGTTAGAGAAAGAGGGGGAAGATTTTGAATTGAAATTCAAATTATGTGAGAGAGGTAATTTTATGAGAGAAGTTATGTTAAAAATAAACCATGGTTAGGTTAAGAGAGTTGGGATGAGTTGGAATGAGTTGGCTTGATGTGATGGGGAGGAGCCTTTGGTTTGGAATCTAATTCAAATTTGAAATGTCAGAGGATAGAAGAGATAAGAAAGGTTGTATGTAAGGGAGGTGAGTTGTATGGATGGGAGAGTGATGTGATGGGGAGCCTTTGGCTTGGATTCAAATTTGAATGTTGGAGTGTGAGAGTGTGAGTTGGCAAAGTGTGTAAGGGAAGATTGGTTGTATTGTGTATGTGAGTTTTGAATTTGAATTGTAGAGTAAGAGAGAGTATGAGTGAGAATAAGAAGTGTTTAAAGAAAGCTTGATGTGTGTGTGTGAGAGTCTTCAAATTCAAAATAGAGAAGGAAGAGAGAATGTGATGATGTGTTTGAATTGTATTGGTTTAGAGAGAATGTGATGAATATGTTGATAGGGGTGTGCAAGAAACCGAAAAACCGAACCTAAACCGAAAAAAACCAAAGAACCGAAACCAAACAAACCGAAACCGATTGGAAAACCGATGGTTCGGTTTTTATATTTTGGAAAAACCGAAGTTTTTGGTTCGGTTTGGTTTTAGCTTTAAAAACCGATAAATAAAAACCGAACCGACATTAAAGTCAAAATGCATATAAGATCGAACCGATGAAGACTTTGTTGCACAGGGGAACATAAATAAGTTTTGAAGCTAATGGACCATGGATATGCTCTGCTAGGTTAATTATATCATGTCGAGTAACTACGCTTTGTTTCATATGCTTCTTGAACATGTCATTCAGGACAGATAATAAGTTCTCTTCTAGGGTGTTTTCTGTTTTTATTGTTATTATTGTGTTGCTCTATGACACATAAACAACTCTTTTTAGGATTTTATATGGTCATTTGTTTCTGATTGTCATTATTGTGTTTTTCGTTTTTCTTAATGGTTGTTTGGATTGTTTCTTCAAAGCTTTGAAGGTGTTATTTTATAATATATGTCGAATCTACTTTGAAAAAGCAAAGCTCGATAAATCTTATACAAACCGAGAAAACCGAAAAACCAAACCGAAAAAAACCGACAACCGAAAAACCAAACCGACACAAAACCGAAACCGAATGGTTTCTAAAAATCACAAACCGAAATTTTTTGGTTCGGTTTCGGTTTTATACAAAAACCGAGCCAAACCGAACCATGCTCACCCCTATATGTTGATGTGGAGAATGTGAGAATGTTGGGGGACAAAAAATACAATCTAAGTAATGAAATGTAAGGGAATATTATGAGAATGTTGGGGATAAGGTTTGGAGGAATTTGAAATGGTTTGAAGGTTTATTTGGTATAGGTGTTAATCAAAGGATTGAATAAGGAATATTCACATTGTCATTTAAGAAAAAAGAAATTAGACAATGATAATTATGAGATGTGTTTTGGATATGAAAACCAAAGATTACTCATAAGTTCAAATAACTCAAAAAAGTATTCACAATATCATAATTTGTGATTTTCAATCACTTGACGTAATCAATAATCATCTTGATGCAAACAAGTTAAGTGCTTTGCATCATAGTAAAGCATAGCCCATAACGGGAAATGATGCGTTTATACAAAGGGACCTTTGTCTTTGTTTGACCAATAAGAGAGTAAACCCGTTACGTGATTAGAGAAGACGTAAAAACGGTATGGTCATATGAATACTTTCACTTGATGTTACATAAAAGATATGAGTCTCCTAAGTTTAGAAAATCCTTGGCTAGAGGCGTTTAATAAAATACTTGAGTTGGCGCTTTGTTGAAAACGCGAGGTTGTGATTTTTAGTCCCTCTAAGTCTAAAACCCGTTTCGAGTGTTCCTAATGAAGCACTTATCATATTCATGAATGTAATGAAAGATCCACATTTTTCAGGTAAGGGGAAATCAGACTTTCAAAAACCGAGACGCCCGGAACTCAGCGTCTGGCGCGCTGGCCACGCGTTGGAGCGCCTGCAGCGCGCCAGAACGAGTTCTTGGGTTGTTTTAGTTTTTGGCTAACGTTTGTGATTTTATGTGTTGTGAAGATTTGTGTCATCATTAAAACATAAGAGAGACCTAATCAATGTTGTCCCAACATAATTCAATGTTGCCCGCTTCCCCGTTATCATATCCTTTTTACTTTGTGTTGGAGCACTTTTGTTGAACTCCAATAGAACTCGATACCAAAATAATAGCTCATCCTAGTCATTTCCAATAGTGTTATCCTCGGAAATAGCAACATAACATTTGGCTAATAATGTTTCCTCATCTTGCGTCCAACGAGTGGATGACTTTGAGGATGCCTCGGCTGTGGTGGTGGTTGTTTTTAGTAGTGGGTTTGGCGGGCCTTTTGCCTTTTCATCACCACCTCTCGGTTTCTTAGGTTTCTTGTGCTGGTTGTGGTGGTTGTGAAAGAATTGTGTTGTTGTTGAAGTTATTGAAATTGTTGTCGAAGTAGTTGTTGTCAGACAAAATTACGTTGGAACAATTCATATTGTTCGAGTGTACATTGTGGCATAGTTTGTTAGATACCAAACGAAGCAAGCTAGGGTTGTGACGAAGATATTGAATTTGCGGATGAAGGTGTAGCGAGATTTGACGAAGATGATGAGTTTGGAGCTTGCGACATTTCGAGAAGGTTATCGTAAAAAACATCATTTTGGTGACTCATTTTTACGATATGTTAAAAGAAATGAAAGTGAAATTTTTAGGTTGTATGGCAAAATTGGTTGTGTAAACGGTATTATATAATGTTTGAATTTAGAAAAAAATAAAAATGAAAATAAAATAAAATAAAAAAATTGAAGAGTATCCATTGGAAAGGCCAACGATCCATTTTTCTTAAAAACCAAACCCATTTGGTGTGCGTTAAGGGGATCGCGCCGTTGGTGGCGTGGACCCCGGCTGGTGCAATGGCGTCGCCATAACACCAGCCACGCAAGCTTGGCGCCGGGCATATGCCATGGTACACGATGCTCTTACTCCTACCTCATATTGTAACTTATGCTCTGAATCACATAATGTAACATGTGTTTTTCACTCATTATTTTTTTCATCTAAACCATCAATTCATCAAACTGCTTTCACCACCAGAATGGATACTAATCTGCCCATGGTTTTAGCATTTTATGAATTTTTTGGTACCCGATACTCAAGAACAAAGATAGAAGTATGTTTACTATAAATAAGTGTGAAATGTCACAAATTTATTTATGGCTAAACATTCTTTTCCATATTTATAAATAAACACCAGTTCAGAATGGTTATTGTTAACTGAAAAGAACATCATGTTTAACGAAATAAAAGGAGTTTACAAGGATTGTCAATATTATCAGACATGTTCCGCAGTTGTAATGTTCAAAATTTCATTACAAAAGTGTGCAATCTATCAAAGAAGAGATGCAATCACAAATGACAAATTGACAATGATATATCTGCATTTGGACAGTTATAGTCTACATTCCTCAAAAGGTGGATTCATCCAGTTGAAATGGATTGTATCAAGAAAGAATGACATACAACTAATATAGTGTCATAATCATGAAAACAAATTGCACATACTGGATAATCAACAAGTCGATACCATCATTTTTCTAACTCTCCAAGGTAGAATATATCAATCATATCAAATACTCTAGTTGCATGTTGTGGCCTGTCACACATAAAAGTACACATATTAACCGACTGCAAAGTGTACGCATATGCACATAAACATTTATTAGCAGCCTGCAAAAAAACTCGGTGTAAGATTGACATTTTACTGCTATATGCAGTAATTTTTTAGCCATATAACGTAATGCTTTTTTTTTAATGGCAAGGTTGTTGCATCCAATGGTCACAAATTGCAAACATTAGCAGAAGCAGTATGTATGTTGCATTAAATGGCGCATTGGTTATGACAATAAAACTGAAAAGCACATAACAATTTTCTTGCACTTTGCTAAACCTATATTGATAAACAGAAACGTTAAAAGAAAGACAGTCTTACACTTTCTGATTAATTAAACCCCGTCATGCAGATATCTTTAGATAATTTTCTAAATGCACATGTGGAAACAGATGTAAGAGAAATTAGAGGCTCACCCAAAGAATCCTTCGGTGGAG
This sequence comes from Chrysanthemum makinoi, assembly GCA_910596185.1. Lineage (NCBI taxonomy): Eukaryota > Viridiplantae > Streptophyta > Magnoliopsida > Asterales > Asteraceae > Chrysanthemum > Chrysanthemum makinoi. The sequence goes on along the minus strand of OU343219.1, from coordinate 50,097,176 downwards.
TCATCACCAGCATGCGCGAGGATTGCATCGCCGCCAGGGTGTTCTTCTACATAAGGAGTGACATCATATACCTATGGTAAACCAGAGTCAAATATGAGACAATACATGATGACCAACAAAAATCATGCATTTCTATTCTTCTTTTAAGTGACGTTTTCACATTAATGCAAAGTTCATACTTCATAGTGATGGAACAAAGTAACAGGCTATATAACCTAACAGAACCTTGTCTTTGATGATGATCCAGCAATCTGTCCTCTTGTTATGCAATGAAACTTCGGCTTTGTTGTACGTTTTTACAGTCTGCATTCACAAAGTAATGAATGACTGAATGGAATTAGTGCATGGGTCAATTTGGGTTTATATTTAATCTTAAACAGGTCTAATGGAAAAAGATATATAGCTACAAAGGAAAAGGGAAATTGGGCCATACGGGTCAAACAAGATGACATTGCGCGAAGTGAGGTTTTATGGATACAACACAAATAGATTTATTCACACATTTAGAATGTTCCTGAGATAGTAATGTTTTATTAATCATACTAATGCATGAGTTATGAACTGTGGTAAAAAAAATGGTTGAAGAGTGTTTTGCCGGTCAGCCTGACCCGTTTCAACTCAGCATACAGATTGACTTGACCTGCCTCAACCGAACATGTTACCCAAGTTTCCACCTCTAATATAGATTGAAATGTGATTTACGTTGCTTTCTAGCACAAGATAGCCAAGCATATTATCTCTTCAAAGTAAGGCTTTCGATTTGCTGGAGACAAAATAAACAGTCAACTACTGAATTTGAGGTGTTGTGGGCTTTGTGGCGGTCAAATAATCTAGTACACGCATACTATGCTATGCTTAAATCCAAATAATTTGTAAGTAATATAACTACACCTTTTTCAAAATCACAATTAGAGCTCCAAAGCCAGAGAAATCATTTTACTGGTATTAAAGTTGATATCTAATAGTATATTAGTAAGTTGTATCGCTTTGCAAAAATCAGTTGGTAAACAAAGTACATCTATTTATTCACTAAGGCCTAAGGGCATAGTTAACATCCAATAACAAAATCACTATACGTCTTCACTTCTCTATGCTGATCACCTGCCTTCTAAATAATTAAAGGCCATCAAAATTGTTAAAGATGATGTAAAGATAGAATAGTCTCATAACTGTAACAAAAAGACAACCATTTACGGTTCCCTAAGATCCTGTAAAACACTATTCTCTAAGCCCGAAAAACGAGAAACTAAAACAAGTGCCCAAAATTCCATAATACCCTATTCAATGAATACAAAACAAAAAACCTTAAGCTACAGTCTGATAAAAGATTTGTCCTTTAACATACTTAAAGAGAAAAGGACAACAACTGTCATGACACTGATCTGTAAAATAATTTTTTCATGTTTTTAAGCTCCAAACATTTCTTAAGTAGTTGTTTGCTTACCTTTTAACCAAGTCTTAGGAGTTGACAAGTTTTGCGAACAACAGAACTAAGTGTTACGATTTAGAAGTTAAAAGGCGACTCAAAAACCCCCAAAAGCCAACATACACTCTTACTTTGAAGACATGTAACATAAACGTTTATTGAAGCAAGCAATGACAGTAGCTATATACTGTATAGTAGTATCATATAGATACTAGGTAAACATCTTGGGGGGCCAGGGAAAAGGGTGGAAATGGTGATGGGGGTACCCGGTTAGGTCACGTACATCTGAACGGGGAAAACTTGATCTGTTTCACGTTTTTACATATACATACCATAGTTACTTACAGACCAGTCAGTCACATAACTGTATGATGTAACTTAATCAACAAAATGCCCAAAATGTAATAAACTTTGCACATAAGAAAGAAGTAGTAGTTTAATAAAGTACCTTAGTCGTCTTAGCATCTGAATGAACTTTCTTGGTTTGATCTGCATTACACAAAATCGATATACTCAAACCCCATAAATAAAGACCCACTTGCCTGAAATAGGAATGATAAAAACAAGTATGACGAACAAAAGTACCTTTATCGGATTTGATAAACAAGCGAGGGGCTAAAAACAACAAAGTCAATAAGAATCCAATAATCAAAGTGACCACAATTAGCTCCATTTGATCCCCCCTCACTCAATGTCTATAATGTGTTTGGATACTGCCAAATGCAAATTTGTAGATTGTATTAGCTATAAGCTACTCAATGAATGTCAGTCAAATGATATTAAAAGACTGGGAACCTATCCTATATCTATAATCATATAACTATTTATTTTGTGGTATTTCTAGTAATAGCTAATAATAGTTAAAGAAGAATAAGAAGATACCTTACCTTGTGTGACCACCAAGCAGCAATTGAGATCTGTGTGTGTTTGTTCATACAAGTTATTAAAGTGACACAAAAGTTCCTTTTTTTCCCCTTCAACTTGCAGCACGTATGGTGGCTATAGGAGGAAGAAGGGGTGTTTGTTCGGCCTATGTTATGGCTTATTTGGTTATCAGCTTATGTTTCATAAGTTCATTTTTTGTGGTTTATCTTGAAATTTTGCAGCTTATGAACTTATAAGCCGCAAAATTTTAAAATAAGCCATAAAAAGTGAGCTTACGAAACATAAGCCTAAAACTAAATAAGTCATAAGCCGGCTATATAAATCGAAACAAACACCCCTAAGCTTATATGTGGGCCTGTTTGATGAGCTCAATTTTGCGGTTTATTTTGAAAGTTTTCGGGATAAACTTATATACACCCACAAGTTTTAAAATAAGTCAGTAAATTGAGGCTTATGACATATAAGCCGAAAAACAAGTAAGCTCATTTGCCTTATACAGTAAAACCTCTATAAATTAATGATATTGGGACCGGGATATTTTATTAACTTAGCGAGATATTAATATATCAATAAATTAATAATTTATTAATTTAAAGAGTTTTACGTATGACCTTTAAATTTTCAAGTACAATATACTAGTTACAATGTATACTAGTTAGAGATAAAAAATAAATTTATAAAACAAGTTCCAATAAACATTTTATGAATTCGAAACATTGAACAAATTAATGCATGTATACTAATGAATATTACGAGGTTCAACGCATTGAAAAAATGTGGAATTTTTAAGTAATTATTAAATTATAGTTTCGTTGGGACCAATATTTGTATACTGGGGTTTCAAGAAAATTATTATTTTATTGATTGAGGTCCAAATTTGTTATGGTCTCAAATTGAGACTAGATAAATTATTAATTTTATCGAGTATTAATTTATAGAAGTTTTACTTAAACAAACATACATTTTTTTAATAACTTTTTTCACTTTGAACCTTGTTTTTAAATATGTTTACATTATAAGTCCTTTAGGCTGTTATTCTTACACCGTTAGTCCCTATTATGTTTACAATGTTAATCCTTTAGTTACTTTTTTTACATTTTTAGTCCTAAAATGTATAAAACTTGGTTCAAATGTATAAAATAAAATATGTTATTTATTTGAATAAATGAAGAAAAAAAGCTATGGGGTACAGGGGCGAACCATGGCACCAAATTCTTGTGTGATAGGAGGAAAGGTGTTTTTGATGTTATGAAGAATTCTGTTGTTTTGCGAAAAGGAGCTAATGTGATAACCTTTTTCTCACGGTACCAGCGGGACGATACCAAAGGTAATAGGCCTAACTACTTATATATAACAAAAAAAAGTTGTATTTCAACTATATGAACTATGCGACCTGGAATTCCAAAATTATTTTTGTGCGACACCATAGAAATGTTGACAAGTGTCCTTGTGGTACGATAATGTTTTTTGTGCGACTTATATATTTTTTGTGCGACCTAATAGTTTTTTGTGCGACTGGTTTGACACTTGATTGTGAAGTTTTGTCCTTTTCGAAAAAGACAAAAAAATTATGGAATTTTTATTTTTGTTTCTTTTTTATTTCGAGAAATTTTTATCTTTTAAGAAAAAGACAAAACTTCACATCAGTCGTACAAAAAATATTTTCCTACTGTAGAAAACTAGAATGGAGTTGAATAGTTTTACCAATTAAATTTTCATTTTAAAACTTTTAGATTGACTTATGCCAATCTATATTGATGTTTAGATATTGATAGACAAGATGCAAATAAAATACTAGTTAGAGTAAAGAAAGATAAAACCGTTGACACAAGTATTTATAGTGGTTCGGCTACAAGGTCACTTTCATTGCCCTACTCCATTCCTCAATTATCCAACTCGAGAGTTCGTAAATACTACACGACAATCTCCTTATCTTGGCGGAGAAGCCTTCACAACGTTGTTTACACTTTATCCGGTACAAAGCTAGATACCGAGTTCTTCCACAAGGTAGAACCAAACCTACGTCGCCTACACTTTATCCGGTACAAGGCTAGATACCGGGTTCTTCCACAAGGTAGAACCAAACCTACGTCACTTGCACTTTATCCGGTACAAAGCTAAATAACGAGTTCCTTTATAATGAAGGAACCACAACCCGACTACACCGATTATCACAACGCATCTATAACATACTTAAAAACAATCAACAACAAGAAACACTTCTTTCATCTTGTGATGATGATGAAGCCTAGCAACCCATGTCTTCGAGCTTGCAAGTCTTCTATGCAAGTGATCGTGATCTCACCTTTAAGAGGAACCTAGAGAATCACTAAAAGAGAAACTACATAGACGATCCTTAGATCTGAGGATAGAGAGGTAAGAATATAGAGAGAAGATATATCTAAAAGGGGTGAAAAGAAATTAAGAAATGGCTCGCTATTATAGAAAAATAGTGCTCTTATCCGCCGAATCCCTTCCAATGTCTTCGAGCTTGCAAGTCTTCTATGCAAGTGATCATAACCTCACCTTTAAGAAGAACCTAGAGAATCACTAAAAGAGAAACAATATAGATGATCCTTAGATATGATGTTAGAGAGGTAAGAATATAGAGAAAAAATATATCTAAAAGAGGTGAAAAGAAATGAAAAAATGACTCACTATTTATAGGCAAATAGTGCTCTAATCACTCGGATCTGCTGGATCCCTTGCCAAAAGGATCCAGCCAGTGTAATCCAAGGGATCCGACATCTGGGTAATTCCAGTCCGGATTTTGGTTTATACTTCCGGTTTTTGGGTCATGGTTTATGGACTATGGGTCATGGATACATAACATGATGTCATGCATGATGCAAAGCATACTTTGAGTTATGGGTTATGGACTTTGGGTCATGGTTCATGGACTTTACTCAACTTGATGTCATGCATGATGTAATGCACATGAGTCATGGGCATGGGTTTTGGGTTATGGATAGTCCAAACTTTTTACTTACATGTTTATTTAGATTTTAATTATGTATTTTTATAAAAGTGTAAGTAACAAATGTTACTTATTAAGTTTTTTTTATAAAAATGGTTTTGAATTTGTATAAACTATTTAACTAGACATGTTTGATGGTTTATTTGTGTAGTGAAATGAGTTAGAAAACTATTTGCTCGAAAACTTATGTATTTTATTTATTTCGTTAAAATTATTTTACGATTGTTATCAACAAAATATAAGAAGATCATAAGATATAAATAAACGTTTTTACGGTTTATTTGTATTAACAATATCTTCTTTTTTTTTATGACAAAACATAAAATTATTTTAAGTAAAAAAAGAATTTGTAAATTTTTGAATTAAGTTTTTACTTTTTTCTCCCCTTTTTTGTCGAAACAAAAAGAGTGTCGAAGAGAAACTAACCTGAGTGAGATGAGATTAAGTGAAATAAGAATGACAAAAGCTATTTGCTAGTTTGCAAAGCTCCCCCTTGACGAATGATCCCGCTTGGTTATGGTGTCAAGTAATTTGGAGAATTTTAGAATGGAGTATTGCTATATAGCAATTTCTTTTGACGAAAGCTCCCCCTTATTAAGAGCATCAAGTACTCCAAGTGAATTTTGAAAATCTACAAAACAATGGTTAGAATGCAGGCATATAGTATGTAATTTTAGCATAAAATAAGCTGAAATATGTCTCAGAAATGTTTATGAGCTCCCGGATCCACAGGATCCATCTCAAAATGGATCCACCAGGTACAAACTCAGGGATCCAGCTATCTATAACTGATTACCAGTAGTTAACTCAAAATATAACTAAGAAGACCATAAAGTCAAGTCGTAATCACACCAATATACTTAGGTAAACAAGTAGCATAAACAAGTAGGTCCATATAATAAAATGAAAAAAGAGGTACAACAATGACCAATCTATAAAACTAAGAACATGACCAAAAGCTTAAGAAATCCTAATTGCAATGACTAAAACTAAGGAAGAGTGGTGATCACTTGTGCTTGCATTTCTTTGCAATAATCATAAGGGTGATTTGGTTAGTTGATGTTATCTAAACGCTCTTGAAGGTTATAAAACATGTTAGTGCAAATATTACGATATTTAATCTATACAGTCTCGTTTGTTTTGTTGATGACAAACATGTAACTTGTAATACATAAAGTAAAATGTATAAGTTACTTGTAATTATATTTTGTCTCAACATACTTTCAACACCTCTGGACGACTCAAGTCCTTGTATGCTACAACACAGGTTCGTACATGTTTGTTATGTTGCGTTATGATCAAACCCCTAACAAGCCATTAAACATGTTTAGTTAAACACTTAATTAATCTTGGTTACTTACATTTTATTAACAAAAGTAAATGTGTTGGGTAAATACCATGATCCATAACCCATACCCATGACCCAAAGTCCATAACCCATTTTCTAGATACATTGTATCTAGTTGGGTACCCATTACCCAAAGTCCATGACCCATGACCCATGGGTAAAGAGGAGCGTCCCACAGATCCCTCTAATTGCACATGGATCCCTTAGATTACAAGGGCCGGATCCCTCTTAGAAGGGATCCTTGGGGCAGAATCTAGTCTTGGCCTTTTTGCCTATAAATAGCAAACCACTTCTTACCATTTCTTTACACCTTCACACATACTTTCCCTCCACCATTTCTAACATACTTAGATCATTAAGAAACATGTAAACCACCTTTATCTCATATGATCATAATGCTTCTAACTTTCATTTGTTGTAAGCATACTCCCGAAGTGATCCTCCAAAGCAAGCCTAGAGATCTTGCATCCTTACCTACTGAAGTGATCACCGATCACAAGCATACAAGCACATGAAGATCTTCTACAACAAGCTTGGGAAACTTGTCATCTTCATTCATAGAAGACTAACTACATCATGCTTTGTGTTCTTGATATTTATTTTAGAATTTCATATCCATTAGACACATTGTCTTGGATATTGTCTAGTATCATATTCTTGTATCTATAACTAGATTAGATGGCTTATGTATTTGTGCCATAAAACACAAGGTTTGTTATGTTGGGCCACAAAACATAACGGGTGTCTTAGATGTGTCGTGTTGGTCGGGTAATGGTTCCTCCTTTGTAATGGAACCCGATATCTAGCCTTGTACTGGATAAAGTGTAGGCGACGTTGTGATAGGTTTGGTTCTACCTCGTGGAAGGACTCAGTATCTAGCCTTGTACCAGATAAAGTATAGGCGACGTTGTGATAGGTTTGGTTCTACCTCGTGGAAGAACTCGGTGTTTAGCTTAGTACCGGATAAAGTGTAAGCGACATTGTGATAGGTTTGGTTCTACCTCGTGGAAGAACTCAGTGTTTAGCTTAGTACCGGAAAAAGTGTAAGCGACATTGTGTAATCCGCCAAGAATGGAGTTTGTTGATCTAGTGAAGTAACTCTCGAGTTGGATGCTCGGGGAGTGGAGTAGGGCGAATAGGAAATTCGTGACCGAACCACTATAAATCCTCGTGTTGGTTTGTATATCCTTTTACTTATCGCTTTACTTTTATTCTTGCTTTATATTGTTGATTGTCTATGTGGTTGATGTTAATGTGTGTGATGCATACTTGGTCTTTCATATAGTCATAAACTATATTTAACACTTTACATATTATGACACGCTTGATCAAGAAAAACAAACCAGACTAATAATGGTGAAACTTGATTTATAATGAACCATTAATCTTGCGAAATCTGATGTGATATTAAGGGGTTGGCCTTACATGCCGTAATGCGTTGAATGCATCCTCGCTTCGAGATTAGCAAATGCGATGGTTTATACTATATTTGATACAAAAGTTTTAAGTTTGAAACAGAAACGTATTCACCCCCCTCTACGTTTTCACAATTGGTATCAGAGGAGGTTGGCTCTGGTTTTTAAAAACAAATGGTTTTCAAAACTAGTAAGGTCCTTGTATCAAACTTTTGGTGAAGTCAAGCATAACATGAATAGTGTTTTTTTTTTATTTTTTATTTTTTTTATCTTTGAAGTTTTGTTGTTAGATATCCTGTTAATCAAGCTTGAATAAAGATTAAAATGGGTAATATAACTTCACTAAAAAGTATACAAAGGTTAAACCTTTTCGTTGGGTCAAAAAATGCATTTTTTTAAATCTGTGTCAGATCTGCGGATCCCTTTGCTATCAAACGGCGGATCCCTTTCGGAAGGGATCCGCCGGTATAGAAGACAAATTTTGTCTAAATTTCAAAAATTCATAACTAATTAACCGTAAGTCCGTAGAAGTCGTGCCACCTATCGTTTAAAAGGTATTTGAGTCTACTTTCATTTAAAAATTATTTCATAAACTGATTCAAAGCAAAAATTTACAGAATCATTGATTTATAATAGAAAGTCATTTTTCGGTCATAACTTTTGCACAAACTTTTGATCTAATTGGAGACGGATGTTTTCGTCTTTGAACAACAGTGTATCTTCTTTTGAAATTAAGGTTTTGATCATATTTATAAATATAAAAGAAACTAATCAATCTTGTTATACATGTTTATATTTAACACAAAGCGATGAAAAGAACTTTCGTATGCTATGCTAAATGATTAATTGTCTTACCTTGCATTACTTGATTATTTGCCTATATTAAATAGTTTTTGTGCTTGTTTGTTTGAATAACATATGTGGTTTCCTCACCTTGCTATTCATTCCCTTGTTTGTCGATTTAGTAATATTTTATTAATCAATGTGCTATTTGAAGAAGTGTTTGGGATAACATCTAGGTGTGTCCAAAATGTTAGTTTAAATACTTAGATAAGTCATATAAGTTGAAAAATGTTTAAAACATGTAATATACTAAATGGCTTCTAGTTGAGTTTGTCATATGTGCAACATAAATGTTTTATGTGCTTATATGATTTCTTGATTTCATATCTTCTTGTGTCGTTTTCTAAAAACAACAAGAATGTACATCGGATCATAACCTACACTTGTGTTGATAATGTACTCTCCTGTTTTCCTTTTCATGATCGCTTTCCAAGCTTCATAGTAGGATTGACAACTTGATTATTTCATCCGATATACTCAAGTAAATTATTTTGCAACGCAAATATAATTTTTCATATCCGAAAATCCAAACTCGAGCTTTTCAACAACATATGTTGAACTAGCTCGTCCAACCATTTTTGTTCACCATTTGGACAACTTAATTTTTTTTTCAAACATGACACCTTCGTCACCTTAGTTGTTTCAAGCATAATATTAATAAAAATGAAGCAAAGTATCATCATTGTTACTTTTCGATAGGCCATTGTAGGAATATAAATTTTCCTAACTTGAGAATGAATATTGGAGAACTTATTGCACTAGAAACTCAATTTGACCTAACGGTTAAATTGCTTCCTTGATAGAAGTTGGGTATGTGGAATCGCCCGTAAAAATGGTCGTGTTGAGGCGTAATTGAGCACCGCTAGTAATAGTCTCATATTCATTCTCTCACTTGAAAAATCTATACTCATATGTTTTCCTAAAATAAGTTTACAATGGAAATACTTTGCATTGTCTTAGGATTACTAATCAAACAAGTTGTAAAATTGATTTTTCTTTTAGTTAATCACAACCACTTGTCTCCTCAAGCGATTATCTTGCTTTGATCGAGAAGAGCTACATGACTTCATGGACGAAGTTCATTGTATGCTAATCACTATCCGTAATGACTATACATAGTTCATTGCTTCCGTTGACCAAAGCAACCTTCTAAACAATTCACTTTCTTAAGGACGCATATACATGTGTTTCTTACTCTTCAATACTAACACATAGGCAAACATCTCTTAGCTAAAACCAACTCACAAAACCGTACTTGCTCTAAGCTTTTCTAAATCCAACAAACAACAACTCCACTTTATTGATCTAAATGTAGTCTAGATTGTCCTAAACTAACACCTCACAACTCTTTTGTCTTGAATACTATCATTTGCTCTTTTCTTTCTAGACACGTACCTTACACGCCATTGTTAGTGTAAATAATTTACTAATCTAGATCATAAATCTGTTTTGAGCTTCTTGAATAGTGCTTGTTAAGTTTGCTAAACCTTTGTGTTGTTTGTGAGCTCGATCTCATTTTGATTGCCTATATGTTATCTCTACATGCTCTCCTTGCTATGCTTAACTTGTATACATGTATATTTGCTGTAGAAATCATTAATTTCAAAATTCGAAACATAGAGCAAAATTTTGCAACCATTTTGTTAAGGAAATCTGTCTCAGACACTAGATCCCTTGGATATAACAAACGGATCTCTCAAGTGAAGGATCCGTGGGATCCAGGTGGACATAAGTTCTTTTTTTTAGCTTTCTTGCATCTATCCAATCTTTCAGACCTTATTAGACTAGTTAAACATGCTACATTAGGATCACTTAAACTTACCTTAGGCTCAGTTGATCTCGCATTCACTCATGGATGACTTAGGATCACATTCAAGGTGTTTTTGATTTATCATTACTTCAAAACTCATCATCTTTCTGCTACAATGTTTACACATTGTTCCTCTCAACTCAAAACACATATTTTGATATTTCTTTCAACTTTAGCAAATTAATTTTAGTCATCTTTACCTTAAAATGCTCTAAAAACTAGTTTTTCATTTCTTATGATTTTTAAGAAATTTTCTAAATTTTCCTTTAACCACCATCTAATTCCTATAACCATTCACCATCCTCAAAACACTTAGTGTCATCCATGATGACTTATTTGTGTTTCTAAAACTCCATTTTCCTCACAAAAGCCATCATTGACAAACCTCACTCATTAGTCTTGACCACTTAAGTCTCATGCCATGTAAGACACTTAATAGACCGAGTAACTTAGGATATCTAGGTGCTAGACCTTGTTAGAATCCAATCACCTCCTTTTCACCTCATCTGTTAGCCGGATCCCTAGACTAAAGCTAGCCGGATCCCTCTAGTGAGGGAACCGGTGGAACCGGGGAACAGAAGGTACATTATCTCTTGAGATAATCATTTCAAATTTCCTTTTTACACTCAAACACTTTCTCAACACTTAGGATTATCAGTTTCTGATATGTTTATAAATGAGTTGCGTTTATGTGATTGTTTACGTGTTCTTTCTTTTCTTTTCATGATATTATGTGAACAATTTCTCCATTTGTATAAATGTTTTCCTTTTGAACTAACTCATTTGGATTCTTGTAGGTTGACAATGGTCGATTTCATCATCAAGTCAAGTTGTGCTCATTCGCACATTTTTTATATTCCTAATCTTGCATCATCCTAACCATCTTCCTCTACTTTTTTCACTACTCACAAAGTCATCATGTCTACCACCTCTATTGAGTCATCAACCGAGTCAAAGATTCACCTTGATACCTTTCATCACCTTCCCTTGCTAATCTTGAGTCTCTTTATTACCTAGTAAAACTTGACCTCTCATCACCTCTACCACAGCTTTCATACCTCTAAGTCATAACAATGATTTCTATCATTATCACCGTGTCCAAGGTCTAGTTCATGAACTACGTGATGAAGTATGTTTCATGTTCTACCACATCCTACTTGTGTCAACCACAACCTTAAACCACAAGCTACTTGTGTCAACCACATTCTACAAGTGTCTCACTACCACTACGATTCTTGGTCACTCAACCATCCTCCACAAACATCTATGTTATCAAAAGCCAAGTGAATTTCGTAATGAAATGCGTCTCATCCCCAAATACATTTATTTTCTTACCTTGAGCAACCTTACAACCTCTAAACCAACCATGATGATGCAAGTAGTAGGATTATTCTCTTTATGAAACTAATCCTTTCTTTGTAGGTTCATATATATACACTTTGATGTGTATGGGATTCTCGTCTATTTATGGACGAAATTTTACACTAATTTTTTTCTTTGTAGGTTCACTCATATACATGGGTTTGTATATGGCACACTTGTCTTCGTACGAGGTTATTTTTTTTTGTAGGCTCTTCTTGATGCCCTTGAGCAAGGGGGAGCTTCCATAGAGAAACTACAAAGTGCATCATATGACTTACTCGTCTAAGGACAAATATATCTTTGCACTAATCTTTTGTTTTGTAGATTCTCAAAATACACTAGGAGTACTTGTTGTCCTCGAGCAAGGGGAGCTTTCGTCAAAGCAAAAACATTGCAAATTTTGCAATACTTTCGTCTTAGCTTCCTAAAATACTTGACGTCCTTAAACAAGGGGGAGCATGCACACATTCATTCTTCAAAATTCCTTTATGTTTCAACAAAAGGGAGATTTCTTTCTCATCATATATTATTTTTTATTTTATTTTTTTTTCATTCCTTAACACTAACCTTTATGTAGGTTAAGCCTCAAAAATTTGATCCATTGATCCATTGGCAACAATGGTTATAATTCAAAGGATCTTTCTATGTATTTTTTTTGCTTGTGATTTTCTAGGTTCCTCTTAAAGGCGAGATCACCACCTTTTGAAGATGTGCAAGCTCAAGGTCATGAGTTGCTAAGCTTCGTCATCATCAAGACCACTTAAGTGAATCTTGTTTATAATTCTTCTATTCCTCCATTAGTGTTTTGTGTTGAAGGTATAGGCGTGGTGTGCCAATTGTGTACAACAATGGGAGCAATAAGGTGTTTTCAATTTAACTTCACTAGGGATGATGCATACTTGGTCTTTCATATAGTCATAAACTATATTTAACACTTTACATATTATGACACGCTTGATCAAGAAAAACAAACCGGACTAATAATGGTGAAACTTGATTTATAATGAACCATTAATCTTGCGGAATCTTATGTGATATTAAGGGGTTGGCCTTACATGCTGTAATGCGTTAAATGCATCCTCGCGTCGAGATTAGCAAATGCGATGGTTTATACTATATTTGATACAAAAGCTTTAAGTTTGAAACGGAAACGTATTCACCCCCCCCCCCTCTACGTTTTCATAAAACATGAAACGTATTTCATCCCGTAGAGAATGTACCAATTGATAGGTCACTAGATTTACAACACAAGCTTAATAGAAAGAGATAAAGGCGATTGAACAACACACACACAAACACTACGCGTAGACAATAAAGAAAGGTTATGCGTGAGTAGTGAAAGAGAATGAATTGAACAACCAACCCTCAAGTGAGGGTTATACAAGAGTATTTATAGGAGGGAAGCTAGGGCAACACTCCTAGTTCCCATCTTTTTCCTTATTGGACTGGGCCTAGGCTTATGGGCCTTCTACATAAGCCTAAGGCTAATAACAAACATAAAGGCCATAATTAAGCTAACTATTACATGTGAATCACTAACACTTGATTAAGGTTTAGGAGTGATTCCAACAATCTCCCCCTAAGCGTTAGTGATGAATAAATGTAAACGGTGAAGGAGCAGATGTAATAGTAGCTTTGACGTCTTCTGACATTCTTCTTTCTTTTGAGAAGAATTGCCTTGATTCGAACAATCTTCTCTAGTGTAGAGAAATTGTCTTCTTTGAACAGTTCTGCTTTGACGTCATCTTTGTCTTTGTTCTTTGATCATTGCTCTTTGTAATGGTTGTGATAGTATGTTTTTGTTGTCTGCATCAAGTCTGCCTCAGGTCTGCTTCACTGCTACAGTGTCTCCACGTCATTCTTCAACACGCTCATACGCCTTTTGACGTTGGATTTCAGTACTGATGAAGTTCTTTAAGTCTTTCACTTTGTAGATTCTTTGATTGACGAAGAATCATTCTGACTTTTATGTTGCTTTTAGATAGAACTTCCATTAGTGATGATGTTGGCATGAGCATGTGAAGAATCTGCACGATCATTCCGCTCCAGAGCTTCCATAAGAAGAAAACATGAAAACGGTTAGTAATAAGCGGATTCCGGCACTTACAAGTTTGAACTTCGAGAGTGTTAACAGCATAGTGTGAAAACACAACTCTAATTCTCACAAAGGCCGTTCCTGAACCGGAGTCCCACAAGTGAGATAACGCGATGTACCTAAGTACATCCACGGTTCAGATGAGTCGCTGAGGTACACCGAAGCATCACCTCACGACTGTAGACCGTTTGAGACCACTAAGCGTAATCTACGGGGAGTTACCGAAGCGACCTGCTGTCAGGGCTGTTTGATGTAGACCCTGGCAGGAGTTTCCATTCAATCACTGAGGATCACAGATGTTAACCTCTCATAAATGTTCTTGACAGATTGCTAAGATCTGTGAAGGACTCGATAACGTACCACTGATGTTCTTATTGTTGAACATCAAGTGATGAAATGTCAAGTGTACCTAAGAGATCTTTTGATGAATCTCGTGGCTCTAGACTCAATAGTGTGTTTTGGTTTTCCTGAGCGGAGACTAGGGAGAGGGTCTCCTTCTTCAATACCAACAATCTTTAGGAGAAAGCCGATAGTTTACGTAGGGTTCCCTGTGAGAATGAAACAAGCTTCTGTTGAGAGAAACTTGAGTGGCTAAGAAGGTTTAGTGTATGCGTCACTGGGTCTATGATGACTTTTAATCTTCAATACCGGTGTCATCTAGTGACAACCAGTAGCATATGAATTGAACCCGGTGTCTGCCCTAAGTCTAATAATCTGGAGGGCTATTTCTTTTCACCCTTTTCTTTGCATTTCTTTTTAATTCTTCAACTCCTTCTTTCTCCGATTCTCATTTTCTCCTTTTTATAATCATACCTAAGGACTTCTAACTTCTAACTATTGGTAGTGTCCTTGGGTAGATCCCTCCGGCTCTGGCGGATCATAGGACGGTTATTCCTAACCTTAATCTCCTTATAACTCCATTGCCATAAAAACCATTTTCAAGAAAATCTCTCAAAGGGTTTGTGAATGAAAAACATGTTTGAACCACTGTGAGAGTTTTATCTTTTAGCAGAAATACTCCCCCTCCACATGTGCTTAAGAGTTTTGACAGAAATCTGCACAGTGAGGAAAGAGCGCGCACTTTTGAATTGATCGACTCAAGAAAGACAATCCCTCGCGAGACACGGTTACGTGACATAGTTAAAGAGTTACATTGTCAGCTTTTAGGTGACAACTAGCTCTAATAACTATCTTGAAGGTGTGGACAACCCCGAAAGGTTTTCAAACCCGTCAAAGTTCATGTCTACCATGAGTTTCTCGATTGGTACATTATACTCGGACAAGTCCTTTGCGAGACACGTTTACATCACTAGCGAACTAGCTTGAAATTATTACCCGTCCCGGACAAGTCTTTTCGAGTTACTAACAGTTAAGATGTCGTCAATTCGTGGGTTGAAGTCTTTTAACACGAGAGTTCATATAGCAAAACACAACATATTTCTTATCACGTATTTTTCTCCCCCTAAAAAATGGCATATAAATGTTATTTTTGAAGAAATGTTGAGAATAAATATGACCTTTTTGAGTTTTGTGGGAAGATGACCACTCAGAACAATTTGTGAACAAAGATTTTTTTGTCAAATACTCCCCCTCAACGAGTGATATAAACGGTTGAGGTTTTGAAAAATCATAAGGGGAAGTACTTGTTCCTTTGAGCAAAACCTTGAAAAGTGAAAGGTTTGATAGGTTTTACTCAAAAGTAAGAAGCTTTCGCTCCTTTTATAAGGATTGTGGCACTGAAGCGTACTACAGGGTCCTTTATTTACAAGAACGGGTTGTACACTGTAATGTGTGCACAAGCCATTGACATAATAAATCATACATCCAAAGTTATAGTGAAAGAAGCAGTTCAAGGGGTACCAGGTAGTCCAGAGATGTTGCCAGGAGTGTGAATCGGGCGTTAAAAGCCGGTGATGTTAATCCTGGGTCGACCACCAACATAGCTTTCCAATCTTCTGAACTGATCCCTTCGATACAACCGTTCATCAATCATCGTGATGATCCTCTTCACATCCCTTCGATCCTGAGAATTCCATCGCTTAGGAGACCCAATCTTCTGATGTATATCCTTCAACCGATAAGCCAATCCGTCCCTAACCATCTTCAAAGTGTGATCCCCAAACTTGTGAAGATCTCTACACGCCATTAAGCAATTTCTTTGAAGTTCACTGCGGTAAACAACGCCGAATGGTTTGCTGATGAGTGTATATTGTGAGAGCTGGTTGATGTCGGGAAGATCAAGCTGCGGTAGAGTGAGGTTGACACGGGTCTGATAAGATTCAACTGCAAGCTGGAGATCTTCTACACGTTCTTTGATGACTATGCGTCTGATGAAGATGAGTAATGACTTGATGAATTCACGTTGTACTTCAGTTGAGAATTGTCTCATGCGACCCTGTACTTTGGCAAGGTACATGTCTTCAATGTCGTTGATAGACAAATTCTCAAAGTCAGCTTCAGAGAATGCATAATCCCTTTCGTCTTGCCTTTTGACCACAATCTTCTTGAGAAAAGTGTAGTCCCATTTGGACGAAAGATCAACGTGTTTGATGGCAACGATACTTTTAGGACTGAACACTTCATGCTGAGATTTCTGAACCTGGCAGCTTCTGTAGTAGATTCTTCGGCGTTTCGGCCAATGGTGAATCCCATACATTGCATCTCGGTTGTACTCTTCCACTTGGTTGGAGAACAAGTGGTTAGATCTTTCCTCGATGGCTATGCAGTTAGAGTAAATTGTTGCCGGGAATGGAAGTGTCAAAGATGTAGCGTATTTCCTTGAACCATCGCCACCGTGTAGAAGAAATTCCAAGTCTTTGTTGAAGAAATATCGAAATGGAATTCTAGGCTCATTTGGTTGGCCGATTGTTGGTAGTGGTTTAGACCAGTTGGTGTAATATGGAGGGTTGTCCCGTTTGGTAAAGTCGATGTTTGCTTCTGGGTTGAGCCAATCTATGTTATTAGACATAGCTCGAGCAATGTTTTCAAGGTGATATTCGACCTCGATGGCACTTTCTGAGCTATCTTTTAACAGTTGAAAAGCTTCATTCTTGATTCGCCTCAACTCGAATTTCGTCATCTTCTTTATTCAGAATTTTTCTTGCAATAACTTAGCATGCTCCAATGTATTAACGTCTACCAGATCTTGACCTTCAGCAGGGTAGGGAGTGGAGTTAACAAGTGTAGAAAACCATTCAAATTCCTCTGTGGTGTCTTCATCTAGCCATGATAGGACGTCAGCCTTGGGCGCCTTCTTCTTCTGTTTCTTAGGCCTAGATGAGGGTTCTGGTTTCTGTACTTTGTCGGGAGAGGCAGGTTGTTGTTGGGGCTCATGGTATTCCTCATCGTCACCACCCGTATACTCAAAGTGATCGCCAGTTTTCTGAGTCTGGGGTGGTGGGTCAAGAATCCTGAGGTTTTTCAGTAGAAGAACGAGGAGGGGATCTTTGTTGAGCTGGAGTCCTTTGGGGTGGAGGTTGCATCGAGTACTGAATGGAAGATGATTCACCAGACTTCTTTGTACGTTTAGGCTCCTTATCCTTATCTTGATCTTTGTTTTCGTCGTCTCTTTAACGTTTGGGCCTTACAGCTTCTTCTCGGAATGCGGACCTGAGTTGGTATTCCAGTAGAGCTTCAAACAGTTTAGCTTCATGTGAGGCAAACGTTGCAGAGCGTTTCGACATTTGAGCTACTAGCCGGTTCACCAATTCATCATCTGAAAAAATTGTGGTTTCAACTGAATTGATGCTCAAATTCATTGGAGTTGATTTCATGGCTTGCTTGGCTAGATGCAAGAGATTTAGATACAGTTGTCTAGTATACATCTCCTTTGTTAGTTTCGGAATGACCTCCATAAGGAACTTGTGAGAGTATCCTTTGATCATTTCGTCCATGCTCCCTCGAAGATCATCTTTCATGAGCTTCTGGACATACTCCCTTTCAACTTTCATCTTGTCATTCTCATCATGAAGGTACTGTATTTGGTCAGCAAGGAAATTCAACTTTCTGTAGAGAATGTCTTGCTTTCTGACTCGTTTTATAGCTTTAACGATTCGATTCTTTGATTGAGAGATCCAAGATGGAGTTGGCTTCTTCACTGATTTGGATGATGATTTGGTTGATTTCTTTGATGGTGCTGGTGAAGAGTGAGAAGATGAATCCGATGATGATGAGATGTGAGGAGACTCCGGGTCCTTTGGTGGCTCAGAAGTTTCTTCCTTTGACCGTGTAGGACTATCTAGAAGAAACTTATCATACTCAACATATTCTTCATTTCCAGACTTAGCTTGTTCATCAGCTTTGGCTTTGGCTGCAGCTTCTTCATCAGCTTTTACCTTCTCTAACTTCTCAGATTCTGGTTCTTCAAGAGTGTCCTCCACACGTGTTTGTTGTTGTACCAAAGTGGTGGCACCAGATCCCTTATCGGGTTGATTAACCGCTCAAGAACAAATGGGTGGCACCAGATCCCTTATCTAAGAGTTGGCTAGTCCAGAAGCAAACGGCTTCTGGTAAAGACAAATCAAAACCGTTGAAAGCTTATGATTTGCTCAAAATCATTTGGTTATCATTGTACCAAGGTTCTTACTTGAACTGAAACAATTGGCTACTCCAGAAGTAATGGCTTTTGGTAAAGAGATGAAATCCATTAAGTTTTCTCAAAAGATTGCTAGGGACTAGCAATATCTTAGTGTGGGGGATTGATGAGTGTCTAAATACTCATCATTTTTGTACCATTTAGAATGCCAAAAACATCTGAAAACACTCAGAAATGCATCAAAATGATGAAAATATCACAAATAAGTGTTTTATGTGTTTTAAATGCAAAAATACCAAAATCAGATGAAAAACGTATCAAGTTTGCATAAATTGGCAGTTTTAGTCCCCCAAGTTTCAAAAGTTGTCAAATCTAGTCCCTGGTCATTCCAAAACTTATAAAAAGTCATAAAAGGTCCTTGGGATTCACAAGTTGTAAGAAATTGTCCTTTGAAGTTTAAAAAACACAAGTTACAACTCTGGTCCCTCAACTTTACAAAAATGGCAAAATCAGTCCCTGGGTGTTTAAAAATGGAAATTATTCAAACTACACCCTTGTACTATTCAAATGTGGCATATTTGGTCCTTATATGATAAGTTTTGAGAAAATTACAAGTTTGGTCCTTGGAGTTTGAAAATTGTCTAAAATAGTCCTTGGGTTTATAAAAATGGAATTTTATGCAATATTGGTCCTTATACTAACCATTAATTGCAGGTTTAGTCCTTGTGTTAACTTTGGAATATTGGCATTTTTAGTCCCTCAAAATCCAGAAATTACATGAATGGTCCTTGTGTTATTATTTCTACAAACCAAACCGAACCCTCTTTTTATTATTAATCCCAACCCAATATACAAGCCCAATACCCAGCTGGCCCAAAACAACCCACGTTTTAAATATTATACCGCCAACACTGTACATCCTCCTCACCCACTTCTGCAACCCAAAACCAGTGGTTTTCCCCACCTCTCCACCTCACCACCACCTGTCTCCAGCTCATTACCCACTCCCCTTCCACCTCCACAACCTCCCAAAACCCTTTAAATGCAATAAACCTGCTCAATCCAGCTGTAAAGATTTTGGCGCCAAAATTCCACATGGACGATTATGATGAAATCAATGCATCCAATGGCTGGAAATAAGTGGGAAACATTCAGAGGTCGACAAGGAACTCAGAATGATATAAAAAAGAAGAGATGGATGAGAGAAGACTTACCTTGGATTAGCCAATGGTCACATAGTGTAAAATTTAAAATCTTTCTTTAAATTCATTGTCTTTTAATGTTTTAATGCTGTTATCTTTCTCAAATTAGTGTAATGAAACTTTATTTCCAGTTTAATTTCAAGTTACTTTTAAATTTCAAGTTTTTACTTTAATGTTCCTTTAATTTCTTGTCATTTAACTTAATGTTGATTATGGTTGTTTATTGGACTCTATTAGCTCATGTAGGGTCCTGACAAAGCTCACTAAGCTTTTAGATACATCAAAACAGTTATAGTTTTTCAAATCCAAAAATACCAAAAAGAAATCAAGAAAATAGAAAAATAAATAAAAAATCAGTTTGCAAGATGATCAATGCAAGGAGCAGAGTGAATCCTGGATGGCTTTGGTTTAGAAGCTTTATGGAAAGCTATAGGTGTGGTATGATCCTTGGTTTCTTTGGTTTTCAGCTTGATTCATCTTGTAAGCCATTTTCTCATTTTTTGCAATTTATTGTTTCATTCCTTTTTATGCTTTGATTCTTAAGTTTTCATGTTTCTTTGTTGTTGTTTAGTGTTATTATAACTTAATACTAGTAGTTGTTCATTAAGATTCACTTGTGCTAAGAATTGAAACAACTCAGTTGAATTGCAAATTTGACAAGTTTGTATTTCTTGTTTGTGTTCTTGAAGTTTTATGCTCAATTAATCTTCTTATGTGATAATAATATGTTTGGAATCAGGTTTGTATTCAAATTCATTGAATACTTTGAAATTCATGTAACAAGTGAAGTTGAAAGGGTTGTTTGGATTTGGTATGATTTAGGATCCTGAGGTTGTTTGTGTTGTTTATTTCTGTGTATACATGACCCATTAGGCCATTTGAGGAAGTGACAATCCTTTAAGCTCAGTGGTAATGTGTAAATGGTCAAATTCATCTTCAATCCATCTCAGTGTTCACTGTGGTAATTTTAGGTTGCATATAATGGATTTGTTGTCTACTCTGTGTTTATGGTTGTGTGTGTTGATATTCTTGTTTGATGTACACCACTATATGGTCATATAACTCAGTTTAATAATCATATCCAGGTTCTATTAAGTAGATAGTCAATATTACTTTTAATCTTTTCTAATTTCTTGTATGCCCAAGTTTTTCAAATCCATTTTCATAATATTAGCTTAAAAGTTGTTAAGTTTGCTTAATTTAGTTTCATTATAGCTTAATATAACATATTAAGTCATTAGATTAAGTTCTAAATTCAGTTTAGTCAACTTTTTAGTTTTAAGTTAAAAAGTCAAATTTTCACTTTTGTCATTTTTGAATAAACTTAATAATTTCAGTGTGCCTTTGCTATTTAGTTTCTGTCTAAATGCTTTTAGGGTATTGTAGCTTTGTTGCTAATACTGCTTATTGTATTTTTGTTAATTTTTAGTTTCCATGTTTAAGTGCTTATTTTGTAGCTTCTTTATGCCCATTTTTGCCCTGCACCATGGTTAGGCTGTTCAAATCATGAGCTTGCAAAAGCTTGAGGAGTTGTCCCTATCCAGTGCACTTGGCTTCTTTGTGTAGCCCTTGTGGCCTAGTTGTTATGTGAATGCTTATTTTTCTCTTATTTGCTTATTTAGTTTACTTAATCAACCCACCTTTTTGTCCCACCAAACTCACTTCACTGAAGCAAACAGTGAAGTTGAGTGTTTTCCCAAGCTTATAAAAAGCTCCTTACTGAGCTTGAGGTTGTGAGCTTTGGTTTTTCACAAAGCCAAGCAACCATAATCTTTAGTTTAGTGCTTGTTGAGCATTTATGAGTTAATTAGATAAGTCATTAAGAGCTTGTAGTTTGCCCATTCCCAACAGTTCAATTCTTTGAATTTACACCATTACCTACAGCTCTTTATAAGCTCATTTGTGATCTAGAGCCTGTGTGAATTAGCTTCATGTGAAGCTCATCTACCAAACTCAATGATCCTATGCTCAATTTTCCCCTAGCAGCTTATTTGCTAGGGATGCAAGTAGCTTATACTTATCACCATTTTGATAAGTACACTTAGAATCAGTGTACTCATAGCTTCTTCATAAGCTCACAAAAAGCTTACCCTGTGGACTAGGCTTATGATTTTGGTTTCTTTTTGAAGCTAATCCACTAGACCCTTAGTCCCAGTGCTTAAATTGCATGTTGTAGCTTATTAAGTAGGGCTGCAACCAGCTTTTTGTTTGTCCCATTTCTCAGATACATTGAGAAATCAGTATAATTATAGCTTCTTCATAAGCTCCTCAAAAGCTCATCTGTGGACCCCACAGGTTGATCTTTGGCTTTTTGGAAAGTCAACCAACCCAGCTTGCTACTTCAATACTTAGTTGGTACTTGTGAGCTTATTCTTTTAGCTTAATTTACCAATCAAGTCAGCAGTACCTTGCAATGGTTCAGCAGTACTTTGGATTTGGAATTGCTTATTAGCTTATGTGAGCTTATTTGATGAAATCCAGTACACATGCTTGTTTAAACTTGTCCATATAACTTATATACATATTATTTTTCTTTTACTTTTCAGTGTGGAGCTTATACCAAGCTTTTACAAGCTTTCACTCCATCCAAGTTAAGCCCAAAAAGCTTAATTGTCTAAACCATAAGCTCATACTTGTGTACCATATTATTTTACCTTTTGTTTCATGTGTATAGCTTATTTCAAGCTTATTATGAGCTTGAGTTCCAACAGTCAAGCCAAAAGCTTAACTGTTGGACTCATAAGCTCACAATTTGCTTATTTTTAGGTTTGTAAAGTTTTGTTTTCATTAAACATGTATAATATCATTGTATAATTAATCCAGAAAAAGAAAAGCCAAAAAGAAACACTTTTAAGCTAAGTGATAGCTTCTATTTAGAAGCTTATTTGCTTATTAGCTTATTTCTGTTAATAACATATAGTTTTTATATTTTTCCTAGCTTCTTTTATTTATTTTAGAATTTTGTAAAAAGTTTCAGATTTTTTTTCTTTATTCATTTATTATTTATAATAAATCAATAAAAGTTTTTAGTAATTAATAATAGTAAATAATTCATAATAAATAAAATAATTATGTAAAAAAAATACATTTTCAGTTTCAAAAATTAATTTATAATATTTTAGATTTTTCAGATTCTTTATTTCATTTATTTAAGTTAATTTTAGATTTTCTTATTATTTAATTCATTATTAAATACATTTAATTCAATTTTTAATTAATAATAATTAAATAAATAGTTTAAAAATAATTTTCTTTTTCTAAAAATTTTCTCTTATCATTAGGTTTATAAAAATTTCATTTTTATATTTTTAGGATTAAAACTGTTTCAAATTCATATTTTCTTTTGTACGTAGACGTTTATTTAAAAAACGTAAACATACGCATTTTAGATTTTAATCGTTAAACAATTTTAAATATAGAATTAAAATGATTTCAAAATTTTTATTAGATTTAATTTCCTTAGTATAATTAATCATAATCCCTTTCCTTTTTATTTTGTTACATTTACGTAATTATTACGTACTCGTACGCGTTTTAGTTTTTTTTAGGTTTTCTTAACTTTAATATAAATTTGTAAATTATAGATAAATATTTTAATTCTATTTAATTTGCATTTAAGTCGCTAAAGCACGCAAATCCCTACTATAGTTATAATCATTTTGTTTTTATACGTTTACGTTTAATTTAAGTTAAACGTACGTTTGTATATCTTTTGCGTTTTTAAGTTTCTGATTGCACGTTTTTAACGACATAGCTGTGACAGAGCTATCACTATTCACATTCCTAGTGTTAGTCAATCAGATTCCTGTTTTTATATATTCAATATCATTTCAGCTCACCCAGTCGTTGTATTACAGTTTACACACCTCGTTTGGACTTAACGACCCGGGGATACACTAAACTCCTCTGGACTTAATTGCATTTGTTTCAGACTGTTCGGACTTTTATTACGGTTGACCATTCACAAGTGGTTGGCTTGTGTGATAAAACCTGACCGTTTGGGAGCGAATCAAAATTTTGGCGCCGCTGCCGGGGAGGTGTGCTGCGTATAACGTACTTGTATATATATTATACATAATATCATACTTCACTTCCAAAAACATAATATCATACTTCACTTCCACTCGACCCTCCGGGGCCACCCATTTGTTCTTGAGCAAATTGTTGTGCAACGTGTTGAAGTCTAACGAATTTGAACTTCTTCCTGTATGATTTATCCAGTTGCTCTTCATCAGAGCTTGAGCTTTCTTCATAAGGCACAAGTACTGGAGTCTTCCCTTTTCCTTGGTCAGCTGGAGGACTGGGAGGTTTAGGTACTGTTGGGGTTTCATCTGTAGCAGTTTCAGAGTAAAAAATCTCTTCATCTGATGCAGTACCCTCAGAGTCCTCGTCAGTTAGCTTTCTTTGCGGTTCAGGCTTAGGTACGGGAATAGGAACAGCTTCCTTGGTGGGAACTGTCCTCTTTCTTGGAGGATTCCTCCTAGGGAACATCCTCTGACTCTCAGTGCTTGCAGCACTTCCTGCACTTCCTCTTCTGGTTTTCCTTAAAGGCGTACCAGAAGATTTTTCATCAAGAAATCCAACTTTGTTCTCTTCCACAGCAACCAAATATCTTTTATAAGAATAGAGCTGTTTAAGTTCATCTGTGAGAAGGTGATCTGGCAACACAACACCTTGTTTCTTATTCGTTGACTCCTTAAATCTGACTGTTAGAGTGGGTTCAGTCAACATGTCATGATTGTCGGGGTCATTGATTCTTTTGGGGATATCAGGGTTATACCCAAGTGCTCTCTGGATCAACAGTTTAGTATATCTGATGTAGGGAATCTTTGAGCCAAGATTTTTGAGGAATGTCATCATGTCATCCCAAATCAGAGCTTCAACTTCGATGTGCTTCATGTTGATTAGAGCCCAAAAGATTTGCAGTTCCACGAGCTTGGGATGCTCATAGCCACTGTCACGACCAGAAATGGATTTTGTGATGATGATATAAAGGGTTCTCCAAGGCTGAGGGATGTTCTTGAGATCCACGTGAGAATGCTTAATAATAACCCCTGAAGCTTCGTCATACCCAATATTAATCAAGAATTGCAGAACAGTTTCTTCAGTAGGTGCAGCAGAGAATTCAGTTGGAATGATGTCGGGAATGAGAAGAACAGCCCGTAAGTCAGCAGGAGTGATGGTGAGTTGCTTGTGATTGAGCGTCACTGTCACAACATTTTTACCTTTGACCATCTGCATTGTATTCCAGAATTGCTGTATGTAGACCTCTGGAACAGTGGCAGAGTGTGAGAGCATGTTCTGGTATGGATGATTCTTTAGAACATCTACAACAATCAGGCAGGAAGACTCTGAGCATGAAAGAGTTTCAAAGTCAACTCTTAGATTGTTCTTTCCAATCTTTCTCGGATAGCCATTAGGAAAGATATCGGCAACTGTGAGAACCTCAGGTGCATCCACATTCATTTGAGCAGCCATGTCGTGATCTGAGATAACATTATCCAAAAGAACCAACATATCGAATGACATAATGTTAGTCAATAGAAGGTTTTAATGTCTAATTATTGAACGTATAAAGTCAACGGTTGTTACGAGTCCAAAGTCACTTGTTTGTCTAATAGTCCAATGACGTCGTGAAAAGTTTCGTGAGTTAGTTAACTTTGAGTTTTAAAGTTTATGTTATCACATATTCACACAACACATAAGACATTTAAGCTTATTAGTGACATTATTGGTTTCGTGACGTTATGATTTATTTATTTACAAGTTTGCACGCGTAACAATTCATAACGAAGGTTTGATCAAGGATTATGCGTAGAAATGGTAGCTTATGCGTAAACAGGGTTTATATGCGTAGACACAAGCTTATGCGTAGGAATCTGACTTACGCGTAAGAAATGTTACGCGTAGGAACAGAGTATCCTTATGCGTAGAGCTTACGCGTAGGCGTATATAAAACCTTACGTGTAAGGCTTACTCGTAAGAGTAGACCTTATGCGTAGAGGTCACTGTTTACGCATATCCTTCACAGGATACGCGTAGTCCCTTTGTAGAACCTTACGCGTAATAGCTACGCGTAAGATTTCTCTTACGCATAACTTTCTACGCGTAAGGTGATCCTTATGCGTAGAGTATCAATGACCTTGATTCTGAGTTTTACGAGTAGCAAGCCTGAAATAAAATCATCATAACATCAATATTAACATTAACATTCATTCTACAACAGATCATGGCATGAAACTCATATAAACAGTTACGCGTAGAAAGTCATACACGTAAGTCAAAACCCTAAAGTTCATGAATTACGCATATGATTTCTAGCCATAGGATATGCACCAAAGTGTTTCAGGTAAGTCTAAGAAGTATATTGAGTATGTTTATCCAAGTTTTAACATCAAAAATGTCAAGAATCAAAAATACCCAAACCATATGAATATAAACCCTAATTTTCAATTTATGAATCATTAGTGTTTCTGGGTGATTTCTGGGTTTGAATATTCTTAATTCAACTTGAATACAACTTTATACAACAATCTTTAACACCAAAAACCTTCACATATGAAAACGCTAAACCACGCATAAACCCTAATTTTTCAAAATCCATCAATTCGTGTTTCTGGGTGCATTTTGAGGATAAAAAAGATATCATTGATGTTATAAAAATGTTTTGACACTATCTTTTTAACCACAAACACATAATCTTGATCATGTGTTCATACGCATAGGCGTAGAACACAAAATCAAGCATACACAAGAATTTAACCGTTGGATTCATGTGAAAATCAAAACCATTGTTTGAAAACATGTAAGAAACATTAAACCACTTATAAATTGATGATCCAAAACACAGATTTGGTGAACGAATCTTAGGCGTAGGATAGGTTTGGTGTGTGTATTAAATGTGAGGTGAAAAGTTAGGTGGAAGTGTTTTTATTTAAAATAACTTTAAGCGTTTGGCGGTTTTAGTCCCTCCACTTTTTCCATTTTCATCCAAAGCCATTTAACTTTCATTTTGGTTACCAAATGATAGATTTTAAGAAAGAAACTTGACGACACTCCCCCTTGACTTAAGAAAATAATGAAAGGTTATAAATTTGAGTCCAAGGAGTGTCAATGAACCAGAAAATTTACCACCATTTATAAAAGAAACAACCAGAATATGATAACATGCAAGTACACGGATGTTTTGAAACAATTAAGTGTTTATTTTCTCCCCCTCAACACTTGATCGGAAAAATATTGAATTTGGAAAGATTAGAGTGTTGACGGAAGAAATGTACTTGCAATGTTGAAAGAAACATAGATAGAAGAATATTTTTGTTGTTTTTATCTGATTTTATATTTTTGTATTTTGTTTTTGAAAAAAATATTTACAAAAGAGTTTTGGGTGTTTGACAGGTTTTTAAGACTGTTTTAGGAGGTCATCCAATTCCTCTTGAGTTAAACACCTCATACCAATCCGGTGGACCAACTCATTAAACCTAGCAGGAGGCAAGGCTTTGGTGAGTAGATATGCCAATTGGTATTCTGTACCCACAAAATATAATTCAACAGTACCCTGTTCCACGTGGTCCTTGATGAAATGATATCGAAGATCGATGTGCTTTGATTTCGAGTGTTGAACTGAGTTGCACGAGATTGCAATAGCACTCCGATTGTCGCAGTACATCAGGATTTTGTCAAATACGTAACCATAGTCTTTGAGTTGTGTTCTCATCCAAATGACTTGAGCACAACACGCGGACATGGCTACATATTCTGCTTCAGTTGAGGACAGCGACGTACAGTCCTGCTTCTTCGATTGCCATGACACCAGTTTATCACTAAGAAATTGTAAAGCTCCTAAAGTACTTTTCCGTGAATCTAAGCATCCTACGTGGTCAGCGTCTGAAAAAGCGATTAGTTCAAAACCAGAATCCTTCAGATACCAGATTCCCAAATTAATGGTTCCCTTGATGTATCGGAGGATTCTTTTAGCCTCAGAGAGGTGGGTTTCAGTTGGTCGCGACTGATAACGGGAGCAAAGGTATACGGCAAAGACAATATCAGGTCTGCTTGCTGTTAGATACATGAGAGACCTAATAATACTACGGTATTTTGTAGGGTCCACCAATTTCCCATGTAAATCGGCGTCTAGCTTCTTGGTATGAGCCATTGGTGTGGCATAGGTGTCACAGGTTTGCATTCCAAATTTGTGTAACAATTCAAGGGCATATTTGGACTGACTCAAGAAAATACCACGGGGTGATTGATGAACTTGCCGTCCTAGAAAGAACGTAAGTTCACCCATCATGGACATTTCAAAATGTTTCTTCATTAGTTTTGCAAAAGCGATTGAGTACTTTTTATGAGTTGACCCAAAAATGATGTCATCCACATAAATTTGAACAATTAAAATATGTTCCCCGTGATATTGTATGAAAAGAGTTTGTAGAAAACTAGAAGGGGGGTTGAATGGTTTACCGATTAAAATCTTTGTTTTGAAACTTATTGAAAGATCAATTGATATTGATCTTAAGTATGTTAATGAAATATGCAAGCAATATGTAATAAGTAAATAAGGAAAGAAATGATCAAACCACAACAAGTTGTTTATAGTGGTTCGGCCTACAAGGACTCTTTTTCCTTGCCCTACTCCACTCCTCGAGTCTCACACTCGAGAGTTTAACTTCACTAGTCAACAAGCTCCTTTCACCGGCGGAGAAAACCTTTACACTTCGCTTACACTATTTCCGACACTAAGCTAGATGTCGAGTACTTTCCAAGGGTACAACTACTCCCACACACAATGTATTTTGAGGACTAAAATACTAACCACTCACACTCACAAGATTATGATGGTTTGATACAACAATGAAGTATGGATCAACACTAGATCATACAACACTAAACAAACAAGACTTCCAACTTCTCGTTGAAGCTTGAATATGACTTGATCTTCTTTGCTACAAAAGAGATCACTAATATGATATGAAACTGAGTTAGAAAGGTTAGAGAGAAGATATGTATGAGAGTATGTTAGAAAGGGATGAGAAACTACTTGGCTTGGCATTGCTATTTATAGCCAAATTGGACAGGAGCGTCCACGGACGGCGGACCCCTTAAAAGGGTTCCGCCCGTGTACCAATTTGGTACCGCCAGCCTGACAGTCAAGATATCAAATCTTGCCTAAAGTCAACTCTATCTAAGTGAGATTGTGCAAGATATGAAGAGTACAAATCTTCACAAAATATCTAATGGAATCTTCCAATGATTTCCATGATGTAATACATGATGTCAAATGTTGTATTACTATTTATAGAAATATGCAAATGCTTAAGTAGTGTTTGGTTTTAAGAACCTAACACATTCTACAAACTACTATCATACATAATGATTAGAGTCATATCAAGATGTTACTAATCATAAATGTAAATGCTTGAATGATGAATATATTGTTTGAGAAAGCTTGTTTTAATATCTAATAAACTTGACAAGCTTTAAGCTTTTATAAATTAAATTTACTTTTGTCGTTAACAAAACTTAGGCAAAGATCAAAAATATAAATAACGTTTAATGACGATATTTGTATTAACAATCTCCCCCTTTTTGTTGAGGACAAAATATAAATTTTATTTTTATAAAAGAAACAAAGTTTGTACAAGAGTTATAAAAATATTAGTTTTAGAACTTGAAAAGAAAATGATAATGCAAGTGTATGAAATTTGACTTTTTATGAAAGTCAAAGAATTCACTAGTTGATGCATGATGTTGACTTTTTCAGAAAAGTCAAAGTATGCGTTTGACTTTTAAGAAAAGTCAAGTATTATCAATGAGTTCTGTTTGACTTTTAGAAAGTCAAATGTATGCATTGACTTTTCAGAAAAGTCAAATATAAATAATTTCAAAGTTCTATATTTCTCCCCTTTTTGTCTCAACAAAAAGAAGATGCTATGCGGAATGTAATGAGCCAGAGCTATTCTCTCCCCCTTGTTCAAAGCTCCCCCTAATTTGGGTGTTTTAATGGGAAGATACATGGATTGTGAAAATAAAGCTAAAAAAAAAATGTTAGTAATAATGATCATTCACAAGCATTTCCAAGCACTATGTAATGACACCAACAATATGATAAACAACATTTATTAGTTAAAATTTTTCATGAATCAAGAGCATGAAAAGAGCACACAATGATGTGTTTTGAGTACAAGAAATAAAAATAATCCTAAGAAAGCAAATAAAAGAAAGACAATTCTAAAACCATCCTAAAGTGATGGTGGATGGGAAAGAGCGTTGAGACGCTCAAGAATGTTGTTGAGGATGAACCTCATTTCTTCGTGGAAGTCATGGACCATAACCCGAGTCCGTTCCACGGTTTGACCCGTTTGCTCACAAGTTGAGCAACCATGCCTTGGAGGGAAGAAAGTTTGGGGAGGTTGTGGTGGTGGAATGGTGGATGTGTTGGTGGTGTTGGGAATGTTTGGAGTGGTCATGATGGATGCAAGCAAAGCATTTTGCATTTGCATTGTCTCACTTAAGTGAGAATCCACCATGCCTTTGAATTGGTGGAGGTTGTGGAGTTCGGCTTGAATCTCCTCTCGAGTGGGATTATCATCCCACATGCACTCCGGAATGTCCTCAATATGAGGGGACATTGATGATGGAAGTGGATGATCCCCGTATAAAGGACCATGAATGTCCTTGTGAATGGGGTGAAAAAGGAGAGGTTTTGGCCCTAATGGGGCGTTTGGGTCAATGAATGACCGGGGTGACTCATGAGCGATTCGCTCAATTGTGCCAAAAGATGGCAATGGTGGTGGATGACTTGGCCTAGGGGGCAAGTCCTCCAAGTCCTCTAGGAAAGGATTTGGTGATGTTGGTGGAGTTGAAAATAACTCCATGGGAGTGAGAGTGGGAGACCTTGGTGAAGGTGGTGAGGGTGTTTTGGATGTTTGGATGGGTGCCGGTGGAGGTGAAGTAGGTGGTTTTGTTGGTGGTGGAGTGGTGATCACAATGTGTGATGAAGTGGGTGTAGCTAGGGTAAGATTTGTATCATCTCTAATGGGAGATGAGATTGTGAGTGGTGAAGATTCGGATGATGAGCTAAGATGAACAAAGCAACAAGGCCTTACGCTAATTCTAGCGGTTTTCTTGCAAGGTTTTGGTGATGATTTAGTCATTTTTAACTTGGGTTTTGATTTGCTAGATAGTAGTGAGAATGAAGAAGGTGTGAGGATGATCATGGTAAACCTTTTCAATTTATAGAGGTAAGAAATTGTTGAGAAATGGTTTGATTTGATGTTGAACCATTGAAGAGATGAGGTTCCTAATGATTTGGAAGTGGGTTGAATGCTAGTCATATCACCCAAGTCAATCCATTCAAAGAAGATGGAGTGAAGAAGAAAAGATATGCAATAAATGTGTTCTAGTGAGTGGAATTTCCTAATATTCAGATTACCCACGGATTTGAAGGTACCAAAATTTGGTTCCTTCCTTTATGCCAAAGGGCTCCTTGGGTGGATTTTTCAAATTTTAGAATTTTGGTGGGAAATGGATTTCTTATACACCTTAGTACACAATACTAGTTCTAATACCAGTATAAACTAGTTAAGATTGATTTATAAGTGATGGAAGATAATTTGGAATCACGAAAGAGTCGAAATTGAGAAAATTACCTGGAGGATCCACGGCACCAAAAACATACACGGACGGTACCTAAAAGGGTACCGTCTGGTCCGTCTGCAGGTATGGCGGTACCAAACTATATAAAGGACGGTACCAAAATTATGGTGCCGTCGGATCCGTGGAGTGCTGAAAATTGGTCAGAGTTCGTTTTTAGGTGTCGGGCAAATTTCCGAAACCTGAAATTTTTCTCAAAAGTTGTTATACTAAACATTTCTAGTTAGGAAAAGTAAATAACACATATGTAAACATAGTGGAGCATAGATTTTGAGCAAGGCTTATTGATTTTCACAATATAGTGAAAATGGGTAAAATTTGATAGCATATTTGTGCTATCCCCTGCATGAGATTGTTAGCATACACCATTGTTTCAAGTTATATTATCATCCTACATAATAAAAGCAACTAAATAGTGTCAAACATTAACGATAATGCATTGTTCCAAACACTCCTTAAAGTACCCTTATTTGTCTAATTTCTTGTAAATCTTGTTCATCATCCTACCAAGGCACTTGAACATTCCCTTAGTTTGCTTGAATTCTGCCGATTCATTCTCAATCTCGGGAAGAGATGCGTAATACTCATGAGGTGGAAGATGAGAGCTTGGAAGACCATCCTCGGAGCTATTTGATGATGATGATGAAGGAGTTGGAGGTTTAGCTCTCTTGCCTTTAGTCTTAGCAACTCGAGCATCACTCAAAGGTACAAAGATGTGAGGGATGAGATCATAGTGAAGGTGCATCCCTTTTGGGGTTGGTGGAATTGGGGCGAAGTTTCTATAGAGACGGGTGAGAAGCATCCCGTATGGTAGAGCAACGGATCCTTGAGTTGGAATATCAATCATTCTCCTAGCTATGTAGTAGGCTAAGTTGAATGGTTGTCGGGTGGACAAGTTGTAGAGCATGTGGCAAAGACAAGCGTTTATGTGATCCCTATTCCCTATGGTGCTAATGACGTTTGCTCTAAGTAACTCCTCCCATTTCTTAAATTCGTGCTTAAGTTCATTTAGCTCCATTCCATATGGATCTCGATCTACCTCTTTTCCCTTTCGGGTTACTCGGGTTGTATCCGTTTTTGGGTTAAAAGGTGTTCACGGATGACATCCTTATCGGCCAAACGGGTTAGATAGGGAGAAGCGGTCATTGATTGCATCAAGGGCGGTGAGTGACCACTTATCCGTGTAGACACAAGTTCCTCGGTTGGGAATTCCTAGTACTCTAGCAAATTCACTTAAGGTGATGGTGTAGTCATTTTGGTTGATTCTAAAGCTAAGACAAAATTCATCATCATCTTCATCACTAAAACTGGTCACACTAGCATAGAATTCTAACACGAACCTAGGACAAATTGGTTCATCAATGTCAAGAAGACAATCGAATTGAATGGCGGCTAGTTCTTCACGAAGATTGGTATGCTCAAGGAAGGATGGGTGAATGGTTCTACCCTCGTGGAAATACCTTGATTCTAGACCCCTAAATATTTCTACTTGTTCCTTGGTGAGTCCTTTGGTTTTGTGGTGTTTGGGAATGTAGTTAAGAGTGTCTTTGTGATCATAGAATCTTGCGGCTACCATGGTTATTCCTAAGGACAAGAATTAATATGTTAAAAAAAAATGAAAATAAATTTTAACGTTTTTGATTCTAGTGTGTGCCTATATGAAAACAATTTGGAGTTGCGGTTATCTCGACTCATTTTATGCACAAAATGGTTTTAGTGGGGTGTTTGGCAAATACCATGAGATAACCCAAATGCTCCTAATTCAATGTGGCTACATTTGAATATATCCGGGAGTGCATATTAGTTATGCAATACCTTTAGTATTCAAGAGCATGCAAGTGATGAAAATTCTAACGTTTCTATTTGTATTAGCAATGAAAAATGTTTTCCTACAAGTGAGAAGCTTTTCAAAACTTTTGACATGGGGTGTTTGGTTGTTTGAATAAGGCCTTATATTTATTATCTATTAATTAGTGGGAAACATGATTTGTTTATGCAATATGATAATGTAGTACCTAATTTGAATGACTAGTTATGCAATTTGCCAATTGAATTCATATTTGGTATAAAAACATACATAACACCCCATGTAATAATTTGTGATAGTTTTGTGCATAAATAAGAATCCTAGACTCAGAATTAAGAGATGAAATGTAGTTAGGATACTTACAATGATGTTATCTTCAGTGATTAGTAAGTGGGAAGATGACAATAATGAGCTTGGTTTAAGTTTTACACGTTTTGGTAAAGTGGGTTGTGAGGAAGAAGATGTTATGTATATAGCTGTTGCTTCTGTAGGCACCACGGACCAGACGGCACCAAATAATTGGTTCCGTCCGTGTTGTCATTTGGTGCCGTGGCTACAGAGCGATATAAGGCATAATGTTTTGGTTTGACTATTCTAATGTTTTAGGCTATGTTTATCCTACATGTTTGGTTCCATTAACCCTAAACCAAGTCTAAGAAGATTAAAAGGTTCTCGTTTAAGAGGTTTAGTTAAGATGTCGGCAATGTTGTCTTCGGAGGATACTTTCTCGATTGAAATGTTTCCTTTTTGAACATTGTCGCGAAGAAAGTGATGACGGATTTCAATGTGCTTTGTACGAGCATGTTGAACGGGATTTTTGCTGAGATCGATGGCTCCTTTGTTGTCGCAAAGTATCACAATGTCGTTGAGATGAATTTCGTAGTCTACGAGAGCTTGCTTCATCCAAAGAGCTTGTTGACATGCTTTTCCGGCTGAGACGTATTCGGCTCCAGTAGTAGAGATGGCTAAAGCCGTTTGCTTCTTTGCAAACCATGAGGTGAGACAATGTCCAACAAAAGTACAAATACCACTTGTACTTTTTCTATCGACATAATCACCGGCATGATCCGAGTCGGCATACACTATGGTTTCAATACCCGTTCCTTTGGGATACCATAATCCTAAACATGTTGTTCCCTTAATATATCTAAAAATCCCTTTTAATGCTTCTAAGTGTGATGCCTTTGGGTTTTCTTGAAAGCGAGCACATAGACAAACACTAAACATAATGTCGGGTCTACTAGCCGTAAGATAGAGTAGGCTACCAATCATTCCTCTATATTTAGTGTTATCTACGGATTCACCTTCTTCGTCCTTGGTGAGTTTAGTGTCCGAGGACATGGGTGTTTTAGTTGGTTTGGAATCTTCAAGACCAAATTTCTTAAGCATGTCTTTTATATATTTAGATTGGTTAAAGAAAATACCATCTTCTAGTTGTTTAATTTGAAGTCCTAGAAAGAAGTTTAACTCACCCATCATACTCATTTCAAACTCGTCATGCATGATTTTAGAAAAATCATTACATAGTTCTTGACAAGTTGATCCGAATATAATGTCATCAACGTATATTTGAACAATAATAATTTTTGATTCCTTTTTCTTAGTAAAAAGAGTATTATCTACTAATCCCATAGTATATTTGTTATCAACAAGAAAAGTCTTAAGACGGTCGTACCAAGCTTTAGGTGCTTGTTTAAGGCCATATAATGCTTTCTTGAGTTTGAAGACATGATGTGGTTTCTCAAAGTCGGTAAAACCGGAGGTTGAGCAACATACACTTCTTCGTTAATAAACCCATTAAGGAAAGCACTTTTAACATCCATTTGAAATAATTTAAAGTCATAATTGCATGCATAAGCAAGTAATATTCTAATAGATTCAAGTCTAGCTACCGGTGCATAAGTTTCATCATAGTCAATTCCTTCTTGTTGATTATAACCTTGTGCAACAAGCCTAGCTTTGTTTCTAGATACTACACCATTTTCGTCCATTTTGTTTCGAAAGACCCATTTTGTTCCAATTATAGTTTGATCTTTGGGTTTTGGAACTAGTTTCCAAACATCATTTCTAACGAATTGATTTAATTCTTCTTGCATGGCAATTACCCATGATTCATCTTTTATTGCTTCATTTATGGGTTTTGGTTCAATGGTGGATACAAAACAAAAATGATTACTTTGATTTTGAGCTTGTGACCTTAAGGTTCTTTGATTAAGTTGTCCTATGACCTTTTCTAATGGATGACTTTTAGACTCTTTGATGTTGACAATTCCTTTATTTGATGGTTCATCTTCCTTGTTATTATTAATTTGACTTTCTATTATTTGACTTTCAACTAAGTCATCATCTACCAAAGGTGATGTCTTAGAGGGAGGTGGACTTTCGTCAAATGTTATGTTCAACGATTCCTCGACTATCATTGTTTCTTTATTAAGGACAATGTAAGCTTTACTAGTTTGAGAGTAACCAAGAAATACACCTTCATAAGACTTTGGGTCAAACTTGGTGAGATAATCCTTAGTATTAAGAATAAAACATTTACAACCAAAGACTTTAAAATATCCTAATGTTGGCTTTTTACCTTTATAAAGTTCATATGGTGTTTTGTTTAGGAAAGGACGTATTAGGACTCTATTTAAAATATATGTAGAAGTGTCAACGGCGTTACACCAAAACTTTTGAGGAATGTTTTGTTCATTAAGCATTGTTCTACTCATTTCTTGAATTGTTCTATTTTTACGTTCTACTACTCCATTTGATTGAGGTGTTCGTGGAGCGGAAAAGTTATGTGTTATACCATTTGTATCACAAAAGTTTCCAAATTGAGTTTCGTTGTCAAATTCACGACCATGATCCGTTCGGATCGACACAATTTTGACACCTAGAAGATTTTGAATTTTCTTGCTAAGTATTTCAAATTTATCAAAAGCTTCATTTTTGGTTTTCAAAAATAACGTCCAAGTAAACCTTGAGTAATCATCTACTATGACCAAAGTGTATAAGTTGCCTCCATAGCTTCTTATAGCGGATGGTCCAAATAAGTCCATATGTAATAATTCTAGACATTTAGATGTGGACACCATATTTTTAGATTTGTGACTACTATGTGTTTGTTTACCAATTTTGCAAGCGTCACAAAAGTGTTGGTCATATTTTAGTTTTGGTAAATTTCTAACCAACTCTTTTGAAGATAGGTTTTGTATAAGTCTCATATTAGCGTGACCTAAGCGTCTATGCCAAAGAGATGAGCTATCGTCTAATGTTGTTAGGCAAAGTTTGTCATTATATGTTTTATCTATTTTCATGACGTATATGTTATTTTTCCTAACTCCTTTAGCTATGGTGATACCATCTTTTAGTATTTTACTACCATTTTCATCAAATAGTACTTTATACTTTTTATCGCATAGTTGGCTAATACTAAGTAGATTAAATCCTAACCTATCCACATGAGCAACATTTTCAATAGTTAGAGAGTTATGAGCAATCGTACCTTTGCCAATGATTTTGCTTTTGAGATTGCTACCGAAAGTGACATTACCTCCGTCATACTCTTGGTATGATGAGAAGAGATTTTTGTTGCCCGTCATGTGTCGTGAGCATCCACTATCTTTAATCCATTCATCAGGTTCCAATCCAACTTTCAAGCATACCTAAGAAGCGAATAACTCAAACATTTGGTCCCCAATATCTCATGGGTCCTCATTTGACTCATGTGCCATTAGAGCGATCTCTTCCTTGCTTGATTCTTCATCGTCTTCACTATCACTCCAAGCACCACTTACAAAAGCTCGTTGAGTTTTGCTTTTAGGTGGCTTGGGACATTCTCCTATGAGATGACTTGCATCACCACATCTAAAACACTTTCTTTCACCTTTAATCTTCTTGTCATCCCGATCTTTTCGAATGGCTTCTTTTCTTCTCGAGGTTGTCTTACAAACTTTCCTCTTCTTTTAAAGAACTTCTTGAAATCTCTAACGGCCATGGCATACTCCTCATCTTCACTATCGGAACAAGATTCACCATCATCGCTTGATTCCGCCTTTGCTTTAAGAGCAACGAATTTGATCTTCTCCTTTCTTCCTTTGATGATCTCCGAATCTTTCTCCATTACCATTTCGTGAACTTTGAGGTTGCCAAATAGCTCGTCTAGTGACATTATTGAGAGATCTTTTGATTCTTCAATAGCGGTCACTTTAGCTCTCCATTTTGGATGGAGTGCTCTAAGAAATTTCCCGACAAAGTTCTTACTACGAAAAGATTCATCAAGTGCTTTAAGTGATGTAATGATAGTGTTAAAACGAGCAAAGCCACAATCAATGGTTTCATCTTCAGGGATAACAAATTGTTCATATTGTTGAACAAGAAGATCAATTTTGTTATCCTTGACTTGTGAATTACCTTGATGTGTAACAATTAAAGATTCCCAAATATCTTTGGCGGTTTCACACATAAAAATTCTTTCATATTCTTTTCTAGGTAAAGCATTATAAAGCATCATTTTAGCTTCATTATTTTTAGCAACTAATTTCTTTTGTTCATCAACGGAAATATCCTTTTTTGTAGAACTAAAATCTCCTTTAACAATAATTAACCAAAGATCTATATCTTTTGATTTTACATATGTTTCAAAACGGTTTTTCCAATAGATAAATCCATTGGTTTCAAAGAGTGGTGGTCTTTGCATAGATTGCCCTTCTTTAAAGTTTTCAGAATCCATGGATCGTTTCAAGTTTATAAAATACAAGTTATTTTAGAAATTCTTGAGCAACGAGGCTCTGGTACCAATTGTAGAAAACTAGAAGGGGGTTGAATAGTTTACCGATTAAAATCTTTGTTTTGAAACTTATTGAAAGATCAATTGATATTGATCTTAAGTATGTTAATGAAATATGCAAGCAATATGTAATAAGTAAATAAGGAAAGAAATGATCAAACCACAACAAGTTGTTTATAGTGGTTCGGCCTACAAGGACTCTTTTTCCTTGCCCTACTCCACTCCTCGAGTCTCACACTCGCGAGTTTAACTTCACTAGTCAACAAGCTCCTTTCACCGGCGGAGAAAACCTTTACACTTCGCTTACACTATTTCCGACACTAAGCTAGATGTCGAGTTCTTTCCAAGGGTACAACTACTCCCACACACAATGTATTTTGAGGACTAAAATACTAACCACTCACACTCACAAGATTATGATGGTTTGATACAACAATGAAGTATGGATCAACACTAGATCATACAACACTAAACAAACAAGACTTCCAACTTCTCGTTGAAGCTTGAATATGACTTGATCTTCTTTGCTACAAAAGAGATCACTAATATGATATGAAACCGAGTTAGAAAGGTTAGAGAGAAGATATGTATGAGAGTATGTTAGAAAGGGATGAGAAACTACTTGGCTTGGCATTGCTATTTATAGCCAAATTGGACTGGAGCGTCCACGGACCGCGGACCCCTTAAAAGGGTTCCGCCCGTGTACCAATTTGGTACCGCCAGCCTGACAGTCAAGATATCAAATCTTGCCTAAAGTCAACTCTATCTAAGTGAGATTGTGCAAGATATGAAGAGTACAAATCTTCACAAAATATCTAATGGAATCTTCCAATGATTTCCATGATGTAATACATGATGTCCAATGTTGTATTACTATTTATAGAAATATGCAAATGCTTAAGTAGTGTTTGGTTTTAAGAACCTAACACATTCTACAAACTACTATCATACATAATGATTAGAGTCATATCAAGATGTTACTAATCATAAATGTAAATGCTTGAATGATGAATATATTGTTTGAGAAAGCTTGTTTTAATATCTAATAAACTTGACAAGCTTTAAGCTTTTATAAATTAAATTTACTTTTGTCGTTAACAAAACTTAGGCAAAGATCAAAAATATAAATAACGTTTAATGACGATATTTGTATTAACAGAGTTGGGTCGACCGAACCTTTGGTAAAGTTATTGGCAATGAGGAAAGATGATAGCTTATCATACCATGCCCGAGGGGCTTGTTTGAGACCGTAGAGAGCTTTCTTTAGTTTGTAGACATGATTAGGGAACTCTGGATCAATGAATCCTTCTGGTTAACTAACATAAACCGTTTCTTTCAGATGTCCATTGAGAAAAGCAGTTTTTACATCCATCTGAAAGACCGTGATGTTCATGTGAGCCGCAAATGCCAGAAAAATCCTAACACCCTCAAGACGAGCAACCGGAGCGAATGATTCTTCAAAGTCAATACCCTCTTCCTGTCTATAACCCTTAGCCACCAGACGTGACTTGTTTCTGATAACGTTCCTTTCAGCATCCAGTTTGTTTTTCCAAATCCATTTAAGACCATTGACGAAGACCCCTGTTGGTCTTTCAACAAGTTCCCATACTTCAAGACGTTTAAATTGGTTGAGTTCTTCCTGCATGGATTCAATCCAGTTGTCCTTTGTCATTGCGTCTTTAATGTTTTTAGGTTCAGATTGGCAGACAGTGAGTGCATAAATGCAATGTTCACCGTCAGTGTGAAGACGTTGTCTCGTAACGACTGGTTGATTCGGGTTGCCAATAATATTCTCCAGAGGATGGTCTTTTGTCCATCTATGTGTGGAGGGTTGATGTTGGTATACATTGTGCAGATTTTGAGGATTCAAATGATTTGTTGATGATTCCGCGACATCAGGTGCAGCAGATTCATTAGCAAACGGGTTAAAGAATACATTTGGATCAAAATCTTGGTGGGGTACTTCATTCAGAACATCATCAGCCGGTTCATCATTGTTGGAAGCGGTTTGTTCAACTGTTGTGTTGGAGTCAACTGGTGGTGCTTCTTCAACCGTAGTTGTTGTAGCGGGTGTATCAGGTATAAGAGTAGTATCAGGTTGAGCAACGGAAACAACGGATACACCTGGAGCACGTTCATCAATATCGTCACTGAAAGAGGAGCAAATAGTCTTTCCATTTGTTGACGAGTGAGTGGGGGCTTTGTTCACCTGATGATGGGGTTTGGGGAAGTTTAAGCGGTTGTGACCGGGTTCTAAGCTGTTATGCTCAGAAGCCATTTCCGTAAGTTCATCAAAATGAGCATGAATCGTTTCCATAACCTCCTTTGTTCGATGATTCCAGATTCGGAAACCTTTAGAATTATCATAATATCCAATAAAGACTCCAATGTCAGCTTTGGCTTTGAGCTTTCCAAAGTCATCACGATCATTATTCGGATAGCAAAGAGATCCAAATACATGAAAGTGTTTGAGATTCGTGTTGGAATCGCTCCTAACTCGTAAATGGAACGACATTGACGGGATTACTGTTTCTATCTTTGTTACCTTAAACACATGGGCTTGTTATGTCAATTACCCATAGATGTATGTGTTTAGGTATATAAACCCCTCCATACTTCCATGGAGGGGTGAGATTTCTTGTGTAAGCCTTTCACCTTTCAATAAAATATCACATAGTTCTCTCCCTTCTCTCTTGTTTCTCTCTCTAACTTGAAGATGGGTTTCTTCCATCTTCCAAGACCTCCCGATTCACCAAATCATCCATAGAAACGATCCTAACATTGGTATCAAGAGCAAGGTCGGTTTTATCATTGGTTGATTTTTTTGGTGATGTTATCTTGTCATAATCTTGTATTTAAATCTGTTTTATATCAAAGTTGTTAACTTTTTACAAATTTTTTGATGTTTAACATACTTTTATACAAGTTTATTGTATTTTTTGGTAAAAAAAGGTCATGCTTTATCATGTTTACATCTGTCTTGGTATATCTTGTCCAAACAGTCACTATTATGCCTTTTTTTTTGTACCAAATTTCTGTGAAACAAATGTGGTCAACTGTCATCTTCGTGGTCAAACTGGCAAAAACAGAAGCAGTTTTATGCTTTTCTGGGTATTTTATGAAGATGGTCGGATTTTTCAGTCAGAAAACTCGTCGGAAAAAGTGGTCAAAGGGTCAAAACCCTAAACTTACGCATAAGGAGCATCTACAGAGTTGTTACGCGTAGCTGTGAAGTTACGCGTAAGGAATGGTCTACGCGTATGCGTTTACGCTTAAGCCTTGGCTTACGCCTATGGCCTACGCATATGTCTACGCGTATGCTTACGCATAAGCATGACGTTACGCGTAAGGCTACGCATAAGGACCGAAACGTGTTTTACGCATATGGATTTGAAGAGAAAAAGAAAGTTACGTGTAAAATTGACTTGACCACAACTATATACCATAATACCAATACCAACATCATATTTCAACATCAGTCCATCATCATATTTCAACAGTAATGACAAAGATCCGAAAAACCAAAACCAACTTATCCTACATCTTGTCTCACTTCAAAAGACCCTTTCATCTCTCCTCAACTCGCATCATTCTAATCAACCAAACTCCTCATCGATCTAATGTTTTAAGACTTATCATTATTCGAACCAAATAAGAAAAAGAAATAAAGCAAACATGTTTTCTTCTTTTCTTGGGTTCATTTTTCTACAAACAAACTAAACTAAAAACTTATGTCGCCCTACCGTGACCCTCCAAAG
Source organism: Chrysanthemum makinoi (assembly GCA_910596185.1). NCBI lineage: Eukaryota > Viridiplantae > Streptophyta > Magnoliopsida > Asterales > Asteraceae > Chrysanthemum > Chrysanthemum makinoi. The sequence goes on along the minus strand of OU343219.1, from coordinate 50,055,282 downwards.
GATCATGAAGCCTTCAAAATGGTTTCTTGATTGGGTTTAAGCAGAAAAGTGAATACTCGTAAGGTTCGGTTGTAATTTTTTGTTGGGATTTAGTTGTTGTTGATAAAGGATTAGTGTTAAAATTGTTAGAAGATGGAGATGTTTACTGAGATTGGATGATAACGTGTAAGATTTGATGAGATCTATTTTTTGGTGAGAGAAAAGTTAGATGGGGGCGCACATTTTGTGTGAGAGTTATTTTAGGGTTAGGTTAATACAATGTGTGTATTTATCCTTATAACCGGATATGAATCTGATGTTGGATCGGGTTTGCATTTGTTGTTTGGGCTTGGATCGTTGGATGTGATAAAAGGATAGTTGGATCGGGCCAATTGTAGTTAAACAACCACATGAAGTTTGGGCTCGTATGGTTTGATACTTTGATCAGGTCAAAGTTGGTGGCAAATTAAAATGTCTAACACAAATTTAGTATCCGAACTTTGGTCTAGTATTAATATTTAGCCAAAAATTTTGATACTAATTTGTAATATGATTGGTATTTTGGTATTACAATATTCACGGGGATACAAAATTTTTGACAAGAATCGGGAAACCATTATCATAGTTCATTTTAAACCGTTGATGAAGGCTAATTTTTGGGCATTTAACCGTAAGATGTGACTACGGCGTGAATTCGTTATTATTTATTTGAGGTTGAAGTGGATATCACGGGTGCGTGTACTTAGTATCTGAAGATATCGAGGTTGGTTGGATGCATGATTCTTCGAGATCCTTGTTCGAGTTTTAACTGGTACGAATGACAAAGACTTAAGTTATCTAGTTGAACCTGATGTAAGGAGTTACGTTGTTGTGCTCACAGCTTATAACTATCACTTTTAAGGAGTTACGTTGTTGTGCTCAAGTGTTACACTAAGGTGTGGATAATTTGAGAAACTTTAAGTTTACCTTTTTTCGATGGAGTTAAGAAAAAGGGTTCTTCGTCTGACAATAGTGCAAGTTTAAGTCACAAGTTCGGGTTATACTACTTCAGTCTCAAGTTCGTCATATTGGGTTTTCTCCATCAGTAGTTACTACAAAAAGCCGTCAGAATGATAATGGGGTCGGTAAAGAGTTAGCTGAGAAGAGTATACACGAGTAGAGAAGTTTTATCAGCAGTTGATTCTCACGAGATATTTATGGTACTTCACACTTGTTCGATTAATTGAACATACATGGTTTCGATGTCTCCAATTTCATCATCAACATACGTGGTGTATGATTCTGATTCATTGAAAACATCGGGGGGAAGAGAGTATAGGTGGTGTCTGCTTCCTTTGTTGTTTTGTATTTTTTTTGCGAAAACCCTCTCCTTTCATGAATTTCTTCAATCAGGGGGAAGAAATGAGACGATATGTGGTCTAAATGTCTCACTTTGGTGTTATCGTCTCACTTTCACAGAGTTATCGTGCGTGAAGTTACCTAAATATGATGTTGTGATGCCTCACACACGGTCATTTTATCGAGTAATTGCAGATTTACAAGTAACTATTATTCCGATAGACCGCAACATTCAGGGGGAAGTCGTTTCATTTCATCTTTCGTGGTCTATTTGGTGTGAAGCATCTACATACGTGAGAAGATCTTATTGATTTCTTGCATGTTACCCCCGAACGGATTTTCCGCAACAAGTCAGATTTACCTTGTGTGGTTTACTGCTCATCTACAAATACCGCTGCGTACTGAAAACTTCAAAAGTTAGAGGAAATGTTCACTACATCAAAGTTTCGAATCTGCTGAAGACAGTTGTCAGTTTGGGGGGAAGCTGATTCAGAAACTTTGCCAAAAAGGAGTGTACGGAGAAGCTGCTAAAGACATGCAGCATGAATTGGGGGGAAGTTAATCCAATTTATGCATATTACATCATTTGCCTACAAGTGAAGAAAACGGTTCTCAAGTCAAGGTACCAGAAGAAGGCAAAGAGCGTAAACTTTCATCATCCTCTGCATTTGAAGAGCTTATGAAGACCTTTCTTTATTTGTTTTCTATATTTGAAGTAAATGTTGTAAGTAATCCCTTATGTCATCCCATTTGGGGAAGATTGTTGGAATCGCTCCTAACTCGTAAATGGAACGACATTGACGGGATTACTGTTTCTATCTTTGTTACCTTAAACACATGGGCTTGTTATGTCAATTACCCATAGATGTATGTGTTTGGGTATATAAACCCCTCCATACTTCCATGAAGGGGTGAGATTTCTTGTGTAAGCCTTTCACCTTTCAATAAAATATCACATAGTTCTCTCCCTTCTCTCTTGTTTCTCTCTCTAACTTGAAGATGGGTTTCTTCCATCTTCCAAGACCTCCCGAATCACCAAATCATCCATAGAAACGATCCTTACAATTCGGTTTTCTGTTGTGGACAAGCTCGAAAGGCGTTTTGTTGTGGCGTTTTGTAATCATAGAACGGTTTTGAGTATAGCATGCAGTAGATACAGCTTCTGCCCATAAGTAATCTGGAAGTTTAGCATTGATTAACATTGTTCTTGCAGCTTCCACTAAGGTTCGGTTTCGTCTTTCAACAACTCCGTTTTCTTCGGGTGCGTGCAATAGATGTCTGATGCTCAATTCCCACTTTCTCATAAAATTCACGAAGAGTTAGATTCACAAATTCAGTGCCTCACTGTCTGTTCGATTTGTCGGACGGTTGTTTCGAATGCTGAACTTGTATTTTTGTGAGAAAGGTGATGATCATATGTGGAGCTTGGTCTTTGCTTCGAAGAAAGTAGACCCAAGTCCAGCGTGAATAGTCATCAACAATTACTAAGATGTAGCGTTTGCCATTGATCGTTTGCATGCGCATCGGGCCACACAAATCCATGTGAAGAAGATAAAGCACATGCTGAGAGCTGTGTTCCACTTTTGAAGGAAAATGAGCATGAGTGCTTTTCCCTTGTTCACAAGCTGAGCAAAGGTGATCTTTAGAATACCGAAATCGTGGGAGTCCTTCAACTAGTTTGTGTCAAGCAAGGTTGGTGATGGTTTGAAAGTTTAGATGTGAGAGACGACGGTGCCATAGCCATGATTTTGTTGATGTTGCCTTTGAAAGTAAGCAAATGGGAGATGAAGCAACCATGTCTTGCATAGAGATAGTGTAAAGACTGGAATTACGCGAGCCAGACATAAGGTCGTTTCCTTGTAGATCACGAATGAAACAAGATTTCTCCCTGAAAGCAACCTCCAAATCTCCATCACAGAACCGACCTCATGAAAACAGATTGTGACCGAGGCCTTCCACATAATAAACTCTGCTAATTTCGATGTTCCCGTTGATATAGTCTCCGTAGCCCATGATAGCTGCGAAGTGATCATTCCCGAATCTGACAGTGCCAATGAACTTTGCAATAAAGTTTGATAACAGTTTAAGGTTGCCTGTCATTTGTCGGGAACATCCGCTATCAACAATCCAGAGAATGATCTGTATCACCTGCATTACACACAAATGACACAGATGGAATAGAAGTAGATGTGGAACCCGAAATGTTAGAGGGTTCCGGAATAGTGATAGTAGACATACACACATCGATAGCTTTAGGTATCCATTTAAATCCCAGTGTGTTATATATCCATTTATGCCATCTCCAACTAGTATTTGCTTTAGTCTTAGTGAATGCACTAGGTGGTACTACATTCCTAGGAGGTGAAACTGGAGCTACAGGGACATGCGTTTCTTAGAATCTAAAGAAGGCGGTCTACCAAGCACGGACTTAGAAAGATTAGTGGGCCTAGAGGTATTTCGGTTCTTAGGATTCATTAAACGAGAGATGATAGCTTTAGCAACACATTTGTCATGACAATCAGAATTCATACTTTTACGAAAAATAACACAGGGTGCATCAGACTGGATATCAAAAGTGCTTAAAGGTTTAGCATTCGTTACATCACTATTTCTATTACATTTGCCAGATGCAATATCTATAGTGGAAGCAACATGAGTCTTATTCATAGTCCGAGGGTGTTCTTCTACTTTAGCATTCCTTATTGATCTTTTCTTAGGTCGCAACTTCCTATTCTTCGATGTAGTGCTCCTAGGCTGTGAAGTGCGGACATTTGAAAAAGACGCAACTATTCCTGTTTCAGTAGAAGGAAGCACGTTATCAACTTGTGATTTGGCAATAGGGATTCTAGGTTCATGATTACTAAGTGTTACTGGTGCTATTTTCTTAATTACGGTAGGCGGAAGTTGTTCATACTTTCCTAACATTTCTCTTAACTTGAAAATAGTGTGAATCAGATCTTGATTTTCAGACCGAATATTTCCAGCAAAATGCATAACTTCTTTAGCGTGTGCAAGATAATGATCAAGTTCATTTGATGCTTCATCACGAGTCTTTTTGAGTAAATCAAATATGACACCATATTCCTTTTTAACTTTTACAAGTTCTTGTTCATATTTTGAGATTTGACACTTAAAAGACACGTTTTGATCATCCAGTTGCTCAATTTTAGGATCAGAAGATTTTGCACGCAACTGGGCGATTTTGTGTTGAAAAGCAAGTTGTTGATCGTGAATATCTTTTTGACACCAATTAAGACGACGTATTGCATTTGAAAGTTCGTTTGACAATCGTTTATTTTCAACTTTTAAGGACTCGACCTGAAGCACATTATCAGTGTTCTCAACATTTACCACAGAATCAACAATATCAGAGATATAATCAAATGCATATGACAAAGAATTCAATAACACAGCATTATGGACATCCGCACAGATGACATCTTCCAAGAGTCGATCAACATCTTTTCTCAACATTTTCTTTTTACGTTTAGTATTAGAAATAGATGTTTCCGTTTTCTCGAAAATGACCTTCATCAATCCAAGTTCCTTATGAAAGTCCCTTTCCCAAGACAATGCACAACTTTTCAAATTTTTAACATTTGGTAAAAGATTTTTCTGAAAAATATCTCTTTGTTCTCGCGCCAGAGGTGATTGAAAATGTCGAACTTTGATTTCAGAATGATATTCTATCTCATGTTGTAAAGTTTTGAGGTCACCCATGAAAAGGTCAAAATATCGAAGAATTTTGCGATTTTCAGGTTTTGAGTTTACTTCACCGATGGAAGGTAAAGGACCATAAGTTTGTGCATAATCTGGTTTGGGATTAACATTAGAAGACTCCGACGTTTTTATGATAATCCTTGGTGTATTAGAAGAATCCGTTGGTGTGACAAAAGTGACCGCTTTTGAATAGTTAAAAGGTTTGTTGTAAGCAACATTTTCTAATTTTGATCGACTCTCGTCTTCTGCATCTAATTCCTCTTGACGATGATATTCAACAACACTCATAACAGAATTATCAATTTTATATTCTGCACTGGAAACTTTAGGATTTGGTTTGAATGCTTTGGTTGAAAGTTTAGGTTTGTAATCAGCAAGATTCGGTCCATATCCATTGGGATTGGGTTTTAAAGTAAACTTTTCAATAGTTGTGACCGACTCGCCATGTTTGTAAACAACAGTTTTAAACTCTTTAAGTTTGTTTTGCAAGCCGATGATTTCTTCAAGATGATCATCTATTCGTTTCGTTGAATGCTTTTTGTATGCTGAGAACTGTTTTTGACAAGTTAACAACTCAACCTTAGCTTTTTGATTTTCTAAGGTGAGAGCGTTAATTTTCTTTTTATGTTCATGTTTCAGTTGTTCTATTTCAGACAACAAAGAATTATTCGAAGCGGCTAGATCACGCATCTGTCTCTCTAAATATTGTTCGTTTTGATGAGATTTAGCAAAGGCTGCTTCAAAACCTTTTTCACGTTTTTCTTGAGTTTTGAAAAAGTTGAGTTGCTTTTGTAAAGATTCAAAATCCTTGGTTAACAGTGCATTTTTGCTTTTCAAGTCCTGATTAATGGCACGACATTCTTCCACTATGGTTTGTTGGTCTTGTATTAAACGAGCAAAATCTGGATGAGGCAAAAGTTCGGCGTGTTCAACGTGAGTCACAACATGATCATTACTTAGATCCTCAAGAATAACCACGGAGTCAATTTGATTATCAAGGGAAACCATTAGGTCATCTTGATCGTCAAATGTAACTACGGGGTCTATTTGAAAATCATTGGAATGAGATGTGGACGACTCATTTTGAACATTCTGAGCCTTGCCGGATTCAGATGTTGGCGGAGATATTAGATCAGAGCTAAATATGGTTTGTTGGTGCACTGAGACAAGCCATCAGTGTCATACACTGGGCCTGTGTCACTCATGTGTAACTCATGCATATTAGCCATCAACATAATAGCTGCATTGGCCTGCAAATCCTCCATATCATCATCTGAGTCTGCATTTGCCATAAAGCTCTGTTCTTTGTCTGTGAGAGTTCCACCAGCTTCATCCTTAAGAGCCAATAGAAGAGCCTCTTTGTGATAAGCACTGCACCTTGTCCTCGGTTTTGGGCATGCATTAGTCAGGTGTCCCTTCTCATTCCAGTTATAGCATCGAAGACCATTCAACCCATTTTGAGCATTTCCCTGTTCCACCACTTGAACTCTATTGTTATTCCTACCTCCAACATTAAACCCTTGACCACTGCCCATCTGACGACCATAACCACGATTCTAAACTTCAACTCGTCCATTGTTCACAACAGCTTGATTCCTTGTGTTAGATGAGGAACGAATACGGTTGTTGGATTTGTTGGTATAACGGCTAAAAGCATTAGCAATCATAACAAATCCTTGTTGCAATGCTTCGAACGGATCAGATTCCTCATTAGCTTCACTGACAAGTTCTTGAGCATTGTTGTTGTTGTATGGAACCAATTGAGTTTGTTGAGATTGATGTTGTGAAGGATCATATGGTGTGATTGTAGCAGTTGGTTGAGTTGCTGGTTGAGGAGGATAACTGTTTTGAGCATACTAGGCAAGTTGTTGATTTTCCGGATTTGACGTTGAAGCAATTTGAGCACGGAGAATCCTTTCCCTATCAACTTCCTTTTCATGAGGCTTTAAGTAATCGTACAACAATCCGTATGTAGAATGATGCATGTTCTTCGCTTGACGGAGAAAAATGACATACTTTTCCCATTCAGGACCAAGACTACTCAGGAACTTAGTATTAACTGCAATTCTTGGCATGATGATGTTGTGTTTGTCCAAATCATTTATGATGTCTGAGAATCGGTGATGATAAGACTCAAGTGTCTCGCCAGGTTCAATCATGAAGTGTTCATAAGCCAAGTAAATTTTGGATTCCATATCCTCCTGATTGAGTGCAGATCCTTCCATAAGAAGATGAATATGTTCCCACATCACCTTTGCAGTCTTTTGAGCATCAACACTTCGAAGAATTGGGTTAGGTAATCCTAAGAGGATATATTGCATTGCAAGTTCATCAGCTTCATAGTGTAGAAGTTCTTCTGCATTTAGGTCTGCAACAGTAGCAATGTTTGATTGTTCATCTCTTGGTGGATTAGCATTTGGATCGGTACAATGACAAGTAGGCATCTGAAATGGACCTTCTAAGATGACCTTCTTTAAGAACTTTCCATGTGGATTCTTCAGATCACAAAACCTAAAGAACCTAATCACCCATTGATTGTAGTTTCCTAGAGTGAGCATTGGAGGTCTATCAAGTGATCCAGCCTCATGAATTGATTGTTGGTACTAAAGCTTCACACATCTTTGCAAACCAAGTGGGTTCCTTCATAGTGTTCCTTGATGGATGTTGATTGAAGTCATTTGCGTAGGGTTGAACTTGAAGACTTGGTGGTGGTTGAACCATTTGAGGTTGTGGAATTGCAGCAAGTTGTGGAGTATGTTGTTGATTAAATTGTTGTTGATAAATTGCTTGTTGTTGATTCCATTGTTGATGTTGTGGAGTTAGTTGTTGTGGACGTTGAGAATAAGTGTAAGGGAAATAGTTAGAGTATGGTGGTTGTGACATGTTGAAAACTTGTGTTGGTAAAAATGGATCTTTGTAGTTGAATGAACCTTTGTTGATGAAGTGTCCTTAGGCGTAGAAATCACAAGAAACAAAGTAGGACTTATGCGTAAAAACACCAAAGTTACGCGTAACAATGAGAGTTACGCGTAGTTTTAGCTTACGCGTAAGTAGGGAAAAGACACTAAAGTTATGCGTAGACACAAAGTTAGGCGTAGAAACTTATGCGTAGGATTACCTTATGCGTAAGATAAGGCTTAGGCGTAAGATTAATCTTATGCGTAGGATTTCTACGCGTAAGCTTTATGCTTATGCGTAAGTTTAGGGTTTTGCCCAAATGATCTTTTACACTATCACAGTGCAAAAGATATCCAAAGTCGATGTGTTTTCAGGCTTATCCAAGCAAGAAACCACGGAGTAAACCACAAAACTGGAGATCAAACCAAGGATAAAGTTACGCGTAAAACTAGGGTTTTCATACGCGTAGCTTTACTCGTAAAATTGATTTTGCCCAAAGTTGTTTCTAAACCAGATTTTTGTGATGGAATAGCTTCAATATCACCAAAATAACACAAAAGTGTGAAACTTGATGAATCAAAACGGCTAAACAGGTTACGCGTAGCACGACACCCACAAACAAAAACAAGCTTAAAAACTATGATCCACGCATAAAGTTTGAAACTTTTTGCCAAAAACAGTTATTTTAACACCTTAAAACAATGAAAGTACAAGAATCTTGGATTCAAAAGTGTGAAAAATACGTTTTAAGCGAACCAAAGTATCAAACCGTTGTTTTACGCGTAGGACCTTAAACCTACTTCAAAAACAAAACGATTCACCCAACTAGTAGGCGATTGATACCACTGATAGGTCACTAGATTTACAACACAAGCTTAATAGAAAGAGATAAAGGCGATTGAACAACACACACACAAACACTACGCGTAGACAATAAAGAAAGGTTATGCGTGAGTAGTGAAAGAGAATGAATTGAACAACCAACCCTCAAGTGAGGGTTATACAAGAGTATTTATAGGAGGGAAGCTAGGGCAACACTCCTAGTTCCCATCCTTTTCCTTATTGGACTGGGCCTAGGCTTATGGGCCTTCTACATAAGCCTAAGGCTAATAACAAACATAAAGGCCATAATTAAGCTAACTATTACATGTGAATCACTAACACTTGATTAAGGTTTAGGAGTGATTCCAACACCAATGTTTTAGTGTAGTCACAATGGTTGCAAGATTTTTCATGACTTGGAGGTCGTGGTGATGGATTGTCAATCCGCATAGATTGATCAAGTGGAACGAATGTGTTTAGTGGAGGTAGGTTTGATGGAGGAAATTGTGATATTGATGGAGGTATGCTTGAGGATGAGGGAGGAAAGTTTGATGGTTGTGGATGCACTAGAGATGTTGATGAAGGCATGTGTGTTGGTGGTGAAGGCACGAATTTGTCAATATCAATGTTGTTAGGTTCTGATGGTTGATATCTAGTCATTACCAAAAATGGGCCAAAAGACATTAGAGGTGGAGGATTGGTTGGTCTTGGAGGTAAGTATTCTAATGAGTTCGCGAAATGGTGAGGTGATGTAGGACGTGTGTTAAAACAAAGTTGACGAGAAGCAACCAACATTGGTAGTGTTGAAATATTATGAGCTTGTGGAGTAAGAGATGATGATGGTTTACTAGGATAAAGTGGTGGTATTGGAGCGGAAGTATTCCTAATTGGCGATGTTTCAGTTGAAGAAATGTCATATGTGATACGAGCGCTTTTCTTAGGCGGAATTCTAGTTGATGAGTATGCACTATAGGTTTTTCTCATGGTGAAAGATGTTTAGAACAGCTGAGAAAGGTGATGAAGAGTGATGAGATGAAGGGAAAAACACAAGGGATTATATAATGAAAGTTTATTCAAAGGTATTAATGTTTCTACCATTAGAATCCTTAGAAATCTAATCATATGCATGCAAGAACTCAACTAACTGAGTCGCAATCTTCTAGGAGAATTATTTAAGAGAGTGTTGAGTGTTGGAGTGGATAAAGTGGGTTTTAAATGCATAAGATAGTTTTTCACATGCTCTGTTTGCCCAGATCCGCCGAATCCTTCTCAAAAGAGATCCGGCTAGCACTAGCCAAGGGATCCGGCTATCTAAGCCAAAAAATCATAGAAATTGTTAAGCATTTAAGAGCTCTAGCCTATATGAGTTGATGTTATGATTGAAATGAAGTGTCTTTAATGGTGGAAAGCCGGATACTTTAAAACTAATGATGAGAAATAACTAATGATGGGATTTATAGAGAAGTGAGAACTAAAGAAGACTAATTAATGATCAAGGATAAGTTTAGATGACTTAAAAAATTATTGTTAGTAATGTGAATCAAGAAATAGTTAGAAAGAATAAATATAGAATTTCTCAAAAATTATAAGATATAAAACTTAAGTTTTGTACAGGTAATGTGGATAAAGGAATTTTGAGATAAATGTAAATAATATGAGAACAAGTTAAGTAAGGTGAGAGAAAGAAGGTACAAGTACCGGAGGGGAGAAATAGTGAGGATATGAGGAATGATAAATAAAAAACATCCTAGAAATATCCTAAGTCTTGCATAAGAGAATATAGGATCTAATGGAACTGAGGATAGAACAATTATGGCTAAAAGGATAAAGTCAACTAATCTAATAAGTTCAAAAAGATGAGAGAGGGGTAAAAGCCATAAAAAGGTGGTTTGAGTAACCGGTTCCTTCAGATCCTTTATGTTAGTGCAAATATTACGATATTTAATTTATACAGTCTCGTTTGTTTTGTTGATGACAAACATGTAACTTGTAATACATAACGTAAAATGTATAAGTTACTCGTAATCTTATTTTCTCTCAACATACTTTCAACATTTCTCGACATCTTAAATCCTTGTATACTACAACACAGGTTCGTACATGATTGTTATGTTGTATTATGATCAAACCCCTAATAAACCATTAAACATGTTTAGTTAAATAGTTTGTATAAATCCAAAACCATTTTTACAAAACGTATACAAGTAACATTTGTTACTTACACTTTAATAAAATACATGGCCTTAAAACTAGTTAAGTAAATGGTTAATAAAATAGGATGGATTATCCATAACCAATGACCCATTACCCATTACCCATGATCCATAACCTATAACCCATTGTCTAGGTTCATTGTATCTAGTTGGGTACCCATGACCCAAAGTCCATGACCCATAACCCATAACCTAAGACCCATGTGCATTAATTACATCATGCACTAAATGTGCATTACATCATGCATGACATCAAAATGGGTAAAATCCATGACCCTTGACCCAAAGTCCATAACCTATGACCCAAGATGTCTTTGACATCATGCATAACATCACAATGGGTAAAATCCATGACCCATGACCCAAAGTCCATGGCCCATGACCCAAATACCATAACCCATGACCCAAGATGTCTTTTACATCATGCATAATATCACATAGCTTCTTTTCCTATAAATAGCAAACCATTTCTTTTTGTTTCTTACACCTTTTCACACACTTTCTCTCCACCATTTCTAACATATTTAGATTAGTAGGAAACATTTAAAACACCCTCATCTCATATGATCATAATTCTTCTAACTTTCATTTGTTGTAAGCATACTCCCGAAGTGATCCTCCAAAGTAAGCCTAGAGATCTTGCATCCTTACCGACTGAAGTGATCCTCTATCACAAGCATACAAGCACATGAAGATCTTCTACAAAAATCTTGGGAAACTTGTCATCTTCATTCATGGAAGACTAACTACATCATGCTTTGTGTTCTTGATATTTGGTTTAGTATTTCATATCCATTAGACACATTGTCTTGGATCTTGTCTTGTATCATCTTCTTGTATCCATAACTAGATTAGATGGTTTATGTGTTTGTGCCATAAAACACAAGGTTTGTTATGTTGGGCCACAAAACATAACGGGTGTCATAGATGTGTCGTGTTGGTCGGGTATTGGTTCCTCCTTCGTAATGGAACCCGTTATCTAGCCTTGTACCGGATAAAGTGTAGGCGACGTTGTGATAGGTTTGGTTTTACCTCATGGAAGAACTCGGTGTCTAGCCTTGTACCGGATAAAGTAAAGGCGACGTTGTGTAAGGTTTTCTCCGCCAAGAATGAATTTTGTTGATCTAGTGAAGTAACTCTCGAATTGGATACTCGGGGAATAGAGCAGGGCGAAGAGGAGCTTCGTGACCGAACCACTATAAATCCTCGTGTTGGTTTATGTATCCTTTTACTTATCGCTTTAATTTTATTCTTGCTTTATATTGTTGATTGTCTATGTGGTTGATGTTTATGTTTGTGATGTATACTTGTTCTTTCATATAATCATAAACTATATTTAACACTTTACATATTATGATACGCTTGATCAATAAAGAAAAAACGGACTAATAATGGTGAAACTTGATTTATAATGAATCATTAATCTTGCGGAATCTTATGTGATATTAAGGGGTTGGCCTTACATGCCGTAATGATTTAAATGCATCCTCGCGTCGAAATTAAAAAATGCAATGGTTTATACTATATTTTATACAAAAGTTTTAAGTTTGAAACATAAACGTATTCACCCCCTCCCCCTCTACGTTTTTCACAATTGGTATCAGAGTGGGTTGGCTCTAGTTTTTAAAACAAATGGTTTTCAAAACGAGTAAGGTCCTTGTATCAAATTTTTTGTGAAGTCAAGCATAATATGAAAAGTGTTTGTTGATGCTTTTTCTTTGAAGTTTTGTTGTTAGATATCTTGTTACTCAAGCTTGAACAATTATTAAAATAGGTAATATAACTTCACCAAAAAGTCTACAAAGGTTAAACCTTTTCGTCGGGTCAGAATATGTATTTTTGTGAATCTATGTCAGATCCGCGGATCCCTTTGTTATCAAAGGGCATATCCCTTTTGGAAGGGATCCAGCGGATCCGTTTGTGCAGATGACAGCTTTGGTTAAAAATTTCAAAAATTGCTAACTAATTAACCGTAAGTCTGTAGAAGCCGTGCCACCTATTGTTTGAAAGATATTTGAGTCTACTTTCATAAAAAAATGATTTCATAAACTGTTTCAAAACAAAAAGTTACAGAATCATTGATTTATAATAGAAAGTCATTTTTCGGTCATAACTTTTGCACAAACTTTTGGTCCAATTGGAGACGGGTGTTTTCGTCTTTGAATAACAGTGTGTTTTATTTTGAAACTAAGGTTTTTATCATATTTATAAATATAAAAGAAACTAATCGAGCTTGGTATACATGTTTATATTTAACACAAAGCAATGAAAAGAACTTTCGTATGCTATGCTATATGATTAATTGTATTACCTTGCATTACTTGATTATTTGCTTATCTCAAATAGTTGTTGTGCTTGTTTGTTTGAATAACATATGTGGTTTCCTCACCTTGCTATTCATTATCTTGTTTTTCGATTTAGTAATATTTTACTAATCAATGTGATATTTTAAGGAGTGTTTGGGATAACATCTAGTCGTGTCAAAAATGTTATTTTAAATACTTAGATAAATCATATAAATTTAAAAATGTTTAAAATGTGTAGTATACCAAATGACTTCTTGTTGAGTTTTTCATTTGTGCAACATAAATGTATTATGTGCTTTCTTTCTCATCTTTTCTTGTGTCATTTTCTGAAAGAACAAGAATGTACATCTGATCATAACCTACACTTGTGTTGATGATGTACTTTCCCGTTTTCCTTTCCATGATCGCTTTCCAAGCTTCATAGTAGGATTGACAACTTGATTATTTCATCCGATATACTCAAGTAAATTATTTTGAAACGCAAATATAATTGGTCATATCCGAAAATCCAAACTCGAGCTTTCCAACAACATATGTTGAACTCGCTCATCCAACCATTTTTGTTCACCATATGGAAAACTTTAAATCTTTATATTTAAACATGACACCTTCGTTACCTTAATTGTTTCAGGCATAATATTAATAAAAAAACGAAGCAAAGTATCATCATTGTTACTCCTCGATAAGCCATTGTAGGAATATAAATTTTCCTAACTTGAGAATGAATACTAGAGAACTTATTGCACTAGGAACTCAATTTGACCTAACGGTTGAATTGCTTCCTTGATAGAAGTTGGGTATGTGGAATCACCCGTAAAAATGGTCGTGTTTAGCCGTAATTGAGCACCGCTAGTAATAGTCTCATATTCATTCTCTCACTTGAGAAATCTATACTCCTATGTTTTCCTTAAGTAAGTTTACAATGGAAATACTTTTCGTTGTCTTAGGATTACTAATCAAACAAGTTGTAAAATTGATTTTTCTTTTAGTTAATCACAACCACTTGCCTCATCAAGCGATTATCTTGCTTTGATCGAGAAGATCTACATGACTTCATGGATGAAGTCCATTGTATGCTAATCACCATCCGTAACGACTATACATATTTCATTGCTTCCGTTGACCAAAACAACCTTCTAAACAATTCACTTTCTTAAGGACGCATATACATGTGTTTCTTACTCTTCAATACCAACACATAGGTAAACAACTTTTAGCTAAAACCAACTCACAAAATGGTACTGTCTTCAAGCCTTTCAAAATCCAATACTTACTCTTCTAAACACAATTCCTTCATCCCCACAAACAACAACTCCACCTTCTGGATCTAAATATAGTCTAGATTGTCCTAAACTACCACCTCACAACTCTTTTGTCTTGAACACCATCATGTGCTCTTTTCTTTCTGGACACATACCTTGCACACCATTGTTAGTGTAAATGATTTACTAATCTAGACCGTAAATCTGTTTTGAGCTTCTTGAATAATGCTTGTTAAGTTTGCTAAACCTCTGTGTTATTTGTGAGCCTGATCTCATTTGATTGCCTATATGTTATTTCTACATATGCTTAACTTGTATACATGTATGCTTGCTGTAGAAATCATTAGTTTCAAAATTCGAAACATAGAGCAAAATTTTGCAACCATTCTGTTAAGGAAATCTGTCTCAGACGCCGGATCCCTTGGATATAACTAGACGGATCCCTCAAGTGAAGGATCCGTGGGATCCGGGTGGACAAAAGTTCCTTTTTAGCCTCCTTGTATCAATCCAACCTTCCAGACCTTATTGGACTAGTTAAACATGCTACATTAGGATCACTTAAACTTTCTTTAGGCTCAGTTGATCTCACATTCACTCATGGATGACTTAGGATCACATTAAAGGTGTTTTTGATTTATCATTACTTCAAAACTCACCATTTTTCCACTTCAATGTTTACACATTGTTCCTCTCAACTCAAAACACCTAGTTTGATAGTTTTCTCAATTTTGACAAATTGATTTTAGTCATCTCTACCTTAAAATGCTCTAAAAACTAGTTTTTCATTTCTTGTGATTTTTAAGGATTTTTCTAAATTTTCCTTTGATCACCATCTGTTTTCTATGATCATTAGCCATCCTCAAAACACTTAGTGTCATTCATGATCACTCATTTGTGTTTCTAAAACTCCAATTTCCTCACAAAAGTCATCATTGAAAAACCTCACTCATTAGGCTTGACCACTTAGGACTCATGCCATGTAAAATATCTTAGTAGACTGACTAACTTAGGATTTGTAGGTAATAGACCTTGCTAGAACCCAATCGTCTCCTTTTCACCTCATCTGTTAGCCGGATCCCTAGCCCAAAGCTAGCCGGATCCCTCTAGTGAGGGAACCGTGGAACTGGGCAAACAGTAGCTATATTATTATCTCTTGAGATAATAATTTCAATTTTATTTTTCCACTCAAGCACTTGCTTAACACATAGGAGTATCAACTTCTTATATTTTTATAAACGAGTTGCATTTATGTGATTATTTACGTGTTATTATTTTTTTTTCTTTTATGATATTATGCGAACAATTTCTCCATTTGTATAATTTTTTCCCTTTGTACTAACTCATTTGGTTTCTTGTAGGTTGACAATGTTCGATTTCATCATCAAGTCAAGTTGTGCATTCGCACATTATTCATATTCCTAATCTTGCATCATCTTCCTCCACTTCTGTCAGTACTCACAAAGTCATCATGTCTACCACCTCAAGTACTTGATTAACCAACAAGGTCAATCTTAGTGAAAAATCCTTTATTAGGTCATCAATCGAGTCAACAAAAAGAGTCACCTTGACACCTTTCATCACCATCCCTTGCTACTCTTGAGTCACTTTTTTACCTAGTAAAACTTGACCTCTCATCACCTCTACCACAAATTTCATACCTCTAAGTCATGATGATGATTGCTATCATTATCACCATATCCAAGGTCTAGCTCATGAACCATGTGATAAAGTACGCTTCATGTTCTACCACATCCTACTTGTATCAACCACAAACTCAAACCACAACCTACTTGTGTCAACCACATCCTGCAAGTGTCTCACTACCACTACAATTCATGGTCGCTCAACCATCCTCCACAAACATCTATGTTGTCAAAAGCCAAGTGAATTTCATAATGAAATGCGTCCCATCACCAAATATTTTTTTTTCTTACCTTAAACAACCTTACAACCTTTAAACCAACTACGATGATGCAAGTAGTAGGATTATTTTTTTTTGAAACTAATCCTTTCTTTGTAGGTTCATATATATGCACTTTGATGTGTATGGGATTCTCGTCTATGGACGAAATTTTACACTAATTTGTTTTTCTTTGTAGGTTCACTCATATACATGGTTTTGTATATGGCACACTTATCTCCGGACAAGGTTTATTTTTTTTGTAGGTTCTTCTTGACGCCCTCGAGCAAGGGGGAGCTTCCGTCGAGCATCTAAAAAGTGCATCATATGACTTGCTCGTCCAAGGACGAATATATTTTATCACTAATTTTTTGTTTTGTAGATTTTCAAAACACACTAGGAGCACTTGGCGCCCTCAATAAAGGGGAGCTTTCGTCAAATCAAAAACGTTTCAAATTTTGCAATACTTTCGTCTTAGCTTCCTAAAATACTTGATGCCCTTAACAAGGGGGAGCATACACACATTCATTCTTCAAAATTCCTTTATGTTTCAACTAAAGGGAGATTTCTTTCTCATCATATATATCTTTTTTCATTCCACAATACTAACCTTGATGTAGGTTAAGCCTCAAAATTTGATCCATTGATCCGTTGGTAACAATGGTTATAATTCAAAGGATCTTTCTATGTATTTTTTTTCTTTGTGTGATTCTCTAGGTTTCCCTTAAAGGCGAGATCAAAACCTCTTGAAGACGTGCAAGCTCAATGTCATGAGTTGCTAAGCTTCGTCATCATCAAGACTACTGAAGTAAATTTTGTTGATAATTATTCTCTTCCTCAATTAGTATTTCATGTTGAAGGTATTGGCGTGGTGTGCCAATTGTGTAAAACCATGGGAGCAATAAGGTTTTTTCAATTTAACTTCACTAGGTATGATACAAGCTCGCCATTCTTGGGAGTAATGAAGTTTAAACTCCAAGAACACACCCTTTTTGTTTCGACAAAAGGGGGAGAAGAGTGTAAACGGAGAAGCTATTGTAAAGGAAGTACGGACACAAGTAACTTAGACATTTTACCTATCTATTGTGTTTATATATTTTTTGTCATCATCAAAAGGGGGGAGATTGTTAGTGCAAATATTAAGATATTTAATCTATACAATCTCGTTTGTTTTGTTGATGACAAACATATAACTTGCAATACATAACGTAAAATGTATAAGTTACTCGTAATCTTATTTTGTCTCAACATACTTTCAACATCTCTCGACGTCTCAAATCCTTGTATATTATGACACAGGTTCGTACATGATTGTTATGTTGCGTTATGATCAAACCCCTAATAAACCATTAAACATGTTTATTTAAATAGTTTGTATAAAGCCAAAACCATTTTTACAAAACATATATAAGTAACATTTGTTACTTACGCTTTTATAAAATACATGGTCTTAAAACTAGTTAAGTAAATGGTTAATAAAATAGGATGGATTATCCATAACCCATGATCCATTACCCATGATCCATAACCCATAACCCATTAACTAGGTTCATTGTATCTAGTTGGGTACCCATGACCCAAAGTCCATGACCCATAACCCATAACCCATGTGCATTAATTACATCATGCATTAAATGTGCATTACAGTAATCATTACTTAGAGCCTACATTCTTCAAATGGTTAACATATGGGTTTCAGGGGAAGCTTAATATTAAAATGTTTAACCATTTATATGCTACATCGAGGTGAAGGTTTTCGCTACTATTTGTTGGTATTTGTACTACTGGTTCGGATTTCTTTTGCCTTAATTTTATTTTTAGCAAGATTTTTGGTGTTTATTCATGGCAGGTATCTTAAGGCATTAGAAGGATGGATTAGTCGAATGATATTGGTTCGTGGTAGTTGAGATCAAAGTTGCTTCTACTTAGCTTCTTCAGTTGGATAATGGCAAAAAGGGAAAAAATAGTCTACTTGAAGATTTGCAACTTGAAGATCCTTGATGGTATAAAATGGCTTAAGGGGAAGTTTCACTCATCGTGTAGTTTTGAAATTATCAACTAGTGTAATATTGTTGGGTTCGCTATTTTGAGTTGATAATGGCAAAACGAATAAGCTACAATGACAAGAATGATATTGGTTCGTGGTAGTTGAGATCAAAGTTGCTTCTACTTAGCTTCTTCAGTTGGATAATGGCAAAAAGGGAAAAAATAGTCTACTTGAAGATTTGCAACTTGAAGATCCTTGATGGTATAAAATGGCTTAAGGGGAAGTTTCACTCATCGTGTAGTTTTGAAATTATCAACTAGTGTAATATTGTTGGGTTCGCTATTTTGAGTTGATAATGGCAAAACGAATAAGCTACAATGACAAGAATGGAACTTAAAGGACCAAAGATGACAATGGAAGAATCTTCATTTAATGTAGAGATTACAGGATATCTTCTATATGTTTTAGTTTTTCTAGTCATTAATTCCATGTAAAAGCTAATTCTCTAGTTTTTAAAGAGAATGCAGGTTATTGTTTTTAGGTGTGTCAAGATGTAAACACTAAAGGTGTATGTGTGTGTTCCTAGGCTTGAGTCCTCTAATGTAAACGCCTAGGGTTAGTGTGTTTAAACCTCAAGGATCCTTGTGATTCCTGTTATTGTTGAGTAATCGTACTACCATTGATCAAGTAGTATTGGGGCTTATGTGTTTGTAGTAGAGTAGAGATGATGGCGAAGAACCTTATACAATAACATTGTTCTTACTTATTCCGATGTGCATCTTATTGTCTTTGTTATTGTTATCCCTAGATAAGATCTAATCAATTTGAGCTTACAAACGATCTATCAAAATGGATCCGGCACCTTATAGCCAAGGGATCCGGCTAAACGGTGATCACAGGAGTTAGTTTGTTTGGTTTTTGACGTAAAGTTTGATTCTAATTATTAGAAGTTTAATGTTTATTAGTATATATTATGATGAGATAATTTTTTATCCTAAGTCTATGATGTGATTTGAGAGAGGCGAGGATTTACGAGTATTAAATTTCTAGAGTCGCGAAAACGAGAAAGAAAATAAACACGAGATAAAGTAAACGAAACAAAGATCATATTCTATTCATTTTAATGCACAATGCAATACAAAGGATTGGATAAATGATAAAGATATAAATGCCTAGAACAAAGTACAATGCTCCACGTGTGAACTTGATCATTTGGGAGACGAATGGGACAAGAGAAATGACGATGATCATAAGGATGACACTAAACATTTTTACAGAGATTATCTTCTTCTTTTGAAAGAGTTTTTGTGAGAGGAGTGTTAATTTGAATTTTGAATTGTGAATTAAGTTTGAATGAGAGAGATTAGATAAATAAGATTTTGAAAAGATGGATTACTGTAGCTAGATGTTCGAGTGGTGTGGGAATTTGTGAAGAGGAATTTTTGAATATTGTGGTTTGATACTTACACATAGGGGTGTCATTCGGGCTGACCCCACCCGAACCCGACCCGAGTCAATTCGGGTCGGGTCAATTGGGTTCAAAATTATATTCGGGTCAATCAGGTCAACCCGAATTGACCCGAGTTCTAAACAGGGTCGGGTTCGGGTATGTTTTTTTAGCCTTGACACGACCCGAACCCGACTAACCCAGCTCAACAACACTTTTACATGTAAAAATACTCGGGTTGACCCCGAACCCGAATTGACCTGACCCGAGTTGACCCGACCCGAGTTGACCCGAGCCCGAATTGACCCGACCCGAGTTGACCCTAGTTCTAAACAAGGTCGGGTTCGGGTATGTTTTTTTAAGGCTTGACCTGATTTGACCCGACCCAAGTTGACCTGAACCCGACCGGGTTAACCCGAATAACACCCCTACTTACACATATTTCACATTGGGTTAGATAACAAAGATTTTAGAAACACCGAATCATTTTAAACAAACATGAATCTAGAAAATATATGTACTAAAAGGAACACATCTAGATAATTATGAAAAATTAGCATGGCTGCTAGGGGTGTCATTCGGGTCGGGTCGGTCGAGTTCGGGTCAGTCGGGTCGGGTCGAAGTCGGGTCAAGCCAAAAAATAATATACCTGAACCCGACCCTATTTGAATTCGGGTTGGTCGGGTTCGGGTCAAATCGGGTCGGGTCAAGTCGGGTCGGGTCAAGTCGGGTTCGGGTCAAGTCCATTTATATAATTCTAGAATTTAATTTCTTAAATTTAGTAACCAAACGTTATGAATATAATGTCTATTGATTTTTAAAAGGTTATTATATTCATACCAGTAGAGCAATGCACTAATACATGCATTTTATAGTTGGATTTACACATTTTCTTTTTGTAATGCATTTTGTTTTCAATCTGAGGTCAATTATATAGAATGAAAATGAATATAAAACCAAATATATGAAGCAATATATGTTCATGCACTAATTTGGGCCTTTCAATTAAATAAAGATTGGGAAAAGTTTAAAAAAAAAAAAAAAAAAAAAAAAAAAAAAAATTTAAGTCGGGTTAGTCGGGTCGACCCGAACCCGAATTTTCAAATATTTTGAACCCGATACCCGACCCTAGTTCGTACTCGGGTTAATCGGGTTAATCGGGTTGACCCGATTGACCCGAATTGGATTTTGGACCCGAGTAACCCGACCCGAATATCCTTCGTCGGGTTCGGGTCCGGGTCGGGTCGGGAAATATGACACCCCTAATGGCTGCTTATAAATAGATTAACACATATAAGTAGAGAAAAATCTAGAGAAGTGCAAGAAAATACATGTTATGAGAAAAGTTATTTAAAGAAGTAACATACCTTTTCTTTTCTTTGAAAGTTTTTTGAGATTGTTTTTAAGAGATACTTCATAGACTTTTAAACACACTTGGAGGCGTTTTGACAAAGGGTTTTGATAGATCCTTTAAGTGAGTCAACTTTGATATTTGCTTGGATTGAAAATAGTATTCGAAGTTTCCTATCATGAAGATACTTTGAAAAAGATATTAAAGTTAAGTATCTAATAAATTAGTAGAGATGAATATTGAAAATAATATTATCTAAACTATCAATATCTTAATTTAAATTTTAAAAGATAGATTTAAGGATAAATATAAAGATTTTACTTCTTTGTAGTTTTCAAACATTCACTTGATCGTTTTCAAGTTTTTAAAGTACAGTATACTCTAAGAAACTTGGTAACGTAGCTCTGATGCCAATTGTAGAAAACTAGAAGGGGAGGGAGGTTGGATAGTTTTACAAATTAAAACTTCGTTTTAAAACTTTTAGATCGACTTATGTCAATCTATTTTTATGTGTAGATATTGATAGTTAGATAAGATGAAAATAAAATACTAGTTAAAGTACAGAAAGATAAAACTGTTGACACAAGTATTTATAGTGGTTCGGCTAGAAGGTCACCTTCCTTGCCCTGCTCTGCTCTATTCCCCGAGTACCCAACTCGAGATTTCATAAACACTACACCACAATCTCCTTATCTTGGCGGAAAAGTCTTCACAAAGTTGCTAACACTTTATCCGGTACACAGCTAGATATCGGTTTCTTCCACAAGGTAGAACCAAACCTACGTCGCCTACACTTTATTCGGCACAAGGCTAGATACCGTTTTATTCCACAAGGTAGAACCAAACCTACGTCACTTACACTTAATCCAGTACAAATCTAAATATTGAGTTCCTTTATAATGGAGCAACCACAACCCAACTACACCAAATATCACAACACATCTATTATATACTTAAGAAGAGTCAACAACAAGAAACACTTTTGTGATCTTGTGATGATGATAAAGCCTAGCAACCCATCTTCGAGCTTGCAAGTCTTCTATGCAAGTGATCATGATCTCACCTTTAAGAGGAACCTAGAGAATCACTAAAAGAGAAACTATATAGACGATCATTAGATCTGAGGTTAGAGAGATAAGAATATAGAGAGACGATATATCTAAAAGGGGTAAAAAAAATGAAGAAATGACTCACTATTTATAGAAAAATAGTTCTCTTATCCGCCGAATCCCTTCCCAGAGGGATCCGACACCTGGGTAATTCAAGTCCAAATTTTGGTTATACTTTCGAGTTTTGTGTAATGGGTTATGGACTATGTGTCATGGGTACCCTACATGATATCATGCATGATGCACAACATACTTTGGCTTATGTGTTATGGACTTTGGGTCATGGGTCATGGACTTTACCCAACTTGATGTCATGCATGATGTAATGCACATGGGTCATGGGTCATGGGTTTTAGGTTATGAATCGTCCAAACTTTTTACTTGCATGTTTATTTAGAATTTAACTATGTATTTTTATAAAAGTGTAAGTAAACAAATGTTACTTATTAGTGTTTATAAAAATGGTTTTAGCTTTGTATAAACTATTTAACTAGACATATTTGATGGTTTATTTGTTTAGTAAAATGAGTTAGAAAACTATTAGCTCGAAAACTTGCATATTTTATTCATTTCGTTAAAATGATTTTACGTTTGTTATCAACAAAACAAAAGAATATCGTAAAAGGTTTATTTGTATTAACACCTACCTTAAATGTACATTTGCCAAAATGGTAGTGGAGTAGCACAATCGCACAAGTCTAAATTGGAATAAATGAAGTTGCGGTCTATAAGGTGGAAATTGAACTTTTTTTTTTTTTTTTTTTTTTTTTTTTGTCTATATTAGGAAACAACCCTATATAATAATATAAATGATGGAACAAAATTTATTTAGTACAAGCATCTTTTATATAATAAGAGAAAAATGTTTGTGACAATCATTTCTTTTATTGATCAATAGGAGAGTTCAATTTCAAAATTGAGTCACCTTATTGGTCAATAAAAGCCAAAATTGACTTTTATTTTGTCAAATCCATCTAACTTTGTCTATCAAAATAAATATGTATAAAGACACATGTGTCAATTTTGTAAAAGAAAAAAAAAATAATAATAAAACTTAAGTTATTGAATTTTAAATCAATTATATAAACTTATCAGTGTTCATGTTTTTATAATTTCATGAAATAAACAAATACCCTTTTAACTATGGGGAAATGATGCTTATATTATAATGTAGGCAATTGCCTACATTTTTTTTGTAAAAATTCAAAAGACATTACAGTTCAGTCCTTGCTGTAAATCTTTGATACATGTTTTTTTTTCCTGTTCCTCCATTTTTTCAAAGAAAATGTAGGCAATTGCCTACATTGTAATATATATATATATATATATATATATATATATATATATATATATATATATATATAAAACATGTATATTAATATTTACATATATTATTATTAGTATAGATTAAATTCATGTATATGCACGGGATTATAAATATCATAATGAAAGCATGAGTTATTGTGATAAGTAAATAAATACACGAGATTGTACATATAGCTTCTACAGCTGCACGCACTCCATTGCCTATGTACATATATAAAGCTCCATGTTTAAGCTTTCTCTCTCCTCTAAGTCCCTGAGTAGTGTTACATATGTGAGTACCACAAGCAGTGTCATACACACAGGATTTATCATTAAGGAAAAATAATAATTGAAAATACCTGAAGTACTGATAGAACCATCTTTCTTCTTCTTCCTTTGCATCAACTTAGCAAGATATGTTGGACAATTCCTTCTCCAGTGACCCACCTCCTTTGTAGTGGCGGTAAGCCGCATACAACAGAAATCATGTAAAAACAAAATCCTCGTTGGCATTATTGCTAAGAGGTTAAGTAACTATATTAGTTAACGATCGTTAAGGCTTTTTTTTGTGAAATGATAATTAATATAATACTTTAATATATTAATTGCATTAATTGTTTTTACGTGTTAACGCGTGTGACCCAATAAGCTCACGTATATTCCGGTCATACATTTATTTGTGATATAAATATATTCCGACATAAACATGGTAAGGAGTGTTTCTTTTCTGCTTAAGGGGGCACACACTTTTGTTTCATTTTAATAGAAAGGTTCACAAAAACCATTTTCTTTTTGTTAAGCGGCTAATCTTGTAATATCCATGATATCAAAAGGTGACACATACAAGGTATGTTCTAAATACTAGATACAACAGAAATCATGTAAAAACAAAATCCTTGTTAGCGTATATTTTAGTTTTGGCACTTCCCGTCATGTGAACACCACACGTTCTTTGTGCCGTGAATTAACACACAATGAGGCCCCTCAATACGACACATCTAAGATCAAAAAGTAGTAGGTCCATTTATGTGAAGTTTCCTTGTTGTTACGTACAAACAAAATGTCCTTTGCAATTTGCATTAAACAATAGTCACTCACCATTTCTTGATTTTGTATCTTTCTTTTTTGGAACTTACTGTTTTAGCCATCTATCTTGTATTAACTCGACACCGAAATGCTATCTACTACTATTACGTATATCAACTTTTGTGTCCACTTATTTCCCTGAAGTTCATGAAAAACACACTCAATGTGAACCACACTAGATGTTCCAATTCTAAAAGTCATGTTTCAGCAATTTAAAAATGGAATTTTACGTAGACTTCTAGTGGATGCCAAGTTGCTCATATAGCACATCCATTGTGCACCCTATGCCTTTTTAAGTACAAAAAAGGTACAAATAGTAACTTATACTTCCATAGTGCACCTTCCATTATGAACTTGTATAGTGTCCACATAAATGACTTTGATATTTTGCTCTTGAAACTGTATATTCACGCACAAAAAACATGATAGAAGCAAATTTAATTTTCATTCATTTATCAAAAGCAAAATACTTATTGTATGTGTAATTCTAGTTCATCAAGTTCTAACAAGTTTCTTGTAAAATTGGTTATCTTCATGACTTCAGAATTTTCCCCTTTCAAAACATATTACTATTTGACATTGTATCATTTATAAACAATCAACTAGAAGAACTTGTATACTTCATATCATTGCTTTTCGAAAACAAACTACAACAATGTACAATTACAAATACAATTTTCACTACAACATGAAATAAAAATAATAAAGTATCTATTACAAACTCAATTTGTACAAGAAAGCTAACTCTTATTATACACTTAAAAATACAACATTTAGATTCAAAATTACCAAATCTTTGATCCCCACACTTTTTGCAACTGCTAACAAGGATTACTTGATTTTAACCATCTGGTTTTTGGTCGTATACATCGAGCACACCCATGGTTTATGCTAGAAAATCTTGTATCGACCCATCGAGCAGAAACTAAAACCCATGGTTTTTGGACGTATATGTAGGCAACTTCTTGAACTGTAACCCGAATCTTTAAGCCGATTACTTCTTGGGTTTAACCAAAAAAACCCGTATCGAACTATATAACAGACACACCAGTTGGAAACACGTCGTTAGTCACAAGTGCATGTGACTGACCTAGCTTTTACCAGGCCAAATTACTACCTAAACTACCACCGACTTGTTGAGGTTCGAAAAGTGCGAGCTTAATGGTCCCACTATTACAAGATCTATACACTTCGATGCATTCCTCTAAATCGGCATCACAAGTTAAAAGAACCCATTCGGAATCATCATCAAAGTACTTGAGATGGAACTGGCTGATCTCATTTATACTAAACCTCTTAGCAATTTCTACTAGTAATTGATTGTAACCCCAATCCTTTTGCAATCGAAAACGTACCTTTTCTTCACCATAAGTGATCTTAACTCTCGGAACAGTTTCATCTCGAGCATTATTCCCATTTTTCGGGGGTAGTGTTGTGGGGAGCTCGGTTAGCGATTTATGGCTATGTGATCTTTGAAAAACTTTTGGTTCTCGTTCTGGATCTTGATCTTGACTATAAAGTGACACATGAAGCTCGGCATCACTACGAGCTCTTTTCAAAGAACCACTACCAATATCTTCACCAGTCGGCGTGCGCGGATGTGGGTACGGGTGGGTCCCACTGGAAGATGATTGACCAGAACTCGAAGTTTGACTGCTTGAAGGTGAAACTGACAATTTTGTGACACCCTCGAGGGGCTTTGAGTCAACTAATTGTTGGAACTTGGGATTTGTTTTAGGATCAGGGCAAGCAAGATTTGGGAAGTTCGAGTAAAAAGACTCGATCTGGAATGAACCTGAGGCCCCATGAACGGAGTCCATGACAAGCTGGATCTTTTGTAATGAATGGCCAACCTTTTTAATCTTTCGCGAAGGCCACCGTTGTATCCCGTGCTGTCTGCATATCCTTTTCAACGTTGTAGGACAAACTGCAAATATAATCGCATAGAAAACACTTTTTAGAATTTTGTCCAACTTTTTGGTTTATTTTGTATAATGAATGCGTTAGTTATAAATAGTCAATTTATTTAATTCAAATGCAAAAAAAGTGGATCTAACAGAATGCTTACCACCGAGGTGTTTTGCAGCGTCTTTCAAACTCCCAGCAAAATACTGTCTAAGCATTTCCAAAGTGATTGTTTTCTCTGTTTTGGAACCACCACGACGTCTCTCAGGCCGTTTAACATTATCGGTGACCAAACTACCCTCACCGGAGCCTGATTCATTTGTTTGTTTAATCAAATCCATGGTGATGTCCGTCAAGATTTCTTCGACTTTCGGCACTATTTCTACGCTGCCGGGAGCTTCTTCCAACAATTCCTTGTCCGTGACAATCCTTAAACTCCGGCAAACGTTTTGTATAATAACCGACAACGAGTTAAGCAAACTCTTCTGCTCTTCTTCATCTGTACAATCAACCGGTAAGAAAAACTCCAAAACATAATCAACATTAGCCGTGAAAGTGCTTCTAAGACGTATCGCCACAACCCCACATAAATTGAAAATCCGTGCATGGTGCGATAACGGGTACTCGGTTTTTGTCATCAATTTCACATCAGGAAAATAACACGGTTGGTTTGTCTTGAAGGCTCTACCTACGACACCTTGACCTTTTAACAAGTGGTGCTCGGAACAAGCTTCTTGAAAATCTTTGTAACGCGGATCATGCACGTAGCAAGCGGGGTCAACAGTTGATATACAGTGTATTAAGTTTGTGTCTGAATGCCGACATCCGCCTTTCTTCCCTTGTTGTGTACACGGAATCCATGTTTGAGCCAATGGCAAGTTGTGAGTTTTGCAAGCGGATTTTAGGATCTCCAGAATTTCAGGTAATGCGGCTCGATATAAACCATCGGTCATCTGGCAATATATTGATTAAATGTTAACAAAAATAAAAAAAATAATCATATTTTGTATCCTTTGTTGAATGTTGTAATCACTGACATATTACCTCGGATTTTTGAGAGCTGGAAGACTCGGAACTCCTGAGATCAACCGCCTGCCAAAAATCAAAAACTTCAAAAAGTTTAGTAATTTCTCAACAATAATTCGTATCAACCCTGGAACATGACATATAAACAGATAGAACTCAGAGTGATTATTCTCACACTGAGAATCTAAATTAACTAGTCACTTGCTTAAGGGGTGTTTGGATATAGGTTTTGGGGAACAGAATTATCTTCTGCTCAATAGTCTTTCCTTATTTCGCGCAGATTTTATTATTTGACATTTTATCTATTACTAGTTACTTCAATAAATATATATTGCCAAACACTCAAATATCTGACAGTTTGATCATTACAATCTCTGAATTTCAGACAGAAAAATTTCATATTACAACGAGCTTATAGAGTGGAATAAAAAAACTAACGTAATTACAATGACAAATTAGAAGGAAAATTTTACCTCAAGAGCTTTACAAACACCTTCAATCTCGGGAGTATAATTATTCTTTTGTGTAGTCATAACAACCTCAATAACACCAAGACAGCTTTGACTATTCTGATCAAAAATCGGGACAGCAACACTTCCACGAACATCATACTGCTGAGCATAAGTAACTCTCGGGTACTCGTCATCTTTAAAAAACCGAACATCAGGAGTCCATTCTGGCACTTTGCCCATATATACCCTCCCGGGTAATCCAACAATATCCTTAGAATCACTTTCGGCAGGAAAGGTATAGTTTTCAGATATGTGTCTATAATTAGAAAGTTGTGGGCAATCCGGACCAAGTGAAAAAAGTTTATCACTTGTACTCAAAACTTTTTTTCCTCCTCGGTTTTCCGGTAACCATATTTGAATAAGCGTGTTTTTGTTTAGTGCCGAATGTTTTATATTCTCGATCGCGCAGATTAATCTTTCTTTCACCCCGATGTTTACACTTGGTGGGATCCACCATCTTCGGCTCGTCTCAGAACTTTCAAGAAAGTTTTCTGATTGATTAGGAAATCCGAACGAATTACTCACAAGGGATTTTGACAAATCTTCAGTTTGACTTTGACTAACCGAAAGATTCTTGAGAAATGACGATTTTGCCCTTTCTTCTTGAACATCTTCAGGCACACGATCAATGTTGTTGAAATCGAATGGAGGCCATATAAACTGAGTATCGAAAATGGGATTATTAATGTTATTGTTGTTTATGTATTCGGATCCATCTGTAGCTTGTAACCAACATCCATCTACAAAGAGTTCATCCATGTATTCGAAATCCATCATGGAATCGGCTGGATTTCCAAACATGTTATTCGGAGAAAACACACCATCATCCATAGCTCTACTCTTGTACTCAATCCCACACAAACTTTATCTAAAAAGTTGCAACTTTTTTTATCATAAGCAAAATCTGTCAAAAATGAGAAAACAGAAAGAAAAATTATACTAATTGATGATAACAGAAGGAAAAAATCATAACTAAGGCAGTAACTTTCTTGGAGACGGTACCTGCTAGCCTCTTGTGGGCTCTATCGCCGGGTCTAATCTTGTAATCGTCTTCTTAGAAATGTTATCTAAAACTTGGGGCTTTATTGTTTATACTTATACCACAATCAAAATCTGTCAAAGTTAAGGGAAAAATAGAACAAGAACATTACATATACGAAAATCGGACGAATTAGAATAAACGAAAAACCAATACTATCACTAAGCTACACTGAAAATCCCACAATAGCAATCTAAAAATAGCAATCTAAGACTTGATCCAAAAGCCAATCTTGCACTCTAACTCAACAAATTTAATCCAAACTCACAACTTTATTTTTCATATTTGAACCCAAAAATATGAAAAAGTCAAAAGATTAAAAACCACACAAATATAAAATTAAATCAACAGTGAAAAAGTGCAAAAGATTATATGCTTGGCAAATCAAATAAAGATTCTATCAACATGAACTAGTCAAACTCATCATAACAACTTACAAACCTAACCTATATTTGCAACTAAACTTAAATATTCCATTTAAAAGGTAAATAGTGTAAAACAAACAAATATACAAACACACAAACAAACAAAACTTGTTATTTCTTACAGATTTCACAAGATTGTACCCATGCTTCCACTTGCAAACTTAACCATCACCAAATTTAAAAAAAAAAAAAAAAAAAAAAAGGTTTTGAAAACAAGATTCTTGAATATTCCAAATATGAGTTTAACACATTCTTATCTTAACAAAAATAAATTCCTAAAATACCCTTCTAAACTTTTTTTTGAAAGATATCATCTTCATGTGGGATATTTCATATGCAAAAACACATAGTACATACCTTAAAAAGTGTTTTGAAACATAGATATTATCAGAACATATATAAAGACATACCTTGTAATAATCATACATATGAAAGTGTTCTTGTAAACTTCTCTAGGGAATCTTGGAGGATAGTCAACTACTTGCTCTAGAGAGAGAGAGAGAGAAATAAAGATACCAAAGATAAAGATTCAAGTTTATTTATCAAGTAAAGATGATGATGCAATATATGAAAAATAATATTCTATTGTTTTAGGAAAATTATAAAAATGGGTGATGTAAGATCCAAATACTTAAAATAATGGGGTTTTATTTAAAAGTAGGCGAGAAAATAAAGAAATGAAAAAAAATGTTGGTGTGTGTGGGATGTTCGATGGGTAAGCAATTTACAACTTGAAAGTTGTAATATAGAAAGGCAAAAAGTTAGCTTTTTAGTCATGCAACTAGTAACATATTCATTTTTAGACTATTGCCTTTTGGTTTTTTATAATTTGGCCACTATAGTTCTGAGACTAGTAGTAATGGCGACCCAATAAATGACCAGACCAATTTGTCACATCAATTTTTTTCTCCTAAACTAAACGCATGACCAAACGCCCGTAGTAATACGACCCTTGTAATCTACCAGCTTTTCACAATTGTGGGTAACGAGGACGGGGATACGAGATTTTACGTGAAATTTTCTTCATTACACAAACATTTCCTAATTTTAACTCAAGGATCATTTCATAAATCGGTAAGTAACTACTGTTAAGGTAAAAAGTTGTATTTACCCTAACAAGCTAATCCTTCGGTAAATCCTTCGGTCAAGCCCTCCGGATTAGGTACCTTCGGATCTGTAAACACAAAGATAACACGCGTTAGCCTCGTCCAGGGTTTTATCCCTAGACCCAGCTCCGGCGTGAGAATGAGTATAATGATATGTCAAAGTAGAGCAGTAATGAAATGGGGTTAGAAATCAGTTACCCTTGTGTGTTGTAGCTTGGTTCCTTTTATAGGCGTGGAGTTTTTGTCCTTACCCGAGGGTCATGTGGGCGATAGTGACTCTTTTGGGCGGGAGTTGACTTTACTCTGTTTGGATTTTGTCTGGTAAGGATCAGTGGTTCTGACTTGAGATTCCTTTCCTCATATATGTGGTGACGTCAGGAATCCGTTATGTCGAGGGTTATGTTTAACCCTCCGGTGGGTTTATTTGTTTTGTCCTTAAATGACTATGATGCTTTATCCGGAAGATTGCGTGTGTGTGCCGGGCGGTTTTGTGTCCGTACCGGAGAGTTGGGTTCATCGGCATTTTACTAATATGCCGGGGGGTTTGTATGTTGGGACATACGCCAACATGTCCGTACCGGAGAGTTAGGTTCCACGGCATTTTACTAATATGCCGGGGGGTTTGTATGTTGGGACATACGCCAACATGTCCCTCCCCCCCAGTATCATGTTAATGGATGCATTCATATGATATTGGGAGTAAGTGGCCGGAAAGTATTTCCTCGATCGTTTTTTCTTTTTCTCTAATTTTTTTTTTTTTTTTTTTTTTGTGGGGGTTGTGACACGCCGCAGATTACGTGGCGTGTTATTACTCAATGCTAGAGCACGGGCAGCGGTGTGTGTTGTGTGGTGAAGATTTTGCCACGTCATCTTCGACACGACGGACGCCTCAGCTACCCCGTCTTTCGCTTATAAATATTCTTCTTTCTCTTCATTTTTACCACCGTAAAATTTTTTATTCACACGTCTCCTCTGCGTTATTTGGCCGAACGATTTTATTTGCTCTCCGTCTTCGCTCGGTACTATTCTAGTTTTTCCTCTCTAGCTTTTAAGGTGTGATCATTCCCTTTCGGTTAAAATGTTAGAACCGTCCGGCTCATCGCCTCGCTCGGGATCTGGGCCCGTTTCCGGGGTCCTCGCACCCAAAACCTAAATTTGATTTGGACAAATATACTTCCATTCTGACCGATAAATCGTTACAATGGGTCGTGAAGGAATTTGGGATACCTTCCGACCTTCATCAAAGGCTTCCACCGGATGGTTTTACTATGGGAGAACTAGGAGATGATGCCATAGGATTGTACTTAGAATTTTTTATTGAAGGTGGAATTTCCGTCCCGTTTTCTAGTTTTCTTTTGGACGTTCTTCATTACTATAAAGTTCATATATCCCAGTTAGTGCCGATAGGTTTACATAGGGTTACACTTTTTGAGGTATATAGCCGTAGCCTTCATATTAATCCCACGACTTCGTTGTTTCGAGCTTTTTATAAATTACATAAACAAGGCCATTGGTTCACTTTTGCTAAGCGGGACGGTAAGCAGCGCAAGATCTGTTTTCGGGAGATCTTGTCGGGGCTGAAGGGTTGGAAAAGGAAATTCTTTTTAATTGATCGCCGGGCAATACCTTTTGCCATGCCGTGGAGGCACCCGGATTCAGATGTTTCCGATCCTTTTCCAACCGGGGAATTTTCCATGCCTCAGCGGATCTATGTCTGCTAATGTTATAGATTTGATAAAAATTCCACCGGGTTTTTTGTATGCCGTGGGGTTGTCTGCCAAATGGAAATATCCAGTTTTACCGGCGGCTCAAGGATGCCGAGGGGAATGGTACTTTTGGCCTGTATTTTTCTTTATTAGTTTAAGATTTTGTGTTTTCTTGTGACTAACATTTTCGTATGTCTTGCAGCTTTAACTATGTCCGACTATCTCATCAAGCCAACCTTCCGTAAGGGGGCATCTATGACCCGAGGGGATAAGTATCAGGAGGGACAGGCTCATTTGATGCATGTTACCCTTCCTAGTCCGGCCGGTACTGCGGTTCCGCCGAAGACGGAGGCTATGAAAAGGGTCGAGGTGGCTGACCCAAAGGTTTTGGAGGCCAAAGATAAGAAGAGAAAGGCTGCGGAGGCGAAAGCTCAAGGCTGTAAGCCGCGCAAACGCCAAGTTGGGGAAGGAGGCTCTGGGCAGCCGAAGCATAGGAAGAAAAGTCCCACCCAAGTGGTCCTTCTGGATTCCCTCACGAATCCTACGCCGGTGAACACCCTTCAGCCGGAGGTTCAAAAACTGGATGATCCACCCACCGTTGATAAAGAGCGTTTGGAGGGTCATTCAAGCAACAAGTTAGAGAATGTGGATGCTGGAAATGATTTAGCGGCCGGAGAGGATCTCCAAGATCAGAATCCAGATCCGAAGGATCATAATGCCGAGGCGTCTCAGTTTGTTGACCATCCTACTCTCGACAAAGACGGTGAGTTGGCCTCTTACTCTTCCGAATAGCATTTTCTTGTTGGCATTTATCCATGTGTACTTATCATTTTTCGTAATGTTTGTAGCGGCTTCTCCTCCTTTGCGCCGCGAGGGTAAGGGTGTCGACGAGGAGGAGGACGCTTCGTCCAGCGCTACTTATGTTCCAGGTTGGTCGATAAAGAAGGACGAGCGGGTTAAAGGGTACGAGAAGTATAGGGATCTGATGGTTCATTTGCCTCCCCCTGCTGAGGAGGAGTATATGCAGACCCTATCGGATATCGAGTCGGCCCAGAGGTCATGGGCTATTCTGGCCCGGGGCTCTCTTGCTTTTGTGGACTTGCTTGTCCGTTTTGAGAGCTTGGATTTGGAGCATCGGGAGTTGGTCGGGGAGCATAGTGGTTGTGAGAAGGCTGCCAAGGATAACTTTGCCTTTTTGGATAAAACTTTGGGGGAGTTGAAAGCGAGGGATGAGCTTGGAGAGGTTTCTGCCCGGGAAGTGGCTTTGAAGAGACAGGTGCGTACCTTGGAGGCCGAGAAAGCCGAATGGACTAAGTTATCCCGAGCTCAGGGGGAAAAGATATCCAGTTTAGAGAAGGAGCTGATGGAAACAAAAGGGACTTTAAAGAATGAGGAAGAAGAGAATGCCGCTCTGTTGAAGCAACGTCAAGAGTTGGCCGTGGCGGCGGGGAGTTTGGAGATCGAGAAGTCACATCTTATTAGGGATTTCCTCCCCACTTTTGTCGCTCGTCTTCATGGGAGTCATGAGTATAAGGCTTCCTTAGCTGCTCCTTTTAGTTTGAGTGGGATGGCTGGGTGGTTGGACGGTGTATCGATTGGTCGTTCGGAGGATGAAGTGGGGAAGATATTGGCCGATACCGAGAATTTGGATGTGGACGCTCCTAATAAGTATTTGGCCATGTACGATGAACTTTTTACGAAGGAGTATCCCTATGTAGCCAAGGTTCGAAATGCTTGCCACCGTCCTCTTGATTTTGTTTCGTCCTTGATGCCTGATCCTGCGCCGGAGCGCGTTGCTGATGAAAGGGTTGGTGAAGAAGATAACGGCGGGGAGGCCAGTGTTCCTCCTAAGTGAAGCTTAGCTAATTTTTCGTTTTGGACACTTCTCTTTTTTTTTGTAATGGCGAAGTTGCCGAACGATGTTTATTTGAGGGATATTTGTAATTTTTTATTCGTTTAATGAAATTGTTAGACGTTCTTATATTTCTGTGCGTATTTTATTTGCCCTACTGTCATTGAGGTATGAATCGTTCGGTGTATCCATTCGGTATGTGGTCGTCCCTTTTGTGTATGAATCGTTTAGTATCTTGCTTGGGCAACCCTTTTCGGGTGTAAACCGTCCGGCATTTTTATGGCAATCCTTTAGGGATATGAACCATTTATTATGCTGCCTGGCAACCCTTTCGGTTTAAACCGCTCGGCATTTGGCAATCCTTTTTGGATATGAACCATTTAGTATGCTGCCTGGACAACCCTTTTTGGGTATAAACCGTTCGCATTTGGCAATCCTTTTGGATATGAACCATTTAGTATGCTGCCTGGCAACCCTTTTGGATATAAACCGTTCGGCATTTGGCAATCCTTTTTGGATATGAACCATTTAGTATGCTGCCTGGGCAACCCTTTTTGGATATAAACCGTTCGGCATTTGGCAATCCTTTTTGGATATGAACCATTTAGTATGCTGCCTGGGTAACCCTTTTTGGGTATAAACCGTTCGGCATTTGGCAATCCTTTTTGGATATGAACCATTTAGTATGCTGCCTGGGTAACCCTTTTTGGGTATAAACCGTTCGGCATTTTTATGGCAATCCTTTTTGGATGTAAACCATCTTTGAACACTGATCACTATTCCCCGGAGGTCGCGAGCCTATCGGGGAGATCACTTTACTAATTATGTTCAGAAAACAAGGTGTGCGGAAAATTGCCCCTCCGATATCCGGGGGGGGGGCTAATCATTTCATTAGTAATATGCGTCTACAATTGCCTCGTGGGCTTTACGGTTACAAAGGTTTTCCTACAAGAAGCATTTTCTTAGGTTCACTGCGTTCCAAGTGCGGGGGACTTCTTTTCCTTCGGCTGTCTGTAACTTGTATGAACCGTTATCGTATGCTTCTATTATTTGGTATGGGCCTTCCCAGTTGGGTCCCAACTTTCCTAGGTCTTCTTGCCTGCTGGCTTTATTCTTCCTGTAGACGAAGTCTCCTACTCTGAGTTTTTCACCTCTAACTCTTCGGTTGTAATATTGCTCCACCTTCTTTTGTATCGGCTTCTTCAACGCCGCTGAATCCCTTCTTTCTTCCAATAAATCTAGGTTTAAACGCCTTTCCTCTTCGCTTCCTTCTTCGGTCATCATCATAGTTCGGAAGGTGGGCATGCCAATTTCTGCGGGGATCACGGCTTCGCTTCCGTATGTCAAACTGAACGGTGTTTCGCCGTTGCTTGTCTTCAAGGATGTCCGGTGAGCCCACAAAACATTTGGTAGCTCATCAACCCATCTGACCTACTTCGCCAGTCTTGTTTTGAAACCGTGCATCAAAATTTTGTTTGCCCGTTCTACTAGACCGTTGGCTTGAGGATGTGCCACAGCGGTATTTATCTGTTTGATGTTGAGCTTTTCGCACCATCGTTTGAAGGGATCATGGATGAAATTGCTACCGTTGTCATACAATTACGTGCGGCAAGCCGAAGCGACACACAATATTATCCCATACAAATTTTATGACTTCTTTTCCTGTGGTCTTTGCCAGGGGTTTGGCCTCCATCCATTTTGTGAAATAGTCGATGGCTACGATGACGTATTTCACCTTCCCGGGCGCTTCAGGGAGGGGACCCAGCACATCCATTCCCCATTGGAAAAAGGGCCGTGGAGACATGATAGAAGTCATAAGAGTCTTTGGTAACTTGGGAACTAGGGAGTGTATTTGGCAGGACTCGCATTTCTGAATGATTTCTCTGGCGTCCCTATGCATGGTTGGCCAGTAATATCCTTGCCTGATCAGTTTGGCCACCACAGATCTGGGGCCGGAGTGCATGCCGCAAGCACCCTCGTGTATTTCCATTATTACATAATTGGCTTATAGTGGACCCACACACCTCAACATTGGACCTAAATACGACTTCTTGAACAGTACTCCGTCCTCCATTGTATAATGGGGTATTTTCATCCGCAGAGTTCTTGCCTCGTTTTCATCATTCGCCATTTTCCTTCGTAATGCACCGGATGATTGGAGACATCCAGTTTTCCTCCTCTTCTTCCACTATAGCTCCGATGACCTTCTCTTCCGTCGATGGTGCCTCCAATACTTCTACGAGTATCTCCTTGGTCAAATGATCAAATGCTACGGATGCCAACTTGCTTAACACATCGGCCTTCTGATTCTGTGTTCTGGGGATATTTTGTATTCTGAATCGTTTGAAACAACCAATGTATTCTTTTGCCTTAGCCAAATATCTCGCCATGCTTTCCTTGTAGGTGGTGAACTCTCCATTGATTTGGCTTGACACCAGGTTGGAGTCAACTTTAGCACTTAGCACTTGGATCTTCATGTCCTTTGCTATTCTTAGTCCGGCTAGCAATGCTTCATACTCCGCCTCGTTATTTGTGCTGGGGAAATTGAGTCGGAGAGCATAAGTGTATTCTGTTTGGTTGGGGCTTATCAACACTAACCCCTGCCCGGATCCTTTCTTGTTGGATGCTCCGTCTGTGAATAGCGTCCATTCTTCCTCTTCCGTTGCGGAGATGTTGCATACTTCTTTGCTTTTCCCCTCTTTCCCTACTTTGTTGACCGGTATCTCATTTATGAAATCTGCCAGGATCTGTCCCTTGACTGCGTTTCTGGGGACGTAAGTAATTTTGTATGCTCCCAATTCTACCGCATACTTCATCAGCTTTCCCGAAGATTCAGGCTTGTTTAGGACGTCACGGATGGGTTGGTCCGTGATTACCTTGATGTGGTGGGCTTCAAATACCTTCGAGTCTCCTAGAGCAAAGTGCCGTAGGGCCAAAGCTAGTTTTTCCAGAGGAGCATAGTTTCGCTCGGCATCGTGGAGTGTTCTGCTGACATAGTGCACCGGCATCTGTTTACCCTTCCTTTCTACCATTAATACGTCGCTTATAGCCTCTTCGGTGCTGCCAGTACACGAAGAGATCTTCCCTGCTACCGGGCCGTTAGGTTAGGTAATTCTAGGATCACACTCTTCATCTTCTGGAATGCGTCTTCGGCCTCCTTGCTCCACCGGTACTTCCTTTGGTTTTCTTTCGTGACATTCTTTAAAGTGTTGAAGAAAGGCAAAGCTTTTTCCGCCGATCGGGATAAGAATCTGTTCATAGCTGCCAGCTTCCCGCTGAGGCTCTGCATTTCCTTGAGTGTCCGGGGCGGTTGCATGTCGGCAATGGCTTTTGTTTTCTTCGGATTGACTCTTATTCCTTCGGATGTTACCACATACCCGAGGAACTTTCCTTCTTCCACTCCGAAAGAGCATTTTTTAGGGTTGAGCTTCATGTTGATCCTTCGGAGATTATCGAATGTTTCCGCCATGTCCGCCAACAATTCGCTTCGCTTCGCTTTTGATTACCACATCGTCGACGTACACTTCCAAGTTCCTGCCAATTTGCCCTTTAAAACTTGAATCTACCAGCCTTTGATAAGTCGCCCCGGCATTCCTTAGCCCGAAGGGCATTTTTGTGTAGCAAAAGGTTCCATGTTCTGTGTAGAAGGCCGTTTTCTCTTCGTCTTCTTTGGCCATCTGGACTTGGTGGTACCCCTTGTATGCATCGAGAAAGCATTTGTACTTGTAACCCATTACAGATTCTATTTTCCAGTCGATCTGGAGTGGGTAGTAATCCTTTGGGCACGAAGCATTGATGATTTTGAAATCCATGCACATTCTCCATGATCCGTCCGGTTTCTTTACCAACACCGGATTGGAAATCCACGTAGGATATTTCACTGCGCGGACTATTCCTGCCACCATTCTTCTACTTCGGTGTTGATTGCCTGATTCTTTTCAGCCAAGAAGGTTCTCTTTTTCTGAGCTATTGGTCTGTCATTCACATTGACATTCAGTTTGTGCTCTATGACTCGACGGGGGACTCCTGTCATGTCGGTAGGTTGCCACGCGAATACATCCTTGTTGTTTTTCAGCAGTTCTACCAATTGCCTTTTGCATTCTTTGGAAAAACTTCCCTCGATGGTAATCATCTGTTCGAAATTGGGGTTTATAGTTACTTCTTCCGTTTTCTTACTGGATTTCTCTTCTTCGAGTCCGGAGGGTATTCTTTGTTCTTACTTTCCCCTCTTCCATGCAGTGCTTTTCTAGTCTTCTGCATTCCGAGATGATGATTGACCTGGTAACCAAGGTTGCCACTCCCCTCGGCGTTGGGAACTTTATCATGGAGTGTATGGTTGAGGGGATTGCCCTCAATTCTCTGATGCCTGACCGTCCCAGAATGATGTTATACGGGGAAGGAGATCTTATCACTGCAAACGTCATTATTGCTCGGCGATAGCACCATCATTTCCGAAGCACGTTCAAGTCTATCTTCCTAGGGGTTTTATTGCTTCACCTGAGAATCCCACCAAGGGTGTGTTCGTCTCTCTTAGCTTTGCTTTAATTTCCGGGCATAAGTTCTGAAAACAGTGCTCGTACATTACTTCTACGGCTGCTCCGGGGTCTACATACACTCTCCTTACGGTGTATCCTTCAACATCGCTTCGATTATCGTGGCTCTTCGGAACATCCCCGGTAGAATGGAGGGGAAAGCTATTGGGACGTTCATCCAATCCTCTTCTCGACTGTGGGTCTTTCGTTTCTGTCTATCCTCCTCCGTACACCATATTTATCACCCTCCCTTTTCCCGGCTGATTTTCTCTGGGGGGGTTTCTTCCTCTTTGCCTTACTTCTTTTAACAAATGATCCAATTTACCTGTATCCAAGGCTCTTCTTAGATGTTCCTTGAGTTGGTAGCAGTCATTGGTGAGGTGACCCTTCTCACCGTGATAGTCACAGAACTTGTCTAAATTTTCTCTCCTTGGGGCTCCTTTTGGGGGTGGGGGTGGTGGCAGGTTTAGTTGAAGCTCCGTTGCTAGAATTTCTTTGGGGGCCTTTGAGAGAAGGTTCAAATCTATGGGGCGGGTATCGTTTCGGTAATGGTTCCTCCGGTAATCATTTCGGTGGTCGCTTCAGTAGTTATCGTCCTCGTCGGGTAGTAGGGGTAATATTGGTTTCGGGATTTTGGTTCCGCTCTTCGGTCTCCCTTTCGCTTGTCGGGGTTCGCTCGGGGGTTCGATCTGACTTCCTGTGTATAACCTGCGGCTCCATTCCCCTTTAGGGAGTTCAGTGGTGTTATAGGCATTTTATGATCTTACGAAATCTTCTACCCTCTTCATCATTTCTGTGACTGTTTTGGGAACTCTGTCTGAGAAGCGCTTAACCAATTCCGGGCATTTACTTCCGTTAATGAATGAGGATATCTGCATTATTTCGGGTACACCGGGGATGTAACTAGCCTCATCGGTCCACCTTTCCTTATACTCCGGCAAGGTTTCGTGAGCCTTTCGCACGATCTTGGTTAGTTCCATCGGATCTTTGTGGCATTTTCTCCTGAGCGCGAATCTTTCTAAGAACTTCTCCCTGAGCTCTTCCCAGCTGTCTAAGCTGCCGTTGGGCAATCGTTCAAACCAGGCACTTGCTGGACCATCCAAGGTTTGCTGAAACATCCAACACCATACCGGCATTGGCCACCCGCCATGATTGGCTGCGCCGGAGAAACGATTGACATGATCGTCCGGGTCCGAAGACCCATCATAGAGCTTTATGTTCTTTGGTAGTTCATGTCTTGGTCCGGTGAATTCAACAATACGCTTCGTGAACGGGCATCTAGGAGCGTCCTTGTATGGTTTGTGTAGATCCTCCACGATCTGCTTTCCTTTCAGATCTTTTTCTGTGATGTTTTGGTACACAAACGGTACCCAAATTTAACTTAAGGATTGTGTTTGTACTCACAAGTGTTTGTCACACAAATAATCCCTAGATTAACCTATGAACTGTTTATGTAACCACAAGTAATGAGAGAGACATTTTTTGCAAGTTTAGGGACTCTTTTTGCAACACACGAAAACCGAAAGGACATTTATGTAACTTTTTGTTACAGGAACAGGTCCTTAAACTTAACTGAGAGATTGTTTATATAATCAGGAGTAAATGGTAAGGACCTTGTTTGCATAATTTCAAGGACTATGTTTGTAATCATCAATAAACCACATGTACTATTTTTGCCATTTTTGTTGAATGTTTGTATTTGGTGAGCACTAAACATTTAAAAAATGTTTATATTTAAAATAGAATGTACATCGATGAGTGGCCTTAAGACTACTCCTGGAAGTCACACAACTTCACCTTCCACCTAAGCGTCACATTAGCCTTTTCTCTTCATTCACTTTCTCTCACTTTTCACCCCCAACAGTCATCACTCCATCTCCTTTCATTAAAATCGTCACTTTTATGCAAACATACCCTCACTAAATACCTCACACACATTCACGAACCAAATACGTAGTAATTAATAATATAAACATTAAAGGGGACCCACTTGGTAAAGAGTCTTATTTGGTGAGTCAGTCACCTTTGGTTGCAATTTTTTCTTCTCTTCACGTGTTACTTAGTTGCTCCCAATAAGCCTCATGCATGGCCTTGCTTCCTCATTAAATACCTCACACACATTCACATACCAAATACGTTGTAATTAATAATATAAACATTAAAAGGGACCCACTTGGTAAACAGTCCTATTTGGTGAATCGGTCACCTTTGGTTGCAATTTTTTCTTCTCTTAACGCGTCACTTAGTTGCTCCCAATAAGCCTCATGCGTGGCCTTGCTTCCTCACGATTGCTGGGAGCCTGGGAGCAGTCTAAGAAATTGCATCTATGAAATTTGAACTTGAAACATCTTATTAGGACTTCTCAATGTTTTACCACTAAGTTACCCGTTGAGGGTAAGTTAATATAACTTGGTATAACTAATATACATATTTATATTTATGATTCGATTCTCAATATTTTACCTTTAAATTGCCCATCGGGGATTAATTAATATAACTTGGTACAACTAATTTACATATTGCCCATCTGGGAAGCTAAGTATGAGAAGAATGACAGTTGGATTTGGTTGGTTCTCATAGGTTTGAAAGATAAATTTTGACCCCATGTTATCTATAAAATCAGTGATGGAAGAAGTACTTCTCTGTGGTATAACAGATGGGTTGTTCATGATTTGGTATGAAACATTATGCCAACATCCTATATATATGCTGCAAGGATGGGGAATGATATTACAGTGGCATATATAATTAATGAAGGTAGGTGGCAGTGGCCTAATGGGTGGTGTCAAGCTTTCCCTCAATTGTTAACCATAGTTGTTCCAGAAGTGAAGGTAAATGTTGCTGATAAAGTGAAGTGGGAAAAAGGCAATGGAGATATTACTAAGTTTAGTATTAAACCAGTATGGGAAGATATGAGAATTAAAGGACAAAAGGTCAAATGGTTTAATTTGGTATGTTATTCACAGGGTGTTCCAAGACATTCTTTTATCATATGGCTTGCTATCAAAGAAAGACTTCAAACCCAAGACAGGTTGATGAAATGGAACTCAAATGCTAATATGTTGCGCCCTTTGTGTTTTAAGTGTAATGATTCTCATAGCCATCTTTTTTTCAACTGTGACTACTCAAATGAGGCCCGGTCAAGTATGAAAGATAGAATGAAAATTAATGGTGTAGATAATGAATGGAGGAACATCATTGGGAAATTTATTGAAATGCCCTGTAATAATAATATCAGGAGTGTGGTCAGAAAAATGGTTCTATCTACAAGTGT
This sequence comes from Chrysanthemum makinoi, assembly GCA_910596185.1. NCBI lineage: Eukaryota > Viridiplantae > Streptophyta > Magnoliopsida > Asterales > Asteraceae > Chrysanthemum > Chrysanthemum makinoi. The sequence continues at coordinate 50,013,182 of OU343219.1, read as the reverse complement.
TTAGTTCATCTGGAGAGAAAGAAATTGTAGACTGTTCAGTGATATAAGGAAGGACTCAAGGACAATCCTTAAAGAAGTTGTAGACAGTGTCAAACTTCAGTTGTTAAGCATCAAAGTATAAATTTCCATTCAAGTCAAAGCAATGGCTAAAGAACGGGATGTGCAACTCAAAATTATTCAATGATATAGGTTATAGTATGGTGTTGTACGAATGATGTGTTGTTATGTGCTCACGTGTATGCTTAAGAGGTTGTGTATAGGACTGTTTGAAACAGTTGGATATTGGTTTCTTATGCTGGTCAGCAATTTAGTAGTCTATAACCAATGGGACATTGTATAGTGCATTTCTTGTGGAGTTTTGTCTGAGTTTCGAGATGGTTAGTAGTCTGAGTTTGGGAGATTTAACTCATTATACTCCTGGTCTGATAATAATAGGAGTGTTTGGGACTGTTGTCATTGCTAATTCTGTGGGCTTGGTTACTGATCTAATGTCCCAATTTTTGGTCATTGCAATGTAATGATACCTTGTACCTTGGAGTCTTTACTAATATGACTGTACTCACATGTCCCTCATATGCTTGACCAATTTTCCTAGGGAAGGAATTGTTTTAAGGTTGTCTAATTCAGTTTAGATGTACCATAAAGTAGGGCCATCCTTTGTGGAGGGTAAATGGCCAAGGAGGAGAATGTAAGTAGAATGGGATTGAGAGTTGTGAAAGATGAAACTTCATGGTCCATTCTTTACATTCCCACACGAGGTTTTGGATGGTCCTCATTCAAGGAGTGTGTTCCTAGTTGTGTGAAGCCATTCTAGAGATGGAAATGTAGCATAACTGGCAGAGCCCTTGAATTGGAGGGGTTACGGGTTCCTAACGAAGCCACTAACCTCTTCCTACCTTGACTATGGTGGATGCGGGTTGAATGGTCTTGGTGGGTAAGTGAGAAATGTAGTTAGATGGTAGGTGCAATAAATGTGGATTGAAGCTGTTTTCTTATCTACAATTTGGTGATAAATTGCCTGCAGCCTTCTGAGAAGTGAAGTTTGGTCTATCTGATATGTTTCTGTTTTGTGTCCAAGATAGTAGTGATTGTCTGAGTTGTTTTGTCTTGTTTGTAGTATTTCAGTTTGGTTTGTTTTAGAGAATGGGTATGTCTATTCTCTTTTCTCATTGTTGTAAGTCACATTATGTTTATTAATATAATTCATCTTTTTGTATAAAATAAATAAATAAATAAAATAAAAAAAACCTAATTTACATATTTATATTTATTATTCGAATTTATTTGTTTCATCAGAATTTTCTTAGCTATACATCCGTTCCATAGTTTAAAATGAAAACTATGTGAAAATATAATAAGAAGAGCTAAACATTTAGTTTTGAACTTTATGTTCCAAGTCGAAAAGAAAAGAAAAAAAAAGAGAATTGAAGCTAAAATGCCTTTGTTATTCCAAATATACACATATTTAATATAAATATTTCTTTTTTATTTTGAGGATGATAAAAGTATAAAATGAGGCATTTAAAACGTTAGGGTAGCTCAATCGAAAAAAAAAAGAAAAAAGAATTAGGAGATCTGAACGTGGACCTGGCGCACCCCGCAGACGCACGAGATGGTAGCACCAAAAGATATGAAGTTTTTGGGGGTGTTTGTTTTTTAAAAAAAAAACCTCTTAACAACCTCTGAATCTGAACCGTTCAGACGCGGTCAGATATTTTGGCCGTTCAGACCGTTTTTTTCCCCCCGTTCAGACGCAGTCAGAGGCAATAAGATCTTAATGGTCTAGACTTGAGAGGGGTGTCTTAATGCCTCTTGTTGCCTCTTGCTGACATAAAAATAACTAAAAAAAATTAGTACGAGCAAGCAAATGTGCGGTTCAAACATGAGTTTTTTTTTTCCGTTCAGATGCGGTCAGATTCAGACATTTACGCCTCAGATTCAGATTCAGATGTTCGGTTCAGATTCAGATTCAGAACCTCTTAAAAAACAAACACCACCGTCACATTTTCAAACGGCTCATTTTAGCCTCAAGCGACGTTTTACCTTTAAGGGTAATTCCATATATCCTCAATTTAAACCTCTAAAGGTCATATTTACCCAAACAAAACCCATAATACCATATATATACCCAATTTAAACACAAAATTTATCATATCTACCCATTTTATTATTAAACCAATCAAAACTCAATTCACATTATTAAATACCCATTATACCCTTCATACAAACATATCTTTAACTGCTAACAAACATTTATGCTGAGTGAGACTGGTCATGCAAACATAGAAGTGATACAAGATGTGTACGAGTATTTACAGTTTATGAGTTCTATCCTGATGTTAATGTACATGGGTGTGTGAGAATTTGCAGTTAAGGAAATACTAAACAAGAAACATATATACATACCATGAATATAGTTACAAAGAATTGATGGATCACAAACATTTACGAAATCATGGAAAATGGTAGCAATATCATTTGGTTTGTACTTCAAGAAATCATGTAACACATCCACACTCGAACTGACTTCTACATTACCGATTAATGTTCCTAATTGAGACATCTCTTCACTTTCAGAATAAATTGATTGCTTATCTAGTTCAAAATGCTTTATGAAATTTACACATTCAATCAACCTGTTTTTATAACAGTAATGGTGTGAAACGAAACACATTGATTCATGGTGACTTATGGCATAATAGGAAAAATAAAGTTAGGATCGTTTGAAGTTATCATTTTGATTTTCTATTAAATTCCACATGGAAAGGCCTGCTATCTAACTACAAGAAAGCACTAACGTAGCATCCATATTGTGCATACTATTGATTATTTAGAGGGGTAAAATTGTCTATACATTTCAAATTGATATTTTTAAGCTTTTAAAAAATAATTAAAAAGTATAAATTTGTAAAATGGGTAGATATGACAAATTTTGTGTTTAAATTGGGTATATACTCCGTATGATATTATGAGTTTTTGTTGGGTAAATATGACATTTAAGGGTTTAAATTGGGGATATATGAAATTAACCCTACCTTTAATTGTAGGTTTGCATATATGATATATAAGGCTACGAGTAAGGATCAAATGAGAAGTAAAATTAAAATGAGAATGATGAGAAGAAATCACAGCCGCATATTTCAGATGCATCTAAAGTAATAGATGCATCTCCCTTTAAATTTCTCCTCCTCATCTGAAATATGTGGCTCAAATTTCTTCTCATTCTTCTTATTCACTAGATCTCTTCCCATAAGGCTATTAGTATAAACTGTATAATCATTTCGTATTTTGTACTAGCTATCTACTTGGTCGCGACTGGCTCTGCTACGCTAGGTTCCCCCTATGGCGCTACGTTAAAAATTTTCCTTGTATTATCGAGTTGTACTTTTTATTAACCAGCTGCAACTCAAGACATTTTTAACCACCGCCTAGATTTGTATACAAGTGTTTAGGTATTTTAGGTAAGTGTAACTATATGAACAAGTGTTTTAACTAAGGGCATCCACTATGATTAATATTTATAAAACTTTAAAAAATTAATATTTCATATCACATCAATATTTTATAAACCTCTTGTGTTAATAAACCTATCTCTATTATGGTACAAATATTTTAAAACTTTGTAATTGTTTCACATAATATATACATTAAATATCTTAAAATTATGAAGAGGTCTAAGGTTTAACATTTTTGCATGCCACATAGACATGAAATAAAAGTTCACTATAGTTAAAATGAAACATAAACTTTTTCAACAATTATAAACTTATTCTTGAACCTTTTATAGTGGATGCTCTACATGCAAGTAAACCATATATGATGAATTGGTGTTAGTTTGGACCTTCTAGATATGGTAAAGGATGAAAGGTGTTTTAGATTGGTCTAACAACCTCCTTATTTGGTTAAGCATTTCATAAATAAGAAAACAACAATTAATGAACAACAAAACTTTTTTTAGCATCACTTTTTATGTTTAAAATAAGTGCATATGTATAATTATAGAATATATGAGCTCATTAAGTGTACATTATGTATTTATAGAATGCTTAACTATTACCCTATAGGCTATGTTAGCAAAACCTTTTGTTAAACATTTCTGATCCGGAGTACTTTGTTACACCAAACAAATAATATCCACATTTGTGCATAAGTTGTTAGTGGAATCTTGCGCACAAAGAGCACTTTAGTATTAATAAGAACACTTAATTTGTTCTTAGATACTCAAAGCACAAGAACACTTAATATTTGCATAAATACTCAAAGCCTTGGTATGAACAAAAATGACTAGCTAATTGTTAGTTGGGTAACTCCAACATTTGTATTCTACCTCAATCTCAATTAACGATAAAAGCTTCAAGACATCTTGCAATTGATAAGAATACTTGCACCATTTTCTGACACAAACTATGGTTAAACCCATTTGACTAGTTACTTCCAAATGTAAAAGTTGCAACCTTGTTTTCCCTAAAAAAGGTACTGGTAGCAAATATCATATTCATGTTTAAAGCTTTTGATAGTTAAGTTGGACTAAAGCAACATTTTTCCAAAGTTTTAAAATACAGTTAGTAAAACCTGTGGTAAATGAGGGTTTAACAAGATCCAAAGGCTATATTTTACAAGGCAAAAGATGCACTCGGTGCGCTAGCAGACATTGGCTTGGTGTTTTGGTTGTTATTTAAAGCCACTTTTTGGCATGTAAATTTCTCACAACTCTCAAAAACTGTTTTTATTTTTTGAACACGATATATGTCTCCGTTTTACACATTATACATGAGACCAAAAGACGTTACATTACATATGACCAGAAAACATCTTGCACATGGCCAAAAAATGTTTCGCCATCTCCGGCTAACCCCCACCACCCGACTCTCCTTTTTACACATGTGACCATGATTGTAAAGTGTGAAAAACTACTGTGTTCAAATTTATAAAACATAAAACCAACGTCAAGGAAGTGTAATTTGATCAAGCTTAGTGGTCCTATATTTTATTGATAGAAAATGCGCAGTCGGCTACGTTTTTTCTCCTTAAGATTCCTTTAAGTGCATAACACACATTTTTAATAAAATTTCTAAAGTTGCTTCGATAAACATATAAACACTTTTTGAATTTTCAATTAAACTCAACAATTTCTTTAGTATTTAGTGTGATATAAAGATACATATTTCTTGTTTTATACACGGTAATAGTTGATATGGATGCTCATAAGCAAGTACACTATAGTGAATGCAAAGGACGGAGTTTGATGTTGGTTTGTAGAAGTTTAAAACACACGTAAATGACTAGAAGTGTGTGAGTCTATGGGGGCGCACATGTTAAACACGAGAATACGTGACGAACGTATAAATCTTGAATACGTATACCCGTTTATGCATGTACTTGACCCGATTACTATGGACGACCCATGGACAGTTTTTTTGATGGACTTGGGTCGGTTTGGAGTTGCCTTGGGCCTAGCTTATTCCAAACGATTGGGCATACAATGGGGTGGGTGTTTGTTGCTTGTCGATCAAGCAAAAGGCCCATGTATGGGTCGGCTTGTATCCTTATATAAACAAACACATCCCCACATCCATTCCAATGATTTTTGCATATCCCTAAACTCATCCAAACAACCGGTTTACTCTACATACCCAATCGGATCATCAAGAACCGATTAGGGTTTTGCTAAACCCTAAAACCTAGCACTCGTTATGAATCCAAGTGGTTTTAGTGATTGCTTGTTTTTTGTGTTCTTGTTCCAATATTTCCTGGTCGAAAAGATTTGGCAGCAAGTTGGTGAGTTTCTGTCTTAGGGTTCTCGGACAACAAAGGGTAGGATATCGGACTGTTATGTCCTATATCGGTTGAAGGTAGAAAGCTGTTCTTGGACAGCAGGATCTCGGGCAGTGAAGAAAGAAGTGTTCTTGGGTTTTCTTGTTCGTGATATTCAAGTGATTATTCAAGGGGTTGATTGTGCATATGTTCTCGACTAGCTCTTATCGAACGTATTTGTTTACGTGTTTGTGTGTGATACTCGTAGAGGTATCCACTTTAGATACTTTAAGTTTCTTTGGTTTTCTTGTTCGTTCACTTGCGTTCAATTGCCCCCAAAGGTTAGTTTTCTTATTGACCTTTTATTATTAATTGTTTGTTAAATATGTGTTAACCTAATTGTACAAACTAGATCTATATTCCGCTGCATACTCGTTGCGTTACTTGGTTAACTAGATTCTAAAATCCCAACACTTGAATCATTTTTTTGAAGGGCCCAAAGTATAATTAACTTATTTTAATGGGGGGTCAAATGATTAGATAATTATTTTTTGCACTAGCTTTATAAACGAATTACACTTAATACAAAATCTTTTGGAGGGGTCAAGGCCCACCCTTGCCCTATAGATCCTCCATCCATGGTACCAAATGTTGGTTTTCCGTTTCGAGCTCGTTAATTATAGATGTTGGAACTATAGATTTCTTCGGCTTATTTTTCATGTATTTGATCATATGTTAATGCATAAAGTCTATCGTATTATTTAAATTACAGTAAAATAAAAGGAAAATGATCTAAAAAGGCATCCAACTTGCTACGTTTTCTTTTTGTAGGCATTCAACTTTTTTTCTTCTTCTAAAGTAGTCAAATATTTTCTTAATCTTCCTATTGTAGCCATAAATCTGACGTGGCATGATCTAATCAAGAGTTAATTACATAAATTTACAAATCGTCCCTGTGCCTCTAAACAATTACACCATTCATCATTGAGACAATTACATAAAAGGTTCATGTGGCTCTAATAATTTACAAATTTCGTCCTTGTGGCTATAAACTTAAACTAATCCATGCAACCACCATCCACCGCATGCCGCCACCATCCGCCGCCTGCCACCACCATCCAAAACTTGTATACTCCCTGTCGTGGGTCTCCTTGTGGTGAATTCCGATGTGGTAAATCTTCAAATAATCACCATCAACTAACAAACACCCCCTCCCACCACGACATCACAACAAAACCACAACCACAACCACTATCACGCCACCCAACCACCTTATGAGCTGAAAGTTGCAGGTAGCATCAATGAACTCAAAGCAACAACATTCTGAGCCACAACATTCTGAGCAACAACATCAATGAACTCAAAGTTGCAAATAACATCCTGTAGTTAGTTTGCATAGCAAGCCTAGAAGAAGACATGTAACCGTTGAATTATGAAACGGAGGTGTTGATGAGATAAATCCATTGTTACTCACGAGAGCTAGGGCTGTGTAAGAGCTGTACATGATCAACAAGTGTTTAGTAGTATATAAAAACTGGAAAAAGAGACTTGTTGATCCATTACTATATGATTTGATATCTGCTGGTTTAACAAGTGCTCTACATAATGAGCATGTCCTCTCCCAGTCAAACCTGTAAAATGCAACCAGTTTGAGATCTTCTACATGATGAATAAAGCTTACATAACCTCTCACACCGGCAGCTGTTGTGACTACATGTATCATGAACAACTAGATGGTGTCAAAGAAATACAGCTCCAAATGCATAACCAAATTTACATTTGCTTTGGGAGTGTAAAATTAAATATCATAAATGGAGTATTCAGCTGTAATATACTATTGGCTATAGAAGATAGTGTTAGGATGTGCTTATGTCTTTTGAAGTTGCTGCATAGGTACGAACTGATTAATTGACTCTGATACATCAGACATTAGAAAATGATGCCCAACTTGCCATTTTAACCTTTTTAACAGGTTTTTAACCCATTACACATGAATTGCATATGATATATAACTTTAAGGGGTGTTTGTTTAAACTTATATATCATAAGCCGTGTTTGACTTATATAACATAAGCTGCAATTTTGTGGCTTATTTTAACATTTACAGACTTATATAACATTAGCAATCAATGTTATATAAGCCCATAAGTATCAAAATAAGCCACAAAATTATGGCTTATGTTATGAAAGCTGAACTTATATAAGCTAATAAGCTCATATATAAGCCGAAACAAACACCCCTAAGATTAACTATAACAACCTATGACAAAGTTAACACATCAAAACCATATAAAGATGTTGTAAATGAATGTTTTTGTTTTCAAATTGTTAAGCATGGTATTTAAGGAAAAAAATTATTTAACTGAATATAATTAAACTAGTTAAATGGTTCGGTTTATAGAGATATTTGATTGGTAAACTATAGTAAAAGATTATTCAAACTGATTTTATAAAAATACGAGGATTTAAGGTCATTTACATACCAAATTTTATTTGAATATCAAAGGACTAATTTTCATCATTCATTATCATTTAATCTAATGGATGAGATTAAACTAACATTTAAAAAAAAAACTCATTTTTTTTAAATATTAATATCTTTTAAACCGCTAATCATTAAGCGAAAAAAATATATACCACAGAGCATTTAATTATCTTTCAGTGGACGGGCACTTTGATATATTTTCGACAAAATTTTTTATTTTTACTTTTTTTAAGAAGCTTGCATGAAGAAATCATATGTGATTAAACACTAATTTGAATTTACTAATAAAATCATATGTGTCTATGTGATACTGGTGTTAAATCACATATGATTTTATTACATATCATATGTGATTTAATACTAATATCACATGTGATTTTAATATAATATTCAAATTAGTGTCTAATCACACGTGATTTCTCATGCATGTTTCAACAACGAAAAAAAAAAGACAAAAAAAAAAAAAAAAAAACGTGAAAACAACGGAAAAAAGGTTTGTCAAAAGTGTATCACATTGCTTGTATATAGAAAGATAATTAAATGCTCGTCGTGTTCATAATTTGTTTTGTCTAACGATTAACAGTTTATGAGATATTTAAATTATAAAAAATAAGTGAAATATTATAATTGTTTTAATCTCAACAATTGATTTCTTTCTAAATTAATTGTGAGAATGAGTCACTTGATATGTGAAAATTTTTTTGATATATAAAATAATTTCCTCAAATGCAAGAATACTCATTTACTTGCTAGTTCCTTTAACCACTTTAGCGGCAAAAATGTTTGTGACTTAAATACGATATTACAAACTTAAGTAAAAAAAATGAAATTTTCATGACATTAAAACAAATAAAAATTTACAAACTTAATGTAAAAAAAATACGATTAATTCCTTTAACTACTCACGGTAGCTTAGCAGCATTTACCCTTTTTTGCCATAATTTTTATAATATTTAAGTAAACCGGTAGTAAATAACAAATGTAAGTTTGATCATTTACATGGGATTAAGTTAAAATATAAAATTAAAATCCTTTCAAGTTTGAATGAACTGATCGGTCATATTTATTCATAAAAAAATAATGAGACTTGTAGCGGACACAAAAAAAAGAATTATTAGAGGAATGACCGGTTATTTTTATCCAAACTTAAGAAGGTCTCAATCTTAAATATATCATAGGTTTTTTAGATTAGACTACCCGTATTGGTAGTGAGTGAGGGTTGGTAAGCAAGAAAAGTCACGCGTCACCGGACTATTGGGATGGCCGGTCACACACGAGAACAACAAAAAACGCCTCACAATAGTGAGGCTTTCACTTTTCGGTTTGTGTGAAAATTTGGAGCCCTCTAAGTTGGTAAAGGATACTATGTACGAGTAAGAATCAAATGAGAATAAAAGTTAAAATGAGAAGAGCGATAACTTAAAAGAAACCACAATCACATATTTCAGATGCACCTACACAATTAGATGCATCTCATTTTAAAATTCTTCATTTATTTAAAATGTGTGGCTAAAAATTCTATTCATTCTTTTCATTTTAATTTTTCTTCACATCGGATCTCTTCCTTACTCTGTATATTTAAAAAAAAATAAATAAAAAAAAAAATCCCCGCTATCATTTTATTTATCTATAAATACTATTTAAACTTAAACATTTTTAAACACAACTTCACATTATATACTCTCTACTCTCAATATCATTTTAACTAACAAAATATCTTAACAAAACACTCTCCGCAGCACAAAATATTATCTATGTAATGTTTATGTTTTTTATTTCGTACGTATACATTTTTAATTATCTGTATAACATTTTTGTTTTATAAATAAAAGTTTAGTTTTTAATAAATAAGAAAAAATGGTTTAACCGATGAGAATGGTGTGACCAATATTGGTGAAAAATGAGAAGGAATGAGAGTAGAAAGATGAAAAGATGCTAAATGAAAGTGACTGAAGGTATTTCAAAGGGTAATCTTAAAGGAATGACTCATTACATCAAAAACTATTATTTTCATTCTACAGGGGCCCTCTCATTTTTTTTCTTTACATCTCGTAATGGAATGAAAATTACATAAATTTTCATCATTAACTAGTCACATTAAATAAACTTCTTATCATCAATGGTCATTTTAGTGTTTTACTTATCGATTTTATTACCTATTATCTTACTAACCAAACATAATTAATAACGGTAATGGATCATTACATTGCGTCGTTCATTCCATTAAATCATTTATTACATTCATTTGATATTTCATTCCGTCATACCTAACAAACCCTTTATTATTTGCTATAGAAAATCATTTTGTAACTAATGTCTACATCATCAAGCGGCGTGCGTGATAATCGCGTTTGACATTTATTCTATAGTTGCGTAATTTAAACGTACGTTGGCGCGCGTGAATGTATCATCCGTAAGAGAATCAAATTAGTCGGTTAACAATTTGGAATCCACCAACTTAATTACTTTAAAGCCTCTAATATTTCATAGTAAATGCCAAGAGCACCCTTTTTCTTTCAGTTAGTGTATGAAGACCCTTTAAGCTACAAGTATCTCTTGTTAGCCCTCGAAAACTACAACAACAACATTCAATCACGTCATACATAGGTTATGAGCATTGTAATTATAGAGTGTCTGTAAAAATGATACCAAAACTAGTAACAATGAGTTAATCATCCAACCAACCACCTCTTAGAGACTTATTGTTTTATTAAAATAATATACACTGAAGACTAGTCCCCAACAATGACGGAACCACGGAGTGTCCCAAGACACCCATGGATTTTTGTGGCGTAGTATTAATTTTAATAAAAAACTAACGATTTTTCTAAAATGCACCCGGTCTTTAAAAAGTGTTTGCAATATTATTTAGTTTAGTTTAAGTGCACCTGGTCGTTTTGTGTCCTAGTTCTGTCTCTGGTCCCCAACACGGATGCAAGCCAATACAATACAAAGAAACAAGTTATAGTCCCTCTAATAGGTGCTACTACCACACATAAAATACTCACACACTAAACCTGATAACTACCAAACAATAATCAAAATCAAGTTGATCATGTTACAAACCAGTAAACAATGAAACTAACTGATCAGAGGATGAAGACCAAGAAACTGAGAGAAAATAATCGTGTGTGAAAGCTTGTGAGAGAATAATTATGAAACCCTAGCAGCTCATGAGCTTATATACACCAAAATTACTCATCAACCCCTGCACATACACAAACTTACAAAACTAGAACAAATGTTATGTTAGCTGAAAATAACTAACAAAATATTACCCGATAGACCTTTATTTTTCATAAGTTTGATAGGTTGTTCTAACACTTTCAACACCTCTCCTCCAACTGATGAAGCAAAAAGGTTCACCATACCAAGCTTTTTAACCATAACTCCATGTTGTGCAGTACCAAGAGCTTTAGTAAACACATCTGCAGTTTGCTCTCTTGAACCAACTTTCACAGTTTTAATCAACCCAGATGCCACATTTTCTCTAACAAGATGCACATCAATATCAAATTGCTTAGTTTTATCATGCATTACTGGATTAGCAGCTATCTGCATTGCAGACTTATTGTCACAATGCAAACTAACTGGTAATAATGCCTCAGTCACACCAAGATCTCTTAAGATCTTAAGAATTCACAAAACCTCACAAGTTGGACATGACATTGACATGTACTCAGCCTCAGCTGAGGACTTAGACAATGTATTATGCTTCTTGCTTTTCCAATAAACAATATTCCCATTAACAAAAAAACAGTATCCAGACACAGATCTCTTAGTAACTGGACATTTAGCCCAGTCAGAATCAGAGAAAGCAACCACATTAAACTTGCTATTATTCTTACTAAAGCTTATACCATTACTTGGTACAAGCTTAAGATACTTCAACACTCTTAAACTAATATCAAAATGTGTCTGCAAAGGAGTATGCATATAATGAATCAAACAAAGCACAACTTAAGCAATGTCGGACCTATTCATAGTGAGATATATAAGTTTTCCAACAAGCTTTTGCTAACTTGTAAAATTTTTCAATAACCTATCATCATCTGACTCTTTATGATGTAACACAATATTCTCAGGCAAAGGAGTCATAACAGACCCGCAAGCCAACATACCATACTAATGAAGTAACTCCAAACAATACTTTCTTTGATTCATACATAACCTATTTTTGGTTTTTAAAACTTCTATACCCAAAAAAAAAACATTAACTCACTAAGATCTTTAATCTTAAATTTAATGTTTAAAACTTTTTAAAACTTTCAATTCCCTACACACTGTTTCCAGTAACAACCATATCATCAACATATACCAAGCAAAACACTTCTTTATAAACAAAGAATGGTCATTCTGAGACTGTTCAAAACCAATTTCAAACAAAGCTTCGACAGACTTATGGTTCCACTGTCTAGGAGCCTGTTTCAAGCCATAAAGAGACTTTTTCAACTTAAAAACTTTATTACTACCTTCTTTATGAAAACCTGGGGGAGGAAGCATGTAAAGATCCTCACTCAAGTCCCTATAAAGAAAGGCATTATTAACATCCGTTTGAAACATTTTCCAGTCATTTTGAACAACAAGACTATTAAGACATCTGACAATACTCATTTTTACAACAAGACTAAAGGTCTCATCATAGTCTAACCTCTTTCTGGTTATATCCTTAATTTAAGATCATTTGAGGATAAAACATTGTTTACATACCAAGGGATCAATCTCCACCCTTTATCTTCCCTCCATTTTTATTTTATCTAATGGATGAGATTAATCCCAACAATTTAAAAAGCCCACTTGAATCATTTTTTTCTTCAAATATTAATATCTTTCAAATCGTTAATCGTTAAAAGAAAAAAAAATATACCATTGCGACAAGCATTTAATTATCTTTCTATAGATAGGCACTTTGATATACTTTCGATAAAAAAAAATTCGTGTTTTTCACCTTTTTTTACAATTTTTTTTTTGTTTTTCTTCGTTACTGAAATTTGCATGAAAAAAATCACATGTGATTAAACACTAATTTGAATATCACATGTGATATTAGTGTTAAATCACATATGATATTACACTAATATCACATGTGATATTACATATCACGTGTGAATATATGTGATTTAACATTAATATCACATGTGATATTACATATCATATGTGATTTAACACTAATATCACATGTGATATTCAAATTAGTGTTTAATCACATGTGATTTTTTTATGCAAATCTCAAATTGAAAAACGAAAAACGTGAAAAAATGATTTTCTTTCTTTTTTCGAAAGTATATCAAAGTACCTGTCTATAGAAAGATAACTAAATGCTCGTCGCGATGGTGGAATTATTTTCGTTTAACGATTAATGGTTTAAGAGATATTTAAATTATAAATGTGAAATAATAAAATGCTTTTAATCTCAACTATTGATTTTTTTAGATGGACGGTGGGGATGAATCCCTTGGTATGTGAGAAAAGTTTTGTATGTAAAATAAATCTCATCTCTATCCTTTAGCCACTTATCTAGCTTTATATCTATCAATCTCACCATTAGCTTATACTTAATTTTAAAAACCTATTTTGGAACCAATAGGAGTCCTTCCAAAAGGAAGTTCTACCTCAACCCAGGTATAAATCTCATATAAGGCATGTATTTCATCATTCATGGCATTAGTACAATTAATATCTTTTGAAACTTCTTCATAAGATGAAGGTTCCAAAGATTTGTTCAGATTAGAAACAAAACAACAATTTTCAGAACTGTGCACAAAATGATTAGCATATTTACCTAAACCATACTTAACCTTACCATCTAACAGAAAATCATTTAACCTTGTAGGAAACCTACAAGATCTGGAAGACCTTCTAGAGGTACCTTCCTCTGTTTGACATTGTAAAACATTTTGGAACATAGGGACATCTGTATTGATTTCACTATTTCCATTAGAACTAAAGTTGTCATCTAAAGGAGTTGCAGAACCACCCAACTTAGATTGTTGTGAACTTACTGTGTTGTTGTATCTGCTCAAAAGAAGCAACATGTTATGTGTTCACAACCATACCAGGTTGATGTGGACTACCATCTCTACCAACAAATGTTCCTTCCCTCACATTACTATATAATTTTTCATCATTGGAACTAGGACTATGAGTTTTGGTTTTTTACTCAGACTCAAAACAATCAAAGAAATTTAAGTGTGTCACTTCTGATTCAGACACAGAAATAGTGTTTTGAATCATTCTAAGAGGAAACATAGTTTCATAAAACTTTACATTTCTAGAATATAAAACTGACATGTTTTTCAAACTTAAAAGTTTATATGCTTTTTTACCACTAGCATACCCAATTAAAACACATTTCTTAGATTTTTCAAAAAATATATTAGACTCTTTAAAAATTGCAGCAAAACACAAACACCCAAAACTCCTAAGATGTGATAAACTAGGTTCTCTACCATATACTAAAGAAAAAATATATCTTCTATTCAAGACAGAGGAAGGCAATCTGTTAATCAAATAAGTAGCAGTTAAAACACATTCATACCAAAACACAAGACGAATTCTCCTGAACATAAAACTTCTGGCCACATTGAGCAGATGTCTATGTTTTCTTTCAGCAATCCCATTATGCTAAAGGTGTATATGCACAACTGGTTTGATGAATTACACCCATTGTATTCAAAAAATCATTCATTTATTATTAACAAATTATGTACCATTATCAGACATGATCACTTTATTTTTTTTCTTAAATTGAGTTAAAACCAGATTAAAGAAACTAAAAAACATTTAAAAAACCTCATCTTTTCTTTTTAACATATAAACCCAAACATATCTACTGAAATCATCCACAATAGTCGGAAAATATATGTACCCTTCCCTGCTAACCACCTTATAAGGTCCCCCAAACATCTAAGTGAATGAGTTCCCCAAAAACTGTAGACTTATGTTCACTTATAGGAAAAGGATCCCTGGTTTGTTTTGCCTTATGACAAACCTCACAGGGACTATTATGATCAATATTAGTTAAATTAAAAGACCCCTTTAAAGGTTTCAAAACCTGGTTAACATGGTGGCCTAACCTATTATGCCAAGTTTCTTTAGACACAAAACAGCTAAGAAACTCACTTTTAACAACACAAGTAGACATATCAGCAGACTTATCAAATAAGTAAAAACCACTAGACTCACTACCAGTCCCCATCACACTTTGCTGTTTCAAATCCTGAATATAACATTTAGTTTCATCAAACCCAATTCTTAACTTGCTATCTTTAATCATCTTATTAACAGACATTAAACCGACACAATATTCGTGCACAATAAGGACATCAAACAAAACAATATTACTATTATGTTTTAGATTACCAACATGTGTTATTTTAGCCAATGTACCATTAGGATACCCAATTATGAGTTTTAAATCAGAAATATCAATCAAGTTAAACATGTTTAAAGAACTATTAGTTAAATGCTGATTTGCCCTTGATTCAATTATCCAACCCAGATGATAACTGACTCCATCAAGTTTCAAATTGGCACAAAAAAACTTATAAAATTGTTGATTAAAAAATACACTACAATTGAAAAAAGAACAAGAAGCACTACCTGCCATATTAGCATGAGCGAAGTACCGTGTTTCTCATTCAAAAGACTCATTAACTTCATCACCTGCTCATTACTAAAAGAAAAATTTCCAATAGCAGTTTTATCCCCATTATTCATTCCTGAGGCCCCTTTAAGATCATTGGTTTTGTTAAAACATTTTCAGGTTTAAGATTGGGATTCTTTTTGAAACCAGGTGGATAACCAATGATATCAAAGTACCTCTCAACAGTATGACCTTTCAAACCACAATGAGTGCGCAATAAAGCTGTCATAATTCTCTTTATTAGTCATAGAATTATTGTTCCAATTACTATTGTTCCTTTTCCAATTTCCATTTTTATTATAAAAGTTCTAGAAACAAATTGCACACTGAAGTCTTCTGCACAGAAGTGGTAGGAATCCCTCTATAGGATTCTTACCTAGAGATAATCAAAAAAGCATCTTTGACCTCTGATTCTCGAAGTAGGTTTAGGGGTATGTGTGTATGGATAAAACCACAATATCGATATCAAAAATAATCCACAAGAAATGACTTAAAATCCCTTTAGGAAAAAGGATAATGAATCAAATCCCGTGAGTGATAGTGATACGGATTAGGAAATCCGTGTCGTTTCCCAACGAGGTGTGAATGGGCAACGTCGTTATTGGTTTGTTATTAAAATGCTCGATTTTGGATTTTTAATTTTGATTTTATCTAAACTACGGGAAATGGGAAAGCATAAAAGGGAAATTAAACTACGGGGAATCCTAAGTATCGGAATAAAAATAAAACGTAATTAATAAAACGCGAATTAAAATGCAACTACGTCTAATCTAACTCTAAAAATGATCTAAAATTACTTTTACTCTAAAAATGAAATTTAAAACTTAATTATGATTTAAAACTATTTTTTATGATTTTTCTTATATTAATTTGAATTAAAAACTAATTTTAAACTTTTAAAACTAATTTAAAATACTAAAAATTATGAATTAAACAAGGAAAAATCTGGAAAAATTATTTTTTTGCTTTTTATATATATCTTAATCTATGAAAATTGAAAACTTGTTGTTTTGAATATTTTCTGATTTAATTGTAATAAAAGCTATTTAAAAAGTCCTAAAAACTGTTTTAAAATAGGAAAAATAGTAAACAGTACTGGAAAAATCTGAAAATTTCAGGAAAAGTCTAAAATTATATTCTAAGTTTATGAAAAATATAAAATACTATGCTTATGTGTGAGAAAATAAATCTGTAGAGTAATCTGAACCTAAATAAGCTACCTATAATAAGCTAAACAAAGGCAATAAGCTACCAAACTTTCTTAGAAGCTAATTTATACTAAGAAGACCTAAAAGCAACTAATTCCAGCTACTCCTAACCTCTAATGTGCAAATTATCAAAGATTGATGCTAACGCTTAACTAAAACAGGCCTTAACCCCCTATCTTGTAGCTATTGCACAACCTTATCAACAAGCTCAAATTAAAATTCAGAGGGTGAGACCTAAACTAGACCTAGCAGAGAAGCTATAAGCCAAAACTTGGCCTTGGAACAATTGAAATGAACTTTTTATGAGCTCTACACAAACTTGATTTACCACAATTACCTGTGCACAGGGCACTTTCAGAAAATAAGACCAAGTTTAAGTACTTCAAAAGCTATTTTAGAAAATTTATAAAAATAAACTAAAAATCTCTTGAAAATCACCACCAACTGAAGTTATGAAGTCCAAAATTTCAAATGAATTGGACTAATGATCACTGATTTAAAAATCTATAAAGTTTCTTAAAAACTGCTATTTTCAATTTTGACTTTTTGAGACAGTTTTGAGTATTTGACCAAATTGAGATTTGAATCAACTCTATTGAATGAAAATGATATTATGTGATGAAATAACACTAATGCAAGCTAAGTCACTATCTTTTATACCTCTATGCAAGATCTAACTAACTGATTCTTACAGAAATGCAAATAAGAGCAGATTCAATATGATTTTGACTTCTAGAGTTCTATAGCACAAATAAATGAACTAGTTGACTATGTTATGCCTAAATATAACTCTAGCAACTATAATCAACCACTGAACTAAGCTCAATCTCCAATCAATGATCTGATCCAAACACTCTTTTACTATCGATATGCAAGTTTTTCTAATCAAATCACAATCCCAAGCTTCACTAATCTATTATTCAGATTCAAATGACTTAAGTACACCTATCTATAACAAGTTTGACAGCTATATTATACTAAAACAGATCTGACTACTTATGCAGACTTAAAACAGATTAAAATGCAGATTTAACAAATGAACTAAACAATGATTAAAACTATCACAACAAGCTAAATATAATCTCAATTAAGCTAAACTATCAATATTAAGCTAATTTTACTAGATCTACTACGATGAAACAATGAATTAAGAAAAACTGAGCACAACTCACTTTGAATCTCAGCTAAACAGAGATCAACCAAATAAATGGCAGCTACAAGCTCTCTAGCTTATTAATAAGCTAGAGTAATAGTCCCTCTGGCCCCATCCATTGCAGGCCACTTCCTATGCTTTCCACAGTACAATGCAAAGGTATTTTAAGAACTGATTTTGTGGATTTGAGTGCAGAATTGAGTAGTAATCTAAACTAGCACTAATTAAGCTATAGGAGAGCTTAAGAGAGCTTATGGAAACATAAACACAAGCTGATTGCAGCTTAACAACAGATTTAAGATATTTTTTTATTTTATTTTTGAAGTATTTTTCTTTTTTTCTTTTTTTTTTGTTTGAAAGAGTAATTAAGCTGAAACTGAGTTTAGATAAGCTAATTTGAGTAATTGGAACACTAATAAGCTACTGAAAACAATTAAACAGTAATTGAAATTAATTGAAGACAAAAACTGAAATTACTTGAATTAATAAAACTGAAGATTACAATGAAACTGAAATTTAAAAATACAGAAATGAAATTTAAACATAAAAACAATTATAAGCTACTTAATTCTACTCAAATTCTACATGGTTACAAGTGTGAAATAAGGGTGCCTTATATAGGCGAGCTAAGGCCTTGGAGGGATCTGGAATGTCATCATCTGTGCTTCTTTGAGTGCATTTAGAGCCCTTGGATCAATCTCCACCTCATCAAATTAATCTAACCCCTTGGATTACTCTTCCACGCATGCTCAGCCAATCAGAGCTCAGGGATTTGGAATGTGACACACGGATCACTGACCGCAGTCCACATGTGTCAGGTGGTGTCATAAGGTGTCAGAGAAAGGACGGAATTACCCTTAATTGTAGTAATTGTGCTCAATTGACCGAAGGGTGTTTTAGGGTTTATCTGGGTTTGGGAATTGGGGAAAAAATTGGCGCGTGAGTTTTTTTTTATATTATTTCGATATTGGTTGACCGGTTTTAAGTGGATGTTGACCTGGGTCCAAATGGGTATACGGGTATAGTAGTTTGACTTGGACCGGGTATTTTGTAGTTGGGCCGTGGGTATTGGGCTTGGATAATATTATGTGTAGTAATAATGATCTTGGACTAACATTAAACCCATGTGCAACCATAAGGACCATTCATGTATTTTCTGAAAATCCAGGGACCAAGAGTGTAATTCTGAAAAAGTGATTCAAGGGCTAAACTTGTAAGTCTCAAATAATCCAGGGCCCACTTTTGCCATCTTTGAAAATTCCAAGGACCAAACATGTCATTCAATCTTCGGGGACTAAACTGCCATTTTGAGAATTGATTGTCCAAACTTGCAAATTCCTTTCCCAACCTCAGCTTTTTGCATTCTTCTTTCTCTCGTGCTCGGTTTTCTTCGGTTTTGGCTTTCTTTTGTTTGTTTTGTCATATCCGTACTGACATGCAAAAACTCAAGAAACACGCAAATATTAGCAATAAACGGCTATTTCTTGGTTATTTTGGGTCAGTTTTGATAAAGAAAAAATATGTGTTTAAGCACATATCAACCTCAGAAAGGATTTCCCTAGTCTAAAGATCGCTCCTTATGGGTTGATAAATGTCATCAAGACCCATGAGGAATTGCATCAATTTTAACAGCTTCCATGATCAGCTAACTCTTGTCTAGCCTCACATTACAATCAGGTAATTTGGTAAGAATGTCAAATTCTCTCCATAAAGAATTTAACTTGTGATAATACTCCGAAATAGGCAAACCACCTTATTTAAAACTATTGATTTTCTAAAGCAAATTAATTAAACACAACAGACCCCTCATCACTATCATAGGTATCTTTTAAATCTTTCCAAATAAACAAAGATTATCGAAAACACATGACCAAGATGCACATCTAGAGATAAAGAAGTTAAAATACGTTTAACACAACCGCATTACACCTGCTCCATTGAGCTTCTAACAAGGGACTAGCAGCATAAGCACTTCTAAGACAAGTACCATCAAGAAACTCCATCTTATTTTTAATCTGTATAGCCAATTTGATAGCACTAGCCAAAATTCTATGATTATAAACCCCAGAAAATTTAATAGACACAATAGATGCACAGTTAGAATCATTTGCATGAAGATGCAAAAGATTACTCTGAGCCAATCTACTAATCATAATAGCCAGAATGGCAACCAAGAAAACAAACAAATAATCACAATAGACAAACTAGACAAGAAATAACCAACCAAACGTAAAAAATAAATGATACACTAGAACACCAGCAATCACAGATAAACCACCGACAAACCAACAACTCAACTTCCAAGACTGCCCAATTCCTAACCTCCTGCACTCTAGGCTCAATAACAAAACTAAATGCAATAAAAATTAAATTCACACTCAGGATTAACTTGGCCCAAGCCAGCAGACTGTGATTGGCTAGAGAAGGTATTCACACCACTCAAGGTGGCAGATCAAGAAGTTAGCCAATCCGTTTGCGCCCACTAAACTCAAAACCAGTTAACCATAAAGAAGAAAAGATACTTACATGGCTATAAACCATATGCAACGAAAAAATCTATCAATCACTCTAGATTCACTTAGTCTAGAGTAATTGAATCAAGAACCAAACCCGAAACCACAGATCCACCAAATTCCAAAAAACCCCCAAAATGCCAAATTAGGGCTTTCAAGAATCAAACCAAGAACTAAATATTAACGTTAACCATCGATCTTGCCAATTGTACCGTAAACAAAATCCCCAAAATCTAGGGTTTCAAGGAAAAACCCTAATTTTTCAATTGATACTCTAAACGTTCAATTAAACCAAGATTCAACAAGAAATCAACACCAAAGCGTTGAATCAAACAATTCTACCCAAGATCCTTAATAAACCAATCGATTAGAACCTTTGGCTCGATACCATGTAAAATGGTACCAAAACTATTAACAATGAGTTAATCACCCAACCAACCACCCCTTGGTGACTTATTCTTTTATTAAAACAATATACACTGAAGACTTGTCTCCAACACGGATGCAAGCCAATAGAATACAAAGAAACAAGTAATAGTCCCGCTAATAGGTTCTACTACCACACATATAATACTCACACACTAAACTTGATAACTACCAAACTATAATCAAGATCAAGTTGATCTTGTTACAAACCATTAAACAATGAAACTAACTGATCAGAGGATGAAGACAAAGAAACTGAGAGAAAATAATTGTGTGTGAAAACTTGTGAGAGAATACTTATGAAACCCTAGCAGCTCATGAGCTTATATACACCAAAGTTACACGTTAGCCCCTGCACATACACGAACTTACAAAACCAGAACAAATGTTATGTTAGCTAAAAATAACTAACAAAATATTACCCAATAGACCTTTATGTTTCATAAGTTTGATAGGTTGTGCTAATACTTTCAACACAGTCTTATCCTACCCACGAATAAAATGATTAGTTAACCCTTGTTTTTTCAAAATCAATCCATTTATCCTATCTAAGGAATTCTTTTTATAGTTTTTGTTTTTAATTCATGGTTCTCAGAGTAAAAAGTGAATCAAATAAAAAATAAAAACTTATTATATTATAAATTATCTACACTTGTTGGAGGTCTTATGAAAGCAATCTTTTTATTTTCGAGTAGGCATTCGTTCATATCCCGCTTTAGAAGAATTTGATGATGCGGTTGTTGTTTTGGTTGGTTATCTTACAGCTTTATAGGAAAGATGATATCAATACTGAGCATGCTTGAGTATTGTAACTCATGATTAAGCATGTTATCTAGGAGAAACATATATACAAGAAATCTTAATACTTATCCTTACCAAGGTATAAGATCTTTCTCCCAAGTACCTAAGAAGTTATACAAGAGGATAAAAAACTTACGTATCTATCATATTATTTGACATTATTCAAGTACAATATATCCGTTGTTTACAATCAATCTCTTGGGGTCCGTTTGGTTTTTAGGCGGGTTTAAAATTATGATTTGGATTAGGATTTTGATTTGATGTAAGAGAGAGGAAAAATACTTAAAGTTATTTTACATTTTAAAATATAATTTATAAACTTTTTTTTTATAGAAAGTGAAAGGAGGAAGATATACACAAAATGTGATGGGTCTACTTTTGAAAGAAAAATGGCCTATCCACCCATCTAAAAGTGAAACCCTGATATTTGGGATAATGTCCCAACCCAAATATATAACTTTAAACCCATGGTTGTTAAGATTACGATCCTGATACTAGGATATTACGATTTTACGATACTAAAACGATCCCGATCCTCTGTATGATCTTTGCGAGATAGGATCTTAATAAGATCTTGATTTTGACCATAAGATCTTAAGATCTCGATCGATCCGATCTTAACTTTCTCGAATAACAAGCTAAAAAACTACAAATTTGTGTATTAAGTTTTTTTGAATATGAAAAACAAGAGGCTAATTGTATTAAACACTTCATAATCATAACTTTGACATACATTTTCATGATATATGATATATAATAATATATAGATATGCATAATTTTACAATGCCTATTAAGAAAATGACATTATAGCAGGATCTTAAGATCTTGATCCGATCTTGCAAATTTAAAAACGATAATAAGTAAGAGCTCGATCTTAAAAACCTTGCTTAAACCAAATAGCTGATTGTCATTTTTTTTTACCCAAACCTCAAGCTAACCCTACAAGCCAAACAAGCCCTTATATATAATAAAAATATTTTCAAAAAGTGAAAGAATATATTGGAGAAGTTAAAATTATATTAATGATAGTGCTTAATTTTACACTAGGAGAAATAGAGTAATCTCATTTAGTCAAACATCTAAATTTCATCAAGAAAAAACTAATAATAAAAACAAATGTATCGATTTTAAAAAAAAGGTAATTAATAAACTTTATAAATCTAGTAAATACCCTAAACTTTATAACCCCTAGACTTTATATTTAAAAAAAAACATATATGTTGTTGTTATTTATATATTAAATAAATGTATATGAACGAAATTATAAATATCAAAATGAAAGCAAGAGTTACTGTGATATGTAAATAAATATACGAGATTGTACATATACGAACAATTCATTGTACTCTTTATGAGGTCAAGTAAGGATGTCCGAAAAAGTAATTTTTTTTACTATCCACATTCAATAACGACCCGTGTTAACTTTTTTATAAATTTAACTCGATCGTAAACGAGTTTCTAAATTAAATACATGTATAATTATTATTAATTGGAATATAAATATCAAAATAAAGGCACGACCCTACGGGTTACAACAAGATGAAAACATGTACCCGATATTATGCATATAACAACGACACATGTAATTACTCTTAAAAGTTTAAATAAAGATATGCATTTTTAATGGTCATTACGTGCTATTAAACATGCATAGTGTCTAAAACAAGATATCAATAGTTAAATTTAAGCAATATTAATCTCAACATCATGTCAGTTTAACAAAGTTAAATCCTTCGTCCAACAAAAGTCTATACAAAATGTTAATCATAATTCATAATTAAAATTATGTAAAAATCCGCATGTGCATGAGTATTACAACTATATAAGTATAAAAGATTTAAATAATGATGTAGAAAAATCTTATCTAACCGTATATGTACATGAAAAGACTTTACTATGTTATAATAGAAATTTAATTGGCTTAGCTTAGTTGTTGGGCTCTTTCTAGAGTTTGGGGAGGTTTTACCTAGGTTCGAGTCTCACAAGAGACAAAAATCCAACTTTTCCTCATAGTGCGGCCGTGAGTTTTAGGGGTTTTCCTTTCTGGGTCTCTCCTAGTTGTTCGGGTCCTGGGGCTCCTTGTTTGGATGGTTTAACTCGAGGGTGGATTTCAAGTGTGATGCCGTTCTAAAAAAATAAAAATAAAAAACAAAAAAAAAAAACAATATACAATTTGTATGCACAAATAATTAAAATTTAGATATACTATAACTTATATAAAAATAACATTAAGTAATATTTATACCAACCCTTGTGCGTGTATGAGGTATATAACTAGTAAGAATGAAGTAAGATAACTAAAAGTTTATTCATTTATAATAATTTGCATAAAACTATATGAAAATTTGCATATTTCTGTGACCCGAATGACACTTTTTCTAACTTTACTCAACGTTGTGGCATATTTAAATTTGTGACTCAGATAAGTAAATAAACGAAATTGCCGTTACGAAATTTGACAATCTCTTTCATATAAAGAAAACACCACCGACGTCTTTTGATATCATGTATATGTAAAATTATAAAGTTTTTCATCAAACATATTACACCAATAAACGTATTTTTTATGCCCTTCAAGCTGATTTCGATTTTTCCTCTGGTTTTGTTAAAGCAAAATTTAATCTTTTTCTAAATAACCATCCTCCTTCCTCACCCTCCCCCACCCCTCGGGCCGAATTATTACTAACCCCTCCTATCCTCCTTTAATCATCCATCCTCCCTTGAACTTCTTCCTTCCTACCACCCTTTAATTGCGAGTATTATGAAATGTTTTGTTTCTTCCTCCCCCTCTTGTTCTCTCAATCAAACTGTAACTTTACCTCATTCCTCCCTCAATACACTTAAAATTTTATCATTCTTTACCAACTCACTCTTCCCATCTATTAATCTTCTTTCAATTATTCATTTTCTAATAAAAAAATTCAACAATCATTTTAGAAAAAATGAGTTTTAGTTAACAAAATAAATGCTTGTAAATTATACTTTGTGAATTGTATAAAGTGATATCTCTGCAAGTAAAATCAATACTTTTGTTTGTTTGTTTCTACTTTACGGAATCTAACGAATACAATACAACGTTATGTGAGACAATGATAGTATTGGCATTTAGAAAGAAAAAAAAAATCATAATTTAACAATATGTGACAAAAAAGTGAGTTAAGTTAGAAATATATATCATCTTGGTCACATAAAATGCAAATTCCCTAACCGTATAATTTATGTTTAACTATCACTATAATAATGAACATAAAATATCAAGAATTTCCCTAACCATATAATTTATGTTTAACTATCAATATAATAATGAATATAAATGATCAACTAGAAGATTAAAATGATAAAGATGCTAATTTCAAGGAGAAATTACGCATCTGTCACTAGATGGATAGTATGTAAAATTGCTTTAGAACTGCCAAAAATTGATGTTACTTGTGCTAATGAAAATATAAAAATGCAATTAGCATGTATATTACTTGAAAATAAAGATTACGCAGATTTTGAGGGGTTAAAAAATAGTTTGCAGATGAAAAAAAGCTGAGTTTAAAAGTTGGCACATGTGAGTGAGTGGTGAATGGTGCAACGAACCAATAATTGGCAACCTTTCTAAATTTAGTAACGTGGATTCATATCGCATCAAGAAGCCCTTTTGTAAATACAAATATAGTAAAACAAGTTGGCATTTCACAACCATCGAAATGTGAATAAATCTAGTAACGTGGATTCAATATCACGTCACATGATCTACTTGGAAATGCCAAAGCATCATTAAAATATACCAAACTGGAGAGCTTTGAGAAAAACATACGTAGTTATATTAATTGAAAAATTGTCGGAGTCTTTGGAAGCAGTTCCTTTACTATCGGGTAGGGGTGACTGCTATATCTCATCTCCTTCACACCTCAAGTGGGATATGTATTGTTTTTGTTGTTGTATGAACCCAAAAAAATGTTAGTTGTTTGGTGATCTCTACCTAGATAAGGAACACGATTAGAGACCTTGTAAGGTGAGCTACGCTAGATAGGTTGATATATAGCGGTATAAGGCAGAGGTTTCAATTTGGATATAGTAAAGACGACTCTTAGTTTAAGTCGAGGTGGAGTTGTATCGGTCTTGAACAATTGTATGATGTATATAATCGATTCAATCATTTTATATTTTTGTTGCAGTTTATTTCCTTATCAAACTAGCTTAAAAACTATAGGTTTCCCAACAACACCTAGCGAGTGGAAGCACTATCACGAGAGTTGACAGTCACTTGCATTAGATTCCCAAATTTGTAATGAAAACCAAAAACAAATTCAGGTAGAACACGTATTGTTGGAAATGTATATATTTATAAATACGTAAATGTCCGACTCAACTCGTGACCACGGGATTACACACATTACGAATGAGAATTAAAGTTAATAATTAATGTTAATTGATTACGATTAATTATTATACAAAACTCGTCTAACGATCGTTAAGTATTTAACGGAAAATGACTAACGACCGTTAACTGTAAAGAGAAGGACTTATTGTGTAAAATCTTAAAAGGAAAAGATTGGTATCCCTTGGGGCATGCTATGGCCGGCCATGGGAGGGTTTACACAAGCCCAAACCCTAACTTGTTCCCAAAGATTTGTAACACTATATATACAAAGGCTAGGGTTAATGTTTTTTCATAGTTTTTGTACACACACATTAACCTAATATTTTCTTTGTCTTTCTCTTCCAAATTTCGGCCACAACATTCTTTTAGGGTGTTTGGTTTTGTTTTTCTAAAACAAAGTTTTGTAGATCTAGTAATCGTTTTAATTCGTTTGTTAATTCATGTGTACAAGAACGTGGTAGTAAGACACTATTCTTACACCAATTGGTTTGAGTTATAAAACGGTAAGGGATAACTTGTTAAACCACTTTGTCACATCCATTGAAGAGATCTACTAATTGCAAGAGGTATGTTACGCATTTAATTCAGTTAACTATTTATTTGTTATGTTCTTAAGTCTTCACAAGTACTGTGGTGTCTACATGTTTTATTGTTTTCATGTATCTTAAATTAAACAGTGGCATCACGAGCCTTGTATAATAAGTAATTATCATTGAAACACATAAAATAAATAAACATGATTGTGTTATTATTTGTACGTGTAGATCTAGGGTTTGCAAAATCTAAACCCTAATTTTTAGGGGCGCTTTTGTGTGCCCTAATTAGGGTTTTGTAAACTTGATTTTAATGGATTAGAAACCCTAGGTTGCATGCAATTTTATGTGTATTGCGTAACTCTGTTTTAATTGCATTAATTGTTAAGTGTGATTTATATCCATGATAATTACATGCATGTTTTATTTAGTAATATACACTAAATATTATGACAGATCTAAAATTGGGGAAGACCTCAATCATTATTATTTAATCAATTATGTGCTATGTGATATATGTTTTAATTTTGACTTACGCAATCGATGAATCGATGCATGTGGCTCACCTTGTACATAGTTGAAAACGGGTGAAAGTCTTAATTAAATATATACATATTGACATATCTAGAATTGATTATTAATAGGATTTATCAAAAGGTTTGCATGTGGCTATTTGATATGCATGACTTATTTTTTATGTTATGCATTCATTGTTTATATGTTTATTTTTAAATACTTGCTTGTTTATTATGTGTAACAAGGGTATTTTTATAAGAAAAATAAACTGACCTAAACAATGGTAAAACATGTATTTTTTAAGCATAGTAATCGAATCGCTTAATTGATTGATTTTAATGCACAAAATAGCTAGAACGCTCACCCATTATTAACAAACTTGTGCGCTTAATGGAGCTACCAAGTATTCCTATTTGTGTGCATAAAATCTTAAGGGTGAATTACTTTAATTTCTACGCGCCACTTTTGTGGTAATTATCCGAATAACTTGGGTCTTATGACTCATGCAGTAGTAGGATATAGTGGTAATTAAGGTGATTCTTTAATTGGTTATCCAATACCTCGATTAAAGTTTGATGATGAAAAGCTTAAATAATTAAAACAAGGATATAAATGTATTAATAAAAATTATGCTACAAAGATGAATGCATGACATCTTTGTACATATTTGATTTGACATCAAAAATATTACTCTTTAATTTAAGTTATATGCCATCCAAATAAACGGAAACACCTAAGATTACCTTTTATTTGCGTGAGAACGTGACTTAGATCGTAATCAAAGGGTAAAATGTCCACGTGTCGTGAGAACGGGCATGGACGATTTTGCATTTTCTTAAGTTGGACAACTTAATTGAGTTAGGCGGTGAGAACTGGCAAACTCAAGGCATAAGATGGGATAAAACATGTTTACATGGAAATTGAAATTGGCTATATGTAAATCCCATAAATCTAGGAATTGCAATTGAAATTGGCATTTGAGCAAAAGCTCTACCACTTTGTATAAGGTTCATTACTAGCAGATCAACTGACGTGATGAAATTATGTCAATTTGGATCCTAGTTTTCAATAATAATTAATTGGTTATATGAATATGAACCTTGGGTATTTACTTGTTTATTGAAAAGGAAAATTATCAAAATACTAATTATGGTTTTTGAACTTTTCGTAGATGGCTCATCAATCCTGAAAACACTATGAGCTTGCTTTGAGTTCGCTTTCAAAGATATGATTGGAAGAGACAAGATGACTGGCCCTAATTTCAATGATTGGCATCGTGCACTTAGGATCATCCTTCGTGTTGCCAAAAAACTTGATATTTTGACTACACCTCTGCCTAATGCTCCTCCCGATACGGCTACTGCTCTTGAAAAAGAGGAGTATCTTGTTGAATATGAGAAGCATAATGATGTGGCGTGTCTAATGCTTTCGGGGATGTCTTTTCAATTGCAAAAACAATTTGAGAACTATCCGCCTATGAGCATGCTAGATGAACTCAAAAGTATGTTTGAGAAGCCACCTCAGTTGAACTGTATGAACTAATTGAAATGTTCATGGCTGCAAGTAGAGGTTGACAATCGTCTCTGACCACGCCCTTGAGATGAAACATCACTTGGACCAATTGGAGAAGCTCGGCTGTGGTTACTCGAACGATGTATGTCGCCTCATCAAGCACTCCCTTAATCAGGGATTTTTGGTGATTTTGTCGAAATTATAACATGCATTGCACGGGGAAGACAGTGAATGAGTTACATGCAATGCTTGCAGACTTCGAGAAGAGATTGCCAAAGAAGGCTCCTACACTCTGTACTAGCAATATAGGGTGGTAGGGTGAATAAGCCAAAGCCGCAAGTAGATAAGAAAGGGAAAGGAAAAGAAAAGGGGAAACAAGTTGTCATCCCACCAGCTCCTAAGAAGAACCCTGCAAAGAAAAAGGAGAATCCTAAAAAGGATTTAACTTGCCACCACTGCAACTCACCAGGTCACTGGAAGCGGAACTATCCAGTTTATCTGAATGAGTGCCTTCAGAATAAAAATAAGATGGTGCCTAGCTCATCTGGTATTTTTATGTTTGAATTATTTTCTTTTCCTCATAAGCAAAATTCCTGGATATATGATACAGGATGTGGTACTCACATATGTAATACATCGCAGGGACTTAGAGGAGCAAGGAAACTGACCTGTGGAGAGAGATACTTGTACGTTGGAAATGGAAAGCGTGCAGTTGTCGAAGCCATAGGGACTTTTGATTTAGTGTTGCCTTCGGGCTTAATTTTGGAACTAAATAATTGTCATTATGCACCCTCCATTGTTAGGGGTGTTATTCCAGTTTCTTTGTTAAAAGATATTGGTTTTGTGCACACTTTTACCAGTTATGGAATTTCAGTTTCTTTAAATAATGTTTTTTATTTTAATGCAATTCCTATTCTTGGTGTGTTTGAAATTGATATGGATGGTTGTGTATCCAATGAAAATAATTAGTTGTATAGCATTAGCAATAAGAAGAGCAAGTTGAACTGTGACTCTTCTTATCTTTAGCATTGTCGCCTTGCCCATATAGGCAAGAAACGCATGGAAAAGCTGCAACACGAAGGGCTTTACAAACGGTCAATGATGAATCGTTTGACAAATGCTAGTCTTGCATAGCTGGGAAGATGACAAGGAAACCTTTTTCACCACAAGTGGAAAGGGCTTCCGATCTACTTGGATTGATACACACTGATGTGTGTGGTCCACTTAGACATGTGTCAAAACGCGGTGCTTCCTACTTCTAAACCTTTACGGATGATTTCAGTCGGTATGGTTATGTTTATTTACTTAAACATAAACATGAAGTCTTTGAAACATTTAAGGTTTTCAAAAATGAAGTAGAATTACAACTCATTAGAAGAAGATTAAAGCTCTTCGATCCGATAGAGGTGGTGAGTATATAAGTCAAGAGTTCAAAGATTACTTAGCTTAGTGTGGAATTATCCAGAAACTCACATCTCCTTATACTCCACAACAAAATGGTGTATCTGAAAGGAGAAATCGTACTTTACTTGACATGGTACGATCAATGTTTGAACTTACGACTCTTCCTTTTACTTTTTTGGATTATGCCCTTGAAACTGCTATTCGCATTTTGAATATGGTTCCAACGAAGAAGGTTGTTAAAACTCCATATGAAATATGGACGGGAAAAGCTCCCAACTTTTCTTACTTAAAGGTCTGGGATGTGAGGCGTTTGTTAAACGTGACTCACCAGATAGGCTCCAACCCAGATCTGTTAAGTGTATCTTTGTAGGATACCCTAAGGAAACTATAGGTTACTACTTTTACTACCTAGATGAGAACAAAGTCATCGTGGCTAGGTATGGATATTTCCTTGAAAGGAATCTCATATCTCAAGAACTCAGTGGGAGAGTATATGATCCGGAATATGATCAAGAAGATACAACACCTTCTGAAACTACTAGCCAACTTCAAGAAGAGCTTGAAAGCTGGCGCCCCCTGAAGTTGTTCCCATTCGTAGGTCCGAAGGACTATACGTGCACTGACCGCTATGTCTTAACGTAGAGGTGGAGGAAAATATGGTTGGGATCTTAATGAACACGCCCAACTATAAGGTGCCATGGTGATCCTAAAAAGGATAAATGGCGGTCGCTATGAATGGGGAAATGCAATCCATGAAAGATAATGATGTCTGGATTGAAGTTGACCTTCCTCCCAATTCTAAAGTCGTTGGAAGTCGATCTTCAAAAGAAAACTGCAGGATGGCAATGTACACACCTACAAGGCTCGTCTAGTGGCTAAAGGTTTTACTCAAACCTATGGCCTTGATTACGAGGAGACATTTTCTCCTTAGCGAATAAGAGCTATTAGGATTCTCATAGTTATAGCTTCACACTATGACTATGAGATTTGGCAGATGGATGTCAAAACCGCCTTTCTGAATCGTCGTCTAGATGAAGACATCTATATGGCACATCCTGAGGGTTTTGTGAATCCATTATTTCCTAACCGTGTATGCAAGCTTAAAAGGTCCATTTATGGACTGAAGCAAGCATCAAGGCAATGGAATAAAAGATTTGATGGAGAAATCAAAAGTTTTGGATTTACTCAGAATCTTGATGAGCCATGTGTATATCACAAAGCTAACGGGAGTCATGTTACTTTCCTTGTTCTATATGTCGATGACATGTTAATCATGGGAAATCATATACCAAGTCTAAATGAGGTGAAAACCTATCTTGGTAAATGTTTTTCGATGAAGGACTTAGGGGAAGCAGCATACATACTCGAATCAAGATCTACAGTGGATAGATCAAGGCGCTAATTGGGTTAAGCCAAAGTGCTTACATTGACAAAATATTGAAGAGATTCAATATTCAAAATTCCAAGAAGGGATTTTTGCCAATGCAAGTAAATCATGGTTTGAGTAGCCAAGGTTGTTCTTCAACACCTGCAGAGGTGCGCGTATGAAGAAAGTTCCTTATGCTTCGGCTGTAGGATCTATCATGTATGCAGTGCGATGCACAAGGCCTGATGTGGCGTTTGCTCAAAACTTTACCAGTCGATATCAACAGAATCCGGGTGAAATTCACTGACTGCTGTTAAGCATATTCTCAAGTACCTTAGGGCTACAAGAGATATGTTCATAGTCTATGGGGAAATCCGAAGCAACGTTTTGTTAAGTTACTTGCGATGCATCTGAAGTGTGACAAAGATGACTAAGTCTCGGACGGGTTACATATTTGTCATCAATGGAGGTGCTGTGGATTGGAAGAGCAAGAAACAGATAACACTTGCGATGTCGCTACAAAGTGAGTACATAGCGGCGTCTGAGGCTGCCATGGAAGCCGTTTGGATAAGGAAGTTTGTTTCGGGGCTTGGTGTTATGTCTGTTGGGAATTATGTGAAGAAGAAGTAAGATTATTCTGAGATTATGCTATGGATTCTACGGTGTATGGATTCTCCGAACATAGTTCTACTGAAGTTATATAGTTATTAGTTTGTTTCTGCAGATATTGTTATTCCGTATTTTTTATATAGTTAGTTAGATATGCATGAGCTTTATTAGGAAGTGATTGTGTATATCTTATTTAGTTTTACGTTGCTTAGAGAAGAAGTTAGGGTTCCTTGTCTATAAAAGGAACACAATAGAATGAATCATGTACGAGATTTTTACAAGTTATTAATATAACGATCCATAGAGGATCAAAGTGTTCTTAGTTATCTGTGTTTTATACTTGTGTTTATATTCCGCTAAAGAAATACAAGTTGTAGATTTTCTTTAGTTTGTTTGTGATTACATAAGCAATATTAACGATCTCTGAAGCTCAAGATCTATCAAGGTCTTCTAGTTTTCAACAAGTGGTATCAAAGCCAGGTTAGAGTCTCTACGATACTAAGGACAGGTTTTTCTAAACACCCATACAACTAAAAAAAAACTCACCATGCCCGGATCGGACTTGATGTTGAAATTACCAACCACCAAAACTCCACCCATCCGCAACAACTAAGTCTCTCTAACAGAATGCTAAGTTTACTTACCAAAAAGGGAGGAGTATGATCTTTGGGCGATGAGATGCGTAACTGGATCTCCAACATTGATTGGAATCTATGGGAGATAGTAAAGAAGGGAAACAGTTTGAAAAAAACTACCATTGATGCCGAAGGTAAGATGACTTATGTTCCTCCCAAATCGCTAAAGAGTTACCTGGCGGTTCAGAGAGAAACCAAGTTTAAAACAATTCTTCTTCAAGCTATTCCTGAGGATCACTTGAGTGATTTTCACTTCATGCAAGATGCTAAGGACATATGGTTAGCAATTAAGGTGAAGTTTGGTGGGAATGAGGAGTCTAGAGAATGAGAAGTCCATGTGAGAACAGCATGTTTCAAGACTTTCAAATCTCTCAGAGGAAGGATTCATAAGGGCTATGACAAGTTTCACAAGATTTTCAGTCAGTTAAACACTGCAGGCAAAGCCGATAATGATGATTGTAATTCTAAGTTCTTGAGGTCTTTACCTCAATCTTGGCTACAAGTGAGCATTGCTTTAAAAGCCAAAGGTGGTCCGATATCTTACTTTAGAAGTCCTTTTAGATCATCATCTACTGCTAGTCAC
>OU343219.1:49895834-49979566 GCA_910596185.1 Chrysanthemum makinoi | reverse complement strand
TTTTTCAATTAATATAACTACGTATGTTTTTCTCAAAGCTCTCCAGTTTGGTATATTTTAATGATGCTTTGGCATTTCCAAGTAGATCATGTGACGTGATATTGAATCCACGTTACTAGATTTATTCACATTTCGATGGTTGTGAAATGCCAACTTGTTTTACTATATTTGTATTTACAAAAGGGCTTCTTGATGCGATATGAATCCACGTTACTAAATTTAGAAAGGTTGCCAATTATTGGTTCGTTGCACCATTCACCACTCACTCACATGTGCCAACTTTTAAACTCAGCTTTTTTTCATCTGCAAACTATTTTTTAACCCCTCAAAATCTGCGTAATCTTTATTTTCAAGTAATATACATGCTAATTGCATTTTTATATTTTCATTAGCACAAGTAACATCAATTTTTGGCAGTTCTAAAGCAATTTTACATACTATCCATCTAGTGACAGATGCGTAATTTCTCCTTGAAATTAGCATCTTTATCATTTTAATCTTCTAGTTGATCATTTATATTCATTATTATATTGATAGTTAAACATAAATTATATGGTTAGGGAAATTCTTGATATTTTATGTTCATTATTATAGTGATAGTTAAACATAAATTATACGGTTAGGGAATTTGCATTTTATGTGACCAAGATGATATATATTTCTAACTTAACTCACTTTTTTGTCACATATTGTTAAATTATGATTTTTTTTTTCTTTCTAAATGCCAATACTATCATTGTCTCACATAACGTTGTATTGTATTCGTTAGATTCCGTAAAGTAGAAACAAACAAACAAAAGTATTGATTTTACTTGCAGAGATATCACTTTATACAATTCACAAAGTATAATTTACAAGCATTTATTTTGTTAACTAAAACTCATTTTTTCTAAAATGATTGTTGAATTTTTTTATTAGAAAATGAATAATTGAAAGAAGATTAATAGATGGGAAGAGTGAGTTGGTAAAGAATGATAAAATTTTAAGTGTATTGAGGGAGGAATGAGGTAAAGTTACAGTTTGATTGAGAGAACAAGAGGGGGAGGAAGAAACAAAACATTTCATAATACTCGCAATTAAAGGGTGGTAGGAAGGAAGAAGTTCAAGGGAGGATGGATGATTAAAGGAGGATAGGAGGGGTTAGTAATAATTCGGCCCGAGGGGGTGGGGGGGGGGGGGGGGGGTGAGGAAGGAGGATGGTTATTTAGAAAAAGATTAAATTTTGCTTTAACAAAACCAGAGGAAAAATCGAAATCAGCTTGAAGGGCATAAAAAATACGTTTATTGGTGTAATATGTTTGATGAAAAACTTTATAATTTTACATATACATGATATCAAAAGACGTCGGTGGTGTTTTCTTTATATGAAAGAGATTGTCAAATTTCGTAACGGCAATTTCGTTTATTTACTTATCTGAGTCACAAATTTAAATATGCCACAACGTTGAGTAAAGTTAGAAATAAGTGTCATTCTGGGTCACAGAAATATGCAAATTTTCATATAGTTTTATGCAAATTATTATAAATGAATAAACTTTTAGTTATCTTACTTCATTCTTACTAGTTATATACCTCATACACGCACAAGGGTTGGTATAAATATTACTTAATGTTATTTTTATATAAGTTATAGTATATCTAAATTTTAATTATTTGTGCATACAAATTGTATATTGTTTTTTTTTTTGTTTTTTTATTTTTTTATTTTTTTTAGAACGGCATCATACTTGAAATCCGACCCTCGAGTTAAACCATCCAAACAGGCAGGCCCCAGGACCCGAACAACTAGGAGAGACCCGCAAAGGAAAACCCCTAAAACTCACGGCTTCGCACTATGAGGAAAAGTTGGATTTTTTGTCTCTTGTGAGACTCGAACCCTAGGTAAAACCTCCCCCAAACTCTAGAAAGAGCCCAGGTGGCCAACTAAGCTAAGCCAATTAAATTTCTATTATAACATAGTAAAGTCTTTTCATGTACATATACGGTTAGATAAGATTTTTCTACATCATTATTTAAATCTTTTATACTTATATAGTTGTAATACTCATGCACATGCGGATTTTTACATAATTTTAATTATGAATTATGATTAACATTTTGTATAGACTTTTGTTGGACGAAGGATTTAACTTTGTTAAACTGACATGATGTTGAGATTAATATTGCTTAAATTTAACTATTGATATCTTGTTTTAGACACTATGCATGTTTAATAGCACGTAATGACCATTAAAAATGCATATCTTTATTTAAACTTTTAAGAGTAATTACATGTGTCGTTGTTATATGCATAATATCGGGTACATGTTTTCATCTTGTTGTAACCCGTAGGGTCGTGCCTTTATTTTGATATTTATATTCCAATTAATAATAATTATACATGTATTTAATTTAGAAACTCGTTTACGATCGAGTTAAATTTATAAAAAAGTTAACACGGGTCGTTATTGAATGTGGATAGTAAAAAAAATTACTTTTTCGGACATCCTTACTTGACCTCATAAAGAGTACAATGAATTGTTCGTATATGTACAATCTCGTATATTTATTTACATATCACAGTAACTCTTGCTTTCATTTTGATATTTATAATTTCGTTCATATACATTTATTTAATATATAAATAACAACAACATATATGTTTTTTTTTAAATATAAAGTCTAGGGGTTATAAAGTTTAGGGTATTTACTAGATTTATAAAGTTTATTAATTACCTTTTTTTTAAAATCGATACATTTGTTTTTATTATTAGTTTTTTCTTGATGAAATTTAGATGTTTGACTAAATGAGATTACTCTATTTCTCCTAGTGTAAAATTAAGCACTATCATTAATATAATTTTAACTTCTCCAATATATTCTTTCACTTTTTGAAAATATTTTTATTATATATAAGGGCTTGTTTGGCTTGTAGGGTTAGCTTGAGGTTTGGGTAAAAAAAAATGACAATCAGCTATTTGGTTTAAGCAAGGTTTTTAAGATCGAGCTCCTACTTATTATCGTTTTTAAATTTGCAAGATCGGATCAAGATCTTAAGATCCTGCTATAATGTCATTTTCTTAATAGGCATTGTAAAATTATGCATATCTATATATTATTATATATCATATATCATGAAAATGTATGTCAAAGTTATGATTATGAAGTGTTTAATACAATTAGCCTCTTGTTTTTCATATTCAAAAAAACTTAATACACAAATTTGTAGTTTTTTAGCTTGTTATTCGAGAAAGTTAAGATCGGATCGATCGAGATCTTAAGATCTTATGGTCAAGATCGAGATCCTAAGATCCTATCTCGCAAAGATCCTACAGAGGATCGGGATCGTTTTAGTATCGTAAAATCGTAATATCCTAGTATCAGGATCGTAATCTTAACAACCATGGGTTTAAAGTTATATATTTGGGTTGGGACATTATCCCAAATATCAGGGTTTCACTTTTAGATGGGTGGATAGGCCATTTTTCTTTCAAAAGTAGACCCATCACATTTTGTGTATATCTTCCTCCTTTCACTTTCTATAAAAAAAAAGTTTATAAATTATATTTTAAAATGTAAAATAACTTTAAGTATTTTTCCTCTCTCTTACATCAAATCAAAATCCTAATCCAAATCATAATTTTAAACCCGCCTAAAAACCAAACGGACCCCAAGAGATTGATTGTAAACAACGGATATATTGTACTTGAATAATGTCAAATA
Organism: Chrysanthemum makinoi; assembly: GCA_910596185.1. NCBI lineage: Eukaryota > Viridiplantae > Streptophyta > Magnoliopsida > Asterales > Asteraceae > Chrysanthemum > Chrysanthemum makinoi. The sequence goes on along the minus strand of OU343219.1, from coordinate 49,975,864 downwards.
ATATGATAGATACGTAAGTTTTTTATCCTCTTGTATAACTTCTTAGGTACTTGGGAGAAAGATCTTATACCTTGGTAAGGATAAGTATTAAGATTTCTTGTATATATGTTTCTCCTAGATAACATGCTTAATCATGAGTTACAATACTCAAGCATGCTCAGTATTGATATCATCTTTCCTATAAAGCTGTAAGATAACCAACCAAAACAACAACCGCATCATCAAATTCTTCTAAAGCGGGATATGAACGAATGCCTACTCGAAAATAAAAAGATTGCTTTCATAAGACCTCCAACAAGTGTAGATAATTTATAATATAATAAGTTTTTATTTTTTATTTGATTCACTTTTTACTCTGAGAACCATGAATTAAAAACAAAAACTATAAAAAGAATTCCTTAGATAGGATAAATGGATTGATTTTGAAAAAACAAGGGTTAACTAATCATTTTATTCGTGGGTAGGATAAGACAGTGTTGAAAGTATTAGCACAACCTATCAAACTTATGAAACATAAAGGTCTATTGGGTAATATTTTGTTAGTTATTTTTAGCTAACATAACATTTGTTCTGGTTTTGTAAGTTCGTGTATGTGCAGGGGCTAACGTGTAACTTTGGTGTATATAAGCTCATGAGCTGCTAGGGTTTCATAAGTATTCTCTCACAAGTTTTCACACACAATTATTTTCTCTCAGTTTCTTTGTCTTCATCCTCTGATCAGTTAGTTTCATTGTTTAATGGTTTGTAACAAGATCAACTTGATCTTGATTATAGTTTGGTAGTTATCAAGTTTAGTGTGTGAGTATTATATGTGTGGTAGTAGAACCTATTAGCGGGACTATTACTTGTTTCTTTGTATTCTATTGGCTTGCATCCGTGTTGGAGACAAGTCTTCAGTGTATATTGTTTTAATAAAAGAATAAGTCACCAAGGGGTGGTTGGTTGGGTGATTAACTCATTGTTAATAGTTTTGGTACCATTTTTACATGGTATCAGAGCCAAAGGTTCTAATCGATTGGTTTATTAAGGATCTTGGGTAGAATTGTTTGATTCAACGCTTTGGTGTTGATTTCTTGTTGAATCTTGGTTTAATTGAACGTTTAGAGTATCAATTGAAAAATTAGGGTTTTTCCTTGAAACCCTAGATTTTGGGGATTTTGTTTCTGGTACAATTGGCAAGATCTGATGGTTAACAGTTAATATTTAGTTCTTGGTTTGATTCTTGAAAGCCCTAATTTGGCATTTTGGGGGTTTTTTGGAATTTGGTGGATCTGTGGTTTCTGGGCTGGTTCTTGATTCAATTACTCTAGACTAAGTGAATCTAGAGTGATTGATAGATTTTTTCGTTGCATATGGTTTATAGCCATGTAAGTATCTTTTCTTCTTTATGGTTAACTGGTTTTGAGTTTAGTGGGCGCAAACGGATTGGCTAACTTCTTGATCTGCCACCTTGAGTGGTGTGAATACCTTCTCTAGCCAATCACAGTCTGCTGGCTTGGGCCAAGTTAATCCTGAGTGTGAATTTAATTTTTATTGCATTTAGTTTTGTTATTGAGCCTAGAGTGCAGGAGGTTAGGAATTGGGCAGTCTTGGAAGTTGAGTTGTTGGTTTGTCGGTGGTTTATCTGTGATTGCTGGTGTTCTAGTGTATCTGTTATTTTTCTGTTTGGTTGGTTATTTCTTGTCTAGTTTGTCTATTGTGATTATTTGTTTGTTTTCTTGGTTGCCATTCTGGCTATTATGATTAGTAGATTGGCTCAGAGTAATCTTTTGCATCTTCATGCAAATGATTCTAACTGTGCATCTATTGTGTCTATTAAATTTTCTGGGGTTTATAATCATAGAATTTTGGCTAGTGCTATCAAATTGGCTATACAGATTAAAAATAAGATGGAGTTTCTTGATGGTACTTGTCTTAGAAGTGCTTATGCTGCTAGTCCCTTGTTAGAAGCTCAATGGAACAGGTGTAATGCAGTTGTGTTAAACTGTATTTTAACTTCTTTATCTCTAGATGTGCATCTTGGTCATGTGTTTTTCGATAATGCTGCTGTTATTTGGAAAGATTTAAAAGATACCTATGATAGTGATGAGGGGTCTGTTGTGTTTAATTAATTTGCTTTAGAAAATCAATAGTTTTAAATAAGGTGGTTTGCCTATTTCGGAGTATTATCACAAGTTAAATTCTTTATGGAGAGAATTTGACATTCTTACCAAATTACCTGATTGTAATGTGAGGCTAGACAAGAGTTAACTGATCATGGAAAACTGTTAAAATTGATGCAATTCCTCATGGGTCTTGATGACATTTATCAACCCATAAGGAGCAGTCTTTAGACTAGGGAAATCCTTTCTGAGGTTGATATGTGCTTAAACACATATTTTTTCTTTATCAAAACTGACCCAAAATAACCAAGAAATAGCCGTTTATTGCTAATATTTGCGTGTTTCTTGAGTTTTTGCATGTGCAGGTACGGATATGACAAAACAGACAAAAGAAAGCCAAAACCGAAGAAAACCGAGCACGAGAGAAAGAAGAATGCAAAAAGCCGAGGTTGGGAAAGGAATTTGCAAGTTTGGACAATCAATTCTCAAAATGGCAGTTTTAGTCCCTGAAGATTCAGAACTGACATGTTTGGTCCTTGGAATTTTCAAAGATGGCAAAAGTGGGCCCTGGATTATTTGAGACTTACAAGTTTAGCCCTTGAATCACTTTTTCAGAATTACACTCTTGGTCCCTGGATTTTCAGAAAATACATGAATGGTCCTTATGGTTGCACATGGGTTTAATGTTAGTCCAAGATCATTATTACTACACATAATATTATCCAAGCCCAATACCCACGGCCCAACTACAAAATACCCGGTCCAAGTCAAACTACTATACCCGTATACCCATTTGGACCCAGGTCAACATCCACTTAAAACCGGTCAACCAATATCAAATTATTATAAAAAAAACCTCACGCGCCAATTTTTTCCCCAATTCCCAAACCCAGATAAACCCTAAAACACCCTTCGGTCAATTGAGCACAATTACTACAATTAAGGGTAATTCCGTCCTTTCTCTGACACCTTATGACACCACCTGACACATGTGGACTGCCAGGTCACTGATCCGTGTGTCACATTCCAAATCCCTGAGCTCTGATTGGCTGAGCATGCGTGGAAGAGTAATCCAAGGGGTTAGATTAATTTGATGAGGTGGAGATTGATCCAAGGGCTCTAAATGCACTCAAAGAAGCACAGATGATGACATTCCAGATCCCTCCAAGGCCTTAGCTCGCCTATATAAGGCACCCTTATTTCACACTTGTAACCATGTAGAATTTGAGTAGAATTAAGTAGCTTATAATTGTTTTTAAATTTCATTTCTGTATTTTTAAATTTCAGTTTCATTGTAATCTTCAGTTTTATTAATTCAAGTAATTTCAGTTTTTGTCTTCAATTAATTTCAATTACTGTTTAATTGTTTTCAGTAGCTTATTAGTGTTCCAATTACTCAAATTAGCTTATCTAAACTCAGTTTCAGCTTAATTACTCTTTCAAACAAAAAAAAAAGAAAAAAAGAAAAATACTTCAAAAATAAAATAAAAAAATATCTTAAATCTGTTGTTAAGCTGCAATCAGCTTGTGTTTATGTTTCCATAAGCTCTCTTAAGCTCTCCTATAGCTTAATTAGTGCTAGTTTAGATTACTACTCAATTCTGCACTCAAATCCACAAAATCAGTTCTTAAAATACCTTTGCATTGTACTGTGGAAAGCATAGGAAGTGGCCTGCAATGGATGGGGCCAGAGGGACTATTACTCTAGCTTATTAATAAGCTAGAGAGCTTGTAGCTGCCATTTATTTGGTTGATCTCTGTTTAGCTGAGATTCAAAGTGAGTTGTGCTCAGTTTTTCTTAATTCACTGTTTCATCGTAGTAGATCTAGTAAAATTAGCTTAATATTGATAGTTTAGCTTAATTGAGATTATATTTAGCTTGTTGTGATAGTTTTAATCATTGTTTAGTTCATTTGTTAAATCTGCATTTTAATTTGTTTTAAGTCTGCATAAGTAGTCAGATCTGTTTTAGTATAATATAGCTGTCAAACTTGTTATAGATAGGTGTACTTAAGTCATTTGAATCTGAATAATAGATTAGTGAAGCTTGGGATTGTGATTTGATTAGAAAAACTTGCATATCAGTAGTAAAAAGAGTGTTTGGATCAGATCATTGATTGGAGATTGAGCTTAGTTCAGTGGTTGATTATAGTTGCTAGAGTTATATTTAGGCATAACATAGTCAACTAGTTCATTTATTTGTGCTATAGAACTCTAGAAGTCAAAATCATATTGAATCTGCTCTTATTTGCATTTCTGTAAGAATCAGTTAGTTAGATCTTGCATAGAGGTATAAAAGATAGTGACTTAGCTTGCATTAGTGTTATTTCATCACATAATATCATTTTCATTCAATAGAGTTGATTCAAATCTCAATTTGGTCAAATACTCAAAACTGTCTCAAAAAGTCAAAATTGAAAATAGCAGTTTTTAAGAAACTTTATAGATTTTTAAATCAGTGATCATTAGTCCAATTCATTTGAAATTTTGGACTTCATAACTTCAGTTGGTGGTGATTTTCAAGAGATTTTTAGTTTATTTTTATAAATTTTCTAAAATAGCTTTTGAAGTGCTTAAACTTGGTCTTATTTTCTGAAAGTGCCCTGTGCACAGGTAATTGTGGTAAATCAAGTTTGTGTAGAGCTCATAAAAAGTTCATTTCAATTGTTCCAAGGCCAAGTTTTGGCTTATAGCTTCTCTGCTAGGTCTAGTTTAGGTCTCACCCTCTGAATTTTAATTTGAGCTTGTTAATAAGCTTGTGCAATAGCTACAAGATAGGGGGTTAAGGCCTGTTTTAGTTAGAAAGCAGTTAGCATCAATCTTTGATAATTTGCACATTAGAGGTTAGGAGTAGCTGGAATTAGTTGCTTTTAGGTCTTCTTAGTATAAATTAGCTTCTAAGAAAGTTTGGTAGCTTATTGCACTGTTTAGCTTATTATAGGTAGCTTATTTAGGTTCAGATTACTCTACAGATTTATTTTCTCACACATAAGCATAGTATTTTATATTTTTCATAAACTTAGAATATAATTTTAGACTTTTCCTGAAATTTTTCAGATTTTTCCAGATTTTACTATTTTTCCTATTTTAAAACAGTTTTTAGGACTTTTTAAATAGCTTTTATTACAATTAAATCAGAAAATATTCAAAACAACAAGTTTTCAATTTTCATAGATTAAGATATATATAAAAGCAAAAAATAATTTTTCCAGATTTTTCCTTGTTTAATTCATAATTTTTAGTATTTTAAATTAGTTTTAAAAGTTATAAATTAGTTTTTAATTCAAATTAATATAAGAAAAATCATAAAAAATAGTTTTAAATCATAATTAAGTTTTAAATTTCATTTTTAGAGTAAAAGTAATTTTAGATCATTTTTAGAGTTAGATTAGACGTAGTTGCATTTTAATTCGCGTTTTATTAATTACGTTTTATTTTTATTCCGATACTTAGGATTCCCCGTAGTTTAATTTCCCTTTTATGCTTTCCCATTTCCCGTAGTTTAGATAAAATCAAAATTAAAAATCCAAAATCGAGCATTTTAATAACAAACCAATAACGACGTTGCCCATTCACACCTCGTTGGGAAACGACACGGATTTCCTAATCCGTATCACTATCACTCACGGGATTTGATTCATTATCCTTTTTCCTAAAGGGATTTTAAGTCATTTCTTGTGGATTATTTTTGATATCGATATTGTGGTTTTATCCATACACACATACCCCTAAACCTACTTCGAGAATCAGAGGTCAAAGATGCTTTTTTGATTATCTCTAGGTAAGAATCCTATAGAGGGATTCCTACCACTTCTGTGAAAACTGAGAAGACTCAGGTGTCTGAATTTGTTTCTAGAACTTTTTATAATAAAAATGGAAATTGGAAAAAGAACAATAGTAATTGGAACAATAATTCTATGTCTAATAATAGAGAGAATTATGACAGTTTATTGCGCACTCATTGTGGTTTGAAAGGTCATACTGTTGAGAGGTACTTTGATATCATTGGTTATCCACCTGGTTTCAAAAAGAATCCCAATCTTAAACCTGAAAATGTTTTAACAAAACCAATGATCTTAAAGGGGCCTCAGGAATGAATAATGGGGATAAAACTGCTATTGGAAATTTTTCTTTTAGTAATGAGCAGGTGATGAAGTTAATGAGTCTTTTGAATGAGAAACCTGGTACTTCTGCTCATGCTAATATGGCAGGTAGTGCTTCTTGTTCTTTTTTCAATTGTAGTGTATTTTTTAATCAACAATTTTATAAGTTTTTTTGTGCCAATTTGAAACTTGATGGAGTCAGTTATCATCTGGGTTGGATAATTGAATCAAGGGCAAATCAGCATTTAACTAATAGTTCTTTAAACATGTTTAACTTGATTGATATTTCTGATTTAAAACTCACAGTTGGGTATCCTAATGGAACATTGGCTAAAATAACACATGTTGGTAATTTGATACTTAATAGTAATGTTGTCTTGTTTGATGATCTTGTTGTGCCTGAATATTGTGTCAGTTTAATGTCTGTTAATAAAATGATTAAAGATAGCAAGTTGAGAATTGGGTTTGATGAAACTAAATGTTATATCCATGATTTGAAATAGAAGAATGTGCTGGGGACTGATAGTGAATCTGATGGTTTGTACTTGTTTGATAAGTCTGCTGGTGTCTCTGCTTGTGTTGTTAAAAGTGAGTTTATTAGTTGTTTTGTGTCTAAGGAAGTTTGGCATAATAGGTTAGGCCACCTTGCTAACCAGGTTTTGAAACTTTTAAAAGGATCTTTTAATTTAACTAATATTGATCACAATGGTCCCTGTGAGGTTTTTCATTAGGCTAAACAAACCAGGGATCCTTTTCCTATAAGTGAACATAAGTCAACAGTTTTTGGAGAACCCATTCACTTAGATGTTTGGGGACCTTATTAAGTGGTTAACAGGGAAGGGTACATATATTTCTGACTATTATGGATGATTTCAGTAGATCTGTTTGGGTGTATATGTTGAAAAGGAAATATGAGGTTTTTGAAATGTTTGTCAATTTCTTTAACATGGTTTTAACTCAATTTAAGAAAAAAAATAAAGTGATCATGTCTGATAATGGTACATAATTTGTTAATAATAAATGAATGATTTTTTGAATACAATGGGTGTAATTCATCAAACCAGTTGTGCATATACACCTTTAGCATAATGGGATTGCTGAAAGAAAACATAGACATCTGCTCAATGTGGCCAGAAGTTTTATGTTCAGGAGAATTCGTCTTGTGTTTTGGTATGAATGTGTTTTAACTGCTACTTATTTGATTAATAGGTTGCCTTCCTCTATGTTGAATAGAAGATATATTTTTTCTTTAATATATAGTAGGGAACCTAGTTTGCCACATCTTAGGAGTTTTGGGTGTTTGTGTTTTGCTGCAATTTTTAAAGAGTCTAATATATTTTTTGAAAAATATGAGAAATGTGTTTTAATTGGGTATGTTGGTGGTAAAAAAGCATATAGACTTCTAAGTTTGGAAAATAGGGCAGTTTTATATTCAAGAGATGTAAAGTTTTATGAAACCATTTTTCCTCTTAGAATGATTCAAAACACTATTTCTGTGTCTGAATCAGAAGTGACACACTTAAATTTCTTTGATTGTTTTGAGTCTGAGTAAAAAACCAAAACTCATAGTCCTAGTTCCAATGATGAAAAATTATATAGTAATGTGAGGGAAGGAACATTTGTTGGTAGAGATGGTAGTCCACATCAACCTGGTATGGTTGTGAACACATAACATGTTGCTTCTTTTGAGCAGATACAACAACCTGTAAGTTCACAACAATCTAAGTTGGGTGGTTCTGCAACTCCTTTAGATGACAACTTTAGTTCTAATGGAAATAGTGAAATCAATACAGATGTCCCTATGTTCCAAAATGTTTTACAATGTCAAACAGAGGAAGGTACCTCTAGAAGGTCTTCCAGATCTTGTAGGTTTCCTACAAGGTTAAATGATTTTCTGTTAGATGGTAAGGTTAAGTATGGTTTAGGTAAATATGCTAATCATTTTGTGCACAGTTCTGAAAATTGTTGTTTTGTTTCTAATCTGAACAAATCTTTGGAACCTTCATCTTATGAAGAAGTTTCAAAAGATATTAATTGTACTAATGCCATGAATGATGAAATACATGCCTTATATGAGATTTATACCTGGGTTGAGGTAGAACTTCCTTTTGGAAGGACTCCTATTGGTTCCAAAATAGGTTTTTAAAATTAAGTATAAGCTAATGGTGAGATTGATAGATATAAAGCTAGATAAGTGGCTAAAGGATAGAGATGAGATTTATTTTACATACAAAACTTTTCTCACATACCAAGGGATTCATCCCCACCGTCCATCTAAAAAAATCAATAGTTGAGATTAAAAGCATTTTATTATTTCACATTTATAATTTAAATATCTCTTAAACCATTAATCGTTAAACGAAAATAATTCCACCATCGCGACAAGCATTTAATTATCTTTCTATAGACGGGCACTTTGATATACTTTCGAAAAAAGAAACAAAATCATTTTTTCACGTTTTTTCGTTTTTTTCGAATTTGAGATATGCATGAAAAAAATCACATGTGATTAAACACTAATTTGAATATCACATTTGATATTAGTGTTAAATCACATATGATATGTAATATGACATGTGATATTAATGTTAAATCACATATATTCACACGTGATATGTAATATCACATGTGATATTAGTGTAATATCATATGTGATTTAACACTAATATCACATATGATATTCAAATTAGTGTTTAATCACATGTGATTTTTTTCATGCAAATTTCAGTAACGAAGAAAAACAAAAAAAAAATTGTAAAAAAAGGTGAAAAACACGAAAAAAATTTTGTCGAAAGTATATCAAAGTGCCTATCATAGAAAGATAATTAAATGCTTGTCGCAATGGTATATTTTTTTTCTTTTAACGATTAACGATTTGAAAGATATTAATATTTGAAGAAAAAAATGATTCAAGTGGGCTTTTTAAATTGTTGGGATTAATCTCATCCATTAGATAAAATAAAAATGGAGGGAAGATAAAGGGTGGAGATTGATCCCTTGGTATGTAAACAATGTTTTATCCTCAAATGATCTTAAATTAAGGATATAACCAGAAAGAGGTTAGACTATGATGAGACCTTTAGTCTTGTTGTAAAAATGAGTATTGTCAGATGTCTTAATAGTCTTGTTGTTCAAAATGACTGGAAAATGTTTCAAACGGATGTTAATAATGCCTTTCTTTATAGGGACTTGAGTGAGGATCTTTACATGCTTCCTCCCCCAGGTTTTCATAAAGAAGGTAGTAATAAAGTTTTTAAGTTGAAAAAGTCTCTTTATGGCTTGAAACAGGCTCCTAGACAGTGGAACCATAAGCTGTCAGAAGCTTTGTTTGAAATTGGTTTTGAACAGTCTCAGAATGACCATTCTTTGTTTATAAAGAAGTGTTTTTGCTGGTATATGTTGATGATATGGTTGTTACTGGAAACAGTGTGTAGGGAATTGAAAGTTTTAAAAAGTTTTAAACATTAAATTTAAGATTAAAGATCTTAGTGAGTTAATGTTTTTTTTTTGGGTATAGAAGTTTTAAAAACCAAAAATAGGTTATGTATGAATCAAAGAAAGTATTGTTTGGAGTTACTTCATTAGTATGGTATGTTGGCTTGCGGGTCTGTTATGACTCCTTTGCCTGAGAATATTGTGTTACATCATAAAGAGTCAGATGATGATAGGTTATTGAAAAATTTTACAAGTTAGCAAAAGCTTGTTGGAAAACTTATATATCTCACTATGAATAGGTCCGACATTGCTTAAGTTGTGCTTTGTTTGATTCATTATATGCATACTCCTTGCGACACATTTTGATATTAGTTTAAGAGTGTTGAAGTATCTTAAGCTTGTACCAAGTAATGGTATAAGCTTTAGTAAGAATAATAGCAAGTTTAATGTGGTTGCTTTCTCTGATTCTGACTGGGCTAAATGTCCAGTTACTAAGAGATCTGTGTCTGGATACTGTTTTTTTGTTAATGGGAATATTGTTTATTGGAAAAGCAAGAAGCATAATACATTGTCTAAGTCCTCAGCTGAGGCTGAGTACATGTCAATGTCATGTCCAACTTGTGAGGTTTTGTGAATTCTTAAGATCTTAAGAGATCTTGGTGTGACTGAGGCATTATTACCAGTTAGTTTGCATTGTGACAATAAGTCTGCAATGCAGATAGCTGCTAATCCAGTAATGCATGATAAAACTAAGCAATTTGATATTGATGTGCATCTTGTTAGAGAAAATGTGGCATCTGGGTTGATTAAAACTGTGAAAGTTGGTTCAAGAGAGCAAACTGCAGATGTGTTTACTAAAGCTCTTGGTACTGCACAACATGGAGTTATGGTTAAAAAGCTTGGTATGGTGAACCTTTTTGCTTCATCAGTTGGAGGAGAGGTGTTGAAAGTGTTAGAACAACCTATCAAACTTATGAAAAATAAAGGTCTATCGGGTAATATTTTGTTAGTTATTTTCAGCTAACATAACATTTGTTCTAGTTTTGTAAGTTTGTGTATGTGCAGGGGCTGATGAGTAATTTTGGTGTATATAAGCTCATGAGCTGCTAGGGTTTCATAATTATTCTCTCACAAGCTTTCACACACGATTATTTTCTCTCAGTTTCTTGGTCTTCATCCTCTGATCAGTTAGTTTCATTGTTTACTGGTTTGTAACATGATCAACTTGATTTTGATTATTGTTTGGTAGTTATCAGGTTTAGTGTGTGAGTATTTTATGTGTGGTAGTAGCACCTATTAGAGGGACTATAACTTGTTTCTTTGTATTGTATTGGCTTGCATCCGTGTTGGGGACCAGAGACAGAACTAGGACACAAAACGACCATGTGCACTTAAACTAAACTAAATAATATTGCAAACACTTTTTAAAGACCGGGTGCATTTTAGAAAAATCGTTAGTTTTTTATTAAAATTAATACTACGCCACAAAAATCCATGGGTGTCTTGGGGACACTCCCTGGTTCCGTCACTGTTGGGGACTAGTCTTCAGTGTATATTATTTTAGTAAAAGTCACTAAGAGATGGTTGGTTAGGTGATTAACTCATTGTTACTAGTTTCGGTATCATTTTTACAGACACTCTATAATTACAATGCTCATAACCTATGTATGACGTGATTGAATGTTGTTGTTGTAGTTTTCGAGGGCTAACAAGAGATATTTGTAGCTTAAAGGGTCTTCATACACTAACTGAAAGAAAAAGGGTGCTCTTGGCATTTACTATGAAATATTAGAGGCTTTAAAGTAATTAAGTTGGTGGATTCCAAATTGTTAACCGACTAATTTGATTCTCTTACGGATGATACATTCACGCGCGCCAACGTACGTTTAAATTACGCAACTATAGAATAAATGTCAAACGCGATTATCACGCACGCCGCTTGATGATGTAGTCATTAGTTACAAAATGATTTTCTATAGCAAATAATAAAGGGTTTGTTAGGTATGACGGAATGAAATATCAAATGAATGTAATAAATGATTTAATGGAATGAACGACGCAATGTAATGATCCATTACCGTTATTAATTATGTTTGGTTAGTAAGATAATACGTAATAAAATCGATAAGTAAAACACTAAAATGACCATTGATGATAGGAAGTTTATTTAATGTGACTAGTTAATGATGAAAATTTATGTAATTTTCATTCCATTACGAGATGTAAAGAAAAAAAAATGAGAGGGCCCCTATAGAATGAAAATAATAGTTTTTGATGTAATGAGTCATTCCTTGCAATGAATCATTACATTGTAAATGTGTAAAGAAAAATATTTTTTCATTCAACCATAGTAGCCTTTTCCATTCTCACTTTAATTACAGCATACCAAACGCTACGTAAGATTACCCTCTGAAATACCTTCGGTCACTTTCATTTAACATCTTTTCATCTTTCTACTCTCATTCCTTCTCATTTTTCACCAATATTGGTCACACCATTCTCATCGGTTAAACCATTTTTTCTTATTTATTAAAAACTAAACTTTTATTTATAAAACAAAAAGGTTATACATATAATTAAAAATGTATACGTACGAAATAAAAAACATAAACATTACATAGATAATATTTTGTGCTGCGGAGAGTGTTTTGTTAAGATATTTTGTTAGTTAAAATGATATTGAGAGTAGAGAGTATATAATGTGAAGTTGTGTTTAAAAATGTTTAAGTTTAAATAGTATTTATAGATAAATAAAATGATAGCGGGGAATTTTTTTTTTTTTTTTTTTTTATTATTATTATTTTTTTAAATATACAGAGTAAGGAAGAGATCCGATGTGAAGAAAAATTAAAATGAATAGAATGAATAGAATTTTTAGCCACACATTTTAAATAAATGGAGAATTTTAAAATGAGATGCATCTAATTGTGTAGGTGCATCCAAATATGTGAGGTTTCTTTTAAGTTATCGCTTCTTCTCATTTTAACTTTTATTCTCATTTGATTCTCACTGCATAGTATCCTTTTTAGGCTTAAGGATTCAATCCTCTCACTTTTCAAGCATTTCTAAGGCGACCTTTAATAAAATTAATTAAGAAAGTTGTGTGTTATTTTTATGTGTGTTTGTTTTGATCGTTACACGATCGACTTAAACAAAAATCAAGTGATCGACATGTTCCACATCAAGGTGATCGACCGCATTTTTCAAGTGATCGACATGAAGATTGAGTCCACTGGGGCTAGCCTTAGAGGGCTCCAAATTTTCACACAAACCGAAAAGTGAAAGCCTCACTATTGTGAGGTGTTTTTTTGTTGTTCTTGTGTGTGACCGGCCATCCCAATAGTCTGGTGACGCGTGACTTTTCTTGCTTGCCAACCCTCACTCACTACCAATACGGGTAGTCTAATCTAAAAAACCTATGATATATTTAGGATTGAGACCTTCTTAAGTTTGGATTAAAAATGACCGGTAATTCCTCTAATAATTCTTTTTTTGTGTCTTAGAAGTCTCATTATTTTTTTATGAATAAATGAGAAAAGTTCAATATAGAACTCATATTTGTCACAGAACCGATCAACCAATCATAGCCACTCATTTCTTTTATTAAAATATATTCACATTTTTTTTAAAAATTAAATATCTCACAAACCGTTAATCAAAAAATCATACCATCTCGACGAGAATTAAATTATCTTTCTATAGATATGCATTGTTATATACTTTCGACGAACTTTTTATAAAATTTGTTAGAAAATCACATGATTGTAAAAATCACGATTTGAAATCACATGTGATTTTTTTAAATTAAAAAACTTCGTGAAAGTATATAACAATGATATCTATAGAAAGATAATTTAATTCCGTATTGGTATATTTTTTGTACTTAGATTTCCTTACAAGATATGTTGTTTTAAAAAAAGATGGAAAATAATTTTTATTAATTTAGATCAACTTACATTGGTTATTATGAGTTGATCTTTACTACCGGTTTACTTAAATATTATAAAAATTATGGCAAAAAAGGGTAAATGCTGCTAAGCTACCGTGAGTAGTTAAAGGAATTAATCGTATTTTTTTTTTTACATTAAGTTTGTAAATTTTTATTTGTTTTAATGTCACGAAAATTTCATTTTTTTTTACTTAAGTTTGTAATATCGTATTTAAGTCACAAACATTTTTGCCACTAAAGTGGTTAAAGGAACTAGCAAGTAAATGAGTATTCTTGTATTTGAGGAAATTATTTTACATATCAAAAAAATTATCACATATCAAGTGACTCATTCCCACCATTAATTTAGAAATAAATCAATTATTGAGATTAAAACAATTATAATATTTCACATATTTTTTATAATTTAAATATCTCATAAACTGTTAATCATTAGACAAAACAAATTATGAGCACGACCAACATTTAATTATCTTTCTATATACAAACACTGTGATACACTTTTGGCAAACCTTTTTTCCGTTGTTTTCACGTTTTTTTTTTTTTTTTCGTCTTTTTTCTTCGTTGTTGAAACATGCATGAGAAATCACGTGTGATTAGACACTAATTTGAATATTATAATAAAATCACATGTGATATTAGTATTAAATCACATATGATATGTAATAAAATCATATGTGATTTAACACCAGTATCACATATGATTTTATTAGTAAATTCAAATTAATGTTTAATCACATATGATTTCTTCATGCAAGCTTCTTAAAAAAGTAAAAATAAAAAAATAATAATAAATAAAAAAATTTGTCGAAAATATATCAAAGCGCCCGTCCACTGAAAGATAATTAAATGCTCTGTGGTATATATTTTTTTTCGCTTAATGATTAGCGGTTTAAAAGATATTAATATTTAAAAATAAAATAAAATGAGTTTTTTTTTAATGTTGGTTTAATCTCATCCATTAGATTAAATGATAATGAATAATGAAAATTAGTCCTTTGATATTCAAATAAAATTTGGTATGTAAATGACCTTAAATCCTCGTATTTTTATAAAATCAGTTTGAATAATTTTTTACTATAGTTTACCAATCAAATAGCTCTATAAACCGAACCATTTAACTAGTTTAATTATATTCAGTTAAATAATTTTTTTCCTTAAATACCATGCTTAAGAATTTGAAAACAAAAACATTCATTTACAACATCTTTATATGGTTTTGATGTGTTAACTTTTTCATAGGTTGTTATAGTTAATCTTAGGGGTGTTTGTTTCGGCTTATATATGAGCTTATTAGCTTATATGAGTTCGGCTTATATAACATAAGCCATAATTTTGTGGCTTATTTTGATACTTATGGGCTTATATAACATTGATTGCGAATGTTATATAAGTCTGTAAATGTTAATATAAGCCACAAAATTGCAGCTTATGTTATATAAGTCAAACACGGCTTAAGATATATAAGTTTAAACAAACACCCCTTAAAGTTATATATCATATGCAATTCATGTGTAATGGGTTAAAAACCTGTTAAAAAGGTTAAAATGGCAAGTTGGGTATCACTTTCTAATGTCTGAAGTATCAGAGTTAGTTAATCAGTTCGTACCTATTGCAGCAACTTCAAAAGACATAAGCACATCCTAACACTATCTTCTATAGCCCACTAGTATATTACAGCTGAATATTCCATTTCTGATATTTAATTTTACACTCCCTAAGCAAATGTAAATTTGGTTCTGCATTTGGAGCTGTATTTCTTTGACACCATCTAATTGTACATGATACATGTAGTCACAACAGCTGCCGGTGTGTGAGGTTATGTAAGCTTTATTCATCATGTATAAGATCTCAAACTGGTTGCATTTTACAGGTTTGACTGGGAGAGGACATGCTCATTATGTAGAGCACTTGTTAAACCAGCAGATATCAAATCATATAGTAATGGATCAACAAGTCTCTTTTTCCAGTTCTTATATACTACTAAACACTTGTTGATCATGTACAGCTCTTACACAGCCCTAGCTCTGGTGAGTAACAATGGATTTATCTCATCAATACCTCTGTTTCATAATTCAATGGTTACATGTCTTCTTCTAGGCTTGCTATGCAAACTAAATGCAGGATGTTATTTGCAACTTTGAGTTCATTGATGTTGTTGCTCAAAATGTTGTGGCTCAGAATGTTGTTGCTTTGAGTTCATTGATGCTACCTGCAACTTTCAGCTCATAAGGTGGTTGGGTGGTATGATAGTGGTTGTGGTGGTGGTTTTGTTGTGATGTCGTGGTGGGAGGGGGTGTTTGTTAGTTGATGGTGATTATTTGAAGATTTACCACACCGGAATTCACCACAAGGAGACCCACGACAGGGAGTATACAAGTTTTGGATGGTGGTGGCAGGCGGCGGATGGTGGCGGCATGCGTGGACGGTGGCTGCATGGATTAGTTTAAGTTTATAGCCACAAGGAATAAATGTGTAAATTATTTGAGCCACATGGAATTTTTATTTAATTGACTGAAGGATGAATGGTGTAATTGTTTAGAGGCACAGGACGATTATGTAAATTTATGTAATTAACTCTTGATTAGATCATGCCACGCCGATTTATGGCTACAATAGGAAGATTAAGAAAATATTTGACTACTTTGAAAAGAAAAAAAAAAGTTGAATGCCTACAAAAAGAAAACGTAGCAAGTTGGATGCCTTTTTAGATCATTTTCCTTTTATTTTACTGTAATTTAAATAATACGATAGACTTTATGCATTAACATATGATCAAATACATGAAAAATAAGCCGAAGAAATCTATAGTTCCAACATCTATAATTAACGAAAGCTCAAACGGAAAACCAACATTTAGTACCATGGATGGAGGATCTATAGGGCAAGGGTGGGCCTTGACCCTCCAAAAGATTTTGTATTTAGGGTAATTTGTTTATAAAGCTAGTGCAAAAAATAATTATCTAATCATTTGACCCCCCATTAAAATAAGTTAATTATACTTTGGGCCCTTCAAAAAAATGATTCAAGTGTTGGGATTTTAGAATCTAGTTAACCAAGTAATGCAACGAGTACGCAGCGGAATATAGATCTAGTTTGTGCAATTAGGTTAACACGTATTTAACAAACAATTAATAATAAAAGGTCAATAAGAAAACTAACCTTTGGCGACAATTGAACGCAAGTGAACGAATAAGAAAACCAAAGAAACCTAAAGTATCTAAAATGGATACCTCTACGAGTATCACACACAAACACGTAAACAAATACGTTCGATAAGAGCTAGTCGAGAACGTATGCACAATCAACCCCTTGAATAATCACTTGAATATCACGAACAAGAAAACCCAAGAACACTTCTTTCTTCACTGCCCGAGATCCTGCTGTCCAAGAACAGCTTTCCACCTTCAACCGATATAGGACATAACAGTCCGATATCCTACCGTTTGTTGTCCGAGAACCCTAAGACAGAAACTCACCAACTTGCTGCCAAATCTTTTCGACCAAGAAATATTGGAACAAGAACACAGAAAACAATCAATCACTAAAACCACTTGGATTCATAACGAGTGCAAGGTTTTAGGGTGTAGCAAAACCCTAATCGGTTCTTGATGATCCGATTGGGTATGTAGAGTAAACCGGTTGTTTGGATGAGTTTAGGGATATGCAAAAATCGTTGGAATGGATGTGGGGATGTGTTTGTTTATATAAGGATACAAGCCGACCCATACATGGGCCTTTTGCTTGATCGACAAGCAACAAATACCCACCCCATTGTATGCCCAATCGTTTGGAATAAGCTAGGCCCAAGGCAACTCCAAACCGACCCAAGTCCATCCAAAAAACTGTCCATGGGTCGTCCATAGTGATCGGGTCAAGTACATGCATAAACGGGTATACGTATTCAAGATTTATACGTTCGTCACGTATTCTCGTGTTTAACGTGTGCGCCCCAATAGGCTCACACACTTCTAGTCGTTTACGTGTGTTTTAAACTTCCACAAACCAGCTACGTCCTTTGCATTCACTATAGTGTACTTGCTTATGAGCATCCATATCAACTATTACCGTGTATGAAACAAGAAATATGTATCTTTATATCACAGTAAATACTAAAGAAATCGTTGAGTTTAATTGAAAATTCAAAAAGTGTTTATATGTTTATCGAAGCAACTTTAGAAATTTTATTAAAAATATGTGTTATGCACTTAAAGGAATCTTAAGGAGAAAAAACGTAGCCGACTGCGCATTTTCTATCAATAAAATATAGGACCACTAAGCTTGATCAAATTACACTTCCTTGACGTTGCTTTATGTGGGGGAATTGCATATATATCCCTCCAAAGGTGAATAATTCCATATATATCCTTCTTACAAGTTTTTTATGCACATAGTACAATGAATTTTATGCATGCAAATGATATATATGCAATTTTGCATCTTTGGAGAGATATATATGCAAATGAATTTGAACACAGTAGTTTTTCACACTTTACAATCATTTTTTGTAAAAAGGAGAGTCGGGTTAGCCGGAGATGGCGAAACATTTTTTGGCCATGTGCAAGATTTTTTCTGGTCATATGTAATGTAACGTCTTTTGGTCTCATGTATAATGTGTAAAACGGAGACATATATCGTGTTCAAAAAATAAAAACAGTTTTTGAGAGTTGTGAGAAATTTACATGCCAAAAAGTGGCTTTAAATAACAACCAAAACACCAAGCCAATGTCTGCTAGCGCACCAAGTGCATCTTTTGCCTTGTAAAATATAGCCTTTGGATCTTGTTAAACCCTCATTTACCACAGGTTTTACTAACTGTATTTTAAAACTTTGGAAAAATGTTGCTTTAGTCCAACTTAACTATCAAAAGCTTTAAACATGAATATGATATTTGCTACCAGTACCTTTTTTTAGGGGAAAACAAGGTTGCAACTTTTACATTTGGAAGTAACTAGTCAAATGGGTTTAACCATAGTTTGTGTCAGAAAATGGTGCAAGTATTCTTATCAATTGCAAGATGTCTTGAAGCTTTTATCGTTAATTGAGATTGAGGTAGAATACAAATGTTGGAGTTACCCAACTAACAATTAGCTAGTCATTTTTGTTCATACCAAGGCTTTGAGTATTTATGCAAATATTAAGTGTTCTTGTGCTTTGAGTATCTAAGAACAAATTAAGTGTTCTTATTAATACTAAGTGCTCTTTGTGCACAAGATTCCACTAACAACTTATGCACAAATGTGGATATTATTTGTTTGGTGTAACAAAGTACTCCGGATCAGAAATGTTTAACAAAAGGTTTTGCTAACATAGCCTATAGGGTAATAGTTAAGCATTCTATAAATACATAATGTACACTTAATGAGCTCATATATTCTATAATTATACACATGCACTTATTTTAAACATAAAAAGTGATGCTAAAAAAAGTTTTGTTGTTCATTAATTGTTGTTTTCTTATTTATGAAATGCTTAACCAAATAAGGAGGTTGTTAGACCAATCTAAAACACCTTTCATCCTTTACCATATCTAGAAGGTCCAAACTAACACCAATTCATCATATATGGTTTACTTGCATGTAGAGCATCCACTATAAAAGGTTCAAGAATAAGTTTATAATTGTTGAAAAAGTTTATGTTTCATTTTAACTATAGTGAACTTTTATTTCATGTCTATGTGGCATGCAAAAATGTTAAACCTTAGACCTCTTCATAATTTTAAGATATTTAATGTATATATTATGTGAAACAATTACAAAGTTTTAAAATATTTGTACCATAATAGAGATAGGTTTATTAACACAAGAGGTTTCTAAAATATTGATGTGATATGAAATATTAATTTTTTAAAGTTTTATAAATATTAATCATAGTGGATGCCCTTAGTTAAAACACTTGTTCATATAGTTACACTTACCTAAAATACCTAAACACTTGTATACAAATCTAGGCGGTGGTTAAAAATGTCTTGAGTTGCAGCTGGTTAATAAAAAGTACAACTCGATAATACAAGGAAAATTTTTAACGTAGCGCCATAGGGGAACCTAGCGTGAGCAGAGCCAGCGACCAAGTAGATAGCTAGTACAAAATACTAAATGATTATACGGTTTATACTAATAGCCTTATGGGAAGAGATCTAGTGAATAAGAAGAATGAGAAGAAATTTGAGCCACATATTTCAGATGAGGAGGAGAAATTTAAAGGGAGATGCATCTATTACTTTAGATGCATCTGAAATATGCGGCTGTGATTTCTTCTCATCATTCTCATTTTAATTTTACTTCTCATTTGATCCTTACTCGTAGCCTTATATATCATATGCAAACCTACAATTAAAGGTAGGGTTAATTTCATATATCCCCAATTTAAACCCTTAAATGTCATATTTACCCAACAAAAACTCATAATATCATACGGAGTATATACCCAATTTAAACACAAAATTTGTCATATCTACCCATTTTACAAATTTATACTTTTAATTATTTTTAAAAGCTTAAAAATATCAATTTGAAATGTATAGACAATTTTACCCCTCTAAATAATCAATAGTATGCACAATATGGATGCTACGTTAGTGCTTTCTTGTAGTTAGATAGCAGGCCTTTCCATGTGGAATTTAATAGAAAATCAAAATGATAACTTCAAACGATCCTAACTTTATTTTTCCTATTATGCCATAAGTCACCATGAATCAATGTGTTTCGTTTCACACCATTACTGTTATAAAAACAGGTTGATTGAATGTGTAAATTTCATAAAGCATTTTGAACTAGATAAGCAATCAATTTATTCTGAAAGTGAAGAGATGTCTCAATTAGGAACATTAATCGGTAATGTAGAAGTCAGTTCGAGTGTGGATGTGTTACATGATTTCTTGAAGTACAAACCAAATGATATTGCTACCATTTTCCATGATTTCGTAAATGTTTGTGATCCATCAATTGCTGTAACTATATTCATGGTATGTATATATGTTTCTTGTTTAGTATTTCCTTAACTGCAAATTCTCACACACCCATGTACATTAACATCAGGATAGAACTCATAAACTGTAAATACTCGTACACATCTTGTATCACTTCTATGTTTGCATGACCGTCTCACTCAAACATAAATGTTTGTTAGCAGTTAAAGATATGTTTGTATGAAGGGTATAATGGGTATTTAATAATGTGAATTGAGTTTTGATTGGTTTAGTAATAAAATGGGTAGATATGACAAATTTTGTGTTTAAATTGGGTATAATGGTATTATGGGTTTTGTTTGGGTAAATATGACCTTTCGAGGTTTAAATTGGGGATATATTAAATTACCATTAAAGGTAAAACGTCGCTTGAGGCTAAAATGAGCCGTTTGAAAATGTGACGGTGGTGTTTGTTTTTTAAGAGGTTCGAATCGAATCAACCGCACATCGAATCTGAATCAGGCGTAAATGTCCGATCGACCGCATCTTAACGGAAAAAAACTCATGTTTGAACCGCACATTTGCTTGCTCGTACTAATTTTTTTGGTTATTTTAGTGTCAACAAGAGGCATTAAGACACATCTCTCAAGTCTAGACCATTAAGATCTTATTGCCTCTCGATCGCTGCCTGAACGGAAAACAAACGGTCTGAACGGCCAAAATATCGACCGCGTCTGAACGGTTCAGTGAGAGGTTGTTAAGAGGTTTTTTAAAAACAAACACCCCAAAAACTTCATATATTTTGGTGCTACCATCTCGCGGCGTACCAAGGTGCGCCAGTCCACGCTTCAGATCTCCCCGATTATTTTTTTTTTTTTTCGATTGAGCTACCCTAACGTTTTAAATGCCTCATTTTATACTTTTATCATCCTCAAAATAAAAAAGAAATATTTATATTAAATATGTGTATATTTGGAATAACAAAGGCATTTTAGCTTCAATTCTCCTTTTTTTTTCTTTTCTTTTCGACTTGGAACATAAAGTTCAAAACTAAATGTTTAGCTCTTCTTATTATATTTTCACATAATTTTCATTTTAAACTATGGAACGGATGTATAGCTAAGAAAATTCTGATGAAACAAATAAATTCGAATAATAAATATAAATATGTAAATTAGGTTTTTTTTATTTTATTTATTTATTTATTTTATACAAAAAGATGAATTATATTAATAAACATAATGTGACTTACAACAATGAGAAAAGAGAATAGAAATACCCATTCTCTAAAACAAACCAAACTGAAATACTACAAACAAGACAAAACAACTCAGACAATCACTACTATCTTGGACACAAAAGTAAACATATCGATAGACAAACAAACTTCACTTCTCAGCAGGCAATTTATCACCAAATTGTAGATAAGAAAACAACTTCAATCCACCTTTATTGCACCTACCATCTAACTACATTTCTCACTTACCCACCAAGACCATTCAACCCGCATCCACCATAGTCAAGGTAGGAAGAGGTTAGTGGCTTCGTTAGGAACCCGTAACCCCTCCAATTCAAGGGCTCTGCCAGTTATGCTACATTTCCATCTCTAGAATGGCTTCACACAACTAGGAACACACTCCTTGAATGAGGACCATCCAAAACCTCGTGTGGGAATGTAAAGAATGGACCATGAAGTTTCATCTTTCACAACTCTCAATTCCATTCTACTTACATTCTCCTCCTTGGCCATTTACCCTCCACAAAGGATGGCCCTACTTTATGGTACATCTAAACTGAATTAGACAACCTTAAAACAATTCCTTCCCTAGGCCAAATTGATCAAGCATATGAGGGACATGTGAGTACAGTCATACCAAAAAGACTCCAAGGTACAAGGTATCATCACATTGCAATGACCGAAATTGGGACTTTAGATCAAGAACCAAGCCCACAGAGTTAGCAATGACAGCAGTCCTAAACACTCCTATTATTATCAGACCAAGAGTATAATGAGTTAAATCTCCCAAACTCATACTACTAACCATCTCGAAACTCAGACAAAACTCCACAAGAAATGCACTATACAATGTCCCATTGGTTATAGACTACTAAATTGTGACAAAGCATAAGAAACCAATATCCAACTGTTTCAAACAGTCCTATACACAACCTCTTAAGCATACACGTGAGCACATAACAACACATCATTCGTACAACACCATACTATAACCTATATCATTGAATAATTTTGAGTTGCACATCCCGTTCTTTAGCCATTGCTTTGACTTGAATGGAAATTTATACTTTGATGCTTAATAAATGAAGTTTGACATTGTCTACAACTTCTTTAAAGATTGTCCTAGAGTCCTTCCTTATATGAGTGAACAGTCTACGCTTTTCTCTCCGATGAAATAAACACTTGTAGATAGAACCTTTTCCTGACCACACTCTTGATATTATTATTAAAGAGCATTTCAAGAAATTTCCCAATGACGTTCCTCCATTCATTGTCTACACCATTAATTTTCATTCTATCTTTCATACTTGACCGTGCCTCCTTTGAGTAGTCACAGTTGAAAAAAAGATGGTTATGAGAATCATTACACTTAAAACACAAAGGGCACAACATATTAGCATTTGGGTTCCATTTTATCAACTTGTCTTGGGTTTGAAGTCTTTCATTGATAGCAAGCCAGAGGATAAAAGAATGTCTTGAAACACCCTGTGAATACCATACCAAATTAAACCATTTGACCTTTTGTCCTTTAATTCTCATATCTTCCCATACTGGTTTAATACTAAACTTAGTAATATCTCCATTGCCTTTTTCCCACTTCACTTTATCAGCAACATTTACCTTCACTTCTGGAACAGCTATGGTTAACAATTGAGGTAAAGCTTGACACCACCCATTAGGTTATTGCCACCTACCTTCATTAATCATATCTCGCCATCTGTGATATCATTCCCCATCCTTGCAACATATCTATAGGATGTTGGCACAATGTTTCCTACCAAATCATGAACACCCCATCGTCATACCACAGAAGTACTTCTTCCATCATCGATTTTATGGATAACATGGGTCCGATTTTATCTTTCAAACCTATGAGAACCAGCCAAATCCAACTGTCATTCTTCTCATACTTAGCTTCCCAGATGGGCAATATGTAAATTAGTTGTACCAAGTTATATTAATTAATCCCCGATGGGCAATTTAAAGGTAAAATATTGAGAATCGAATCATAAATATAAATATGTATATTAGTTATACCAAGTTATATTAACTTACCCTCAACGGGTAACTTAGTGGTAAAACATTGAGAAGTCCTAATAAGATGTTTCAAGTTCAAATTTCATAGATGCAATTTCTTAGACTGCTCCCAGCTCCCAGAATCGTGAGGAAGCAAGGCCACGCATGAGGCTTATTGGGAGCAACTAAGTGACGCGTTAAGAGAGAAGAAAAATTGCAACCAAAGGTGACCGATTCACCAAATAGGACTGTTTACCAAGTGGGTCCCTTTTAATGTTTATATTATTAATTACAACGTATTTGGTATGTGAATGTGTGTGAGGTATTTAATGAGGAAGCAAGGCCATGCATGAGGCTTATTGGGAGCAACTAAGTAACACGTGAAGAGAAGAAAAAATTGCAACCAAAGGTGACTGACTCACCAAATAAGACTCTTTACCAAGTGGGTCCCCTTTAATGTTTATATTATTAATTACTACGTATTTGGTTCGTGAATGTGTGTGAGGTATTTAGTGAGGGTATGTTTGCATAAAAGTGACGATTTTAATGAAAGGAGATGGAGTGATGACTGTTGGGGGTGAAAAGTGAAAGAAAGTGAATGAAGAGAAAAGGCTAATGTGACGCTTAGGTGGAAGGTGAAGTTGTGTGACTGCCAGGAGTAGTCTTAAGGCCACTCATCGATGTACATTCTATTTTAAATATAAACATTTTTTAAATGTTTAGTGCTCACCAAATACAAACATTCAACAAAAATGGCAAAAATAGTACATGTGGTTTATTGATGATTACAAACATAGTCCTTGAAATTATGCAAACAAGGTCCTTACCATTTACTCCTGATTATATAAACAATCTCGCTTAAGTTTAAGGACTGCTCCTGTAACAAAAAGTTACATAAATGTCCTTTCGGTTTTCGTGTGTTGCAAAAAGAGTCCCTAAACTTGCAAAAAATGTCTCTCTCATTACTTGTGGTTACATAAACAGTTCATAGGTTAATCTAGGGATTATTTGTGTGACAAACACTTGTGAGTACAAACACAATCCTTAAGTTAAATTTGGGTACCGTTTGTGTACCAAAACATCACATAAATAGTTCCTGTAGTTACTTACCGATTTATGAAATGATCCTTGAGTTAAAATTAGGAAATGTTTGTGTAATGAAGAAAATTTCACGTAAAATCTCGTATCCCCGTCCAGGTTACCCACAATTGTGAAAAGCTGGTAGATTACAAGGGTCGTATTACTACGGCCGTTTAGTCATGCGTTTAGGAGAGAAAAATTGATGTGACAAATTGATCTGGTCATTTATTAGGTCGTCATTACTATTAGTCTTAGAACTTATAGTGGCCAAATTATTAAAAACCAAAAGGCAATAGTCTAAAAATGAAATATGTTGCTAGTTGCATGACTAAAAAGCTAACTTTTTGCCTTTCTATATTACAACTTTCAAGTTGTAAATTGCTTACCCATCGAACATCCCACACACACCAACATTTTTTTTTCATTTCTTTATTTTCTCGCCTACTTTTAAATAAAACCCCATTATTTTAAGTATTTGGATCTTACATCACCCATTTTTATAATTTTGCTAAAACAATAGAATATTATTTTTCATATATTGCATCGTCATCTTACTTGATAAATAAACTTGAATCTTTATCTTTGGTATCTTTTTTTTCTCTCTCTCTCTAGAGCAAGTAGTTGACTATCCTCCAAGATTCCCTAGAGAAGTTTACAAGAACACTTTCATATGTATGATTATTACAAGGTATGTCTTTATATATGTTCTGATAATATCTATGTTTCAAAACACTTTTTAAGGTATGTTCTATGTGTTTCTGCATATGAAATACCCCACATGAAGATGATATCTTTCAAAAAAAGTTTATAAGGGTATTTTAGGAATTTAGTTTTGTTAAGATAAGAATGTGTTAAACTCATATATGGAATATTCAAGAATCTTGTTTTCATAATCTTTTTTTTTTCTTGATCCTTTTTTTTTAATTTGGTGATGGTTAAGTTTGCAAGTGGAAGCATGGGGTACAATCTTGTGAAATCTGTAAGAAATAACAAGTTTTGTTTGTTTGTGTGTTTGTATTTGTTTGTTTTACACTATTTACCTTTTAAATGGAATATTTAAGTTTAGTTGCAAATATAGGTTAGGTTTGTAAGTTGTTATGATGAGTTTGACTAGTTCATGTTGATAGAATCTTTATTTGATTTGCCAAGCATATAATCTTTTGCACTTTTTCACTGTTGATTTAATTTTATATTTGTGTGGTTTTTAATCTTTTGACTTTTTCATATTTTTGGGTTCAAATATGAAAAATAAAGTTGTGAGTTTGGATTAAATTTGTTGAGTTAGAGTGCAAGATTGGCTTTTGGATCAAGTCTTAGATTGCTATTTTTAGATTGCTATTGTGGGATTTTCAGTGTAGCTTAGTGATAGTATTGGTTTTTCGTTTATTCTAATTCGTCTGATTTTCGTATATGTAATGTTCTTGTTCTATTTTTCCCTTAACTTTGACAGATTTTGATTGTGGTATAAGTATAAACAATAAAGCCCCAAGTTTTAGATAACATTTCTGGGAAGACGATTACAAGATTAGACCCGGTGATAGAGCCCACAAGAGGCTAGCAGGTACCGTCTCCAAGAAAGTTACTGCCTTAGTTATGATTTTTTCCTTCTGTTATCATCAATTAGTATAATTTTTCTTTCTGTTTTCTCATTTTTGACAGATTTTGCTTATGATAAAAAAAGTTGCAACTTTTTAGATAAAGTTTGTGTGGGATTGAGTACAAGAGTAGAGCTATGGATGATGGTGTGTTTTCTCCGAATAACATGTTTGGAAATCCAGCCGATTCCATGATGGATTTTGAATACATGGATGAACTCTTTGTAGATGGATGTTGGTTACAAGCTACAGATGGATCCGAATACATAAACAACAATAACATTAATAATCCCATTTTCGATACTCAGTTTATATGGCCTCCATTCGATTTCAACAACATTGATCGTGTGCCTGAAGATGTTCAAGAAGAAAGGGCAAAATCGTCATTTCTCAAGAATCTTTCGGTTAGTCAAAGTCAAACTGAAGATTTGTCAAAATCCCTTGTGAGTAATTCGTTCGGATTTCCTAATCAATCAGAAAACTTTCTTGAAAGTTCTGAGACGAGCCGAAGATGGTGGATCCCACCAAGTGTAAACATCGGGGTGAAAGAAAGATTAATCTGCGCGATCGAGAATATAAAACATTCGGCACTAAACAAAAACACGCTTATTCAAATATGGTTACCGGAAAACCGAGGAGGAAAAAAAGTTTTGAGTACAAGTGATAAACTTTTTTCACTTGGTCCGGATTGCCCACAACTTTCTAATTATAGACACATATCTGAAAACTATACCTTTCCTGCCGAAAGTGATTCTAAGGATATTGTTGGATTACCCGGGAGGGTATATATGGGCAAAGTGCCAGAATGGACTCCTGATGTTCGGTTTTTTAAAGATGACGAGTACCCGAGAGTTACTTATGCTCAGCAGTATGATGTTCGTGGAAGTGTTGCTGTCCCGATTTTTGATCAGAATAGTCAAAGCTGTCTTGGTGTTATTGAGGTTGTTATGACTACACAAAAGAATAATTATACTCCCGAGATTGAAGGTGTTTGTAAAGCTCTTGAGGTAAAATTTTCCTTCTAATTTGTCATTGTAATTACGTTAGTTTTTTTATTCCACTCTATAAGCTCGTTGTAATATGAAATTTTTCTGTCTGAAATTCAGAGATTGTAATGATCAAACTGTCAGATATTTGAGTGTTTGGCAATATATATTTATTGAAGTAACTAGTAATAGATAAAATGTCAAATAATAAAATCTGCGCGAAATAAGGAAAGACTATTGGGCAGAAGATAATTCTGTTCCCCAAAACCTATATCCAAACACCCCTTAAGCAAGTGACTAGTTAATTTAGATTCTCAGTGTGAGAATAATCACTCTGAGTTCTATCTGTTTATATGTCATGTTCCAGGGTTGATACGAATTATTGTTGAGAAATTACTAAACTTTTTGAAGTTTTTGATTTTTGGCAGGCGGTTGATCTCAGGAGTTCCGAGTCTTCCAGCTCTCAAAAATCCGAGGTAATATGTCAGTGATTACAACATTCAACAAAGGATACAAAATATGATTATTTTTTTTATTTTTGTTAACATTTAATCAATATATTGCCAGATGACCGATGGTTTATATCGAGCCGCATTACCTGAAATTCTGGAGATCCTAAAATCCGCTTGCAAAACTCACAACTTGCCATTGGCTCAAACATGGATTCCGTGTACACAACAAGGGAAGAAAGGCGGATGTCGGCATTCAGACACAAACTTAATACACTGTATATCAACTGTTGACCCCGCTTGCTACGTGCATGATCCGCGTTACAAAGATTTTCAAGAAGCTTGTTCCGAGCACCACTTGTTAAAAGGTCAAGGTGTCGTAGGTAGAGCCTTCAAGACAAACCAACCGTGTTATTTTCCTGATGTGAAATTGATGACAAAAACCGAAAATTAGTTATCGCACCATGCACGGATTTTCAATTTATGCGGGGTTGTGGCGATACGTCTTAGAAGCACTTTCACGGCTAATGTTGATTATGTTTTGGAGTTTTTCTTACCGGTTGATTGTACAGATGAAGAAGAGCAGAAGAGTTTGCTTAACTCGTTGTCGGTTATTATACAAAACGTTTGCCGGAGTTTAAGGATTGTCACGGACAAGGAATTGTTGGAAGAAGCTCCCGGCAGCGTAGAAATAGTGCCGAAAGTCGAAGAAATCTTGACGGACATCACCATGGATTTGATTAAACAAACAAATGAATCAGGCTCCGGTGAGGGTAGTTTGGTCACCGATAATGTTAAACGGCCTGAGAGACGTCGTGGTGGTTCCAAAACAGAGAAAACAATCACTTTGGAAATGCTTAGACAGTATTTTGCTGGGAGTTTGAAAGACGCTGCAAAACACCTCGGTGGTAAGCATTCTGTTAGATCCACTTTTTTTGCATTTGAATTAAATAAATTGACTATTTATAACTAACGCATTCATTATACAAAATAAACCAAAAAGTTGGACAAAATTCTAAAAAGTGTTTTCTATGCGATTATATTTGCAGTTTGTCCTACAACGTTGAAAAGGATATGCAGACAGCACGGGATACAACGGTGGCCTTCGCGAAAGATTAAAAAGGTTGGCCATTCATTACAAAAGATCCAGCTTGTCATGGACTCCGTTCATGGGGCCTCAGGTTCATTCCAGATCGAGTCTTTTTACTCGAACTTCCCAAATCTTGCTTGCCCTGATCCTAAAACAAATCCCAAGTTCCAACAATTAGTTGACTCAAAGCCCCTCGAGGGTGTCACAAAATTGTCAGTTTCACCTTCAAGCAGTCAAACTTCGAGTTCTGGTCAATCATCTTCCAGTGGGACCCACCCACCACATCCGCGCCGCCGACTGGTGAAGATATTGGTAGTGGTTCTTTGAAAAGAGCTCGTAGTGATGCCGAGCTTCATGTGTCACTTTATAGTCAAGATCAAGATCCAGAACGAGAACCAAAAGTTTTTCAAAGATCACATAGCCATAAATCGCTAACCGAGCTCCCCACAACACTACCCCCGAAAAATGGGAATAATGCTCGAGATGAAACTGTTCCGAGAGTTAAGATCACTTATGGTGAAGAAAAGGTACGTTTACGATTGCAAAAGGATTGGGGTTACAATCAATTACTAGTAGAAATTGCTAAGAGGTTTAGTATAAATGAGATCAGCCAGTTCCATCTCAAGTACTTTGATGATGATTCCGAATGGGTTCTTTTAACTTGTGATGCCGATTTAGAGGAATGCATCGAAGTGTATAGATCTTGTAATAGTGGGACCATTAAGCTCGCACTTTTCGAACCTCAACAAGTCGGTGGTAGTTTAGGTAGTAATGTGGCCTGGTAAAAGGCAGCTCTACTATACTTTTACAAAAGCTAGGTCAGTCACATGCACTTGTGACTAAAGACGTGTTTCCAACTGGTATGTATGTTATATAGGTTGATACGGGTTTTTTTGGTTAAACCCAAGAAGTAATCGGCTTAAAGATTCAGGTTACAATTCAAGAAGTTGCCTACACGTACGTCCAAAAACCATGGGTTTTAGTTTCTGCTTGATGGGTCGATACAAGATTTTCTAGCATAAACCATGGGTGTGCTCGATGTATACGACCAAAAACCAGATGGTTAAAATCAAGTAATCCTTGGTAGCAGCTGCAAAAAGTGTGGGGATCAAAGATTTGGTAATTTTGAATCTACATGTTGTGCCATATACATGTTTTTAAGTGTATAATAAGAGTTAGCTTTCTTGTACAAATTGAGTTTGTAATAGAGACTTTTATTATTTTATTTCATGTTGTAGTGAATTGTATTTGTAATTGTACATTGTTGTAGTTTGTTTTCGAAAAGCAATGATATGAAGTATACAAATTCTTCTACTTGATTGTTTATAAACGATACAAATGAAAGGCAATTGCATTTTGCATCCTCTATATGATACAGTATAATTTACAATATAAATACATACCAAAGGGCCTCTGGTCTAGCGGTATGGAGGTTTTACCCTCCTAGGCAAAGTCTCAAGTTCGAGTCTTGTTTAGGGCGATATGGGTTTCCTCCCGTGTGCGTAAAGGGAAGGGTGCCATTGCCTTCTGAAATTTGACCACCTGGTATGGGCACACTTTGCCTTCTGGGCTAGGAGCCATGTAGCCACAATTGCCGTTAAAAAAACAATATAAATACATATACAACATATTAAAAGACTAGACGGGTTTGACGGGTTTGACCTAATACGAAATATACTACACACTCAATAATAGTCCACTGAATTTAAATTTAAATTTGTATCATTTATTTATTTTTATTTTTTTCGCGCGTGAATATACAGTTTCAAGAGCAAAATATCGTATGTGGACACTATAGAAGTTCATAATGGAAGATGCACTATGGAAGTAGAAGTTACTATTTGTACCTATTTTGTACTTAAAAAGGCATAGGGTGCACAATGGATGTGCTATATGAGCAACTCGGCATCCACTAGCTAGAAGTCTACGTAAAATTCCATTTTAAGTCATTATAATTAAGGAAGGAGAATCTTCTGTAAATTGCTAAAACATGACTTTAGAAGTGGAACATCTAGTGTGTTTTTCATGAACCTCAGTGAAATAAGTGGACACAAAAGTTGATAATCCAAAGTAGGTAATAGTAGTAGATAGCATTTCGGTGTCGAGTTAATACAAGATAGATGGCTAAAACAGTAAGTTCCAAAAAAGAAAGATACAAAATCAAGAAATGGTGAGTGACTATTGTTTAATGCAAATTGCAAAGGACATTTTGTTTGTACGTAACAACAAGGAAACTTCACATAAATGGACCTACTACTTTTTTATCTTAGATGTGTCGTATTGAGGGACCTCATTGTGTGTTAATTCACGGCACAAAGAACGTGTGGTGTTCACATGACGGGAAGTGCCAAAACTAAAATATACGCTAACAAGGATTTTGTTTTTACATGATTTCGGTTGTATCTAGTATAGTAACATGTATTGGTCAATCTCCGGTCAAAGATTAGTACATACCTTGTATGTGTCACCTTTTGATATCATGAATCTCCAAAGGTGAAGAATGGTGGGATCACCCTGGTCCCATGCATCCTAAGGATGCCAACCGGACCCTCCCCCAAGGACCCGGCCTCAGCCTTTTGATATCATGAATATTACAAGATTAGCCGCTTAACAAAAAGAAAATGGTTTTTGTGAACCTTTCTATTAAAATGAAACAAAAGTTTGTGCCCCTTAAGCAGAAAAGAAACACTCCTTACCATGTTTATGTCGGAATATATTTATATCACAAATAAATGTATGACCGGAATATACGTGAGCTTATTGGGTCACACACGTTAACACGTAAAAACAATTAATGCAATTAATATATTAAAGTATTATATTAATTATCATTTCACAAAAAAAAGCCTTAACGATCGTTAACTAATATAGTTACTTAACCTCTTAGCAATAATGCCAACGAGGATTTTGTTTTTACATGATTTCTGTTGTATCTAATATAGTATCATGTATTGGTCAATCTCCAGTCACAGATTAGTACATACTCTAAGCTAATAAGTGCAAGGATAAAAATAAGCAAATGCTTGTTTTGCTCGCAAACCTAAGAACCCCTCGTTAACAAAGAGCACCTAGTAAAGTATGCGGCTTACCACCACTACAAAAGAGGTGGGTCACTGGAGATGGAATTGTCCAACATATCTCGCTAAGTTGATGCAAAGGAAGAAGAAGCAAGATGGTTCTATCAGTACTTTAGGTGTCTTCAATTATTATTTTTCCTTAATGATAAATCCTGTGTGTATGACACTGCTTGTGGTACTCACATTAGTATACTTTACATTTATTGGGATTCTTAGCTACAGTGAAAAAATACGTGGCCTCTTTTAGCCGCCATTTTGGGTGGATCCCCATTTTGTTAACCCGTCCGTTCTATTATTCATCCCTACTCACATTGCTCCTTTTCATCTTAGATCCGCATGGGTATATCTCCGGGGGGAAAACCCGGCGTGCCTTGATCCAGGGAAAAACTTTTGCGTGTTTGTACACCGGTTGGTGAGAGGGGTACAATGATCTGTACTATGAAAACAATATTTTTATCGGTTTTGTGGATCTTCGTTAGCCACATGCCTCTGGCTACAGTTGTGATTCTCTTTTGGTTCATATATTTTGTGTGTTTGGTAAATCTGACGGTGGCGATACCAATTTCAATTATTGATTATCAAAAACCCTAACTGCATATTTGCTAATTTTGGGGAAACGATTAAAGGTTGTAATTTCTTTTTCCTTTCTTTAGGGCTTATTTTACTTTATCTTTATGGTAGTTATGGTATGTTGTGTTTCGGTTCGGTTGTGGGCTATTTTAGGTTTATTTAGGGTTTGGTGTTTTTGCTTGCCATGTCTTAGATAAGGGTTACGTATGTCGATTATCAATCATCAAAAAATCTGATATGTGGCTTTTAGATTTTCAAAGATTGATACAGTTAGTCATGTTTTTCACTTTTCTTTTTTGCCTATTTTATCTGTTCTTCATGCTTTGTGGGCTATGTTGTCTTTACCTTTCATTGTTTTTTGAAGATTGGATACTACATGTGATGTTTTTCCTTCGCTTTCTGCCTAGGTTTGTTGTGGTCAGGGTTTAAGGTGGTTTTTTTAAATTTAAAGTTTGTATATCAGTTTATTGATCATAGAATTACGTCCTCCTTTAATAGTATGTCTTATGGTTAAACACTTTCTACGGATTAGATTTTCCTTAAATAGTATAACTTCTGAAAAGATTTTGTGGGTTTGCAATGCTTTCAGGTGTTGCTGTCGCGGAGTGGGTTTGCTGAGGTTGCATCAGTTTTAAACACTGTTGCTAACAAATCACACATTTTTGCCATAATTAACTTGGCCGGGAAATATGTTTTCGGTCGTAAGTTAAGTTGGCTGAAAAACATGGTTTGGCAGGGTAACCATATGGTTGCAGCCATGCTGTTGTCTTAGTGTGACCGCCATTTGGATAAACAAAGACGAGCCCCTGTGAGTGGGGATGAATTGAACGGGTTGGTTAACCTGATGGCCTTCCAGCCAAACAGGCCGGGTAAAAAAATAGCTATCCTTTATATTGATAGCTTAAGTGGGCCTGATGGTTGCAGCCATGCTGTTGTTCGAGTGCCAATCAAATTTGCCGCCCATGATCTTTTCTGCAAATTACCGTGATCGACCAGTGGTGCTAAATGCTGACCCTTTGTGTTCCTTTTTTGAGGCTGTGATGATTTGGGGTTTCTTTGATGAATGTGAGATCGCCCGTATCTTGACAGGGTAGCAGGCAACTGTTGCAGCTATGGCGAGCGTATCCTGTTTGCTCAGAGATTCTCCTGTCTGAGCTGCCTGCCCACAAATCAAAATGTGCAATTTTAGATTTGCTTGGGCCGAACACATAATAAAAGTGTTTGTTTAAGCCAACAGTCATGGCTGTATGCAGCTGGGTTTTTTGACGCATAATCTGCTGACACCTACAGTTAAGCGGCTGTTTGATATAATAGTTATCTGGTTTATTGGTTGCTTATTGCGCTTGCAATTAGTGGCTATTGGTATTCATTCTCATGGGTGGGGTGCCTTTGAAGAAGATGAGGTGCAGTGCATGTTGGCAGGCCAACCCAGCATGGTTGCGCCCACGGTTGATGTGCTCTTTTGCTTAACATGTTGTTTCTGTGGCTGTTTGACCCTGAAGCTGCTATAACTATGGCCATTGTTTTCAATACGTGGCTGCACCTGTGTTTGGATCATTATATTGTCGAATAATTTTTCTGGAGATATACCTGGTTGGATCTAAAAGGTAAACGACCCGTGCGAGCCATGCCTCAGGCAGCCAGAACAAATTCACCATCCTGGTGCTTTTATGACAGTGCTGTTGCGCCAATGAGGTATGACCATAATAGAAATTATGTTATGTGCTTTTGTTTCTGTCAGTTGGCCTTTTGCGTTGGGGTTGGTGAAATATGATTTTCTGAAACTTTCATTTCATTCTTGCAAATTACAGATAGAGGCAAGGCTCCCATGAATGTTGATTTCTGTGATTTCAGTTTTTGCCATTCGTGCAACGCTAAATCATCGACCTTTGTATTCCTTTTTCGAGGCTGTGATGAATTGGGGTTTATTCGGTAAACGTGAGATGGCGCGTATCTTGGCAGGGTGACAGGCAGCTGTTGCAGCCATGGCGGGTCTATCCTCTTTGCTTGAATATTCACCCATCTGAGCCGTGTGTCCAGCAGATTTCTGACACCTGGCTGAAAAAGCGAACCCAGCAAATGTAAAAGTACTAAAAGAGGCCACGTTTTTTTTACTGTAGCTGAGGATCCCCATTAATGTAAACTATACTAATATAATGTGCAAGTAACATATAGCATGTTATGAGGTTAATGACGCAATGATGATGGGTTTCTCCATTGAGCTGCTTCGTAAGCGCGCTTTAGCGCCCCCTGTTTGTTGGCATGGCAGCTGTGGAAAACTAGAAGGGGGGTTGAATAGTTTTACCAATTAAAACTTCCTTTTAATCTATTTAGATCGACTTATGTCAATCTATTTGGATGTGTGTGTTGGATGTTGATAAACAAGCATGTAAAGGTAAGTAATGAAAAGATTAGAGTAAGAAGCACAAAACCACAACGCAAGTATTTATAGTGGTTCGGCTACAAGGTCACCTTCCTTGCCCTACTCCACTCCCCGAGTCACCTACTCGCGAGTTCGTAATCACTACACCAATCTCCTTATGGCGGAGAAGCCTTCACAACGTCGCCTACTCTTTTTCGGTACTAGGCTAACCACCGGGTTCTTTCACTCCAAGGTGAACCACACCTACACAACGTCGCCTACCCTTTATAAGGTACTAGGCTAAGTACCTAGTTCTTTCACACCTTAGGTGAACTACACCTTCACAACGTCGCCTACCCTTTATTAGGTACTAGGCTAAGCACCTAGTTCCATTGCAATGGAGGAACTACTACCACACTACACCAACGACTAATCCCAAAGGAGATCTACTCCTTTACAACATCATCAAGGATATCAATATCCTTGGATCTAAAACTAGTCTATCTTGTACATCGAAACACACCATATCGAATGTACATCTAAGGCACCTTTCACTAATGCCTTTGACTAGATCTACAAGACACCTTTCACTAATGTCTTGTGTCTTCACTTCTAAGCACCTTTCACTAATGCTTCTTTGTCTTGACTTCTAAGCACCTTTCACTAATGCTTCCTAGTCTTGATTTCCAAGCACCTACCACAAGTGCTTTATCCTATAGACGATAGATACCCTTCACTAATATCTTCGTCTTGACTCTTAAGACATCTTTCACTAATGTCTTCAACACTACACTTCTTTGAAGAAAGAAGGGAATCATCAACAAGAAGACTTCAGTAGCCTTGATGATTAGGAAGCATGGAAACTCATGGACTTGAGCTTGCTCGACTTCAAAGGTGGTGATCTTGCCTTTAAGAGGAACCTAAAAGATCACACAAAAACAAAACTACAAACATAGATCTCTTGGATCTAAGGTTAGTGAGATTTAACTCAGGGGAGAAAGTATATTGAAAGGGGGTGAGAAACAATGAAGAAATGGCTCACTATTTATAGAGGAAAAACCTCTATTGTTCCCCGGATCCCACGGATCCCTACCACAAGGGATCCGGCTAGCACAAAGCTAGGGATCCGTGGTCCGCTCCTCTTTGCCCATGGGTATTTTTGGTTATGGGTCATGGGTCATGGGTTATGGGTTGATCCATGGTTTTCTTTCTAGATACAATGAACTTGGTTAAGTGGTATATATAAAACAATGGGTTGTGGGTCAAAACATTTGCTAGTATTTTACCCATTTAGTATATACTTGTATTTACCCATTTTAGCATATACTTAGTTTTTACCCATTTTAGCATACTTAGTTTAAGTATATGTTTAACCCAATATGTAAACACTAGTTGTTGTACATATTTATCTAAATCATAAAAACACTTATACTTGTTTTAGTGTTTTATGTGAAAGTGTAAGTGTGTTAGAAAACTATTAGTCCAAACCATTTACGTATTTTATTTGTTTCGTTAAAATGATTTTACTTTTGGTATCGACAAAACATTAGAAGATCGTAAAATATAAATAAACGTTTTTACGGCTTATTTGTATTAACAATCTCCCCCTTTTTGTTGATGACAAAACATAAAATTATTTTAAGGAAAAAACTAAAATTCGTAAAAATTTGAATTTGTAGTTTTTACTTTCTTCTCCCCCTTTTTGTCGAAACAAAAAGTGTTTGAAGGAAGGCAACACATTGGTTTTAAGAAAAACATGTGAAAGAAATAGAGAGCAAATAACGGGAAAGGATCTCGTCTTTTACTCCCCCTTGACGAGTCCATCCCTATGTAAGGGCGTCAAATAAATGATACTAATCTAGTTTGTTTGCAAATAAGTTTGCAAAAGATATCGTCTACGAGACGAATGTGCTCCCCCTTGATTATTGCAAAGGGATGTCACGAAATGTAAACCTAGTATTGCAAGTACTTTGCAATGTATTGCTTTGACATAAAGCTCCCCCTAGCTTTAGGATGTCAAAGTCTTCATATGTAAATTGAATAACTACAAAACAAAGGTTAGAAAGCAAGTATAATTCACAATTTCCTGCAAATGTTATCCAAGTTAGTAGAAAGAAAGCTTTCTGTTTCACGGATCCCGCGGTTCCCTCCTAGTAGGGATCCGTCTAGGCAAATCTGAGGGATCCGTCTGGCTGATGAATAAAGTCAGTAAAGATTGGTATAACAAGAAATGTTAATACTAAAAAGAGATATGGATTATATAGTATACTCACATACTCATAAATATAGCAAGTAGCATGTAATTCCATTTAATAAACAAGAGTTATGATATACATGACTCGAAAAACAAGACAATAGACAATACATGCCTAGGAATTTCTAGATCACTTAACGCTTGAAGCTAAGACACCACTATAATCTTCTAGCTCAAGTTTTGTTTAGGTTTAATCTCGTCGAAACGTTCGAGGAGATGATAGAACATGAAACGTTGGTCTTCTCGTACTTCATGTATCAAACTTTCAACATGTTGATAATGATAGCAATCTTTGTCATGGCTAGGTAGTGGTGGTGTATGAAATGAAATGGCTTGATTCAAAGGATCAAGTGAAGCGGCTTGTGGAGCTTTAAACGATGGAGGGATTGGTGGAGGTGCATTTAAAAATGACTCAACCAAGAATGATGGTGGTGGTAGAGAAGTGTCAACTTCCATATGGTCGGGTGGTTGATTTTGATGATTTGTCATAATCCAAATGGGATTATATGATGAAAACGCCGAGAAGGAAGCCGGAGCAAGTGTTGACTCAACACCTTGATTTTGAACCATTATTCCTCCTAATGAGGAGAATGTTGTCGGTGGAAGCGGATGAGACGGCCTAGGAGGCAAGTCCTCTAAATTGTAGAGGTGTGGTGATGATAGTGGGGATGTAAATGAAATAGCTCTAGGAACCAATGGTGATGGTTTGGTGGAGATGACATTGTTTGGCCTAGGAGGTATGGTGGTGTTTGGCATAGATAGTTTTGTGGGTACTATCCTTTTAGGAATTGGTTTGATTGGATGATGAAGAGTTCTATCATTTGTTGGTTTGATGGGAGATGATTCGGTTGAGGAAATTTCGTGTATAACATGAGCTCTTTTCATGGGTGGTTCTTTGGTGGATAAGTTACTACTTGGGGTTTTCCTCATGATGAGATGATTTCAAGAGTTTGCAAGAGCTGAAATTTAGGATGAAAGTGATGACTATTGAGGTCCTAATAAGGTGGTTTATAAACTAAGAGATTTGGCAAGTGCATTTAAGCTTCAAGCCACTAGGATTCATTGGAATGTGATGATTGACATGCACAAGAGTCAACTTCAGAGGTTGCACTGATCTAGGAACTCATTTAAGATGAGATGGAGTGTTTGAGTTAGGAAGATGAGTTGAAATGATTGCATTAGCAAGATTTGACCTTTACTGTCATACGGATCCAACGGTTCCTCCTCGGAGGGATCCGTCTAGGCTAATCCTAGGGATCCGTCTCTCAGCAGCTATGAAAGATTGGAAATGATGTTTCTAAGATCTAAGACCTATATCATCTTGAGTGTTTCAGTCCTCCTAAGTGTTTTAAATGAAGGGATGCTTGAGTACTTGAAGGTAATGAATGATGTAGCTAATGATTGTCTTTTGTGGAAGGATTTGGAACTTTCAAGAGTACCAATGGATGAACAAGGATGACACTAAAGATTTAGAATGTCAATTGAAGCTAGATGATCCTAGAGATCAGGTTGTGTCTTAGGATAGTGTTTTGGAAAATATCCTAGAAGCTTTAAGATGAGAAAACTAGATTTTGATCAAATTTGATTAATTTGGAGGTGAGGATGATTTATGATCAATTTTGCCATAATTGAAAGATTTCTAAGACTGGATGTGAGGGATCAAGTAGAAAATAAGGTGTGAGTTTAAGAGCGGAAGAGTAATGGATTAAAACGAAACGGTAGATCTACAAGCGTTTTTAGAGTGTAACCTCGGTGAGTTATGTATGAATGGAAAAGATTAACCTATCTTGATAAGGACTTAATTTGCCTTAAGACACTATGTTTAGCTTAGTGTGAGGTGTTCTAAGAATGTCTTTGAAATACAATGCTTGTAATTGCATTTTCTGTTCGACGGATCCCACGTTTCCCTAAGAGTAGGGATCCGTCTAGTGTAACTTTTGGGATCCGCCCATCTGCTCAGCAGGACCTTTACTAAAGGTATGCAATGATCTTGACAATGCATTATATCTCAAGGATAGTCTAAAGAGAGTTCTAAATACTAAGATATCAAATGTTTTATTTCATGAAGGAAATTGGATTACATTGATAAAGCACGAGTACAATAGATTTGATCCTATTTTGAAATATTATTAGTTTCCTTGAGTGTTCTCGCTAGGAGGATCATTAAGTGATTGATGAGTGTTGGTGGATTCAAGAATGAAGAAAGTCTTCATGAGGGATATGTTTAGCGGTTCCATCATTTTGTTCACAAGCTTTGGCCTAAAACAGCTGCACATTTGCTGTTTTTAAGAATCGATTCAAAGCTTTGGCCTAAAACATTGGTGTTCTTTTGTTTCAAACTTAGACAGAAGTTGTGACTTGTTTGCATATCAACGTACTGCTATTTTGTGCTACGCCTGCACCCTGACTGCAAAAGTATGCAATAGCATACAAAGCTCCTACTCTTATATGGCAATCTTTCAGTATAACTGTAAAACTAGCCAAAGGGTGGATGCAACATATTTTGCACGACATTCCAGCAGTTACTGCATATGAGGATAATGTATGTTTTAAAAGGTTTCTCCAGTTTTTTATGTTGCACGCTCTTGCATTACCTATCTTTGCAATCTTATGACTGTCGCCCTTGGCGCCTTCAACAAACTGGTGCATCCATTTTTTAGATGTTATAATAATTAGATGTTACTTATGGTTGTTGAAATGTTACTTATGGTTAGATTTTGGGGCCAATAAATCAGCTCAGTACTTTGATTTTGGGTTTAATGTTAAAGTCATATGCAATTGAATGGTCTTCATGTTGTGACGCCTATGCGTGTATTGTAAGGTGAGAACGCAGATGATGATAGTTTCCTGCATTTATGTATTTGGTAAGCGTGCTTCATAGGCTCACATGTTTTGGCAAGGCACCCTAATCCAAATTGTGGTTGCAGCCATACTGAGTCTCTGGTACCGCTCCCATATTCGCAGGTCTGCGGCTATATAGATATTAAAGGGCATAATAAACGTTCTCGCTTTCAATTCATGGCATGTCAGTAGACAGTTTTTAAAAGACACAATAAATCAAGTGGCGTTTTCTTCTTTAAAAGCCACTTCTCCAAAGATTATGCCGATTTTGCTAGCATGTCGTCCTGTGAGTGTATGAACTTTGCTTATACAGTATTTCATCTTACCATTCAAAACTGAACATTTATTTTTTCCCAATTGAGGTATGTCCTTGCACTTCACTACAGCCATTACAATGTCTTTCAATGTATCATTGTGCATGCGAATTTTTGGGTTTCTTATTACTGTTGCACCTGCTCAAGCACCCATACGTGTCTTGTTGCAGGTTTTCCAAACTTTGTCGCACATATCCGGTGGAAAAGAGTGATGATACAATGAAAAGTTACTTTTTCTCTTCTCTTTTCAAATTCAGTTTGTAAAATTTGATTGGCCTGTTTGTTTTTTCCATAAAAGTTTCGGATTATCGAAGCACATCGTCATGCTTTTTCTTTTTTTTAATTGGTGCTGGAACAGGAGAGGCTATATATGATACCACATATTCAGGCCATCCTAGAAAAAGAGGTAGCCCGCAAAAACATATAGCAAGGAACTCAGTTAGCCTGCGCCGCATATCTGGTTATTCGCAAAGGTTGGTTCTCTTTTTTTCCCTCATTCTCGATGTGCTTATACTTATTCTGATGTTTACCGTACAAACATCCGAATGCTAATGTCGCACGTTTTTGGGTGGGTGTTGTTGGCAACCAGCACGTGCAGATTACAGGGAGCCACATAGATTCAGACAAAGGTAGTCATATCAGTGGACTCTGTGTGGCAGTGGGTAATTCTTTCTACCTGAATTTGCAATGATTTTTAAAGAAGTTGTGTTTTTTTACATGTTTTTCTGATGTTTTGTTTTTTTTCCTTCAATGTAGCCATCCTTACTTATGAACATGGTAACACAAATGTGAAATACCATCTTTACTGTTCCATAGAAGGTACAGGGTGAAGGGACACCTCTGCCACGATTACCAACGGAAGTGTCCGCCGTCAGTCTGCACCACCCGGTGTCCACCAACGGAAGGTCCGTTAATGTGGTTTGTTTTTTGTACAGTAATGTAGTGTCGATCAACGAGATTCTGATGCTATTTTTTAAACTAGGCCATCCTCAACTGTACATGATAGCGGATGGTCATAGCAAACTCGGAAAAGAACGAGTATAGGTAGCTGGTGAGTTTATCCCATTAATGTGGCGCCGATAAAGTATGACTATACTATATATTATGTTTGGTATTTTGCTTTGCATTCATCTACCCTTTACATTTAAATTGCAGGTTCAAATTCCATAATTTTAAAACTTTAAATATTTACCTTTGTTGCTCATACACTGACAATAAACTTATTATAACAGGTTGCGGATTGCACTGCGAGCGGACCGAACCGCTTATGGAGCAAGCCCACTGGAGGCAGCCACTTATGGAATAAGGTCAAGTGTCACAAAATCTGTTTAAGAGTGCATGTTTACGGCACCATCATAGCAACGCACCCAGATATGGTATATAGCAAACACATGTATGTTCAACCAAGATTAAGAAAGCAACATAAAAGTTTAATGCAGTGACTCTTGAAACATAAAAAAAATAGATAAATTTTTCAAAGGCAAAAAACATAAACATTAGCGAGCCTTGGTGGACACACACTAGCGATCCTACCTATTCACGCCATCACTTAAACCCAAAAAACACTTTAGAAACACCGAATTAAAGGATGTAAGTACACCATCCCCTTCAACTTCTCGATAAATGACAAAAGTTCCTGTGCTCGATTTTGCTTCTTCATCACATTGTTTAGGATCTCTGCAGCTTCGCTTAAATCTTCAGTCTGCAACTTTTTTAGCTCTGAGATACTTTGCACAGAAGAATCAAACGGATACAAGAGTTCTAACTCTCCAATCACATACTCCCGCTCAGCTACACGAGCCCTAATGTCTTGAACCTTTTTCAGCAGTTCTGCTTCATCCACCATAGTCATGTTGACCTCTGTTCCAAATTGAACAACCATCATATCCCTCACAAAGCTAGACCCAGCGGCAGGAGCAAGCCCTTCGCAAAAAGGCATGGATGTCTTCATTTTTTTTCTATGTTTTTTTATCTAAGGTTTGACTCATATTTTCTTTTCTGTGTGTTTTTAGGATGGTATGTATGTCTTTTAAAGAGCAAATTATGGGTGGGTTATTATTGCTATG
Source organism: Chrysanthemum makinoi (assembly GCA_910596185.1). Classification (NCBI taxonomy): domain Eukaryota; kingdom Viridiplantae; phylum Streptophyta; class Magnoliopsida; order Asterales; family Asteraceae; genus Chrysanthemum; species Chrysanthemum makinoi. The sequence continues at coordinate 49,933,431 of OU343219.1, read as the reverse complement.
ATGTCATAGTACATGGCTTATTAAACTTTTGATTTGACTGCCACTATAGAGCCTCCAAATGCAATGGAAAGTAATTATGAGTTGTGATTCCCCATAAACAGTCATCAATTAGGCATCTTTTGGCATGGTTTGCATTTTTTCACATATTAACTGCCAAGACAAATTAATTTCATCTTATGAAAAAAAAACAAGAGCAAAAAAAACAGATTTAAAAATATATATTTCTAGATATAAAATTGCGGGCCAAAATAAAAAAAAATAAAAAAAGGCGGAGGAGACAAAAGGGTAAAAACTAAAAACATGAAGGTTACAAGATTAAACCATTGTAGGTAGGGAATAAAAACTGATATACCTTAAATGCATGACGCTCAAACAAGTTCAAATCATTTATTTGCTTGCAATCCAGCTTTGTTTATTGAATGGCACGTCAAACCTAGGATCGTTTGTGAAATTTATAGATCATCCTAGATCTGGCATGCCATTCAATCAACAAACCTACATTGCAGGTGGACAAACAGTCTATACTTGGTCAGTTGATGTGTGTCGTTACATCACACCTTTCACATATGTATATATATTGCGTCGTATGGATAACAGTTTATACTCTCTTTTTCATTGCAGGAGGACGGTGAAAACAAAACCAAAAATATCATTTGCAGAAATATGTATTGGATCACAAATTTAACATAGTAAGTCAATTATCATGCATATTTGCAAAAGTGACAATGGTTGGGGTATTTTTTTTACTGGTTGTGTCTTCCTTTTTTTTTAAATTCAGAAAGGCGCTATCCGTCGTACTATGAATGCCAATGAATGCCTCATCAATCAAGGCTACTCGCATTAGTTCTGTAGCTGAGGCTGCTAAGATTTTTGAGGTCACTGAAGATGCTCACATCGGGATGGCTCCTGTGCATACGCTACGTTATCATATACCAAGGTCTTTCACTGCTGCGGTGAGTAATCTGTCATGAAAATATGTTCATACTAATGACCATGGTCGATGAGTGCATTCTAATGCTTCTTTTCAGTGTCTACTTATGACCAACAACCATCAAATTTTGCCATCGTTTGTTTTTCCACTCAACCTTTATTTAAAGGATTGACCATTTTCTCAATTTAAAAAAATGGTCGATACTTTTGGTGCTAAACTATGATACACATGCACAGACTAAGAATTCTTTTGTTAATTGATAATACATATTCGTATTAAATCCAATCAATAAAACCGTCTTTGGTAATAATTTTTTATCCTCACCTTATTGTCACTAACCTTCTACATATATCATTCATAACACACATAAGTGTTGCAAGCATCAAAAAACATAAATGGTTTGTGCTTGCAAGATATTCAGTATCCCATAAAAGAAACCCAACATCTGCCTCCACACATTGTCCAAATAAAACACAGCTAAGCCAACCATATCATTGCTTTTCTCCATCACATAACAAGACATATATCAACAAAATTGTTGAAGCACAAACACGTGTAACTTTTATTCATAGTCAACATAAGTTACAGGCATACCGACATAGATTAACAACACCCTGTTAATCTAACACATAATACCGTAGCATTAAACATAAAGACCATAGGACAAACCATCATACAGACACACAAGATGCTACCCTAATCATGCAACTTCATTGTAAACACATGGCGGGTTTTCTCGATACGCGCTTGCCTAGCCAAATCAAGGACCTCAATCAGTGCAGCGAGAATCTAATGGTCCCTATCCTGCGCCTCCTCCAAGCATTCAACACCGTCGTTTGCAGCATCATCTAAAGGATTTAACCTGTGCCCCTCTTCCAGCAGTCCAGTCCACCTCTGCAGACGACGACGAACATCATCGCATTTCTCTCCAATCAGCATGATGAACCCCTCATTCTCACCCTCCTCCTGTAGAAATAGGAACTTAAACGCATTATGTAGCTCATAAGAACCGCATGCTGCTTTCAGCTGATCAATGTTTGGGGTGGACACCATTTTCTTAACAGATTCTCACAAAAACTCACAAGGTAGAAAGGAAAGTATGTGAAGCCAGAAAAAAACACCATATATAGGCAAACAAAAACCTGTAGCACTAAGTTGGTGTAACCTAATTGATACAGTGTAGCATTACTTATCATTCCAATGACAGATTCCCAAACAAGCCAACATAGAAGCTAGCTGTAACACCCCAAAAAAGTCAACAACTTTTTCTTTTAACACTTGATGGTATTAGTCTAAAATAGACCCATTTATACTCTGAAGTAGTCCCATTTTCCTGCAGACTCTAAAATAGACCCATTAGCATCTAAAATGGACTCATTTCCTGCACTCTAAAAATGACTCATTTGCAGTCTAAAACATACTCATTTATCTCTAAAATGGACCCATTTTCTATTACTCTAAAAATGACTCATTTGCAGTCTAAAACAGACTCATTTATCTCTAAAATAGACCCATTTTCTGTTACTCTAAAAATGACTCATCTGAGTCTAAAATAGACCCTTTTCCTGCAGATTTTCTACAAGTTACATATTTTGACCCATTTTACGAAAAACGACTTATATAACATGACATAGCACCAAAACTTCCAGAAATCATTGGAACATTATAAAAATTCAATATGTGTATAAACATGGTCATAATGACCCGCGGAAACATGCTTTACAAAGTAACGGGTGTTATGCCAAACACCCGTTTTGACCCGTTTTCATACACCACTTAAACATAACTCTTTAACATGCTTTGAGACCTGTAAAATGACTCTTAAACCATTCCAAAGACTTGACATTACAAACATTTAACCCATTTAAACTCTTGGAGAACAACTTTGAGAACGAGCTCGGTACATCTACCTAGCTCCTAGCTTTCTTACTACCTTCCCATTCTTCACAACTAATCCATGGTTTAGCCATGCCCCAAAGGACAAACCTTAGCATCTTCAATACAAGAGAACCTACAAAATGGTTAGACAGCTAAACCATAAGCTTTCGCTTAGTAAGTAACCCGATATAAAACACATATCATACACATATTAGCACATAAGCATCATGATCACTTACATTGCTTCCAATCCATAACATTCAATATACCACATAAACCTTCATTCATTACTCAATCCATATGCTAAACACTATCACAATCATAACACATATATGGATAACACACATATAACATATGTTTTAGTGCAAGTTACTTACCTTAATCCAAGCTAAATAATACCAAACACATCATCATCATCACTATCTTTCATCATCATCATCATCCATTACTTTCCATAGCTAACATCTTAACCACATAATTATAACATGCACTTAGTACATAATAAAATAACTATAACCATGGCTAACATAACTAACCTCTAATCATCATATAATCATATCTTGGTTATATGATTATCCAACCAATAAATTACCCAACTTTTACCCATAATAAAATTACCCCAAGATTACTATAACCCTATTAAATCAACCAAAAGATCATAACATGATCACATCCAAATTTACTCATTGCCTTCAATTCAATTAAAGGGTCTTTACCTAATAACATAATAACACTTTAATTTGATCTTAAAACCATAATTACCCAAAACCCCCAATTTGGGTACAAGAACCCTAACTCCCAAATTTACAATTAAACATAATTAAGGATTACTCACCTTGCAAGGATCCTCACTATGACTTAACATTAGGGTAAACACCCTTAATTCATCACCAATTGGCCTACAAGACCAGCCCATATTTTCCCCTCCATTTCTCTTACTCGACACACACTTACACATTTTATTTCTGGAAAATGAATGAAATTAATAGAGTTATCCAGAAATATGTAGAGGGCAACTTTTCCCAAATGACATAAGTGGTCCCTCAAGTCCCATTCTTCATAATTTGGCCACACTACACTTTTATAACAAGTTTATAATAAAGCAATTTAGGTCCCCCTACTTTCTATAACTATAACACAACATGTGTTAATTATTAGTTTGACTATCGGGTTGACTAGTCAATATAACATTCATTGACTAGCCAATCACATAAGGCCTTTGGTCCATTTTCATCTAGGGTGGGGTCCCAGTACCCGGGAAACGGGTCTAACAATTCTAAATCTCTCGTCTATTACTATCCAAAACTCATTCACAACATGCCCCTGTTCTCATACTTCAAATCCTTAGTCATTTTATTGCAACAATCTAGATGATCTTGCAATTCAAACCTTACTATAACACAATCATTACTCATAATCCACTATAAACAACACTTCACATCACAAGCTTATCTAAAATTTTCCACAATGACGACTTGTCATCCGGAAACATCTACTATTTGACTTTATATCGGTCAAGCTTCAACACTATTTCCACGTCATTCATTAATGCACTAACATGACCTTAAGTCATAAACTGGCCAACTTCGCATTCTACTTAATGCCAAACGCATATCTACTTCACAGCTAGCAATTTATTTCAAATTTATATAAAGTACCATCTAAACGACACTCTCATAAACCTTTATCACCCATTACTTAAGCAATCTTCTCATGCTTACCTGTCATCTTCTCAACATAATGCACAACTCATTCTAGGCTTCTACCTTAAGGTTTCGCACATGACCTTAATTCCATTATAATTTCCATCCATACTAATCTCCTTTCTTATAACGTCTAACTTGTTTTAGCTTTCACTTTCCATTTCTACCCATACTCATGCCATATCGGATACACATAAGCCTACTCATTTACAATTCATTACTTACATAAAAAGGCGTCCCAATCTATGTTAGTAAGGAATCATAAACTCATGGTTAGGCGATTTACAATTTCTTTATCTAAATGAAAAGGCGTCCCAATCCATTTAAGTAAAGAGATCATAAATCATCCTATTTATGCACTTCTGACACAACAATCATACTTACTATACTTTTCATCTTTTCTAGCATTGGATCCAATCTCTCTAGCTTGCATCCATGCCATGAAGGCAAGCTAAACAACCATGCCATGAAGGCAAGCTAACAACCATGCCGCGAAGGCAAGCTAAACAACCATGCCATGAAGGCAAGCTAAACAACCATGCCATGAAGGCAAGCTAACAACCATGCCGCGAAGGCAAGCTAACAACCATGCCATGAAGGCAAGCTATACCACCATGCCATGAAAGGCAAACTAGGCTATCCCAAAGGATACCAACGTACATGCCATAAGGGCAAGCTATCAAGCATGCCAAAAAGGCAAGCTAAGCTATCCCGAAGGATACTTCCACACATGCCAAGGATATAGGCAAACCATGCCGGTGAAGGCAAGCTATCAACCATGCCATAAAAGGCAAGCTAGGCCATCCTGAAGGATGCCAAAACACATGCCAAAAAGGCAAGCTGGGCTATCCCGAAGGATACCAAAACTAGAGCATTGGATCCAAGCTATGTTTACTTTAACATCTTTACTTGTTTTATCTTTCATGTACTTTTCTCATTAAGTACACCCCATCACTTTCTTAATTCTCATTGCCTTAAGCAATCTCAACATTCGCTATCATATTTACTTTCATCTAGACAAGTTTCTATATAACACTTGCCAATTTTTATATTTTCATTTCCACAATGCAATCTTATCATTAATCCGTCAACCCCAAGTTGACCCACACTTTCACCATGTGCCTTCTTTATTTTAGACAAATTTTGCATGATACTTGTCCATTTAAAATTTACACATTTATGTGTGTTCTTACTACGCACTTTTACTATTATCCGTCAACCCCTTGTTGACCATATTATCAATTCATACTATCATTTCATTTAGCATACTCAACTCATGCATATAAACCTTACACAGGTTTGTTCTTTAACATACTCATTAATCTCATCATACACATTCCAATATATTAACATGATTATATTCATGTTTTACAATTCTTTCAAGCGCACTTCATATCACTTATGAATTCTAGCGCAATCTATATCTCATTCATCACTTCTACTCATTACACTTGAACATTCATTTCTAGCATGTTTCACTTATCATGTTTTATATATAACATGATACTATCCCGTCTTAATCACAAACTTTACCTTATCATACTCAACATTTATTACTTTATCTCAAGTTTTCAAAGCATCTATGCTTTATCAAACACTTACCATACTTCTTAACTTTTTCACATATCAATATGGTTTATCAACCTTTTAGCCACCATTTGGTCATCACGCATAATGTGGCAATTATAAATTATATTAAATTTAATCCATGCTTCACGCAACTTCTATCATCAACCAATATTTGCTCAATAAATATTACTCGCACATATCAATTAAGTCTTACATATTGTGCATTCCAATGCATCTATCTTATCTCGTACACTTCTATGTACCATGCTATCAAGCACAAGCTCATTCTATTTAGACATATAACCAACTACCATAGACTTAACATCGCATCAACGATAACACTTTAAGACTTAACACTTATCCAGCAAGTTTTAAAACATTCATAATCAAAATCAAATCATATAGTCTATGGCTCTTATATCACATCGCACAATCGTCTATGTCTAAGCATCAACATTCTAATTAGTCGCAAATATTAGTCTACCTTATAACTAAGGCATCATAAAACTTTAATTCGCTCATTATCCCATCTCTAATACCACTTACCATTCTTACTCGCATTCCATTACCATTTCTCTATCATACATTCATAATCACAATATAATCAACGACACCAACCGAGGTGCACGACTAACTAATTATTCAAACACTTCAAGTCCTCCACGGACTTACATCTCATACACATCAACACTATAACACAAATTCATCACTTATCATCAATAAGCTCATCTCACAAAAGACATAATCCATCTCATACTTAACGATTACTTTCCGCATCACTAACACTTACATTCAACGCTTCTACGAGTGGTTTAAGACTAGGAAACCTATTGTGGAAACCTAATTCACTTAAACCGAAGCTCTGATACCAAGTTGTAACACCCCAAAAACGTAAACAACTTTTTCTTTTAACACTTGATGGTATTAGTCTAAACTAGACCCATTTATACTCTGAAGTAGTCCCATTTTCCTGCAGACTCTAAAATAGACCCATTTGCATCTAAAATGGACTCATTTCCTGCACTCTAAAAATGACTCATTTGCAGTCTAAAACAGACTCATTTATCTCTAAAATGGACCCATTTTCTATTACTCTAAAAATGACTCATTTGCAGTCTAAAACAGACTCATTTATCTCTAAAATGGACCCATTTTCTGTTACTTTAAAAATGACTCATCTGAGTCTAAAATAGACTCATTTATCTCTAAAATGGACCCATTTTCTGTTACTCTAAAAATGACTCATCTGAGTCTAAAATAGACCCTTTTCCTGCAGATTTTCTGCAAGTTACATATTTTGACCCATTTTACGAAAAACGACTTATATAACATGACATAGCACCAAAACTTCCAGAAATCATTGAAATATTATAAACATTCAATATGTGTATAAACATGGTCATAATGACCCGTGGAAACATGCTTTACAAAGTAACGGGTGTTATGCCAAACACCCGTTTTCATACACCACTTAAACATAACTCTTTAACATGCTTTGAGACCTGTAAAATGACTCTTAAACCATTCCAAAGACTTGACATTACAAACATTTAACCCATTTAAACTCTTGGGGAACAACTTTGAGAACGAGCTCGGTACATCTACCTAGCTCCTAGCTTTCTTACTACCTTCCCATTCTTCACAACTAATCCATGGTTTAGCCATGCCCCAAAGGACAAACCTTAGCATCTTCAATACAAGAGAACCTACAAAATGGTTAGACAGCTAAACCATAAGCTTTCGCTTAGTAAGTAACCCGACATAAAACACATATCATACACATATTAGCACATAAGCATCATGATCACTTACATTGCTTCCAATCCATAACATTCAATATACCACATAAACCTTCATTCATTACTCAATCCATATGCTAAACACTATCACAATCATAACACATATATGGATAACACACATATAACATATGTTTTAGTGCAAGTTACTTACCTTAATCCAAGCTAAATAATACCAAACACATCATCATCATCACTATCTTTCATCATCATCATCATCCATTACTTTCCATAGCTAACATCTTAACCACATAATTATAACATGCACTTAGTACATAATAAAATAACTATAACCATGGCTAACATAACTAACCTCTAATTATCATATAATCATATCTTGATTATATGATTATCCAACCAATAAATTACCCAACTTTTACCCATAATAAAATTACCCCAAGATTACTATAACCCTATTAAATCAACCAAATGATCATAACATTATCACATCCAAAATTACTCATTGCCTTCAATTCAATTAAAGGGTCTTTACCCAATAACATAATAACACTTTAATTTGATCTTAAAACCATAATTACCCAAAACCCCCAATTTGGGTACAAGAACCCTAATTCTCAAATTTACAGTTAAACACAATTAAGGATTACTCACCTTGCAAGGATCCTCACTATGACTTAACATTAGGGTAAACACCCTTAATTCATCACCAATTGGCCTACAAGACCAGCCCATATTTTCCCCTCCATTTCTCTTACTCGACACACACACTTACACATTTTATTTCTGGAAAATGAATGAAGTTAATAGAGTTATCCAGAAATATGTAGAGGGCAACTTTTCCCAAATGACATAAGTGGTCCCTCAAGTCCCATTCTTCATAATTTGGCCACACTACACTTTTATAACAAGTTTATAATAAAGAAATTTAGGTCCCCCTACTCTCTATAACTATAACACAACATGTGTTAATTATTAGTTTGACTATCGGGTTGACTAGTCAATATAACATTCATTGACTAGCCAATCACATAAGGCCTTTGGTCCATTTTCATCTAGGGTGGGGTCCCAGTACCCGAGAAACGGGTCTAACACTAGCCTGACCTAAAAGCATCTTTGAATAGTTCATGAACCAACCACTAATCTAACATTTGAGTACTGCACACTAAAGTGCAACCTGTCTGCTGTCTACTTTAAACATTTTATCTGCACAAATTCCCTTCATGAACCAGCCACTAATCTAAAATTTCATTAATGGAGAACTTTTCCACTAAACATCAGCTGGCAAAACAATAATCTAAAGAAAATTGCAACATGAATTCAAGCAAGAGAAAATTTTTATTTCTTTCATTTCCATCTTTATATGCAAATAGCACATCCTTTTTTTTCCATTTATGTGCTTAAACTATCTACATTCCAACCAGCCAATGAAGCTCATGAACCACTGACCTTCCTATGCAATGGAAAAGTTGCTTTCCAGTTACTTGCTCCAAGTCAGGCTGTAAAAAAGAAGACGCTAGGATGCTCAAGATTCCTGCATTTCTAGTTGGTTGCTGCGGTGAGTGACCTTTATCTATAATCTGTTCACACTGCTAGCGATAATCGATGAATACATTTTTACACTTCCTTTTGGTATATGGGTATGACCAAAATTCAGCAGATTTTGCCATAGTTGCTTATGGATTTAGGTAAATGTTTTGGTAAGTGTTGATTGCACTTTAGTGTGCAGTACTGAAATGTTGGCTTTGCTATATGACAATAATATCCAGTCATATGACAATAATATACCATGTATTATGAACATATTGCCTTTGTAATGACTCAATATTATTGTCATACCCATAATATGACTGGAAGTGTGCAGCACTGATTGCAATTTAGTGTGCACTTTAGAATACATCACTGAAATTATTGTAATGACTGTATGTTATTGTAATGACTGAGTATTATTGTCATACCCATATACCAAAAGCTAGCCTGACCTAAAAGCATTTTGGTATATGACTGTATTATGAACATGTTGTCTTTGCTATGGTTGGAAAATCTGATTTGCGGTTCTAAATTTGTGTTCAGATTTTGGTTTGTATTCGCGCAAATTTCATACAACAACCAGAGATCATCTACAAAAGACCAACATCGCTCACGCTGCAATTCAGGTATTCATAATAGTTGTGGGGATGAAACTGCAGAATCATTTGTGCCACCATCATTCATATGTCATGACTGTTTTTTTAATGAAATATGAATCTTTGGTTAGCTGTTTTTTTCTTCAAGCATGGACTGCACATCTGTGCATATTCCAATATTAAAGGCTGCTGATACAAAAAGCTCAAATGAAACATGCATATCCTCTACTTTAATGACATCAACAGTGTATGCATTAACTACTTTAATCATCTGTTCATTTTTTTAAACCTTTACATTTTCTGCCCATATTCCATTCATAAAGCACATACTCATTTGAAATTCCACCTATAAAAACACCTCCAACAAACATTGATTTACCAAACAATAATCTAAAAAAAACCACAACATGGATTCTGGCAAGAAAAAAGGTTTTTCTTTTTCATGTGAGTCTTGATATCAAAAAGACATCATTACCAGATGTGCTTACTTTTTCATTTTCAAAATGTGCAGCTACCATCTACATTTCAAACACTGAATCAAGCTCAGCAGGCGTTGACCTTTCTATGGAATGGAGCAGCTACTTCCCGCCTGGTTATTGTGGTTCAGGATCTAAAAAAGAAGATGTTAGGAAGGTTAAACCTCCAAAACAGGTTGTTCAAGGGAATGATGATGCCATAGCAAAAACTGCAAAGCAGAATTGGTCAAAAGGAAAACAGAACTAAAAATGAACCATTACTCAAATATGATTTGTATTGGTAGTTTCTGAATGGCTTAGATGCCTTTGAATAAAACTGTGAGAAGCTGGGGTATCGTATTGTCACTAAAAATTGCATATGTTGTTACGCATATCATCCCGGATGTACTTTATCCAAATGTTGTTTCGTATAGTGTGCTGCAAAGTTGCAGTTACACATGTGTTTGGTGCAATAATTAGCAGTGTTGTTTATGGCTTTGTAGCTGCAGAAATGTGCGACAAAACATTGTGTTCTTTTGTGTCAAACTGAGACAAAAACTATGGCATGTTTGCATATCAAGATACTCCTATTTTGTAATGTATGCTTTACAAAGTTTGGCCAGTTTTTTATGCTACAAATTCTTGCAGCAGCCATCCTTGCAATCTTATGCCTTTTACCGTTGCTATCTTAGACAAACTGGTGGCTCCATATTTAACGAAAGCAGCCGCAGCAACGCGCGGGCTCGAGACCTCGTATGTAACACTACTCAAGGACTTAGAGGAGAGAGAAAGCTGAAACATGGAGCTTTATATATGTACATAGGCAATGGAGTGCGTGCAGCTGTAGAAGCTATATGTACAATCTCGTGTATTTATTTACTTATCACAATAACTCATGCTTTCATTATGATATTTATAATCCCGTGCATATACATGAATTTAATCTATACTAATAATAATATATGTAAATAACATCAAACATGTTTTTTTTATATATATAGAGTTTAAAGGGAAATGATGCCTACATTACAATGTAGGCAATTGCCTACATTTCCTTTGAAAAAAAGGAGGAACATGAAAAAACATGTATCAAAGACTTACAACAGGGACTGAACTGTAATGTCTTTTGAATTTTTACAAAATAAATGTAGGCAATTGCCTACATTGTAATGTAAGCATCATTTCCCCATAGTTTAAAAGGGTATTTGTTTATTTCATGAAATTGTAAAAACATGAACACTGATAAGTTTATATAATTTATTTAAAATTCAATAACTTAAGTTTTATTATTACTTTTTTTTTCTTTTTCAAAATTAACACATGTGTTTTTATACATATTTATTTTGATAGACAAAGTTAGATGGATTTGACAAAATAAAAGTCAATTTTGACTTTTATTGACCAATAAGGTAACTCAATTTTGAAATTGAACTCTCCTATTGATCAATAAAAGAAATGATTGTCACAAACATTTTTCTTTTATTATATAAAAGATGCTTGTACCAAATAAATTTTGTTCCATCGTTTATATTATATAGGTTCGTTTCCTAATATAGACAAAAAAAGAAGTTCAATTTCCACCTTATAGACCGCAACTTCATTTATTCCAATTTGGACTTGTGCGATTGTGCCACTCCACTACCATTTTGGGAAATGTACATTTAAGGTAGCTGTTAATACAAATAAACCGTAAAAACGTTTATTTATTTTTTACGATCTTCTTTTGTTTTGTTGATAACAAACGTAAAATCATTTTAACGAAATGAATAAAATATGCAAGTTTTCGAGCTAATAGTTTTCTAACTCATTTTACTAAACAAATAAACCATCAAATATGTCTAGTTAAATAGTTTATACAAAGCTAAAACCATTTTTATAAACACTAAATAAGTAACATTTGTTTACTTACATTTTTATAAAAGTACATAGTTAAATTCTAAATAAACATGTAAGTAAAAAGTTTGGACTATTCATAACCCAAAACCCTTGACCCATGACCCATGTGCATTACATCATGCATGACATCAAGTTGGGTAAGTCCATGACCCATGACCCATGTGCATTACATCATGCATGACATCAAGTTGGGTAAAGTCCATGACCCATGACCCAAAGTCCATAACCCATAAGCCAAAGTATGTTTTGCCTCATGCATGACATCATGTAGGGTACCCATGACACATAGTCCATAACCCATTACACAAAACTCGGAAGTATAACCAAAATCTGGACTTGAATTACCCAGGTGCCGGATCCCTTGGATTACATTGGCCGGATCCCTCTGGGAAGGGATTCGGCGGATAAGAGAACTATTTTTCTATAAATAGTGAGTCATTTCTTTATTTTTTACCCCTTTTAGATATATCGTCTCTCTATATTCTTATCTCTCTAACCTCAGATCTAATGATCGTCTATATAGTTTCTCTTTTAGTGATTCTCTAGGTTCCTTTTAAAGGTGAGATCATGATCACTTGCATAGAAGACTTGCAAGCTCGAAGATGGGTTGCTAGGCTTTATCATCATCACAAGATCACAGAAGTGTTTCTTGTTGTTGATTCTTCTTAAGTATATCATAGATGTGTTGTGATATTTGGTGTAGTTGGGTTGTGGTTGCTCCATGTATATGAGTGAACCTACAAAGAAAAAAATTAGTGTAAAATTTCGTCCATAAATAGACGAGAATCCCATACACATCAAAGTGCATATATATGAACCTACAAAGAAAGGATTAGTGTCAAAAAGAGAATAATCCTACTACTTGTGTTAGTACAATTTGTGCGATGGGTTATAGAAGGTCTGGACGTAGCTTACTGGACTGGGCCAGTAAACCTTCGATGGGTTGATCTTGTACTAATTCAAGTAGTTTGAATGAGATAAGATTAGACTCCGGCGTGAGAGTAAGTATACATTCTTGAGAGGGAAAGTAGAAGTATGTGTGTGTAATTATGAGAGAGAAAGTTGTACCTTGTATGGGGATTAGAGCCCCTTTTATAGGCGAGGTTTGCCGCCGGGACTTCCTAGATTCTCGCATATAGTGGTTAGTTGCCGGAGCCGGACCCTTGGCGGACAAGAGTTCCGTGTTAATCGCGGATGCGGACGTAAGGGGTCTAACGATTGAAGGTTCAGCCCGTTATATGCCTTACGCGCATCTAAAAGCCTGGACCATAGCCAATTTAGCCATTGGGTTTATTGTAGGCCTAGGATTTGTAATCATTGGGCCTGAGCCCAGTGTGTGTATAGTGTGTATTGGGCCTCATAGGCCTGTAATACATACTATACGTCATCAAGTCCCCCCAGTCTAGTATGTCTATTGCGTGCGGACATTGGTGTATGCAGTGGATATTACTAGACTTAAGTTGACTAAGCGTTTTGCTGTCCCATACCTTTTTCTTTTTTGATGGGAATTCCCTCGTCACCCAGTCCCCCCTAGTCTAGTTATTGACCGCATGCGGATATTGTCGCGTGCGGTAAGTACTTACTGGACTGTAGATTTGACCAAGACGTGGTGTTATCCCATGCTTTGTTCTTTTCTTTTACTTGGGAAGCGTTTCGTGCGACGTGGACGTTTTTTAACTCTTCGTTTTCTATTTTGACGTGACCTGCTATTCCACACGTCCTTTTTTATTTTTGATCTTGGCCGTTCATTCTGTCTTTCTTTTGCACGTGTCATCATCCGGTTCTAGTTTTTTCTTTATTATAAATGCTGCTCCATCTTTTCACCATCGCCGTTTGTTGCTTTCCTTTGGAAAAAAGAACATAATAAAAAAATTTCTCATCCGTCTGCCTTTGATCCACTCGCTATGACTTTGATTGTTGATATAGAATGTAATACTCTTCCAGGGTCGTTTGGCTTCTTCGTTGCGACTTACAATATTCCACCAGAGGTGCATCCGGAGCTTCCTGACCGTAAGTGTACGATGCATGAGTGCCCTTCTAGGAATATTGGCTTATATACCCGCTTTTTTTACCTTGCCAAATTTCGTCTGCCCCTGTCTGTTTTCCTTGTTGACTTACTTAAGTTTTACCGCATTAATATTTCTCAACTATCGGTTCTTGGCGCGTGTAGAGTTTCTCACTTTGAGATCTTATGTCGTGTTCATAGCATTACTCTGACTATTACTCTGTTTCGTTGTTTTTATGTTATCTCGAAGTCGAAAGGGTGGTTTTCTTTTAGTAAGCGCGATGGTGTCCCTGCCCTTTGCACTAAATCTCTTGATTATGTTAAAAATTGGAATGATCGATTTTTCTGGGTTGATGCCTTTGCTTGTCCTTTCTTGTTCCCATGGCATTCTACGAAGAATATCTCTAAAGACCCTGCTCCTCGTCCTGACGAGTACAATGCTGACCATTTTGCTGCTCTTGCTACTAATCCTTATCCCTTTTGGGCCTTCCCTAAGCCCTTTCTTTGCTGGGTTGGTTTGAGTCGTTATTATACTTTGGGTGAGGATGTGTACCCTGAGTATCTACGTGAAGATCAAACCGGTGAGTTTTATTTGCATTGCTTCTCCTATATATATATATATATATATATATATATATATATATATATATATATATATATATATATATATATATATATATATATATATATATATATATATATATATATATATGAATATACTTTGCTTTGTGCAGTGATGAGTTGGCCCGAGTATATTCAGTCCCCGGAGCCTCTAAAGGCCCTGATGACTACCCGTCCGCGTCGTGAAGGGGAACCGTCTATTATTGAAGTTGTTGTTCGTCACACCGTGCCACTTATCCCTATTGCTCTTGCTCGCACGGATGGTGAGCTGGAAGCTGATGTTAACATTCTTTTTGATCCGAAAGGTGCTAGTGTTGATACTGGTGGTGGATCATCTTTTGAGACTACAGGTTCTGATGCTAACCCTTCTTCCTCTAGTCTTTTGAAGAGAAAATAGGGGCCTTTGTCTAGTGTTCCGGGACCATCTAGTCCTGCCAAGAGGCCTCGTTTTGAATCTCAATCAGGTCCCTCCAACAGTAACATTCCTGTTGGTGGCTTTCAGGAATTATTGAATAGTAGCGTTTTGGAGGCTAAGCTAGGCTATACGGCTCCGCACACTGGTCCTTTCATTACTTCTTCTATTTCCACCACCCCTGATTGTAAGGTTGGGTTTTCTGTTGGTTCTTCTTTCAGACATCAACTTGATATCGGTTCTCCTGAAAGGTTGGTTATTTCTTCTGATTCTAGTACTGCTGCTGCTGACACTGAGGTTACTTCTTGTACCAGGTCCGAGAATCTTTTGGGTGTTGTTACTACTGCTGCCACAACTGTTCCAGCTGCTACTCCTATATTGAAGAATGTTTCCCCTTTTCTCAATTCGTCTTCCAATGGAGGGGCTAACCGTGGTGCCGAAGGTCTTGTTGGACCTTCTGTTGGCCAACCTTTGGCTAGTAATGCCCAGACTACTGTTGAGTTTGACCCCCTGTACTCACAGGAGCGCCATCATCCGGAGTGGAAAGTACTGAACGGGTCTCTGCTTGACAATCCCTTGGACTGCCGCGAGATTGTTGACGGTATTGCTCCTCCGAAGTACTCCTCTTTACTTCGTGAAATGAGCTATGACGATTTATTTTCAGGTTTTGACCTTTTGTCAGCTCGCCATTTGTGCTTTGGTTCTGAGTTACGGACTCGTGCAGAACATTATCTGCTAGAGAAAGAGAAATTTTCCGCCAGGTGCGATGTTCAAGCTAACTTGATTCATGGGCTCGAGTCCCAATTGGCTCAGGCTGAATCAAATGCGTATGAGGTGTTGTCTCTTCGTGGTGAGGTATCATCTTTAGGGGCATCTGTCAAAGAAAATGAAGTGTTGCGTGCCAAGATCAAAGAGTTGGAAGCTTCTTCTGTCAGTCAGGATGTCGAGCTTGAACGTTTACGATGTGCAACCTCTACTCTTGAATCCCGTAATGCTGAGCTTACTAAACAGGTTCTCTTGTTTGTTTTTATATTTTTTTTCTCCCCTCTTTTTATTGACCTCCAGAATTTTCTTTGTTAGGTACAAGTTTTGGATAGAGAATGTTCGGAGCTCCGTCCTTATGCTTCAGAGTTAGCTTGCATGAAGGAGCTCTTTCTTAAGGTTACCCTGTATTTAGAGGAAAAACTTTATCCGAACTTGCTTATTGCTATGTTTATTCGTCGTTGGCTATTGTCCGAAGGCTTCAAGCTTGCCGTATCTGAATGTTGGCATTGTCAAGGCTACCTGGACGCATTGGCTAATGCTAATAGCTGTGTTGTTGATAAAGGTATGCAAGATGGGCTTGTTGCTGGACATGTTCATGGTACGGCCAATACGCCACTTTCCCGCGTTGCTACTTTTAATCCTTCTGCTAAGGCTAACTATGAATATGCTCTTCAAGTGCTCCGCGGTCTCCAGTTTCCTTTGCTTTCTTCCTTAGAGGCTCTCAAGGATTCTTCTGTTGAAGACATCATTTGCTTGCTTCGTCCCGAGGTATCCTCTGATGATTTATCCCCTGTTAAGAAGCAGTGTTACTTGGAACAGCTGGTCGTTCCTGCTTGTCTTTCTGGAGGCTCTTCAAGTGAGTCTTCCCTTTCTGCTTCAATCCAGGGTTGTTTTGATAGAGCCAAAAAAACAAGGGAAGGTTCACTTCATGATTGGTTGGCACTCGCGGATACTTGATTGTCTTTTGCTGATCCTTCATGTATAGAACCTATAGTGGAATCAGTTCGTATGTCCGTTTCTGAGCATGGTGGTGTTGTTAGCAGTTTTGGTGCGGATATCTATTCACAAGCTGGGACGGGTCCGTTTGTGGACCCTTCCACTTAGTAGTGCTTTATTGTGATTATGCTCTCTTGTTGTTTGGCCTGCCGAAGCGTGGCACTTTTGTTTTTTTATATGTTGACAGTCTATTGTATGCATATTTCTTTTGTTTCGAAACTTTTTGCTATTTAATCTTCACACTGATGTGCCTATTATAATAGTCTTTTCGGAATACTTGTGGGTTATTCGCCCGATACTGGATTTGCAATATCTCTAACGTATCTTGAGGTAATTTGGAGGTTACTCAGCCTTTTCTTATTCGGAATAACGTTGTATGGGTCGTGCCCATGTGTATGCGCGTCTTACGTCCATAAGTATTTTTTTAAAATTAAATGATTAAAAAGAATAATTTTCTAAAGTAAAACTGGTGAAGGTAGCTAAGCTTCACCTTTTTCATTCAATAAAAAAAGAACAAGACATTACAATATAAAAAGATAGGTTTGACATGAACCCTCCTTCACGGAATCCGCGAGGAATGGGTTGCTTACACTTGATGTATGTAAATAAATGTATTTGGGGATGAGACGCATTTCATTACGAAATTCACTTGGCTTTTGACAACATAGATGTTTGTGGAGGATGGTTAAGTGACCATGAATTGTAGTGGTAGTGAGACACTTGTAGAATGTGGTTGACACAAGTAGCTTGTGGTTTGAGGTTGTGGTTGACACAAGTAGGATGTGGTAGAACATGAAACATACTTCATCACGTAGTTCATGAACTAGACCTTGGACACGGTGATAATGATAGAAATCATTGTTATGACTTAGAGGTATGGAAGTTGTGGTAGAGGTGATGAGAGGTCAAGTTTTACTAGGTAATAAAGAGACTCAAGATTAGCAAGGGAAGGTGATGAAAGGTATCAAGGTGACTCTTTGACTCAGTTGATGACTCAATAGAGGTGGTAGACATTGTGAGTAGTGAAAAAAATGGAGGAAGATGGTTAGGATGATGCAAGATTAGGAATATAAAAAATATGCGAATGAGAACAACTTGACTTGATGATGAAATCGACCATTGTCAACCTACAAGAATTCAAATGAGTAAGTACAAAAGGAAAACATTTATACAAATGGAGAAATTGTTCACATAATATCATGAAAAGAAAAGAAAGAACACGTAAATAATCACATAAACGCAACTCATTTATAAACATATCAGAAACTGATAATCCTAAGTGTTGAGCAAGTGTTTGAGTGGAAAAAGGAAATTTGAAATGATTCTCAAGAGATAATGTGCCTTCTGTTCCCCGGTTCCACCGGTTCCCTCACTAGAGGGATTCGGCTAGCTTTAGTCTAGGGATCCGGCTAACAGATGAGGTGATTGCACGAGACTTAAGTGGTCAAGACTAATGAGTGAGGTTTCTCAATGATGGCTTTTGTGAGGAAAATGGAGTTTTAGAAACACAAATAAGTCATCATGGATGACTCTAAGGGGGTGTTTGGTTCACCGAATTCGCTGTAATTCGATGTAATTGTAATTCAAATTCCAAATACATAAGGTGTTTGATTGGTTAATGGGCGGAATTGTAATTATGTAAATTACATTGGGCTCACTTTTTTGATGGAATCTAAATTACATTGGCATAGCGATGGAAAGTATAACATTACAAAGGAATTCATACATATTTACAAAGTTAACCCCACACATAAGGAATTCATACATCTCTTACGTATATTTCTTACCCACTTTCTGGTTCAATCATGTGCTATTGTCTTGACTTCCAAAAATATTCATAAACTTTGTTATATCTACTACTGAACAAAACGTTAGATTTTTTTTTCAACTCGTATTTCTTACATTAAATTTCACTTTGTAATGGTGACGAACCTTTTGTATTTAACGTTTTGAAATTTTTTGTTTCATATTTTCGAATGTGTTTGTAACCTTTTTTAAGCCATGTGTGTATAGTCATTTATGATATTTATATTAATTTAGCTAGTCTTAACATATAAATGATACATAAAAAAAAGTCACAAACATTAATGGGTAAAATAAATCACAAACATTTATGATATTTACTCTTATTTTTTTTGGGTAATTTTATGAAATTTAAATTACAGTTTTTTTTCAAACCAAACAGACTTATGTAAATGAGTTACACCTAAATTACATTACATCCTGCCAACCAAACACATGACCAATTTCAACAATTTATCCAAATTACAATTCCTTCTACAAATTACAATTACATCAGAAACTTTCAGTGAACCAAACAGCCCCTAAGTGTTTTGAGGATGGTGAATGGTTATATGAACTAGATGGTGGTTATAGGAAAATTTAGAAAATTTCTTAAAAATCATAAAAAATGAAAAAAATAGTTTTTGGAAAATTTTAAGATAAAGATGACTAAAATCAATTTGCTAAAGTTGAAAGAAATATCAAAATATGTGTTTTGAGTTGAGAGGAACAATGTGTAAACATTGTAGCAGAAATATGATGAGTTTTGAAGTAATGATAAATCAAAAACACCTTGAATGTAATCCTAAGTCATCCATGAGTGAATGTGAGATCAACTGAGCCTAAGGTAAGTTTAAGTGATCCTAATGTAGCATGTTTAACTAGTCTAATAAGGTCTGAAAGATTGGATTGATGCAAGGAAGCTAAAAAAAAGAACTTCTGTCCACCTGGATCCCACGGATCCTTCACTTGAGGGATTCGTCTAGTTATATCCAAGGGATCCGGTGTCTGAGACAGATTTCCTTAACAAAATGGTTGCAAAATTTTGCTCTATGTTTCGAATTTTGAAACTAATGATTTCTACAGCAAATATACATGTATACAAGTTAAGCATAGCAAGGAGAGCATGTAGAGATAACATATAGTGTTAGACCCGTATCCCGGATACAAATAGGCCCCACCTTAGATGAAATTGACCAAGGTTTAACGTGATTGGTTAGTCAACGAATGTTAAATTGACTAGTCAACTCAATAGTCAATCTATTAATTAACAAATGTTATGTCATAGTTATAGAAAGAAGGGGGACCTATATTGCTAAGTGGTAAACTTGTTATAATGTTTTTAGTGGCCAAATTAGAAGGAATGGGACTTGAGGGACCAATTGTGTCAACTGGGCAAACATACCACCTACAAGTGTCTGGATAACTCTTAATCTTTCTATGGATATCCAGAAAATATGTGGAGTGTGTGTGTGTGTCGTGATATGATGAAGAAGGAAAAGACATGGTGGTCTTGATAATCAAATTGTGAAGGAATTAATGTTCTCAACCATGAAATAAGCTAGTATCTACGATCTCTACCCAAGTAAGTACTCTTCTTAATGTTTAATTGATGAATTGGTAGGTTAGGGTTTATGAACTCTAACTTGAGATAATTGGGTAAAAGTGATTTTAAGCTAATTTAGAGTTATAGTGATCAAGAGATGATTTTACATTAGGTTAAAGTCAAGTAATTTATGGGTTGGATCATCATATGATTAACATATAATTATATGATGATTAGAGGTGTTTATAAGTGAGTTAAATGGTTGTTTTATTCCATGGTTATAGCTTTGGAATGATGTATTAACTGTATATTGATTATGTGTTTAAGGGTGTTAAACATTGGATGATGATGATGATGATGTCTTTGATGTTATTTAGCTTGGATTAAGGTAAGTAACTTGCACTAAAACATATGTTATATGTGTGTTATCCATATATGTGTTATGATTGTGATAGTGTTTAGCATATGGATTGAGTAATGGATGAAGGTTTATGTAGTATATTGAATGTTATAGATTGGAAGCAATGTAAGTGATCATGATGCTTATGTGCTAATATGTGTATGATACGTGTTTTATGTCGGGTTACTTACTAAGCGAAAGCTTATGGTTTAGTTGTTTAACCATTTTGTAGGTTCAATTGTGAAAAAGGAAAAGCGATTGGAAAAGGCTTAAGGATTGGAAGAATGTATGTTAGAAGGTTTGTATGCAAATAGGAGCTTAGGTAGAATACCGAGCTCGAAGTCAAAGTTGTTCCCCGGGAGTTTTAAATGGGTTAAACGTTTGTAATGTCAAGTCTTTGAAATGGTTTAAGAGTCATTTTACAAGTCCTAAAGCATGTTAAAAAATTTATGTTTTAAGTTGTGTATGCAAACGGGTCAAAACGGGTATTTTGGCATAATACCCGTCACTTTGTAAAGCATGTTTCCGTAGGTCATTATGACCAAGTTTATGCATATATTTGATGTTTATAATGTTTTAATGATTTCTGGAAGTTTTGGTGTTATGTCATGTTATAGAAGTCGTTTTCCGGAAAATGGGTCAAAAGTATACAAAAAGGTTATGCAGAAAAAGGGGTGTTTGGGACAAGGTCTATTTTAACCCATTTTGGGTCAAACGGGTCAAGAATGTTTGGAAAAACAATGTATATGGTTAAGTGTTTGTAAAGTGGTTAAAATAGTTGGAGAACTAGTTTGGAGAACTAGTTGGAGAACTAGTCGAAGTCAGTTTTCGAAAAATCATATCTTTTTAACCGTAAGTCGTCACGGGTCGTGCCACCCGTCATTTCGAAGGTAATTGAGTCTAGTTTCATGTAAAAATACTTTCAAGGGTCGGTTTAATACATAATTATATCAGTTTAATGATTAGCAACAGCAGGTCATTTTTAAGTCAAGTCGTTTCCGCATAAAATTTTAAATTTCAATGATTTTAAGTCATGTCATTCACGGGGTGTAACATATAGGCAATCAAAATGAGATAGAGCTCACAAATAACACAAAGGTTTAGCAAACTTAACAAGCACTATTCAAGAAGCTCAAAACTGATTTATGATCTAGATTAGTAAATTATTTACACTAACAATGGCGTGTAAGGTATGTGTCTAGAAAGAAAAGAGCAAATGATGATGTTCAAGACAAAAGAGTTGTGAGGTGTTAGTTTAGGACAATCTAGACTACATTTAGATCAAGAAAGTGGAGTTATTGTTTGTTGGATTTAGAAAAGCTTAGAGCAAGTACGGTTTTGTGAGTTGGTTTTAGCTAAGAGATGTTTGCCTATGTGTTAGTATTGAAGAGTAAGAAACACATGTATATGCGTCCTTAAGAAAGTGAATTTTTTAGAAGGTTGTTTTGGTCAACGGAAGCAATGAACTATGTATAGTCATTACGGATGGTGATCAGCATACAATGAACTTCGTCCATGAAGTCATTCTCGATCAAAGCAAGATAATCGCTTGATGAGGCAAGTGGTTGTGATTAACTAAAAGAAAAATCAATTTTACAACTTTTTTTATTAGTAATCATAAGCCAATGCAAAGT
Organism: Chrysanthemum makinoi; assembly: GCA_910596185.1. Taxonomy (NCBI): domain Eukaryota; kingdom Viridiplantae; phylum Streptophyta; class Magnoliopsida; order Asterales; family Asteraceae; genus Chrysanthemum; species Chrysanthemum makinoi. Next base: position 49,910,958 of record OU343219.1, on the reverse strand, counting down.
ATTTCCATTGTAAACTTACTTTAGGAAAACATATGAGTATGGATTTCTCAAGTGAGAGAATGAATATGAGAGTATTACTAGCGGTGCTCAATTACGCCTAAACATGACCATTTTTACGGGCGATTCCACATATCCAACTTCTATCAAGGAAGCAATTCAACCGTTAGGTCAAATTGAGTTTCTAGTGCAATAAGTTCTCCAATATTCATTCTCAAGCTGGGAAAATTTATATTCCTACAATGGCCTATCGAAGAGTAACAATGATGATACTTTGCTTCGTTTTTATTAATATTATGCTTGAAACAACTAAGGTGACGAAGGTGTCATGTTTGAAAAAAAATTAAGTTGTCCAAATGGTGAACAAAAATGGTTGGATTAGCTAGTTCAACATATGTTGTTGGAAAGCTCGAGTTTGGATTTTCGGATATGAACAATTATATTTGCGTTGCAAAATAATTTACTTGAGTATATCGGATGAAATAATCATGTTGTCAGTCCTACTATCAAGCTTGAAAGCGATCATGAAAAGGAAAACGGGAGAGTACATCATCAACACAAGTGTAGGTTATGATCCGATGTACATTCTTGTTGTTTTTAGAAAACGACACAAGAAGATATGAAATCAAAAAATCATATAAGCACATAAAACATTTATGTTGCACACATGACAAACTCAACTAGAATCCATTTAGTATATTACATGTTTTAAACATTTTTCAACTTATATGACTTATCTAAGTATTTAAACTAACATTTTCGACACACCTATATGTTATCCCAAACACTCCATCAAAAAACACATTGATTAATAAAATATTACTAAATTGACAAACAAGAGAATGAATAGCAAGGTGAGGAAACCACATATGTTTTTTTAAACAAACAAGCACAAAAACTATTTGAGATAGGCAAATAATCAAGTAATGCAAGGTAAGACAATTAATCATTTAGCATAGCATACGAAAGTTCTTTTCATCGCTTTGTGTTAAATATAAAAATGTATACCAAGCTTGATTAGTTTCTTTTATATTTATAAATATGATCAAAACCTTAATTTCAAAAGAAGACACAATGTTGTTCAAAGATGAAAACATCCGTCTCCAATTAGATCAAGAGTTCGTGCAAAAGTTATGACCGAAAAATGACTTTCTATTATAAATCAATGATTCTGTAAATTTTTGTTTTGAATCAGTTTATGAAATCATTTTTAAATGAAAGTAGACTCAAATACCTTTTAAACGATAGGTGGCACGACTTCTACAGACTTACGGTTAATTAGTTATGAATTTTTGAAATTTAGACAAAATCTGTCTTCTATACCACGGATCCGCCGGATCCTTTCCGAAAGGGGTCCGCCCTTTGATAGCAAAGGGATCCGCGGATCTGACACACATTTAAAAAAATGCATGTTTTGACCCGACAAAAATGTTTAACCTTTGTATACTTTTTAGTGAAGTTATATTACCTATTTTAATCTTTGTTCAAGCTTGATTAACAAGATATCTAACAGCAAAACTTCAAAGATAAAAAAAAAACAAAACACTTTTCATATTATGCTTGACTTCACTGTGGAAAACTTGAAGGGGGGGGGTTGAATAGTTTTGCCGATTTTAAATTAGTTTCAAAAACTTTAGATTCGATAATATGTGAGATCGTATGGATGTAGAGAAAGTATAGATCTAATGATAAAGCAATTAAATAAAGTAAAGCAAAAGATAGAAATGACACAACCGATTTATAGTGGTTCGGCTACAAGGACACCTTCCTTGCCCTACTCCACTCCCCGAGTCACCTACTCGAGAGTTCAAGCACTATGTCAACAAACTCCTTCAACTTGGCGAAGAAGCCTTCACAACGTTGCTTACACCTTTTTCCGGTACAAAGCTAAATACCGAGTCCGTAACACGGTGGACCAAACCAACACGACTATTTCACAACAAATATGTGAAATATCAAATACAAGATCTTCGCTACAGAAATCTTGCGGAGGGACAAATCAATCAAGGACCCCTTGCTTGTATGACTTGTAGAATGCTCGTGATCTCGCCTTAGAGAAGGACCTATATGAGAATCACTAAAGAAAGAAAGAAAGAAGTACTCTCTAGATCAAGTGATCTTTTGTTAGAAGAGAATGAGAGTATATGAGAGAATTAGTAAGAAGAGGGGTGAGTTAGAATGAAGAAATGGCTCTCTATTTATTGGCAAAATCTGCCACTGTTCCCCGGATCCCACGGATCCCTCCCACAAGGGATCCGTCTAGTGTAATCCTAGGGATCCGTGGGACGCTCCTCTTTGCCCATGGGTTTTTTGGTTATGGGTAATGGGTCATGGGTTATGGGTTGGTCAATGGGTATTCTTTTAGATTCAATGTATCTAATGAGTACAATGTATCTAATCTTGTGGGTATGGGTCAATACCATGGGTTATGGATATGATCCATGGGTTGTGATTTATACCCATCCTAATAAACTATTACAACAAATGATTAATTACAACATTTTTGTATTAGATGGCTATATGTAAATGCTTTACAAAAATAACATGTATCCTTATAATTGTACTTAAGATAACATTATATTTGTTATCAACAAAACACAAAGAGATCGCAAAATATTAATAAACGTTTTTACGTGTAACATATTGGATTTCACATACACATCATAACACAAACATAAGTAGGCGTATACTATGGTTTTAGAGAGAGAAAGTTAGAGGTTTAGGAACTTTAGTGAGAGAAAGAAAAATCTTATTATTAGCTCCAACTCTCTACCTTGGAAGGTAGAGAGTATTTATAGTACATACATAAATTGCCACCTAACGGGCTGTGGATCAGGCATACAGTGGGTAAAGACCCGTCCGTCCTCCACGGTATTACTTAACTAAATACTACTTAACATTAAATAACTACGACTACGAGCTTTTTAACGATTAAAAATACTTGAGGTGACCGACACTTTAATACCTGGATTTACTAAATCCTAACAATCTCCCCCTAAGGGAGGTCACCTCAAATTACATAGAATACAAACAGATATTACATTGAGATTGTTCTTGGATTCTTGTTCATGTTCTTTGTTCTATATCTCGTAGTCTTTGATTCTTCATTTTTGCATGTTTGGATAATCTGAGTGGAGGTCTTTAACTGATCCACGTGATACTGAGTTTTGAGCCAGCTTTGAGATCATCATCAAACATAAATCTTTGACTCATCCTTTGTGGTGTTGGTATTATGTGATGTAGTGACTTTTGGACCCGACATGCTCACATTATGTATCATGATTTCTTTTTATCAGAGTAGCGGAAGCTCTCATTAATTCATGATATTGGCAGCAGCGTGGCATAAGCATGGAGTGAAAATATCAGAGTCATTGATGCACTAATCATGATTTCTTTAGATATGAATGTGTTGTGTGAGCATGCGGTTATGGATTGACCGCCTCATTCTGATCAGCTGCAAACGTCGGGGTGTACCTGCATAAAACAGTTAGCAATAAAGCGTACGAAAGTGTCTTTGATCACTTTCGTTGAATTGAGGTACACGGCCCACGGTTCCCCATTGATCAGTACAAGTACTGCCTGTGATCAGGTAAAATTCCGAAGAATTTCCTTGACAGGGTTTCGCAGCTGCTCTAGCTGTTCTCAAACTGGAACGTCTCAAAGAAGACAACACGGAGTGAGTGAACCAGCGAGTTGAGATTCACTGATTGATAAAAAGAGATTTGAAAAACAATCGTGTATCGCTCAATAGAAATTGTTTTTGCAATACAACGAAGGTTTTAATGAAAATCAATTATCAATCATAAACACCTTTTATTTTGAAATATTTGTACACAGTCGATGCGCTAAAGAAAAGAGTTTTTAAGCACAACGACCGGTTTTTCAAAAGTATCCGTCAATCCATAACCTGAACCAGGATTGATTCAAAAGATTGAATCGCCCCATTGTTTCTGTTCAGTTGTCACATGGTTGATCTATTGGATAGATCTCACATGCCACCTACCAGAGCTTGTTTGATGTTGGCTCCAGAAGGCTTTCCATCTTCATTGTGAATATATATGCATATCACTCAGATGTTCTGGCAATACCACAAGGATAATGCGTAGGACTCATAAGATATAATCTCTCTTTTCATATTGTGTGAAACATAGAGTCTTCATTGAAAGTGTCCTAATGAGATTTATTGATGATCTCGTAGCTCTATACTCAATTGTGCATATTTGGTTCCTATGCCGGAGACTAGGGAGAGGGTCTCCTTCTTCAATACCAACTATCTCTAAGAGAAAGTCGATAGATTATGTCGGTTCCCCGTGAGAATGAAACAAGTCCTTTTAAGAGGAACTTGAGTGGTTTGGAAGGTTGAAGTGCAGCGCATCACTGGGTCCATGACATCTTGTCTTCAATACCGATGTTACCTTGGTAACCACCAGTAGTATATGAATTGAACCCAGTTTCTGCCCTAAGGTTGAATTATTGGAGGGCTATTTCTTTTCACCCTTTTCATATTCATTTCTTTTTCATTCTTCAACCCCTTCAGTGCTTACCGAGACTTCATTGCTAGAACCTTGTTGGGTTTATTCCAGTTCTAGCTCTGTCTCAGTCTGCACTCTTCTCATATCTCATTTTTCTCCTTTTTTCAATATACCTAAGGACTTCTACACTGTCTAGTGGGTTGTCCCTGGGTAGATCCCTCCGGTTCTGGCGGATCATGGGAACAAATACCTAACCTTATCATCCTTATATCACCATACATAAAGTAAATTTGGTCGGTCTATTTGGTATTGTTCATCTGCCATTGGAACCAATTGAACACCATTTGAAAATCAATCCAGATACTTGTGATATATTATCAAAGTATTTTGTATCTGAATTGTTTTTGATATTTTTAGAAATAGAGCTCCCCCTCAACATTTGCATCAAGCATCAGTTTGTAATAGAAATTATTTTCATCTTTGAGGGGTTGGCTTACATCTAAGAGTAGTTATATAAACATGTGGTTTTCAAAATAGTTGCTCCCCCTTAATATGTGCATAGATATTTGAAAAGGTTGTGCACATATTAGGAAAAATCTGCACATTGAAATAAATTGATCACGTTTCAAATCTTTGTGGTTTAAGAGAGATGCTCCCCCTCAACATGTGCATGGAAAAGTTGAAATCGTTTGGCACATGTGGGAAGGAGAGCTTGTACATCCTTATAAAACCATTTACCGAATTTATCAGATTAAATCCAATTTAAATCACAAATTCTCCCCCGATCACAATTATCAAATCATTTGAGATTTGTGATCTCTGTAGATTTAAATTGATTTTGAAAGCTTTTACGGAGAATTATGACTTGATTATGAAAACGTTTTAACTGATAAGGATCGGATTTTGAGACTTTAAACTCCATTGGTTAAACATGCATGATTATCTTTTGAAAAACAATTGTATGACAAATAACCTTTTTGATTTAATTGAAATCATTCTCCCCCTCAATCAATGACATAAGTTTTTGATTGAGAGATAGATGTTTTTGACAAATGTTAAGTCCAGATGATTTTCAAAAATAGAGTCCGAGTTATATTTCAAAGCAATTAGTTTTCATTAGATAGTAAGTAATTGTTTATAGAATCAGAGCAAGAGATTTGAAAAACAAGATAAAGCATGGCTCTGTTCTTTCATTGAAGAGCGGGTTACTGCCCGAAATGACAGTAAACCATAGTTTCACTTTCTCCCAATTTTTTTTTTTTTTTTTTTTAAGAAACGATCTTATGTACATTCGAAGAACATCTAAAGACCCGTGACATTCTTTGAAAGTCAACACAAAGTCCGTAGATGATATCGAACAAGGAAAAACATGACAAAAAAAATAATATTTTTGGAATTTTTCAAGATTTTCTAATTTAATTTTTTTTTTTGAAAGTTTTATATTTTTCTCTTTGCTTTTTGAAGGTTTTGCAATTTTGTATTTTGCTTTTCGAATAGATATTTACAAGAGATAGATGAAGTAAAAACCTTTTACTCCTCTTCTTCCTCTTGAAGACGTTTTAGTGTTTTCGGTTGTAGGCTCTTAAGACCAAGTCGTGGAAGGATAAACTCAAAACGTTCTCTAGGAAGAGCTTTGGTGAAGATGTCTGCTAACTGGTATTCAGTCCTCACAAAATAAAGTTCCACCACACCGTTTTCAACTTGCTCCCTGATGAAATGATGTCGAATGTCGATGTGCTTTGCTCTTGAGTGTTGTACGTTGTTGCATGAGAGAGCAATAGCACTTTTATTATCACAGTACAGAGGGATTTTGTTGAATTCAAAGCCATAGTCAGATAATTGGGATCTCATCCATAGAATTTGAGCACAACAAGATGACATGGCTATGTATTCAGCCTCTGTAGAGGAAATAGAAGTACTCATTTGCTTCTTTGAAGACCAGCTCACAAGCTTATCACCCAAAAACTGAGCACCTCCAGACGTACTTCGACGTGTATCTTGACATCCTGCATGATCAGCATCTGCATAGGCTGTTAGTGACATACCGGTGTCCTTCGGGTACCAAAGTCCCATGTTGATGGTTCTTTGGAGATACCGAAAGACCCGTTTAACCGCTTCAAGGTGCTTTTTGGTAGGCTTTGCCTGGTATCTAGCACACATCCAAACAGCGAACAAGATGTCTGGTCTACTAGCTGTGAGGTACATCAGGGATCCAATCATACTACGATATTTGTTTGGTCTACCATGATCCCTGAGTGGTCCTCATCTAGTTTAGTACGCTCTATCATGGGAGTGTCAACAGGGTCACTAGAATCAAATCCAAATTTCTTTAAAATCTCATGTGCATATTTAGATTGATTTATAAAAATGCCTCCGGGACTTTGTGAAATTTATAATCCCAAGAAAAATGACATTTGTCCCATCATTGACATTTGAAATTTAGAACCCATTTCTTTAGAAAAACGATCACACTCATTGGGGTCAGTCGATGCAAATATAATATCATCAACATATATTTGAACGTGAATTAAATGTTTGCCTGACTTCCTGGTGAACAATGTCGGATCAACTGCTCCTTTGCTGAATCCAGTGGATAGAAGAAACTTTGATAGTGTATCATACCATGCCATTGGAGCTTGCTTTAAACCGTAAAGAGCCTTCTTCAAACGATAAACATGAGTAGGTTGCTCTGGATTTACAAAGCCTTCAGGTTGGCTGACGTATACGACTTCTTTAAGATCTCCGTTAAGAAACGCCGTCTTTACATCCATTTGATAGACTACCATGTTCTTACTTGCAGCATTAGCCAAGAAGATTCTGATTGCCTTGATACGAGCAACAGGAGCAAATGATTCTTCAAAGTCAATACCCTCCTCTTGACGATATCATTTTGCAACCAATCGAGCCTTGTTCTTTAAAACATCACCATGCTCATCAAGTTTGACTTTGAAGATCCACTTTAGAGCAATGATCATAGCACAATCTGGAGCAGGTACTAATTACCATACATCAAGTCGATCAAACTTATGAATTTCTTCTTGCATGGCATTGAACCAGCTGTCTTCATTCATGGCAGTTTTGACATCTTTTGGTTCGACCTTAGAGAGTACGGAGTTGAAGAAGCACCATAAGGCATCGGTTGCAAGTTGTTTCCGTGTGGATACTGGACGAGAGAGGTTTCCAATGATGTTGTCCAATGGATGATCATGTGTCCATTTTCTGAGGTGTTCATGTGGCTGTTGTTGAGGAACTGATGTAGCAGAGGCGATATCTCCTGATGATGATGGTTCGATGATGATTCGGAGCAAAGATATTTTCAAATGGAGCATCTTCGGGAGTAGCAAAGGGATTAACTTCATCTGGGTGCCGAAACAATTCCATGATGTACACTTGATGATTGAAGGTTTGTTGATGAGACAGAGTGATCAGCAGCATGCGCTTCTTGACTTAATGACATTGAAACTAAAGGGTTAACTTCATTGACAGGGCTAGAAACAATCTCTGTTGATGGACTTGTAGATCATGGGCCTTGGCTCATAATGTTCATCAAACATTGGATCAAACAATTTCTTCAAATCATCTTCAGATGGAGGTACATATGGAGTTGCTGGAAAGGAGTTTGGTACAAGGGATGAACCAATGGGACTGTTTTGAAGTGCGAGTCCATAACTGGATTGTCCAGGAGCCATTTGACCGGTCTACTCATCGAACGTAACGTGAATTGTTTCCATGATATTTCGGGTTCTCTTGTTGTAAATTCGGTAACCCTTCTTGTTTGGTGCATAACCAACAAAAAACTCTAATATCCGCTTTAGCTCTTAATTTACCTAAGTCTTGACCGTCATTCGTTGGATAGCACAAAGTACCAAACACACGAAGGTAGGAGAGATCAGGTTTTCGATTATGAACAAGTTCATATGGAGTTTTTCCATGAGAGGTATGAATAAGGGAACGATTTTGGGTGCATATAGCGCAGTGGCAATGGTTTCGCCCATAGAAACATTGGAACCTTTGAATAAATTAGCATTGTTCTTTGCGGCTTCACAAGAGTTCGATTTCGTCTTTCAACTACACCGTTCTGTTGAGGAGTTCGTGGAACACTTCTTTGATGACTGATTCCAACATTTTCATAAAACTGAATTAATTCTTTGTTAACAAACTTCTGCCATTGTCAGTTCGAACAATTACGTACGTATTGTTGAGTCGAACTTGGCTGTTTGATTAGTTTGATGATGACATCGGAGTTTCATCCTTTGTCCTCAAAAACTTACTACACAAGTGAATCGAGTAGTCATCAACAACTACTAGAATGTATTTCTTCCCATTTATTGTTTTGCACTCTCATTGGTCATACCATCCATATGAAGGGTATGAAGAACTTCCATTACTGAGTTTGTGGGTTTTGGTTTGTGGGCATATTTCGTGCTTTTACCCAATTGGCAAGTGAACAAAGATGATCTTTTTCATATTTTAATCTGGGTAAGCTAACTCGACAAGATCCTTTCTGGAAAGGTTATTAATGGTGCCGAAGTTCAAGTGATTGAGACGACGATGCCATAACCATGACTTTGTTTTAGAAGCCTTTGACAGCAAGAAGATTGGAGAAGACTTCATCATGTCTTCGATAGAGATGGTGTATAGGTTAGAACCACGAGTACCTCTTAATAATTCCACACCATCAAGTTCTCTAACGAAGCAAGTATGTTTTCTAAAGGCCACTTCTAGATCGGAATCACAGAATTGACCAACAGAGAACAAATTATGACCAAGACCTTCCACATAATATACCCTGAAGATTACACTTTTGCCAACTACATAATCACCATAACCCATAATTGCTCCAAAATAGTCATTCCCGAATCTACGATCCCGATGAATTTACTCACAAAGTTCATGAGCGCGACCGGTCTCAGTCATATGCTTAACAGCGGCACTGAGTCCAAGTACCACAGAACGATTTGAACGATCTGCAGTTGAACACAGACAAGAATGGATAACCGGATAATTGGGATCCCCATGCAAGAATGGGTTCCACTTGGTTAGTAACAGTGATTGGAACACCCACATCAGAAGTAGAAACAATGGAATCATTAGAAATAGATGCGGTGCTAGTGTCCATATTTGACCTATTCAAAGTATGTTCACTTCTTAAGGGAATAGTTCTACCAGTAGGCATCCATTTTCTAGTGGGCATTGATTTAGCAGCTTTAGGGCAAGGCTCATTAATCTTACGGACAGTAGGTATCCATTGATAACCTATATTACTAAATTTCCTTCCTTGGGTTTCCACGTTTTCTAACTTTTTTCGCCTTTGCCTTTTAGCCTTCTTAGCTTGAATTTTAACATTAACAATTTTATCGGGCATTTAGCATAGACAAAACATTCACACCACATTCATGATTAGTAACAGAAATCAAGCAGTCATCATTACATGGTTTGCGAATAGTAGCAAAATTTGAATTAATTACAGATGCGGCTTATAGCTAATACTAGAATCAACACGATTCGTTTTATTCAACTCAAACTTAATATTCCTAGGATGATCTTCTACTCTCTTCCAATGCACATTCTTAGCTTGCGAGGTCCTATCTTGCTTGGTATTGCCTGGAGGCTTTGACCCGCTTGCTCTTTTGTCACTGATTACTCTGTAGAGGAATTATGGGAACATTAGTTGGTTGATCTACTTTTGCATTCCTGAACTAGATGTAATGCGGATCTGAACTACTTGAAGGCACATTAGTGTTCACTTTGTTAAAACTGGGCATAGAATGATTTGTATGCTTGGCACTAGGCATAGAACAAGGCATCACAGCTTTACCTTTTGCACCTAAGGATTTAGGACATGTTGCAATTACACATTCTAGCAGCTCTTGAGATCGTTTGCCTGAATGCAAGCAAACCTAATTTCTCTATCAAGAGGTTTGTTAATGAAATCCTCTTCTACAATCTCACGGAGACATTCTAGACTATCCTTAAGGTGAGCACAATAGTCATGAAACACGGTTCATTATTCCTAAGATGAGGAGGAATGTATTTAACTGTCACAGTGTATTTGGCAGTCGAGGATGACTTTGATGCAACATTCTCATTAAAAACAAGTGGCAGTTTCCCATTTTCCTGACTCCTCAGATTCTCAATTTCCTTTTGTAAAGACGTTATTTTTTCATTGTTTTGGTCACGAGTGACTTTCATTGAATCATATAACTCTTTAAAGTGTCGTTTAACTTTTTCATTTTCTTCTTGAAAGGTCTCGTTTTCCTTTTGTAAGGCATTAACTAAGTTTTGAAGATGAAAAGTTTGAGAATACTGAGAATCTAAAGGAGGAGGCATTTGGGATCCAGTCACATTGTTCTTTTCACCCTTTAATTGAGAGATTTGGGCTTTTAACTTTATGATCATGTTACAATGAGCTCGAATTTGTTCATCACGTTTGCTAATTTCAAAAACTGCATCAAATTCAGGAGCATCCAAGGGTGTCTTGATATTTGAGGTTTTAACATTTTCTTTCAGATGTTGATATTTTAATTGCAAAGCAAGATGCTCAACTTCCAATTTAGAAAACTGTTTTACCAGGTTATCATGATCATCCTGTTCAACTTTATCATGCAGTTTAGAGTTAGTTTTTTCAAGCTCAATGACATGATTATGGGAGACTTTCAAGCAACATGAGATAATTCATGAAATTGAGAAGCATTAATGGAACAATTTGTAGCAGTGTAAAACACATCTTGAGCAATACATTCAGAAATAAGATTCTCATTCAAGGTATGCAAGTTCTTCCTCTCAATCTCATTATATTTTAATTCTCGCTCATAGTCACTAACCTCAACAATCATCGCATCAAATTCCTTTTCCATTTCTTTAATATCTAAGTCCATCCCCTTTTTAAGACTCTCAAATTGACCTTGTAATTGTTTAAAGAAAGGCATGAACTCAGTTAAATAGCATTTTTTAGTTTGCTCAAAACCCCTTTCCCCTTCAGTTATCCCAGTGAGTGTGATCATTTTCTTACAAGTTTTCTCAAAATCAACAAATAATTGAAAGATAACATATTGACTGATTAAGGTCTTGCTTTTAGTGGCAATAGTTCTAGGAACTAAATGCATTGGTGTATTTGGAGGATACATAGTTGCTGAAGGCATCTTCCTAAGGGGAGGGTTTGTTACAACAAGATTCTCTGCTTTTTGCTTATCTAAATCCTTTTTCCAGAACACTTGTTCGAGTGTTAAGAAAGTTTGAGGCTTAAATATGTTCAAGGAAATCCAATTTTCCTTCTTGTAATCATGAGGTTTGATCGTTATGTTATTCTTTTTACATTCAGGATCTTCTAGCTTCTTATTCATTTTCTCCCTAGATGCATCATCTAATTTTCTATCTTCCTCAGTGCACTCAACGCAACTAGGTTTCTGTCTAGGTTTAAGAATCTCATTTCCATCATAGATCACATTATTAGCAGCTCTAGCCTTTTTAATGACCTCTGGATTTGGTTCCACAACAAGAGGAATGCTATGCTTATCGCTTAAAACTCTATGCTTAGTGATCAAGTGAGCAGTCTGAATGGTATTCCCTTGTACGTACAACTTATTTTCAAGCTTGTTTTTCAAAGTTTTTAGATTGGAAAAATCATTCAAAAGTTTTGATTCCTTAGCATTGAATTCTTGCTTAAGCATTTTAACATTTTCTTTAAGTTCTTGTTTTTGCTTGAAAGCTTTTCTTGTAAGGAGTTTAACTCTTGTTTTAACACTTCTTCTCTAAAATTACTTTTTCTAATAATATGCGCATTTGGTCATCCATTTCCGCCACGGGTGGTCAACTCAAACTTAGCACGTTGTTCATAAATAGCAACTTGTTCTATATAGGCATTCAGTTCGAGATAACCAGAATCATCGAGGGCACATGCAGTGTATTCATCAAAGACATAGTCATCATTGATCTGGAAGATGCATTACTTGGTACAACCTCACTTTCACTTTGCATCACATATTGATCATATGGGACAATATTGCTATTACCCTCATCATCAATATCCGATTCATAAGTTTCAAGATTTTGTACTTTATTATGCATCTTTTGCTCATCAACATCATCATATAGTTTTAATACCTCTGAAATGATTTTGTCTTTGGATGGATTGGCCTGTTGTGGTGGAGAGACCATAGGTGAGATGCTAGCCATGAAGATTGTTTGGGCAGTAGGTTCATCATCGACATCCGAGTCAAATGCATCACAGTCAGCTACTTGAAATGCATTTTGATGATTATTACCTATCTCCTGAATTGGCTGTTCATCAACATCAGCATCATAGGTTCGGGCATTTTCTTCAGCAAGGAACAACAACTCATCTTCATCCAAAGCTGCTCCATTATCCTGAGCTTGCACAAGCAGCATCTTATCTTTGAAGTATTCTGCATTCTGTGGACGTTTTGAAGATGTGCAGTTCCTAGCAATATGTCCCTCACCACCACAGTTGTAGCACTTAATTGGCTTTGCTTGACCTTGATTTCCAATCCTTCCCCGATTTTGATTAGCAGCATAACCTCTACCAGCTCCACCTCTTCCCTGTTCATACTGCCTTTCTTGAACTGGTTGCACAACAACCTTCCCATCTCACGGGTTCTTGATTGTGTGGATTGGATGCTGTTTCGAGGTTATTGTTGGTGTGTGGGAAAGAGTTCATGTTTTGACTAACCATGAGAGACAGTTGATTGATGAAGTTTTCCATGAATGTGTTTGGGTCTAGTGGCCTATATGCTGGATCCGGGATGAGTTTGTAATTACCATCACCCATGGGAATAACTTGAGAAGCTTTGGTGGTAATACAAACATTGGTGTAGAAAGGTCAGAGAATCATTTGGTGAACTTGTTTCTCCTGGTTGGTTTTGAACTGTTCTAGAATCCTTTTTCAAACATAGCATGTCTCTCATTCTGGAAGGAAGGCATCTGTTGCTCATAGTTGGTGTTCTTCAGTCCTTTGGTAAGCTTCACAGAAGTGATTTGTGCCATTCGGGATTCATGTTGTTCACAAACTTTGAGTTCAGCTGAATGTTTGGCATGGTCATTTTGATGTTCCTCATGTCATTCACAAGCTTGTGGAATCTCACATAGTACTCATAGATACTCTCATCAGGTATCATCTTGAAGTGCTCAAACTCATCGTACAGTTGTGATTCTCTGTCTTCCTTGGTTAATTCGGAACTTGAGAAGCATCTTGACATTATCCCAAACTGCCTTGGCTTCAGTGTTGTGATTGATCTGCTTGTAGATGTCTTTTGGAAGACCCTGAAGTATGATGTTTGAAGCCCCGATATCGACATCAAATCTCTTTTTCTCCTTATCATTGAGCTCATCATACATCTTTGGTCAGTCCTATTCCAAAGATCATAGTTCCATCTGCAGCAGTGTCAATTATATCTCTTGTAGTCTCTGACGATAAGGTCCTTCATCAATGGATTTGAGAATGTTGACCCCATTTTCCTTTCCAAGACAAGTACAACTGATTCGTTGAGCCAAGAGTCGTAGTCAGTTCTGTCAAGCATGGGAGGACGAGTCACGAACCAGTTGCTTGAACATCCTCAGTAACAGTGGAGATGATTGTAGGTACGTTGGTAGACATGTTAACAGATTACACGGGATTTTAAAACTCTATGATTAAACCGGAAATAGATTCTTTCACGGGATTTTACTAAATCAAGAGAAAACCGTATTACAACCAAAAAAATAAACCAAGTCGCTAAGAAACCTTGAACCAAGTCGCTAAGCACCAAGTTGCTAAGTATTAGGAAATCAAGTCGCTATAATGCCAAGTCGCTAAGACACAGTCAAGTTGCTAAATAACAACTCGCTAAGATCCAAGTTGCTAACACCAAGTCGCTACTTAATTTTGACAGACAAAGTCGCTAAGCACCAAGTCGCTAAGTCGTCAAGTCGCTAAATAGCAACTCGCTAAGGTCCAAATCGCTAACACCAAGTCGCTAAGAAACTTAAGTACAAGTCGCTAACAAAATTGAAAGAAAGTCGCTACCTTCACCAAGTCGCTACCCGTAGTGGAGAATCCACTAAGTGTACTTTTTGTCGGCTTGTCTCAAAAGACAAGTCGCTAGGACCAAGTGGCTACCAAAAAACACTACAACTCGCTACCTTTACTTGAAGCAAGTCGCTATGATGAAATTAACTACGAGAACCAAGTCGCTACCAAGAAAAACTTCAAAACACACTTTTCAATCCAAAACAAGCTCAACCACAGTGATTCAAGCTTACCAAATCAAAACCCAAGCACATACAATGATTCTAAACACAAAAGTACACCCAAAATTCAAACTTTAATACTAGAAATGAATCAAATGATGCAAAAACCACTAAACCTTTTCAACCTCAAAAACCATCTAAAAACCACTAGAAATCCAAGGATATGTAAGAGATGATCTAACCATGGCTCTTGATACCATTTGTAACATATTGGATTTCACATACACATCATAACACAAACATAAGTAGGCGTATACTATGGTTTTAGAGAGAGAAGGTTAGAGGTTTGGGAACTTTAGTGAGAGAAAGAAAAATCTTATTATTAGCTCCAACTCTCTACCTTAGAAGGTAGAGAGTATTTATAGTACTTACATAAATCGCCACCTAACGGGCTGTGGATCAGGCATACA
>OU343219.1:49787973-49895734 GCA_910596185.1 Chrysanthemum makinoi | reverse complement strand
GTGGGTAAAGACCCGTCCGTCCTCCACGGTATTACTTAACTAAATACTACTTAACATTAAATAACTACGACTACGAGCTTTCTAATGATTACAAATACTTGAGGTGACCGACACTTTAATACCTGGATTTACTAAATCCTAACATTACGGTTTATTTGTATTAACAATCTCCCCCTTTTTGTTGATGACAAAACATAATGTTATGATGAGTAAAACTTAAAAATAGATGTATGTTTTGAAAGCCCCTAAGTTTTACTTCTTCTCCCCCTTTTTGTTGAAACAAAAAGTTAACCCATCGAAAAAATAAAATGTGGAAAATTAGTCCACTTATCGCTTACTCCCCCTTGACGGTAGCTCCCCCTTGTTTGGGGCGTCAAATGAAGAAAAATAAAAAATCCTACAATGAGAAAGGTTAGTAACATGCTTAAATAATCTTGTGATTGACAAGAACCAAGATTGGGAGCTAAGGTATGTAAACAAGGCCTTGTAATAAAACAACAAAGTGTAGTGGTATTTATGCCACCTACAAGCATGTAAAAATAAGAACAAGACTTGTTCTTGAAAATGACTCAAAAGAAAAGTACTAAAAATAGAAAATAGTAGTAATGATTCCGTCCATGCTTGCATAAGGTTATGGATGGAGGTTTTGATAAGTAATGATATTGATGCGATCAAGGATGAGGTTGAGTATGAATCGCATTTCTTCCCTAACTTCTATTGCAATTTCCCTAGTGGATTGGCAATGTTCACAATGGAAGTGATGTGGGTAATGAGTGCAGAAGTTTTTCGGGTTGTTTTGATTTGTGAGTTGCGGAATATGTGGTGGAAAATTAGGAAAATACGGATCAAAGTCTGGAATGGTTGGAAGTGGTGGTGGAAAAGAACCTAGATGTTCTTGTAGTTTAATGGGAGCTAAGGGTGGTGAGGTTTCAAGATCATTGAATATTGTGTTTGGAAAAGTGAGAGGAGTCAAAAAGGCTAGTTCTTTTTGTTTTGGATGATGAGATCTTGTTGGAGTCTTAAGGAGTTCCAAAAGAGTGACTATAGGTGGTGAGTTGATGTATCATGAAGTTGGTGTACTTGTTGGTGATGAAGGAGGTGCTATAATGGAAGCATCTTGTGGTGAGTTATTTGATGGTGATGAGCCATTTGATGATGTTTTGCTAAGCAACAAGATCGGATGCTAATCCGTGCGGATATCCTAGAGTTTGATTATGGTATCTTGGAAGGTGGAAGTACAAAGGTTTGGGTGTCATGAAGATGATTGTTTGTACTAGGTGATTCATCTAAGTTGTAAGAGCTTGTGAATGACATGGTGTTGTTTGTTTGTGAAGATGAGATGAATTATGCAAGCATTTTGGGAGTTCTATATATAGAAAAATAATGTATTGTAATGAATGCTTGACCTAAAATGTAGATTAAAATCTAATGATTAGATATGAATTTAAGGCATGTGATCATGAGAACACAAGCATTAAAGAGAATACTCCAAAAATGAAAAAAAATGTTGGAGTTTTCATCCAAAGTGAGAAAAATAGAAGATAAAAACAGCTTCTGTCTCACGGATCCCACGGATCCTTCCCTTGAGGGATCAGTCCAGCATTAAGGCCTGGATCCGTGGGTTTGGTGATTCAGGCAGCACAAAATTTTCCTTTTGGAAATATTTTTGCCTAGTGTGTGCCTATATGCAAACTATTTGGAGTTGCGGTTATCTCGACTCCTAAAAAGAAAGGAAAAATAAACTAGAAGTGAAAAAGCATACTATTATGTGAGATAACCCGAGTGCTCCTAATTCATTGTTGCTTAAATGAATGTACCCGAAAATACATATTAGTTATGAATCTACTTTAGCATTCAAAAGACATGAGATGCAATGAAAATGAGTTTTTACTTTGTATTAATAATGAAAAATCGATTTGTCTTAGACGTGAGAAATTGCTTTTGTGAAATTGATATGGGAGGAGGTATCATTTTTAGAAAACGTTTCTAAAAGAGGTTTCTATGTGCGAATAAAAAATCGTTTTATCCTTTGAAAAGAAGATGTGTATGTAATTATATGTTTGCAACTTGTATTTATTTTAAAAGAAAATAAGAGAAACTATGAGTTATAAGTAAAAAAGAACTTATCTTGGGTTTTGAAAATTCCCGTATTGTTTGTGAGTTGTGCGTGAAATAGAGATCCTAGACTCAGAAAGAAGAAGGCTAGTGTTTACATACCTTGTAGAGTAAAAATAAATTACGACGTTTGTTCCATGAGACCAAGACCAAGACGAAGTAGGTTGAATTGTTCCCGCTTCAACGGTTTGGTGAGGACATCGGCTATGTTGTCTTCGGACGCTACCTTCTCAATAGAGATGTTCCCCTTTTGAACATTGTCTCTTAAGAAGTGATGACGAATGATGAGTGTGTAAATACTCATCATTTTTGGTCAAATCTGAACTGCAAAACGTTTAAAAATGCTCAGAAATGCATCAAAATACTGAAAATATCTCAAAATAGCATTTTATATGTTTCAGATGCAAAATGTTTAAAATCAGATGAAAAATGAGCTAAGTTTGCATAATTGGCAGTTTCAGTCCCCAAGTTTCAAAAATTGTCAGAAATAGTCCCTGAGCCTTAATTTCAAAAGATAAATCACCAAAGGTCCTTTTAAAATCATAAGTTTTCAAAATTAGTCCTTTGGTGAAAAATGTCAAAAGTTTTGGGAAATTACAAGTTTGGTCCTCCAAGTTTCAAAATTGACAAAATTAGCCCCTAGAAATTTGAAAATGTCAAGTTTGGTCCTTGAATTATTGAAACTTGTCACTTTTAGTCCTTTGGAGCAACTTTGATAAAATGGCAGCTTTGGTCCTTGAAGTTTCAGAAATTACAAACAAGCCCTTGATTATTAAACCTTTAATACTCTTTTGGCCTTGTCATAATCCATTTTGGACCCTGCCATTATCCCTTGTGAACCCCTGTCAAAACCATTTTGGACCCCTTCCCTTTATATTATTAAATCACCAGTCAAACCCCTTTGACTCCTCTTTTCCCTCCAACTCACGAGACTCCACCTTCATCATCACAAAACCTGCAATACTCAAACCTGTTCCACCATCATCACCCTACCCTTATCACTCCAAACACAACACTCCAAGATGCATTTAATGCACCTTCAACCTAACACTCTACCCTCCCCAGCTGTTAAAACAGTTTTGGCGCCAAAACCACTTAAACGGCCAAGATGATATCTAGGCATCCAATGGCCCATATAACTGCTGGGAACTATTCAGAGATGAGAGAGAAGCTCAGTGGAGT
This sequence comes from Chrysanthemum makinoi, assembly GCA_910596185.1. NCBI lineage: Eukaryota > Viridiplantae > Streptophyta > Magnoliopsida > Asterales > Asteraceae > Chrysanthemum > Chrysanthemum makinoi. The sequence goes on along the minus strand of OU343219.1, from coordinate 49,892,437 downwards.
ATAAATAAAGGAAGAAAGAAGGCAAATGGAGGAGTAGTTAGTTAATTTTCTTAAATGTATGTCGTTTTTAAGCTTATCATGTCTTAAATATAGTCTTAGTGGTAATTTCAGTTTGGTTGTATCAAATTAGAGTATTTAAATGTATTGCAACTCTTTTTAAGTCTCAATTCAAGTTATTGTTACAATTTCATATTTTTGTGACTCTGTTGAAATTTTCAGTTTCCAAGTCTTATGCACAATCTTTTACTAGCTTAATTTTAATCTCAAACAAGCTTGTATAAGCTTGTTATAGCTTTCTGTAAGCTTCTATATCAATTTCAAGTCACTTTGGATATTGGTCAATAAAAGTCAACTTGGAGCAAAAAGGGGTATGAAATGGATAATGGGTGAAGCAGTGCTGGTTTTGGGGTTGAATTAGAAGCTATGGGGTTTGTTTATATAGGCTAGTGGTTATTGTGTTCTGGTTTCATTGATTGCAAGCCATAGTGGCTGGGACTATATGTAAGTTCAAGTCCAACTCATTGCTTAATCTGTATTTGTTGTCCTCAGTGGTTTAAATTTGCTTATTCAGTAGTAATTAGGATAGTTAAAAGCAGTTTAATCAATAATATTAGCTAGTTAAGTAGTTTGTCTAATTAAATTTGCAAATCAGTAGGATAGAAGGGTGTTTGGATCAGTTGCTTTAATTGTATTTGAAGCTTATGCAGTAGTTAAAACTTGTTGCTTTAAGTTTGTTAAACTCATATAAACTCATATCTGTCTTCATTTTGCACTTACAAACACTCAAAGTCAAACTTCATGTGAATCTGTCTTAAGTACTGATCTGTTGAGATTTTGGAAATTCAAATACTTGTTTGGTGTTTAAAACTCATAGACATTGCTTGCAGTAGCTTCATTTCATCACATTAGATCAATATCAGTCCAAAAATTAAGCTCAAATCTCACCAAAGTCAACATTTCATTTTTTACTTCAAAAGTCAAATTGGACAAAATCAGTTTTGAGCCTATCTGGGAGGAATTTTCATGGACTCATTCTTGAATCAAATCAAGTGAAATTTTGGTTTTAAAAAAGTTCAACTGGTCTCCTTGCTTATTACCATTTTTGTAGAATTTTACAAATTTTTTAAAAGCTTCAAACAAGCTTGTCTTTTGGGTCTTAGTTGCCCTACACAAAACTCAGCATAAACTGAGTTTTCTCAGTTTTGTGCAGCCCTTGCACAAGGCTCATAAGAGCTTCTCAAAGCCTGGTCTTTGGTTTGTAAGTAGCCACCCAGGTCTAGTTGAGGTCTCCATATTTGGTTTTTGGTTTCTAGCTTATTTGAGTGCTTATTCTTTGGCTGCAAAGTGGACTCTCAAACTGTTTTTGCACTTATACTCAAATAAGCCAAATCTTTGTAATTTGTATTTCAGTGGTTTAGGTTAGTTGTTTATAGTTGCTTTTGAGTTATCTTAGCATATTGTAGCTTCTGCAAACAGTTGGTGCTTATTGGTTTTCATTTGGCTTATTTCAAGTGCTTATTTATAAGCACTTGTCTAGCAGTTTCAATTTCTTGCACATAAGCACCTGTTTTTATATTTTTCTCAGCTTTAGAACATTATTTTAAGCTTATCTTGAATTTTTCAGATTTTTATAGGTCAGTTTGGTATTTTTCTTCATTTTAATTAGTTTTTAAGCATTTTTAATTAGCATTTAATACAATTAATTAAGAAAAGCTTCAAAAAATTAATTTTTCATTTTTCTTAAGTTAAGATAAATATAAAAAGCCAAAAAAATATTTTTCTAGATTTTTCTTAGTTAAATTTGTATTTTTAAGCAATTTAAGTAGTTTTAAATAGTTTTTAATTCATAGAAAATACAAAAATAATCAGAAAAATATAAAATTAGTTTTGAAAATTCTATTTTGTTATTTTAGATTTTTCTAAGTTATAATTTTATTTTTCTAGCTTTATTTCATATTTTCTTGTATTTTAGGCTATTATTAAATAGTTAAAAATAGTTTTTAATTAATAATAATTAGATAATTAGTAATAAAAATAATTTTCTTTTTCTATAAATTTTCTTTTATCATTAGGTTTGTAAAAATATCATTTTCACATTTTTAGGATTAATATTGTGTAAGTTTCACATTTTCATTTGTACGTTACGTAGTTTTTAATTAAGTTTTATAAAAACATAAAATCAAAAACATCATTGTAAAAATAGTGATAGCGTTTATTTAATATTTTTTTATCTTTTTAATTTCCTTTAATTTGCATTTAAGCCTTGTAATTTATAGGCTATTTCTGTAGTTATAATAATCACAAATCCCTTTTTCTGTTCAAACTTCTCGATCACTATACGTTTGGTGATTCTTCGCATAGCTCGCTGGGACATAACGACCCGGGGAAACCCTATTCTCTCCTGATCTTCATTGCATTCGTTTCTGAGCCGTTTTAAGTTTCTTACGGTCGGCCATTCACAAGTGGCCGGCTTGTGTGAGAAAACTTGACGGTTTGGAGCGGATCAAATTTTTGGCGCCGCTGCCGGGGAGCTGTGCTGATTATCTTCCATTTAGCAGATTAGTAGTTTCAATACTCACTCTTTGTTCATATCATCCATCTCTATCTATATATATATTTTCTTATAAAAAATCCAAAAACCCAAAAACATCCAAAAACGTATAAAACACAAAAATATTTTTCTTTTGTTTCTATATATGTATCAAAGATAAAAATACAAAAAGATTTGTCGTTTTCTTTAATAAATAACAACATAAAAGGTTACCACCGCAAACCAAGGCAGTGTACTACCTAACTGGGGGTACGACCATAATAAGTTCCCGAACCAAAGATTTAAAACTTGCCTTTGTGTCCTTATGATTGGTGTACCTTTTTCAAAGAAGCCATTCATCTTGTGATTATTGGTTAAGTTCACTGTTGTTTTGCCTCGATCTTGTTTTAATTGGATTTGTTGTGATATCTACGTTTCAGAAACATAAAACCCAAAAGATTCTTCTCACCCCAATTTTTATAATTCCCTTCATAATTCCCATTTCTCTCCTTAACTCTGAGTTTCCTTAGAGTTAACTCTAGTGTATGCGTATTCATAAGCTCTTCTAGATCTGTGAGCCCATTTCGTGAGCTTGTCAAGATTCCAAAAAGGCGTGTCCGTAGACTTTCTGCTCCATCAGTCGGATCTGAGATCCGGACTGCTCACACTACTTCCGTTATCATGGCGGAAGAACGCCCTATGTGTGAGCTTCTCCAGGCACCCATCGACGGGTATGGAGATGCTATTGTTGTACCAGCCATTGTGGCTGAAAATTTTGAACTCAAAACCGGGTTACTAAATCTTGTAACCTCAAATCAATTCTACGGTTTTGAGCGGGATGATCCTCATGCTCATATTCGATGGTTTAACAAGATTGCATCTACCATCAAATACAAGAATGTCCCTACTGATGCTGTTAAGCTTCTTCTGTTCCCATTTTCTCTTGAGGGGCAAGCCCGGATTTGGCTTGAAAAACAACCCCCTCAGTCAATTGAGACATGGGAAGATCTGGTGAAGAAATTTGTGAATGAATTTTATCCACCTTCCAAAACCACGAATCTTAAAAATGAAATCATCAAGTTCACTCAAAAATTTGATGAATCCTTCAGTGAATCGTGGGATCGTTTCAAGGAATTGCTTCGCAAATGTCCTCACCACGGTTTCTCTGAGTTGATGCAACTCGATACTTTCTACAATGGAGTGAGTCAATCTGATCAAGATTCTCTCAATTCCTCCGCTGGAGGAAATTTCTTAAGCAAAACTGTCAAAGAAGCTTTAGCGATCATTGAAAACAAGTCTAAAGTCCGCACTGCACGAAGCAAGCCGGTTGTTTCCCAAGTCAGTGTTGGTCCTTCTTCTTCATCGCCCGTGAGTCAGTCTAGCACCGATGCTAAGATTGACAAACTCACGGAAGCTATTCAAGCTTTGGTTCTCTCCAACCAAAAGAAAGTCTCTTTTCCACAAACTTCACCTCCTGCTGAAGTTAAGAAAGTGGAAGTCTGTGTTACTTGTGGTGGCCCCCATGCTTACTATAATTGTATGGCCACCGATGGTAACCCTTTTGAAGCTAATGCCGTGGGCGGGATTTCTAATCAAGGAGGCAACCAATACCGTGCTCCTATAGACCCGAACCACCGTCCTAACCACTACCCTGGACCTCCCGGTTTCAATCAAAACCGTAATCAAAATCAAAATAGACCAAACCAAGGTTTCCAAAACCAAGGTAATTTTAGTCCAAACAACGGTTTTCAAAATCAGAATCAAAATTTCCAACATCAAGGAAATTTCAATAGAAACCCAGGTCAGGGAAATTTCAACCCAGGATATTTTCATGGAAATAATCAAGGAAATTTTCAAGGCCCTAATCCTAATAGAGGCCAGAATTTTCCTGTGCAAACTCAAGCCATTGTTCCAACTGGACCATCATCTGATGAGTTGTTGAAACAATTCATGAAATCCCAAGAGGAAATGAACAGGTTGTTGGTAAGCCAGATTTCTGACATTAAGAAGTCTTTAAATGATCGACCCTCGGGCTCAGGTACTTTACCTAGCAACACGATCGCTAATCCGAGGGGCGATGCAAAGGCGATCACAACCAGAAGTGGTGCTTCTTATCATGGACCCGTTATTCCTACTACCTCTTCTTCTTCTCTCCCGAAGGTAGTGGAAAGTGAACCTGAGGCGACAAAGGACAAGGAACTTCCTACTAATAACGGAAGTACCAGCAATGTCCATCCTCAGGTTGTCCCCAAAACCAAGCCTGGAGTTGTTTTTGAACCTCCAGTTCGTGACCCCAAATCCAAAACTTCTATTCCTTATCCCTCACGTTTATGAGCAAAAGCTCGAAAAAGCTAGCCATCAAATGGAAAAATTCTTTCAAATTTTCCAAGAGCTTTATTTTGACATAAGCTTTGCGGATGATATCATGTTGATGCCCAAGTTTGCATCTACTCTCAAACACATGTTGAGCAATAAGGAAAAGCTGTTTGAAATGGCCAAAACTCCTTTGAACGAGAACTGCTCAGCATTTCTGTTAAAAAGCTTCCGAGAAGCTAGGAGATCCCGGAAAATTTCTTCTTCCTTGTGTTTTTCCTGGGATGATTGAATGCTTTGCCCCTGCCGATCTTGGTGCAAGCATCAATCTGATGCCTTATTCAGTGTGGAAGAAACTTTCTCTTAGGAACTTATTCCTACTGCATGACTTTTGAGCTTGCAGATCGTTCTATATCGCGTCCTCTTGGCATCGCCGAGGATGTATTTGTGAAAGTAGGAAAGTTCCATTTTCCAGCTGACTTTGTGGTTGTTGATTTCGATGCCGATCCTCGGGTTCCTCTCATCGTTGGACGAGGATTCCTGAGAACGGGCCGTGCTCTTATTGATGTATTTGAGCAAGAAATCACGTTACGTGTGGGTAATGAAGCTGTTACCTTTAACTTTGATCAAACTTCGAGGTACTCCTCAAATTATGATACTGAATCAATTAATCGAATCGATTTAATTGATATTGCTTCAGAGGAGTACTCTCAAGAGTTTCTTGGTTATCTTCATAATTCTGTGAGTGGGGATTCCACCACATCTTCTAATCCTATCATTGCCGACTCTTCCTCCTCTCTCACTCCGTTTGAGGGAGGTGACTTCCTTCTGGAAGAGATCGATGAATTTCTTGCTACTGATGAATCAATTCCGCCTGGAATTGATGGTGTTTATGATTCGGAGGGGGATATTCTCTATCTTGAGCAATTGTTAAATGAAGATCCATTACCTTCACTCCCTCCGAAAGAGATCACGATTGAGGAAATCAAATCAGTACAAACATCTACTGAAGAATTTCCCGAGGTTGAACTTAAGGACCTACCTCCTCATCTCGAGTATGCATTCTTGGAGGGTGATAATAAATTACCCGTCATAATTGCTAAAGACTTGACTAAAGAGGAGAAAACTGCTCTCATAAAGGTCTTGAAGTCACACAAGCAAGCAATTGCTTGGAAACTCTCCGACATTAAGGGTATCAACCCCGAGTTTTGTACTCACAAAATCTTAATGGAGGATGACTTCAAACCAGCAGTCCAACATCAGAGAAGGGTGAATCCTAAGATTCACGAGGTTATCAAACAAGAGGTTTTCAAACTTCTTGATGCCAGTTTAATTTACCCGATCTCTGATAGTCCTTGGGTTAGCCCAATTCATTGCGTTCCAAAAAAGGGTGGCATAACTGTTGTCACGAATGAAGAAAACGAGTTAATTCCAACTCGATTGGTTACGGGATGGCGTGTATGCATTGACTATCGCAAGTTAAACGAAGCCACCCGTAAAGACCATTTTCCTCTACCCTTCATGGACCAGATGCTTGAGAGATTAGTAGGGAAAGAATACTATTGTTTCCTTGATGGTTTCTCGGGTTACTTTCAGATCCCCATTGATCCGCTGGATCAAGAAAAGACCACATTCACCTGCCCATATGGGACATTTGCCTACAGACGTATGCCTTTTGGCTTATGTAATGCTCCTGGCATGTTCCAATGATGTATGATGGCAATTTTCCACGACATGATCGGGGAAACTATGGAGGTGTTTATGGATGACTTCTCGGTCATTGGGGACTCGTTTCAGACATGTCTCTCCCATTTAGACAAAATGCTAAAACGGTGTGAAGACACCAATCTATGTCTAAATTGGGAGAAGAGCCACTTTATGGTCAAAGAAGGCATAGTCCTTGGCCATAAGATTTCCAAAAACGGGATTGAGGTAGATAGAGCAAAAGTTGATGTTATTGCTAAATTGCCTCATCCTACTACCGTCAAAGGTATTAGGAGTTTTCTAGGTCATGCCGGGTTTTATCGTAGATTCATTCAAGATTTCTCTAAAATCGCTCGGCCTATGACCCATCTTCTCGAAAAAGATGCTCCTTTTATCTTCTCTCCCGAGTGCATCGAAGCTTTTGAAACACTAAAGAAAAAGCTTACGGAAGCACCCATTCTAGTTGCCCCGACTGGGATTTACCCTTTGAGCTCATGTGCGATGCAAGTGATTTTGCTATCGATGCAGTCTTGGGGCAACGCAAAACCAAGCATTTTCAGCCGATCCACTACGCAAGCAAAACTATGAATGAAGCTCAAACCCATTACACCACTACAGAAAAAGAACTATTAGCTGTGGTGTATGCGTTTGAAAAGTTTCGGCCATACCTTATCTTGACCAAATGCGTGGTGTATACGGATCACTCGGCGCTCAAATATCTCTTTGCAAAACAAGATGCAAAGCCGAGATTGCTCCGTTGGGTTCTCCTCCCGCAAGAATTTGATATCATTATACGTGATAAAAAAGGAGCTGAGAACCTGGCTGCTGATCATCTTTCCCGATTAGAGAACCCTCACCAAAATGTGTTCGAGAAAAAGGAAATTAATGAAACATTTCCTCTCGAAACACTCAATGTGGTTTCTTTTCGTGGAGACTCTTCTACCCCATGGTTTGCTGACTTTGCAAATTACCATGCGGGTAACTTTGTGGTGAAAGGGATGTCGTCCCAACAGAAAAACAAATTCTTTAAAGATGTGAAACATTACTTCTGGGACGACCCTTACTTGTTCAAAATTTGCGCGGATCAAGTCATCCGGCGATGTGTGTATGGTCAGGAAGCTATTGACATTCTCAAAGCTTGCCATTCTGGACCTACTGGGGGACATCATAGCCCCAACTACACCGCCAAGAAGGTGTTTGATTCCGGATTCTATTGGCCCACGATTTATAAGGACGCCCATGAATTTGTCAAAACCTGTGACGCTTGTCAACGTCACGGGAATATCTCACAAAGGAATGAAATGCCGCAAAACGCCATTCAAGTGTGTGAGATTTTTGACATCTGGGGCATTGACTTTATGGGGCCATTTCCTTCTTCTCGCGGTAATAAGTACATAGTCGTGGCCGTTGACTATTTGTCAAAATGGGTCGAAGCTAAAGCTTTGCCTACCAACGATGCCCGAGTTGTGGTGAAATTCTTAAAATCTCTGTTTGCTAGGTTTGGAACTTCACGAGCCATAATTAGTGATCGTGGTACGCATTTCTGCAATGACCAGTTTGAAAGAGTCATGCAGAAGTACGGTGTAACTCACCGTCTCTCTCTCGCGTACCACCCCCAAACAAGTGGGCAAGTGGAAGTTTCTAACCGGGGGATAAAAAGAATTCTTGAGAGGACGGTTGGTGAAAACCGTGCCTCTTGGTCGGATAAGCTAGATGACGCACTCTGGGCCTTCCGTACAGCTTACAAAACACCCATCGGGTGCACTCCATACAAGCTTGTATACGGGAAGGCATGTCATCTGCCGGTTGAGCTCGAGCACAAGGCATACTGGGCCTTGAAACATGCCAACTTTGATATTCAGACAGCTGGTGATCACCGGAAAGTTCAAATGAATGAATTAAATGAACTCCGTGATCAAGCATACGAGAACTCTTTGATCTACAAACAAAAGACAAAGAAGATTCATGACTCTAAAATCAAAAACCGCGTTTTCAACGTCGGTGATCGAGTCCTTCTTTTCAATTCAAGATTGAAGATTTTCTCGGGAAAATTAAAATCCCGCTGGTCTGGACCATTTACCATCACTAAAGTCTTTCCATATGGAACCATTGAGTTATCTCAACCCGATGGTCCAAACTTTAAAGTGAATGGTCATCGGTTGAAGCATTATTTTGGAGAGGACATACCTCCTGTGGTTGTCCCGGATTTTCAAACTTTCCCCATGAACAAATGAATACGGGGATCGAGTCAAGCTAGCGACTCGGGAATCAAAAACAGTAGCATGCCATATGGGTTTTCACCCATATTTCTGACTTCTTTCTATCTTTCTACCACCCTAGTGTGAGGGGGGGGGGTTGCCCCACATGTTGTGTATATATAAGTCAATTTCATAAAAAAAAAAAAATCTTTCTAAATAATGGCCGTAGTATTTCCCTTTTACGTTCTTAGTTTCGGCATAACCGCCGGTACTTTGAATATTGAGGGCAATATTCATTTCTAGTGTGGGGGCGAATTCTCACGAATTTTATCATGTAATTATACCGCCTAATTCCCCCGTTTTTGGCCAAAATTTTTTTTTGGAGTAAGTGTTTTGCACTTACTCAATTGGTTATCAGTCCGCCTTGTCTAATAAACAAAAGGGTTGGCTAATCCAGGAGCAAACGGCTCTTGGTAAAGATATCTCAAATCCGTTGACGGCTTGCAATTTGCCCAAAATTGTATGGTATTCAACTCACCATATCCTAAAAGTGAAGAGTTGGCTAGCCCGCAAGTTTATGGCTTGTGGTAAAGGGAGTGGAAAAACCATAATTGGTAATCGACTCACCAAAGATAATATTGATAATTTATCTAAGAGTTGGCTAGTCAGAGCAAACGGCTTCTGGTAAAGACAAATCAAATCCGTTGGAAGCTGGTGGTTTGCTCAAAATCACATGGTTATCGGTGTACCATGGTTCTTACTTGAACTGAAACATTTGGCTACTCCAGAAGTAATGTCTTTTGGTAAAGAGATTCAAATCCATTAAGTTTTTCTCAAAAGATTGCTAGGGACTAGCAATAGTTTAGTGTGGGGATTGATGAGTGTGTAAATACTCATCATTTTTGGTCAAATCTGAACTGCAAAACGTTTAAAAATGCTCAGAAATGCATCAAAATACTGAAAATATCTCAAAATAGCATTTTATATGTTTCAGATGCAAAATGTTTAAAATCAGATGAAAAATGAGCTAAGTTTGCATAATTGGCAGTTTCAGTCCCCCAAGTTTCAAAAATTGTCAGAAATAGTCCCTGAGCCTTAATTTCAAAAGATAAATCACCAAAGGTCCTTTTAAAATCATAAGTTTTCAAAATTAGTCCTTTGGTGAAAAATGTCAAAAGTTTTGGGAAATTACAAGTTTGGTCCTCCAAGTTTCAAAATTGACAAAATTGGCCCCTGGAAATTTGAAAATGTCAAGTTTGGTCCTTGAATTATTGAAACTTGTCACTTTTAGTCCCTTGGAGCAACTTTGATAAAATGGCAGCTTTGGTCCTTGAAGTTTCAGAAATTACAAACAAGCCCTTGATTATTAAACCTTTAATACTCTTTTGGCCTTGTCATAATCCATTTTGGACCCTGCCATTATCCCTTGTGAACCCCTGTCAAAACCATTTTGGACCCCTTCCCTTTCTATTATTAAATCACCAGTCAAACCCCTTTGACTCCTCTTTTCCCTCCAACTCACGAGACTCCACCTTCATCATCACAAAACCTGCAATACTCAACCCCTGTCCACCATCATCACCCTACCCTTATCACTCCAAACACAACACTCCAAGATGAATTTAATGCACCTTCAACCTAACACTTTACCCTCCCGGTGTTAAAACAGTTTTGGCGCCAAAACCACTTAAACGGCCAAGATGATATCTAGGCATCCAATGGCCCATATAACTGCTGGGAACTATTCAGAGATGAGAGAGAAGCTCAGTGGAGTATAAATAAAGGAAGAAAGAAGGCAAATGGAGGAGTAGTTAGTTAATTTTCTTAAATGTATGTCGTTTTTAAGCTTATCATGTCTTAAATATAGTCTTAGTGGTAATTTCAGTTTGGTTGTATCAAATTAGAGTATTTAAATGTATTGCAACTCTTTTTAAGTCTCAATTCAAGTTATTGTTACAATTTCATATTTTTGTGACTCTGTTGAAATTTTCAGTTTCCAAGTCTTATGCACAATCTTTTACTAGCTTAATTTTAATCTCAAACAAGCTTGTATAAGCTTGTTATAGCTTTCTGTAAGCTTCTATATCAATTTCAAGTCACTTTGGATATTGGTCAATAAAAGTCAACTTGGAGCAAAAAGGGGTATGAAATGGATAATGGGTGAAGCAGTGCTGGTTTTGGGGTTGAATTAGAAGCTATGGGGTTTGTTTATATAGGCTAGTGGTTACTGTGTTCTGGTTTCATTGATTGCAAGCCATAGTGGCTGGGACTATATGTAAGTTCAAGTCCAACTCATTGCTTAATCTGTATTTGTGGTCCTCAGTGGTTTAAATTTGCTTATTCAGTAGTAATTAGGATAGTTAAAGCATTTAATCAATAATATTAGCTAGTTAAGTAGTTTGTCTAATTAAATTTGCAAATCAGTAGGATAGAAGGGTGTTTGGATCAGTTGCTTTAATTGTATTTGAGGCTTATGCAGTAGTTAAAACTTGTTGCTTTAAGTTTGTTAAACTCATATAAACTCATATCTGTCTTCATTTTGCACTTACAAACACTCAAAGTCAAACTTCATGTGAATCTGTCTTAGTAATTGATCTGTTGAGATTTTGGAAATTCAAATACTTGTTTGGTGTTTAAAACTCGTAGACATTGCTTGCAGTAGCTTCATTTCATCACATTAGATCAATATCAGTCCAAAAATTAAGCTCAAATCTCACCAAAGTCAACATTTCATTTTTTACTTCAAAAGTCAAATTGGACAAAATCAGTTTGAGCCTATCGGGAGGAATTTTCATGGACTCATTCTTGAATCAAATCAAGTGAAATTTTGGTTTTAAAAAGTTCAACTGGTCTCCTTGCTTATTACCATTTTTGTAGAATTTACAAATTTTTAAAAGCTTCAAACAAGCTTGTCTTTTGGGTCTTAGTTGCCCTGTCACAAAACTTCGGCTAAACTGAGTTTTCTCATTTTGTCAGCCCTTGCACAAGGCTCATAAGAGCTTCTCAAAGCCTGGTCTTTGGTTTGTAAGTAGCCACCCAGGTCTAGTTGAGGTCTCCATATTTGGTTTTTGGTTTCTAGCTTATTTGAGTGCTTATTCTTTGGCTGCAAAGTGGACTCTCAAACTGTTTTTGCACTTATACTCAAATAAGCCAAATCTTTGTAATTTGTATTTCTGTGGTTTAGGTTAGTTGTTTATAGTTGCTTTTGAGTTATCTTAGCATATTGTAGCTTCTGCAAACAGTTGGTGCTTATTGGTTTTCATTTGGCTTATTTCAAGTGCTTATTTATAAGCACTTGTCTATCAGTTTCAATTTCTTGCACATAAGCACCTGTTTTTATATTTTTCTCAGCTTTAGAACATTATTTTAAGCTTATCTTGAATTTTTCAGATTTTTATAGGTCAGTTTGGTATTTTTCTTCATTTTAATTAGTTTTTAAGCATTTTTAATTAGCATTTAATACAATTAATTAAGAAAAGCTTCAAAAAATTAATTTTTCATTTTTCTTAAGTTAAGATAAATATAAAAAAGCCAAAAAAATATTTTTCTAGATTTTTCTTAGTTAAATTTGTATTTTTAAGCAATTTAAGTAGTTTTAAATAGTTTTTAATTCATAGAAAATACAAAAATAATCAGAAAAATATAAAATTAGTTTTGAAAATTCTATTTTGTTATTTTAGATTTTTCTAAGTTATAATTTTATTTTTCTAGCTTTATTTCATATTTTCTTGTATTTTAGGCTATTATTAAATAGTTAAAAATAGTTTTTAATTAATAATAATTAGATAATTAGTTATAAAAATAATTTTCTTTTTCTATAAATTTTCTTTTATCATTAGGTTTGTAAAAATATCATTTTCATAATTTTAGGATTAATATTGTGTAAGTTTCACATTTTCATTTGTATGCGTTCGTAGTTTTTAATTAAGTTTTATAAAAACATAAAATCAAAAACATCATTGTAAAAATAGTGATAGCGTTTATTTAATATTTTTTATCTTTTTAATTTCCTTTAATTTGCATTTAAGCCTCTGTAATTTATAGGCTATTTGGTAGTTATAATAATCACAAATCCCTTTTTTCGTTCAAACTTCGATCACTATACTCGTTTGGTGATTCTTCGCATAGCTACATGGGACATAACGACCGGAAACCCTATCTCTCCTGATCTTCATTGCATTCGTTTCGAGCCGTTTTAAGTTTCTTACGATCGGCCATTCACAAGTGGCCGGCTTGTGTGAGAAAACTTGACGGTTTGGAGCGGATCAACGAATCTCTATATGCTTTGTGCGAGAATGTAATACCGGATTCTTGCTTAGATCTATGGCACCCTTCTTGTCACATAGAATTGCTATGACACTTAGATGAATGTCGTAGTCAACTAACGCTTGTTTCATCCATAGTGCTTGTTGGCATGCTTTGCCGGCGGAGACGTATTCGGCTTCGGTTGTTGATATTGCTAATGCCGCTTGTTTCTTTGAAAACCAAGATGTTAAACAACATCCCATAAAAGTACATACCCCAATTTGTACTTTTCGGTCAAATATAATCACCTGCATGGTCAGAATCTGATTATATACAATTGTTTTACCTCGTGTCTCTTAGGATACCATAATCCTAATTGTGTTGTACCCTTAATATATCTAAATATTCTTTTTATGGCTTCTAGGTGTGATGTTTTAGGGTCTTCTTGCAACCTAGCACATAAGCAAACACTAAACATGATATCCGGCCAACTAGCCGTGAGGTAGAGAAGACTACCAATCATGCCACGATATTTAGTATTATCTACGGATTCGCCGTCTTCATCTTTAGTGAGTTTGGTGTCGGATGACATTGGTGTCCTAATTGGTTTTGACTCTTCTAATCCGAATTTCTTTAACATCTCTTTTATGTATTTAGATTGATTAAAGAAGATACCATCTTCTACTTGTTTCATTTGTAGACCAAGAAAGAAACTAAGTTCTCCCATCATACTCATCTCGAACTCGTCATGCATGATTTTAGAGAAATCATCACACATGTCTTGACAAGTGGATCCGAATATAATATCATCTACATATATTTGATCTATGATTATATGTGACTCTCTTTTCTTAGTAAAAAGTGTGTTGTCAACTAACCCCATGGTATAGTTGTGCTTGATTAAAAATGACTTGAGTATATCATACCAAGCTTTTGGAGTTTGTTTAAGACCGTAAAGGGCTTTCTTTAACTTATACACATGTTTAGGTTTTTCAAAATCGATGAAGCCCGGAGGTTGACCAACATTTACTTTTTCAAATAAAACCATTTAGAAAAGCACTTTTGACATCCATTTGATAAAGCTTTAGATCATTAGCACAAGCATAAGTAATAAGTATTCTTATAGACTCTTAATCTAGCCACGTAAGTATTAGGTCTCATCAAAGTCTATTCCTTCTTGTTGGTTATACCCTTGGGCAAATAGTCTAGCCTTGTTTCTAGACACTACTCCGTGTGCATCTAATTTGTTTTTATAAACCCATTTGGTTCCTATTATGGTTTGATTACTAGGTGGAGGGACAAATGTCCAAACATCATTAGAAACAAAATGATTTAATTCTTCTTGCATAGCCATTACCCAACTTTCATCTTTTATGGCTTCTTGTGTGTTCTTAGGTTCTATGGTTGAAACAAAACAAAATAAGCTACTTTGGTTTTGAACTTGAGACCTTAATGTTCTTTCGCTTAGCTTTCCTATGACCTTATCTACGGGGTGATCTTTGGACTCTTTAATATTAATGACTTACATTTAAAGGTTCTACTTCTTCATTTATCTTTTTCTTTATTATTATAGCTTCACTTTCTACAATCTGCCATCTACAAGAGGTGGAGAGGTTTTGGTGGACTTTCATCAAATTTTACATTTAATGACTCTTCTACCTTCATTGTTTCTTTATATAATATGACGTAAGCTTCTATATTTGGAGAGTAACCTAGAAAGATACCTTCTGTTGATTTAGGATCAAATTTTGTAAGGTAATCTTTAGTGTTAAGAAGAAAACATTTGCTACCAAAGACTCAAAAGTGATCTAACGTAGGCTTTTTGCCTTGGAGTAACTCGTATGGAGTTTTACCTAATATTGGTCTAATTAAGACTCGATTGAGTATGTACGTTGAAGTATCAACGGCATAGCACCAAAACTTTTGAGGTATGGATTGCTATTGCATGTGCTACCTCATTTCTTGTAGGGTTTCTATTCTTTTCTTTCAACTACCCCCATTCGATGTGGAGGCGTGGAGCCGAGAAGTTGTGAGTAATACCATTAGCGTCACAAAAGCTCCAAATTGCACTTCATTATCGAATTCCCTACCATGATCCGCTCTAATAGACACTATAGGACTTCCTAGTTGTCTTTGGATTTTCTTACTTAATATTTTCAAAATAATTAAACGCTCTTTTGTTCTTAAGAATTTTGTCCATGTGTACCTAAAGTAATCATCCACTATGACCAAAGTGTAGTAGTTACCTCCATAACTTTGGATAGCGGATGGACCAAATAAATCCATGTGTAGTAATTCTAGACACTTAGTTGTAGACACCATGTTTTTAGCTTTATGACTAGAATGAACTTGTTTTCCTACATTTCAAGCATCACAAAAATGATGTTCATATTTTAACTTAAGTAGATCTCTCTTACTAGATCTTTAGATATAGGATTGAAGAAGTCGCATATTGGCATGACCCAATCTTCGATACCATAAGGTCGAAGTATCATCCATAGAGGTAAGACATAGTTTGTCTTTAGGTTCATTACCGATTTTAATGACATAGACTCCATGTTTCCTAATTCCTCTTCCTATGGTTATGCCATTTTTAATATCTTACTACCGGTTTCGGTAAAAAGTACATTGCACTTTTATCACATATTTGTCCTATACTTAAGAGGTTAAAGTTTAGGTTTCTATGTGACACACATCGTTAATGGTTAGAGATTTGTTAGAAATCGACTTTACCGACATGATTTTACTTTTCATTTCCAAACACCACATTACCTCCATTGAAGGATTCATATGTGGAGAATAGATCTTTATTGCCGTCATGTGCCTCGTGCACCCGCTATCCTTGACCCATTTATCCGGTCTAGGTCGACTTTTAAGCACACCTAAGAAAACAATTAACTCAAAAGTTTGGTCCCCATTTGTTCATGGGTCCATTAGTGTTAAACATTCCATTCATGTTAGACATGTATGGATAAGATGAGTATGCATTCCAAGGAGCAAAGTTTTGAAAAGGAAAACCATTTTGCATATTTGGGTTCCATCCCATTTGATGGTTACTTCTCGGATAAACATTATTAGGTCTCCTAGATGGATTAGGTTTTGAAAAAGATGGAGCCTTGTTTCTTGCAAAAATAGGATTATATTTTGGAGGTGGTTGTCTAGTGGTAAAATGAGTTAGTTTCTTCTTATTAACGATAACAAAATCAGTTCTAGATTAAGAAGTTATGTTATTACCACCGCTATTACAGTAGACCCACGGATCCCTGGCTGTACACTAGCCGGTTCCCTTTTTATGGGATCCGTGGGATCCGCCACAACAGTGGCTGGTTTTTCTAGTGCCTTAACAAATTGTGTTTGTTCGTTTTCACTAGTTGATGGATCAAGTTGTTGAATACCTAAACCTTTTTGGTTGTTTCCGGTTTTAACACTATCTAATATCATATCTAAAGTATTTGTACTCATTCTAGCAATTTTAGAATCTAGTTGATCAACGAGTGTTTGAAGTTGAACGCAAAGTTCACATTCACCACTTGCTATTTTACCCTTTTCTAGACGTTTCAATTTTTGCTTTAATTATATGACTTCTTTATCTAAACGCTGGTTTTGACTTTTAAAAGCTTGTTTTTGTTAATTAATTTTAAGCTAATATTGCAAAGTTTGTCATATTCATTATGTAATGAGTCATCATCTAGTGATGAACTACTATAGTATTTCGTGACATACCTCACATTTTCCATGAGACAAATTTCTTCGCCCTCCTCGCCGCCATTCCCCACGTGCCGCTTACTTAATGCCTTTTGATCATCCCGTTTGGGACACTTACTAATAAAGTGGTTTGGGTCCCCACATTTAAAGCAAGATCATCCCTTTGGCTTCGCCCTTTTTGCTTTTCCGAATCCTTCTTGTCGTTATAATGGTTGTTTGACGATCTTCCCTTCCTTCTAAAGAACTTTTAAAGTCCCTTACCGCCATATAGCATACTCCTCGTCGCCACTATCCAAGAGGAGTTCTCTTCTTAATAAGCTTAAGCCTTTTGGCTTTAAGGGCAAGAGATTTGTGTTTCTTCACCTTTGAGGCTTCGAATCTTTAGCAAGGACAAGCTCAGAGACTTTTAAGTTGCCATGAGTTCATCAAGGGTGAGGATTGTCAAATCTTTTGACTTCGACGCCAATACCTTGATCTCCACTTGATGAAGTGCCCTAGATATCTCCTAACATGGTTTACTCAGAAAAAGATTCATCAAGTGCTTGTAAAGATGTAATAATAGTATTAAAATTAGCAAATGAATGATCTATAGTTTCCTCATCCGATATTGAAAATTTTTCATATTGTTGAACAAATAAATCAATTTTATTATTTTTAACTTATTGATTACCTTGATGAGTTACAACTAACGAATTCCAAATTTCTTTAGAGGTTTTAAGCATAGAAATTTTACTTAATTCCTTTTGGGTAAAAGAATTATACAAAACCATTTTAGCTTCACTATTTTTAGAGAGCTTTTTCTTCATTTCATCACTTAGTTTATCATGAGGTATGTTAACTAAATTTCCTTTATCATCTTTTGAGATAGCCTCAAAATCGCCTTCAACAAGAATGTACCAAAGATCAATATCTTAGACTTCACATATGCTTCAATCTATTTTTCCAATATATAAAACCATTAGTTTCAAGTAGTGGTGGTCGTTGCATAGATTGCCCTTCTTTGTAATTTTCAGAACGCATAGTGATTGAAAAGTTTTAAAATACGGCTTTATTTTAAAACTTTTATAAACTTAGCTCTTGATGCCAATTGTGGAAAACTAGAAGGGGGGTTGAATAGTTTTACCGATTTTAAATCAGTTTAAAAAACTTTAGATTCAATAATATATGAGATCGTATGGATGTAGAGAAAGTATAGATCTAATGATAAAGCAAGTAAATAAAGTAAAGCAAAGGATAGAAATGACACAACCGATTTATAGTGGTTCGGCTACAAGGACACCTTCCTTGCCCTACTGATTAAGAGCAGTTGAGATAAGTTGTTTTTAAGTGCTTTTAGCATATTGTAGCTTCTGCCAACAGTTGGTAGCTTGTTTGTAGCTTTTTATTTATCCAAGTAAGCTATTCTACATTCCACATCAGCTTCTATATTCTTGTACACAAGCTCCTGTTTTCCATTTTTCTTAGATTCCTATATTATTTTAAGCTTATCTTGAATTTTCAGATTTTTCTAAGTTTGTTTGCTATTTTTCTCAGATTTTAATTAATTTTTAGCACTTTTTAAATAGCATTTAATACAATTAATTAAGAAAAGGTTCAAAAAAATAATTTTTCATTTTTCTTAAGTTAAGATAAATATAAAAAGTCAAAAAATATTTTTCTAGATTTTTCTTAGTTAGATTTGTATTTTTAAGTAATTTAATTAGTTTTAAATAGTTTTTAATTCATAAAAAATAGAAAAATAATCAGAAAAATACAAAAATAGTTTTGAAAATTCTCTTTTGTTACTTTAGATTTTTCTAAGTCATAATTTTATTTTTATAGCTTTATTTCCTATTTTCTTGCATTTTAGGCTAATATTAAATAGTTAAAAATAGTTTTTAATTAATAATAATTAATTAAATAGTTATAAAAATAATTTTTTTTTTCTAAAAATTTTCTTTTATCATTAGGTTTGTAAAAAAGTCATTCTCATATTTTTAGATTTATATCGCTTAATTTCACGCTATTTGTAATGCTACTTAGCTTTTTAATCCAGCTTTTATAAAACATAAATCAAAACATCATTTTAAATATAGTGATAGCGCTATTTAATATTTTTTATCTTTTTAAACTTTCTTTAATTTCATTTAAGCCTCTCAGAATTTGTTGGCTTTTTCTCAGAAGTTATAATCATATCAATCCCTTTTTCTGCTCAAATTCCTCGATCACTATAATGCTTGGTGATCCATTGCATAGCTCACTGATATAAATCTACCCGGGAAACACTATACCTTCCATCTTCATTGAGTTCGTGTTTGAGCCGCTTTAAGCCTCTACGGTCGCCATTCACAAGTGGTCGATGAGTGTGTAAATATCATCATTTTTGGTCAAACTGAATCGCAAATCATTTAAAAAACGCCGAATGCATCAAAATACTGAAAAATATCTCAAAATTCATTTTATATGTTTCTGATGCAAAATGTTTAAAATCAGATAAAAACGAGCAAAGTTTGCACAATTGGCAGCTCAGTCCCCCGACTTTCAAATCTTGTCAAATAGTCCCCCGAGCACTTATTTTAAAAGAAAAGTCACCAAAGGTCCTTTTGGAATCATAAATTTTCATAATTAATCCTTTGGTGAAAAGTTCTAAAAGTTTTGAGAAATTACAGCTTTTGATCCCTGAATTTAAAAATGGTCATATTTAGTCCTTGGAATTTCACTCTTTGGCAAAATGGTCCTTAAATTATTTGAGATTTACAAGTTTGACCCCTTGGATTACATTGTGAAGTTACATATATGGTCCTTTGGAATTCCAAATTTTACACTTTGGTCCTTGGGATTAATTAACTAAACTCACCCTCTCTTTGTTATTTAAGCTTCAGCCCCAAGCCCAACACCCTTTGTAGCCTGGTCCAAAACTCAAATCCAACCCGTTTCCCACCTTTTACCCGGTCAAATAAAACCACCCCGCCCACACTATTTCCCTCCAAAACCACTGTCTTCCTCCCAACTGCTCTGCAAACCAGACATCCCATACCTCCACCTCAACATACCACCACCTTATCACTCCACCAACACCAAACTACAAAATGCATTTATTGCTTCTCCTTTCTTACACTCAAAACCCCCCAACTGGCTATATCAAATTGGCGCCAAAATGAGAAATCAAGGGCCATGATCTACTTTGACCCATCCAATGGCCGTAAAAGATCTGTATAACTTTGTGAGAGTTTATAAAAAGAGAAAGAAGATGTAAGTAGCTGGGTGTCAATGCTTTTTAGACCTTTTTTCTATTTTCACTTGTAATGGTTTTAAATTTTAATGCAAAATATTTCTGGGTTTCATGTTCTAAGTATTGTATAAGCATTACTTGTTTAGTTTAATAGAATTAATTTCGCTTGTTAGTTCATATGTTAAGCTTTGTGCTTCTCCATTTTCTAAATAAAAGTCATTTTACTTTTTAAGTGATTCTAAATTTGCTGGAATACTTGTGGTTATTATTGTTTATAAGCTCGCATAAGCTTAACAATAGCTTATGCCGAGCTTATTCTTAGTTCTCATTCTTACTTTCTAAATTTTGGAAAAAGTCAACGAAAGTCAAAGAGGGTCATTTTGGATTGGTAAACTGAATTGTGGGTTGAACTCTGATTCTAGTATTAGTTAATGTTTTATTATTAAGTTCTAATCAGTTCATGTCTAATTTTATCCTAAACTAGGAGTAGAATTACATTTTCATGCTTATTAAGGAGTGCTTGGTTCATGCTTAATTCTTGTCCAAAACTGCCTTTTACCTACTTTGACTCTCAAAGTCAAAGTGTCTTAAGGTTCAAATCAGTTTGCAAAAGATGTTTTACTTATATCACAAGAGTGTGCAAGTATTGGTTTTAAAAAAAAACATTTATGTTTCAAAAACTGCAGCAGCATAGCTGTTGTGTGCACCTCATTTTGTAGCTCATTCCTTGGCAAAAACTTTCTCCAAATTTTCTTTCTTAAGTCCTCATCTATCCTACTCAATACATGTTTAGCTTATTTGCATTTAGAATAGCTTTAGCTTAGTTCAATTTGCATCTACATTTCTGCATTTACCCATTCTCTTTTCTGTTTCAGCAGCATAATGGCCAAAGTGGCTCCACTGCTTGATTTTTCATTTGCTTGTTATTAAGTCTTAGATCTTGAAATTTGGTATGTATAATATTCAATAGGTTGGCTAGACAATAGTGATTTTTATGAATTTTTACTTTAGCTTATTAATAGCTTTTCAAGCCCTTAAAATCACCCCCGTAGCTAGTTCTCTGCCCTGCACCACTGCTGCATATTGCAGCCTGAACTCACCCATTTTCTTGCTTATTTCAGCTTTTCTTTAGCTTAATTAGGAACCTTAGTTGCTTTTTAGATAGTATAGATTAGGACTAGTAGCCATTAGCTTATTTAATGCTTATTAGGCCTAGGTTATTATCTTATTTGTATGCTTTCTATTCTCATTAGCCTAGGATTTCCCATATACCAAAACTGCTTATTTCCCCTTTAGTAGATCTTTATTCCAGTTAACCTTAGCTTCTTTTAGTTGTTATATATGCATGATAGCTTATTTGATTAAACATCTGCTTATTTGTTGCTTATTTGTGTTCATCAGTCACCAAAAAGGGAGAGGCAGGGGTGTTTGGTTGTTCACTGTCCAAATCAGTGGACAATAAGCTGTGAAAACAGCTTATTGTGTGCTTTTCAAAACTAAAGTTTTTACAAACATTGCTTATTTCATTGTTCTTCACAAGTTCCAAAAGATAAATCAAAAAAAAAATAATAATAATAATAAAGAAGCAAAAAGGGAGAGGCAGGGGTCGAACCTGAGACCTCTCCCCTTTGAGAGTGACATAGTGAGTACTTGTATGCCAACGCGCCCTTGGGACTTGTCTTGTTGGACTTTACACAAACAAACCCTTTAAGGCATATTGGCGCTTATAATAAGCAAATTGTTGGCTGATTTTTAGCTTATTTTACAAAACAACCACCAAGTTTTTTATTTTAAGATCAGCATCTTAAAGTACTTTCGTGAATTTTCAGATTTTCAAAAAATTAGTTTAATATTTTATCATTTAATTAGTGTTTAATAGTTTTAATGCATAATAAATAATTCTAAAAGTCAAAAAATATAATTTCTTTTTCTAAAAATTTTCTTTTTATCATATAGTACGTAATAAAATTGTTTTACATTGTAGGGACTTTTTATTATTTTCACAAATTTCACGCTTTTACTACAAGACTCACAGGTAATTTTTACACTTAACGACGCTTTCATTTTAAGTCAATGCTTTTTAGATAATTTAGGTTTCATAGTTTTTAATTAAAATAGTTTTAAGTTATTTTTGTTTTATAAATCTACAAAAACATCATTGTAAAAAAATAGTGATAACGTTTATTTAATATATTTTTAGCTTTTAATTTTCTTTTAATTTGCATTTAAAACCCTTGTAATTTATAAACTTTTTCTTTAGGTATAGTTATCCATCCAAATCCTTGCTGATCACTATCCTTAGTGATCATTCTATCATCTGAAAGTTTTTGACACACCATTGAGTCTCCGTGGGACTTAACGACCCGGGAATTCACTATATTCTCTGATCTTCATTGCATTGCGTTCTGAGCTGTTTGACTATTATGGTTGACCATTCACAAGTGGTTGACTAATAAAAGATAGACCGTTCAAAGACCAATCAAATTTTGTTGCTAGTCCCTAGCAATCTTTTGAGAAAACTTAATGGATTTGAATCTCTTTACCAAAAGCCATTACTTCTGGAGTAGCCAAATGTTTCAGTTCAAGTAAGAACCTTGGTACACTGATAACCAAATGATTTTTGAGCAAATCATCATTTTCCAACGGATTTGATTTGTCTTTACCGTAAGCCGCTTTGCTTCTTGACTAGCCAACTCTTAGATAAATTATCAATATTATCTTGGTGAGCCATTACCAATTATGGTTTTTCCAACGCCTTTACCACAAGTCATAACCTTGCGGGCTAGCCAACTCTTCACTACTTAAAGATATGGTGAGTTGAATACCATACAATTTTGGGCAAATTGCAAGCTTTCAACGGATTTGAGATATCTTTACCAAGAGCCGCTTGTTCGGATTAGCCAATCCTTTACTTTATTAGACATGGCGGATCGATAATCAAATGAGTAAGTGTAGAACACTTACCCAAAAAAAATTTGGCCAAAAACGGGGAATTAGGCGGCATAAATACATGATAAAATCGTGAGAATTCCCCCACACTTAGAAATGAATATTGCCCTCAATATTCAGTACCGGGGTTATGCCTAAACAGAACGAAAAGGGAAATACTACGCCATTATTTGAAAGAGATTTTTTTTTTTAAAAACTTGCATATATATTACACAACATGTGGGGCAACCCCCACACTAGGTGGTAGAAAGATAGAAAGAAGTCAAAAATATGGGTGAAAACCCATATGGTATGCTACTGCTTTTGATTACCGAAGTGCTAGCTTGACTGACCCCGTGATTCATTTGTTCATGGGGAAAGTAACGTGGAAGAGACAATCTCCATCGGACTTTCGCTCAAGATGTTTGGACAAACATTTGAAGCACGAGAAAGTTCCACACCGATGAGATATATTCCCGGTTCAAGATAATGATACATGGAAATTCCGGGATCAAAGATAATGTCTTCATTCCCGGGAGGAAGAATAGGAGAAGGATGTAATATAAGGAAGAAAAGAAAGAAAATCATGATAGAAATCATGACTAACTCTTCATCCTCAATAGGAGAATTCATAGTTTCATGAATCTCATCAGTTAAGTTTGCTTGATCAAGACATATTATGGGAGTGTCTAGATCAAAGTAGAAATTATCATACCCGGGCGGAGATATGATATGAGTGAGTTCATCCGAGAACCTTCATGAAGGTGAATGAATCATATTCAGAATTGATATGAGGTCACTGGTGAACTCTTCCAATGTACATGATTCATAATCGGGGAGAGAATTATGAGAATGAAAAGTGGTAATCGCCAACTAATCTTCTCTCCCATATTATCAAAACAGAGGCTTTTTCATTTCCGGATTAGAATCATCTGAAGAATGTCACTACCCTTAATGGGGATATGAGATGAAATTGGTTTCTCTTTGAAAGCCTCGATTTTAGAAATGAGAAGACTGACATTCAGTAATGTTGCACGAAGTGTTTCATCTTTGATTTCGTCAGTAACTTATCATTCCTTCTAAGCTAACAAGCCTTAAGGTAAATCTTCCACATAAACGATGTCTCCATAAGATAACGTAATCATCATCATCAATCGAGAACATCTCAACATGATCTTTTGGGAAGACAAGAGGGGTAGGGATATCACACAAATGCTCTAGAATTCCCTGTGACTCTTCTTGGATTGGGACAAGGTTCTCAACACTAGACTTTATGAATTGCCTCGACTTTCGTGAACAAGTGTCAAGATGCTCGGCCCCATGTTCAGAGAGTGGGAATATCAGTGTGATACAGTTGTTTGAGATGGAATCTCAACTGCTGGGATATCAACTGATGAGGAGTTGAGAATTATTATTTTTAAAAAGGATAAAACTTTCCTCGTCATCATCATAGAGAGAGCCAAGAAATTGGGAAACTTTAGAGCCGCTGTTCTAGGATTATAATTCTTCCCTAGATTTATGGGCCTCTCGCTCTTCTCGCTCTTCTCGGCTAGTAATTCACCCATGGTCTTTTTCACCACTCACTTGATTCTTAAAGTTACTAATCATATCATCAAGTGCTTTCATTGCGGTTTCAAATTCTTGGGAGATTTCTTGAGACAACGGCTCGTGGAGTTTGAACCGTATGGTGCCGTGGAGGTTGGAAATTGTCAAACTCAGAAGAGTCATGATTGTTACAAGGAAATGGGTTCCCTATTTGACAATCAGAGCTGAAGTGGGACCTCCTCTCACAACAAGAAACTGTTGAGTCCGACAGTGAATCATATGGATTTTGGTTATAACCAAAGTTCGAGCATCACCGAAAACTGCTCATAGACAAACGGTTTCTGGATTGACACTCAAATTCTAGGTGAGGACCTCCACAAAATTCACAGCAAGTATGTTGATTATATGAAGATAAGTCGGGCTGTGGTGGGTAATTGGAAAAGTTTGATGGGTCGTTAAATGAGTTCGGATTAGGATCATAATCAAATGAATTCCTCTAACCACAAAACAAACAACTCCCGTTATGAATATCATTACCACATTGTACACACGCATACTGAACGCATGTGGTGAACCAAAAGAGGCTCACCACAACCGACACAAGGAATAAATGATTGCATTTGAGAGTTATGAGAAGGAATCAGTTTATCCAAAGAATCAACAAAACCAACATGGTGATCCGGATGACTATCAAGTCTCAAGAACATTTTGAAAATCAGAGGTGGGACAAGTGGTGTGCTCGAGAGCTAGAAATTTCCACCACTTCGCTATGGTCTCCGGTTCTTGAACGGGTTCATCGGGTTGTGGCGGATGGTCGGAAAAACTTGGGGAATCATCGGAGAGTTATCGATATTGCACCAATAACAATATTTTCTTGCACCCATCCTTCCACACATCGCTTGCATAAACAATCCGGATTCGACAATCGAAATGATCCTCTTCCATACGGCTTTTGCAAAGGGAAACAACGAGATAATCGAACGCTGCCATGAGAATTAAACATGTAGAGGGTTAAAGAAATAGAATTAAACAGTTTTGAGGTTAAAGAAGAGTAGAATCAAACGGTACGAGGGGGTAAGAGAAATAGAATCATACTGATAAGAGGAATGAGAAGAGTATTTTTGTATTTTTATAAGAAAATATAAATATATGTAGATGGATGGTATGAACAAAGAGTGAATATTCAAATCACTAATCTGCCAAACGGAAGATAATCAGACAACACAGCAATGGCGGCAGCCAAAAATTTGATCCGGCTAAACCGTCAAGTTTTCTCACCCAAATCGACCACTTGTGAATGGCCGATCGTGAAGAAACTTAAAACGGCTCAAGCACGAACTCAATGAATATCTGGAGAGTATAGTGTTTCCCCGGGTCGTTATATCCCAGCGAGCTATGCAATGGATCACCAAACGTATAGTGATCGAGGAATTTGAACAGAAAAAGGGATTGATATGATTATAACTACAGAAAAAGCCAACAAATTACAGAGGCTTAAATGAAAATTAAAGAAAGTTTAAAAAAGATAAAAAATATTAAATAAACGCTATCACTATATTTAAAATGATGTTTTTGATTTATGTTTTTATAAAAACTGGATTAAAAACTACGTAACGTACAAATGAAAACGTGAAATTAAAGCAGTATAAATCCTAAAAATATGAGAATGACTTTTTTACAAACCTAATGATAAAATAAAATTTTTAGAAAAAGAAAATTATTTTTATAACTATTTAATTAATTATTATTAATTAAAAACTATTTTTAACTATTTAATATTAGCCTAAAATGCAAGAAAATAGGAAATAAATCTAGAAAAATAAAATTATGACTTAGAAAAATCTAAAGTAACAAAAGAGAATTTTCAAAACTATTTTTGTATTTTTCTGATTATTTTTCTATTTTTTATGAATTAAAAACTATTTAAAACTAATTAAATTACTTAAAAATACAAATCTAACTAAGAAAAATCTAGAAAAATATTTTTTTGACTTTTTATATTTATCTTAACTTAAGAAAAATGAAAAATTATTTTTTTGAACCTTTTCTTAATTAATTGTATTAAATGCTATTTAAAAAGTGCTAAAAATTAATTAAAATGCAGAAAAATAGCAAACAAACTTAGAAAAATCTGAAAAATTCAAGATAAGCTTAAAATAATATAAGGAATCTAATAAAAATGGAAAAACAGGAGCTTGTGTACAAGAATATGAAACTGATGTGGAATGTGCTTAAGAATAAGCACTTGGATAAGCCAAAAGCTACAAACAAGCTACCAACTGTTGGCTACAATATGCTAAAAGCACTTAAAAACAACTTATCTCAACTGCTCTTAATCACTAAAACTCAAGTTGCTATGATTTGACTTATTTGAGTTTAAGCACAAAAACAGTTTGAGGTGGGCTACTTTAAGCTTAAAAATAAGACACCTAATAAGCTAGAGAATGGAAAACCAAAGTGGGAACTTCAAGAGGACCTAGCTAGCTATGTGTAATCCCAAGCTGAGACCTAGACAAGCAGTGATGAGCTTAATACAAGCTCTGCAAGATCTGCTTAAAACCTGTGCAGCTCAATGCCCTGCACAGGGCATATAAGCCCATAATCACAAGCCTTTTTGAGACTTATAAAAATTTTGTAAAAATCCACAAAAATAGTAATAAGAAAGGAGACCAGCTGAAGTTTTTTAAACACCAAGTTTCACTTGTTAACACCCAGAAATGAATCAATGAAAATTCATCTTAGAATGGCTCAAAACTGATTTTTTTCCAATTTGACTTTTGAAGCAGTTTTGTGTAGTTGACTTTTATGAACTTTGGGTTCAATTTAAGGACTGATAATGAAGTATATTGATGAAATGAACTTAATGCAAGCTTTGTCTAAGACTTTTAAACATAAAACAAGAGTTTGCTTATTAAAAATCTCAACAGTGAACCAGTTTAAGACAAATGAGATGGATTTTGACTTTGACAGTATGCAGGCACAAAATTGAGACAGCTATGAGTTAAATACAGCTAGACAAACATGACACCACAAGCATTACCCACTGAACCAACCTCCAATGCAGTTTAAGTCTCAAATCCAAACACCCTTAAATCCAACTGTTATGCAATTAACTCTAAACTAAACACTTAACCAGCTAAACAAATGATCAAACTAAGTTAAATTAACCTAAATACAACTACTTAAACAGGTTTGAACCAGTTTTAACTACAAATTAAGATAATGCAAAGAAACCTTGAAAATCACTTACAAAAGTCCTTAGCCACTATGGCTTGAAACCTGTGAAACCAGGACCACTACCTATTCTAAACCAACCCAATAACTTTAAATCAACCCAATTCCATGGCTGCTTCAACCCAGATCCAATTCCAAGACAAATTGAGCTCAGTTGACTTTCATTGACCAAGTATCAAGATTGCTTAAAACTGAAACTTAAGCTTACAAAAAGCTATTATTAGCTTACATAAGCTTATATGAACTTGAAAGGAAGCTATATAAAGCTTGAATTTATGACATGGAAACTTAAATTTTCAACAGTAAGCACACAAATATGAAACTAAATGAAACTTTGGAATTAATGATTAAAACTTGATTATACTGAAAAGGTAACTTGAGTTCAACACTTAGAAATAAATATTACAACTTTTGAATTAAACTAAGACATAAATAAGAAAAAATGACATAAGAGAAAATTAAAACTAAAAATCTACTACTTTCTTTCCTCTTCTTGCTTTCTTTTATATCCCAATCTTCTTCTCTTTCATCTCTGACCATATCCCACTATTATTGATAGCCATTGGATGGCTTAAAATCATCTTGGCCATTGAAATAGATTTTGGCGCCAATTTTGGTTTTGACATGTTGGGTTGAGTGTTTGGGGAGAAGGGTGCATTAAATGCTTCTTGGAGGGTAGCTGAGGTGGAGGGAACAAGGATAAGTGGAGGTGAGGAGGGGGGATGGGTGTTTGTGTGTTGCAGAAGCAGTTGTTGAGGAAGATGCTTTTGGCCAATGGGATTTGACTGCATTTGACTTGGGATTATAATAAAAGAGGGGGTCAATTTGGTTAATGACAGGGGGTCCAAAAGGATTGGCTGGGTCACTTGGTATTTGATAGGGTCCAAAGGTTATTAAAGGGTATTAATGACAAGGGACTATTGTGCAATTTCTGAATTTTGAGGGACCAGAGCTGCCAATTCACCAAAGATGTTTTAAGGGACCAAAAGTGACAATCTCAAAAAGTACAAGGACCAAACTTGCCATTTTCCAATTTCCAGGGGCCATTTTTGCCAATTTTCAAACTTGAAGGACCAATTTTGTAATTTCTCAAAACTTTTGACATTTTTCACCAAAGGACTAATTTTGACAAGTTATGATTTTAAAAGGACCTTTGGTGATTTTTCTTTTGAAATTATGTGCTCAGGGACTATTTCTGACAATTTTAGAAACTTGGGGAACTGAAACTGCCAATTATGCAAACTTAGCTCATTTTTCATCTGATTTTGAACATTTTGCATCTGAAACATATAAAATGCAATTTTGGAATATTTTCAGTATTTTGATGCATTTTTGAGCATTTTTAAACGTTTTGCAGTTCAGATTTAACCAAAAATGATGAGTATTTACACACTCATCACCTACTCCACTCCCCGAGTCACCTACTCGAGAGTTCAAGCACTATATCAACAAACTCCTTCAACTTGGCGGAGATGCCTTCACAACGTTGCTTACACCTTTTTCCGGTACAAAGCTAAATACCGAGTCCGTAATACGGTGGACCAAACCAACACGACTATTACACAAAAAATATGTGAAATATCAAATACAAGATCTTCGCTACAGAAATCTTGTGGAGGGACAAATCAATAAAGGACCCCTTGCTTGTATGACTTGTAGAATGCTCGTGATCTCGCCTTAGAGAAGGACCTATATGAGAATCACTAAAGAAAGAAAGAAAGAAGTACTCTCTAGATCAAGTGATCTTTTGTTAGAAGAGAATGAGAGTATATGAGAGAATTAGTAAGAAGAGGGGTGAGTTAGAATGAAGAAATGGCTCTCTATTTATAGGCAAAATCTGCCACCGTTCCCCGGATCCCACGGATCCCTCCCACAAGGGATCCGTCTAGTGTAATCCTAGGGATCTGTGGGACGCTCCTCTTTACCCATGGGTTTTTTAGTTATGGGTCATGGGTTATGGGTTGGTCCATGGGTATTCTTTTAGATTCAATGTATTTAATGAGTACAATGTATCTAGTCTTGTGGGTATGGGTCAATACCATGGGTTATGGATATGATTCATGGGTTGTGATTTTTACCCATCCTAATAAACTATTACAACAAATGATTAATTACAACATTTTTGTATTAGATGGCTATATGTAAATGCTTTACAAAAATAACATGTATCCTTATAATTGTACTTAATATAACATTATATTTGTTATCAACAAAACACAAAGAGATCGCAAAATATTAATAAACGTTTTTACGGTTTATTTGTATTAACATTCACCAAAAATTTGATGCAAGGACCTTACTAGTTTTGAAAACCATTTGTTTTTAAAAACTAGAGCCAACCTGCTCTGATACCAATTGTGAAAAGGTAGAGGGGGGAGGGGTGAATACGTTTCCGTTTTAAACTTAAAACTTTTGTATCAAATATAGTATAAACCATCGCATTTGCTAATCTCGAAGCGATGATGCATTTAACGCATTACGGCATGTAAGGCCAACCCCTTAATATCACATAAGATTCCGCAAGATTAATGGTTTATTATAAATCAAGTTTCACCATTATTAGTCTGGTTTGTTTTTCTTGATCAAGCGTGCCATAATATGTAAAGTTTTAAATATAGTTTATGACTATATGAAAGACCCAGTATGCATCACACACATTAACATCAACCACATAGACAATCAACAATAGAAAGCAAGAATAAAAGTAAAGCGATAAGTAAAAGGATATATTTTTTTGAACGGCAGTTTGGTGCAGTAGAGACCCGAGTTCGAATCATCTCACGAAGAGAATAACAACCCCCAGCCTAACCATCTAGTTTCCCATTAAGGGGCTTCAAGGCATCGTACTGGGATTCGAACCCGGCTGCCAATTCAGGGAAAATCCCCCACATAGGAATAAAGGTGAGTCAACTCCTGACCTCCCACACATGGAGACTATAACCGGATGCATCAATCCAACTGAGATGGACATCACTTGCGATAAGTAAAAGGATATACAAACCAACACGAGGATTTATAGTGGTTCGGTCACGAATTTCCTCTTCGCCCTACTCCACTCCCCGAGTATCCAACTCGAGAGTTACTTCACTAGATCAACAAACTCCATTCTTGGTAGAAAAAACCTTACACAACATCGCTTACACTTTTTCCGGTACTAAGCTAAACACCGAGTTCTTCCACGAGGTAGAACCAAACCTATCACATCGTCGCTTACACTTTATCCGGTACTAAGCTAAACACCGAGTTCTTCCACTAGGGAAAACCAAACCTATCACAAGGTCGCCTACACTTTATCTGGTACAAGGCTAGATACCGAGTCCTTCCATGAGGTAGAACCAAATCTATCACAACGTCGCCTACACTTTACCCGGTACAAGGCTAGATAACGGGTTCCATTACAAAGGAGGAACCATTACCCAACCAACACGACACGTCTATGACACCCGTTATATTTTGTGGCCCAACATAACAAACCTTGTGTTTTATGGCACAAACACATAAACCATCTAATCTAGTTGTGGATACAAGAATATGATACTAGACAATATCCAAGACAATGTGTCTAATGGATATGAAATCCTAAACTAAATATCAAGAACACAAAGCATGATGTAGTTAGTCTTCTATGAATGAAGATGACAAGTTTCCCAAGCTTGTTGTAGAAGATCTTCATGTGCTTGTATGGTTGTGATGGGTGATCACTTCAGTAGGTAAGGATGCAAGATCTCTAGGCTTTCTTTGGAGGATCACTTTGGGAGTATGCTTACAACAAATGAAAGTTAGAAGCATTATGATCATATAAGATGAGGGTGGTTTACATGTTTCTTAATGATCTAAGTATGTTAGAAATGGTGGAGAGAAAGTATGTGTGAAGGTGTAAAGAAATGGTAAGAAGTGGTTTGCTATTTATAGGCAAAAAGGCCAAGACAAGCTTCTGCCCCAAGGATCCCTTCTGAGAGGGATCTGGCCCTTGTAATCCAAGGGATCCGTGGGCACTTAGAGGGATCCGTGGGACGCTCCTCTTTACCCATGGGTCATGGGTCATGGACTTTGGGTCATGGGTACCCAACTAGATAAATTGTATCTAGAAAATGGGTTATGGACTTTGGGTCATGGGTATGGGTTATGGATCATGGTATTTACCCAACACATTTACTTTTGTTAATAAAATGTAAGTAACCAAGATACTAAACATGTTTAATGGTTTGTTAGGGGTTTGATCATAACGTAACATAACAAACATGTACGAACCTATGTTGTAGCATACAAGGACTTGAGTCGTCGAGAGGTGTTGAAAGTATGTTGAGACAAAATATAATTACAAGTAACTTATACATTTTACGTTATGTACTGTCACACCCCCAAATTACCTGTTTTGCAGCGGAATGGAATTCCTGGGGATTGACTGTCATAACATCACAATCACAGTTATATTGAACGACCTAAAGTGTCGTTTGGAAAATATCGTTTGATTCAAGAAAATAATCGAGTTTACAAAACATAGGTCCCAATAGATTTCCAAGATACCAAAATAAGTTTGTTACAATCAAACGATAGTTAAGTGCAAAAAAATGTAGGTGAGACGCTACACCGCGACTCTATGATAAGTCCACATGCATGCCATGAAGTGAATGCCTTAGATACCGAGATAAAACATGCTAAAAGTGTCAACACAATGGTTGAGTGAGTTCATAGAGTTTGGTTAACAAGTAAAGCTTTTAAAGAGCGTTCATGCAACAAAGGCAAAGTTTTGGTCATTTAGAATAGTCCACAAAAGCAAAGGCATTGCAAATCCACTCCGTTCCAAGTTCCGCCCATACAAAACTTGCAACCCGTGGTGTTCACAACCCACCGCCAAAATATGTCTAGTTTATGTTCAAGCACTCGAGGTTAAATGAGTTCTCAAAGCAAAGGCATTGTAAATCCACTCAGTCCCAAGTTCCGCCCATACAAAACTTGCAACCTGTGTGTTCACAACCCATTGCACAAAATATAGTGTGTCTAATAGTCGAGTATAAGTGGTCATAATAATTCACAATATTGCACTACGTATATAATAATTCAAGGATGCTCCAAACATGGGAGACTTTGCACTGCTCCAACAAGGGAGACTTTGTAATGATGCTTTTGATGAAACCAAATTATGCTGGGTGCCACTACCCAAAGTTATCACCGGTGCCCCTTCCCAAAGATATATCGGTGCCTCTTCCCAAAGATATACCGGGTGCCTCTTCCCAAAGATATACTGGGTGCCTCTTCCCAAAGATATACTGGGTGCCTCTTCCCAAAGATATACTCTGAACATAGGAGACTTTATAGTGATGTCTCAACAAAGGAGACTTTATAGTGATGCTCGAACAAAGGAGACTTTATAGTGATGCTCGAACAAAGGAGACTTTATAGTGATGTCTCGAACATAGGAGACTTTATAGTGATGCTCGAACATAGGAGACTTTATAGTGATGTCTCGAACAAAGGAGACTTTATATTGATGTTCAACATAGGAGACTTTAGGTCAAGGTCATAACACGTACGGTTCAATAAGTTCAAACAAGTCATAAGTTTGTATTTAAATTCAAGAGTTCCGCTCAAAAGTTCAGTAATTAAGTTCAAAGATTTAAGTCGAGTTCAAAAGTTCAGAACAGTCAAAGAGCTTAAAACATATCAAAAGGTTCAAGATAGTCAAAGCGTTCAAAATCATGTCAAACAAGTTTAAAATATATCAAAAGGGTCTTTTACAGGTTAAAAAGAGTTCAATTATATGTCAAAAAGTTCAAATCAAGTCCAAAGTGTTCACTTATATGTCAAAGGGTCCGAATCAATTTAAAAGAGTTCAAATATACATGTCGAAGGGTTCAGAATCAAGGAAAGTGTTTCGACTAATAGCGTTCATAATATAATGATCAATTTAGTTCGGGCATAATCTACTTACGCACACATAGAGTGAAACAAATGATATTTAAGTTCATATAAATGTAAAGTAAAAAAAAACAAGTAGTTGAGCATGTATCTCCCCCGAAGAGTTTGTAAAACAATTAAACAGTAAAAGTGGGCTACTTAACTCACCTCGATGCAATGATTATGGTGACAAAAGTAGATATGCCTAAATGAGGTGCATCTCTATCCGCAACCTAATATGAATGATATGCTCTAATATAAGTCATGAAACAATGTCGTGCATGCAACTCCATATGATATCCATACCAATTTGTAATGCGTTTTGGAAATAATGTTTATCGTCAAAATATATGTTTATGACATCTCGTCATATTATAAAATACTTTACAAGTATTTACGTTGAAATGATATCCTACGATAATCATTTAGTGATTTATTAAGAGAATACAACTTTTCGTCGTAAAATAATGTCGTTGAAATTTCCATGAAAGTGACTAAAACGGCCTCTAAAAGCTAGTCGTAAAATGGTGCACGTCGAGTGTTAGGAAGCAAACTCAACGGTTTTGGGAAGCTTGTATCATTATCTCAAAGTTTTAGTACATACATTTCCATCCTAGAGGTCTCGAACATAAGGAAAAATATAGGTTAAGTATGGTACTTGTGTGTTTAAGAGTGGTTTTCGGTAAACTTTGAGCGACTATATTTTATTCATTACAACTCCGCTTGACGAACGGTTGGATATTTTGGAAAATATGGTTGGCGAACTTGATTTTACTTGAAGACATCTTTTTATAAAGAGTATCCTATCAATGTTAAAAACGACCCTCAACATGGCCCCTAGTTGCCGTAGTATATGTTTAATAGAAAATATATTAATGTTGCTAATAGAATAAAGTTACGGCAACTTGGTTTATCGCGTGTAATTTACTCGTTACAAGTCCGTTTTCTACGTTTTCTACATCCTTAGATTCGTGTCAAAGTATACTAATATATTTTTGATAAGTCGACACAATTTATAAAGCTTAAGACTCATTTTTGACTCGTAAAGAGTGACATTTTCATGCTGAAATTTCTGAAATTTATATTTTTCGTCGCCAAATTGAAAAAGTCATAACTTCTTCGTTATAACTCCGTTTTAATCCGTTCAAGCGGCCACGGTTTCGTTTTAAAGTATATTTTCTAAATATCTAGGCCAAATAGTTTTGTTCACTGTCGGATTTTCCAGATTTAAATTTTAAGGACAGACCCTTTTCAAAACGTGTCGAAATGAGTTTTTCTCGCGCCAAACTTATTCTAACTCATTCAAAACAACTCCGAAGCTAATCTAATCCTACCATACACCTTCTTAGGGTGTCATGGGTTCCTAGACATTACCAAAACTAAAATATAACAAGGAGTAATTATAGGATGGATTATATATATTTAGCACATAAAAACCTTAAAAATGGTATAAATATCATGAGACTTGCATGTTTCTCAATAAAAATGATATGACCATGAAAATGAATATGAAATAAAAATATGATTATGAATGCTTACTAGTGATATGATGAAGTTAATGGACAAAAGGTTTTTCCTAATCACTTGAGGTTTATATTACAAAACCTTGCAACAAATGATACTAGTGTTTATAAAACTTGACTTGTAAACTTGGAATGATTCTTTATCTTGGTCCCTTGGCTGCCGAATATGTAGAGAGAAGAAATGGATATTTGATCTTTTGGTTTGCAAAGTGAAGAATGAAAGGAAATTGGATGTGTAAATTATTGTTGGACTACTTGTTTGCAAGACAAGATCCACAAATCATGGATCTTGTCTAGTTTTTTTTTTTTTTTTAGTAGTAAAGTGTAAGTAAATGTGTAAGTAAATTTGTAAGTAAATGTGTTCTTGTAAGTATAATTAAGTAATTAAGTGTACATTTAGGCTTGTAAAATAGCGTCAACTAGAAGTAAATTTTAACGGTTCAAAATAAAACATATTGAAGTCATAAAATTTATAAAAATACATTTCTTGCAAATTTTGAGTGAAATAATAATTATCGTGTAATATTTAAGAAAACCTTCGTAATTATGTAAATATAACAATTTATATACGAAATAAATTTAAAACACCGGGTAAACTAATAATAATATTTTTATCATCTTAATATGAGTATAAAAATATATCGGAATAATCTTTGGAAGTATCGGATCAAATGTTCAAAATAATTAATTACGCGATAGCGTTTATTTAATATGAAATTATGCGTTTAACGTGAAATGAAAAACCCATGCATGACTAGTATGATGAATGTAGAGTTTGAGAAATGACCAAAAATTGAGAATTGTGACATGTACTACAAGTTACATGTTTGTCATCAACAAAACAAACGAGACTGTGTAGATTAAATATCGTAATATTTGCACTAACATGTTTTATAACCTTCATGAGCGTTTAGATAACATCAACTAACCAAATCACCCTTATGATTATTGCAAAGAAATGCAAGCACAAGTGATCACCACTCTTCCTTAGTTTTAGTCATTGCAATTAGGATTTCTTAAGCTTTAGGTCATGTTCTTAGTTTTATAGATTGGTCATTGTTGTACCTCTCTTTTCATTTTATTATATGGACCTACTTGTTTATGCTACTTGTTTACCTAAGTATATTGGTGTGATTACGACTTCACTTTATGGTCTTCTTAGTTATATTTTGAGTTAACTGTTGTTAATCAGTTATAGATAGTTGGATCCCTGAGTTTGTACCTGGCGGATCCATTTTGAGATGGATCCTGCGGATCCGGGAGCTCATAAAGATTTATGAGACATATTTAACCTTATTTTATGCTAAAATTACATATTATATGCCTGCATTCTAACCATTGTTATGTATGTAGAAAACTAGAAGGGGGGTTGAATAGTTTACCGATTAAAATCTTTGTTTTGAAACTTATTGAAAGATCAATTGATATTGATCTTAAGTATGTTAATGAAATATGCAAGCAATATGTAATAAGTAAATAAGGAAAGAAATGATCAAACCACAACAAGTTGTTTATAGTGGTTCGGCCTACAAGGACTCTTTTTCCTTGCCCTACTCCACTCCCCGAGTCTCACACTCGAGAGTTTAACTTCACTAGTCAACAAGCTCCTTTCACCGGCGGAGAAAACCTTTACACTTCGCTTACACTATTTCCGACACTAAGCTAGATGTCGAGTTCTTTCCAAGGGTACAACTACTCCCACACACAATGTATTTTGAGGACTAAAATACTAACCACTCACACTCACAAGATTATGATGGTTTGATACAACAATGAAGTATGGATCAACACTAGATCATACAACACTAAACAAACAAGACTTCCAACTTCTCGTTGAAGCTTGAATATGACTTGATCTTCTTTGCTACAAAAGAGATCACTAATATGATATGAAACCGAGTTAGAAAGGTTAGAGAGAAGATATGTATGAGAGTATGTTAGAAAGGGATGAGAAACTACTTGGCTTGGCATTGCTATTTATAGCCAAATTGGACAAGAGCGTCCACGGACCGCGGACCCCTTAAAAGGGTTCCGCCCGTGTACCAAAATGGTACCGCCCCGACAGTCAAGATATCAAATCTTGCCTAAAGTCAACTCTATCTAAGTAAGATTGTGCAAGATATGAAGAGTACAAATCTTCACAAAATATCTAATGGAATCCTTCAATGATCTCCATGATGTAATACATGATGTCAAATGTTGTATTACTATTAATAGAAATATGCAAATGCTTAAGTAGTGTTTGGTTTTAAGAACCTAACACATTCTACAAACTACTATCATACATAATGATTAGAGTCATATCAAGATGTTACTAATCATAAATGTAAATGCTTGAATGATGAATATATTGTTTGAGAAAGCTTGTTTTAATATCTAATAAACTTGACAAGCTTTAAGCTTTTATAAATTAAATTTACTTTTGTCGTTAACAAAACTTAGGCAAAGATCAAAAATATAAATAACGTTTAATGACGATATTTGTATTAACAATCTCCCCCTTTTTGTTGAGGACAAAATATAAATTTTATTTTTATAAAAGAGACAAAGTTTGTACAAGAGTTATAAAAATATTAGTTTTAGAACTTTGAAAAGAAAATGATAATGCAAGTGTATGAAATTTGACTTTTTATGAAAGTCAAAGAATTCACTAGTTGATGCATGATGTTGACTTTTTCAGAAAGTCAAAGTATGCAGTTTGACCTTTTTCAGAAAAGTCATATAAGAATAATTTCCAAGTTCTATATTTTCTCCCCCTTTTGTCTCAACAAAAAGAAGAGGCTATGCGGAATGTAATGAGCCCGAGCTATTATCTCCCCCTTGTTCAAAGCTCCCCCTAAATTGGGTGCTTTTATGGGAAGATACATGGATTGTGAAAATAAAGCTAAAAAAAATGTTAGTAATAATGATCATTCACAAGCATTTCCAAGCACTATGTAATGACACCAACAATATGATAAACAACATTCATTAGTTAAAATTTTTCATGAATCAAGATCATGAAAAGAGAACACAATGATGTGTTTTTAGTACAAGAAAATGAAAATTATCCTAAAAAAAATAAAAGACTATTCTAAAAACCATCCTAAAGTGATGGTGGATGGGAAAAAGCGTTGAGACGCTCAAGAATGTGGTTGAGGATGAACCTCATTTCTTCGTGGAAGTCATGGACCATAATCCGGGTCCGTTCCACGGTTTGACCCGTTTGCTCACAAGTTGAGCAACCATGCCTTGGAGGGTAGAAAGTTTGGGGAGGTTGTGGTGGTGGAATGGTGGATGTGTTGGTGGTGTTGGGGATGTTTGGAGTGGTCATGATGGATGCAAGCAAAGCACTTTGCATTTGCATTGTCTCACTTAAGTGAGAATCCACCATGCCTTTGAATTGGTGGAGGTTGTGGAGTTCGGCTTGAATCTCCTCTCTAGTGGGATTGTCATCCCACATGCTCTCCGGAATGTCCTCAATATGAGGGGACATTGATGATGGAAGTGGATGATCCCCGTATAAAGGACCATGAATGTCCTTGTGAATGGGGTGGAAAAGGAGAGGTCTTGGCCCTAATGGGGCGTTTGGGTCAATGGATGACCGAGGTGATTCATGAGCGATTTGCTCAATGGTGCCAAAGGATGGCAATGGTGGTGGATGACTTGGCCTAGGAGGCAAGTCTTCCAAGTCCTCTAGGAAAGGATTTGGTGATGTTGGTGGAGTTGAAAATAACTCCATGGGAGTGAGAGTGGGAGACCTTGGTGAAGGTGGTGAGGGTGTTTTGGATGTTTGGATGGGTGCCGGTGGAGGTGAAGTAGGTGTTTTTGTTGGTGGTGGAGTGGTGATCACAATGTGTGATGAAGTGGGTGTAGCTAAGGTAAGATGTGTATCATCTCTAATGGGAGATGAGATGGTGAGTGGTGAAGATTCGGATGATGAGCTAAGATGAACAAAACAACAAGGCCTTACGCTCATTCTAGCGGTTTTCTTGCAAGGTTTTGGTGATGATTTAGTCATTTTAACTTGGGTTTTGATTTGCTAGATAGTAGTGAGAATGAAGAAGGTGTGAGGATGATCATGGTAAAGCCTTTCAATTTATAGAGATAAGAAATTGTTGAGAAATGGTTTGATTTGATGTTGAACCATTGAAGAGATGAGGTTCCTAATGATTTGGAAGTGGGTTGAATGCTAGTCATATCACCCAAGTCAATCCATACAAAGAAGATGGAGTGAAGAAGAAAAGATATGCAATAAATGTGTTCTAGTGAGTGGAATTTCCTAATATTCAGATTACCCACGGATTTGAAGGTACCAAAATTTTGGTTCCTTCCTTTATGCCAAAGGGCTCCTTGGGTGGATTTTTCAAATTTTTGAATTTTGGTGGGAAATGGATTTCTTATACACCTTAGTAAATAATACTAGTTCTAATACCAGTATAAACTAGTTAAGATTGATTTATAAGTGATGGAAGATAATTTGGAATTACGAAAGAGTCGAAATTGAAAATTACCGGAGGATCCACGGCACCAAAACATATACGGACGGTACCCTAAAAAGGGTGCCGTCTGGTCCACTGCAGGTATGGCGGTACCAAACTATATAAAGGACGGTACCAAAATTATGGTGCCGTCGGATCCGTGGAGTGCTGAAAATTGGACAGAGTTCATTTTTAGGTGTCGGGCAAATTTCGAAACACGAAATTTTTCTCAAAACTGTTATACTAAACATTTCTAGTTAGGAAAAGTAAATAACACATATGTAAACATAGTGGAGCATAGATTTTGAGCAAGGCTTATTGATTTTCACAATATAGTGAAAATGGGTAAAATTTGATAGCATATTTGTGCTATCCCCTGCATGAGATTGTTAGCATACACCATTGTTTCAAGTTATATTATCATCCTACATAATAAAACAACTAAATAGTATCAAACATTAACGATAATGCATTGTTCCAAACACTCCTTAAAGTACCCTTATTTGTCTAATTTCTTGTAAATCTTGTTCATCATCCTACCAAGGCACTTGAACATTCCCTTAGTTTGCTTGAATTCTGCTGATTCATTCTCAATCTCGGGAAGAGATGCGTAATACTCATGAGGTGGAAGATGAGAGCTTGGAAGACCATCCTCGGAGCTATTTGATGATGATGATGAAGGAGTTGGAGGTTTAGCTCTCTTGCCTTTAGTCTTAGCAACTCGAGCATCACTCAAAGGTACAAAGATGTGAGGGATGAGATCATAGTGAAGGTGCATCCCTTTTGGGGTTGGTGGAATTGGAGCAAAGTTTCTATAGAGACGGGTGAGAAGCATCCCGTATGGAAGAGCAACGGATCCTTGAGTTGGAATATCAATCATTCTCCTAGCTATGTAGTAGGCTAAGTTGAATGGTTGTCGGGTGGACAAGTTGTAGAGCATGTGGCAAAGACAAGCGTTTATGTGATCCCTATTCCCTATGGTGCTAATGACGTTTGCTCTAAGTAACTCCTCCCATTTCTTAAATTCGTGCTTAAGTTCATTTAGCTCCATTCCATATGGATCTCGGTTTACCTCTTTTCCCTTTCGGGTAACTCGGGTTGTATCAGTTTTTGGGTTAAAAAGGTGTTCACGGATGACATCCTTATCGGCCAAACGGGTTATGTAGGGAAGAGAGCGGTCATTGATTGTATCAAGAGCCATGAGTGACCACTTATCCGTGTAGACACAAGTTCCTCGGTTGGGAATTCCTAACACTTGAGCAAAGTTGCTTAAGGTGATGGTGTAGTCATTTTGGTTGATTCTAAACCTAAGACAAAATTCATCATCGTCTTCATCACTAAAGCCGGTCACACTAGCATAGAATTCTAACACAAACCTAGGACAAATTGGTTCATCGATGTCAAGAAGACAATCGAATTGAATGGCGGCTAGTTCTTCACGAAGATTGGTATTTTCAAGGAAGGATGAGTGAATGGTTCTACCCTCATGGAAATACCTTGATTCTAGACCCTAAATATTTCTACTTGTTCCTTGGTAAGTCCTTTGGTTTTGTGGTGTTTGGGAATGTAGTTAAGGGTGTCTTTGTGATCATAGAATCTTGCGGCTACCATGGTTATTCCTAAGGACAAGAATTAATATGTTAAAAATATGAATTTTAACGTTTTTGATTCTAGTGTGTGCCTATATGAAAACAATTTGGAGTTGCGGTTATCTCGACTCATTTTATGCACAAAATGGTTTTAGTGGGGTGTTTGGCAAATACCATGAGATAACCCAAATGCTCCTAATTCAATGTGGCTACATTTGAATATACCCAGGAGTGCATATTAGTTATGCAATACCTTTAGTATTCAAGAGCATGCAAGTGATGAAAATTCTAACGTTTCTATTTGTATTAGCAATGAAAAATGTTTTCCTACAAGTGAGAAGCTTTTCAAAACTTTTGACATGGGGTGTTTGGTTGTTTGAATAAGGCCTTATATTTATTATCTATCAATTAGTGGGAAACATGATTTGTTTATGCAATATGATAATGTAGTACCTAATTTGAATGACTAGTTATGCAATTTGCCAATTGAATTCATATTTGGTATAAAAGCATACATAAAACCCCATGTAATGATTTGTGATAGTTTTGTGCATAAATAAGAATCCTAGACTCCGAATTAAGAGATGAAATGTAGTTAGGATACTTACAATGATGTTATCTTCAGTGATAAGTGAGTGGGAAGATGACAATAATGAGCTTGGTTTAAGTTTTACACGTTTTGGTAAAGTGGGTTGTGAGGAACAGGATGTTATGTATATAGCGTTTTGCTTCAGTAGACATCACGGACCAGACGGCACCAAATAATTGGTTCCGTCCGTGTTGGCGTTTGGTGCCGTGGCTACTGAGCGTATACAAGGCAAAATGTTTTGGTTTGACTATTCTAATGTTTTAGGCTATGTTTATCCTACATGTTTGGTTCCATTAACCCTAAACCAAGTCTAAGAAGATTAAAAGGTTCTCGTTTAAGAGGTTTAGTTAAGATGTCGGCAATGTTGTCTTCGGAGGATACTTTCTCGATTGAAATGTTTCCTTTTGAACATTGTCGCGAAGAAAGTGATGACGGATTTCAATGTGCTTTGTACGAGCATGTTGAACGGGATTTTTGCTGAGATCGATGGCTCCTTTGTTGTCTCAAAGTATCACAATGTCGTTGAGATGAATTCCGTAGTCTACGAGAGCTTGCTTCATCCAAAGAGCTTGTTGACATGCTTTTCCTGCTGAGACGTATTCGGCTTCAGTAGTAGAGATGGCTAAAGCCGTTTGCTTCTTTGCAAACCATGAGGTGAGACAATGTCCAACAAAAGTGCAAATACCACTTGTACTTTTTCTATCGACATAATCACCGGCATGATCCGAGTCGGCATACACTATGGTTTCTATACCCGTTCCTTTGGGATACCATAATCCTAAACACGTTGTTCCCTTAATATATCTAAAAATCCCTTTTAATGCTTCTAAGTGTGATGCCTTTGGGTTTTCTTGAAAGCGAGCACATAGACAAACACTAAACATAATGTCGGGTCTACTAGCCGTAAGATAGAGTAGGCTACCAATCATTCCTCTATATTTAGTGTTATCTACGGATTCACCTTCTTCGTCCTTGGTGAGTTTAGTGTCCGAGGACATGGGTGTTTTAGTTGGTTTGGAATCTTCAAGACCAAATTTCTTAAGCATGTCTTTTATATATTTAGATTGGTTAAAGAAAATACCATCTTCTAGTTGTTTAATTTGAAGTCCTAGAAAGAAGTTTAACTCACCCATCATACTCATTTCAAACTCGTCATGCATGATTTTAGAAAAATCATTACATAGTTCTTGACAAGTTGATCCGAATATAATGTCATCAACGTATATTTGAACAATAATAATTTGTGATTCCTTTTTCTTAGTAAAAAGAGTATTATCTACTAATCCCATAGTATATTTGTTATCAACAAGAAAAGTCTTAAGACGGTCGTACCAAGCTTTAGGTGCTTGTTTAAGGCCATATAATGCTTTCTTGAGTTTGAAGACATGATGTGGTTTCTCAAAGTCGGTAAAACCGGAGGTTGAGCAACATACACTTCTTCGTTAATAAACCCATTAAGGAAAGCACTTTTAACATCCATTTGAAATAATTTAAAGTCATAAGCACATGCATAAGCAAGTAATATTCTAATAGATTCAAGTCTAGCTACCGGTGCATAAGTTTCATCATAGTCAATTCCTTCTTGTTGATTATAACCTTGTGCAACAAGCCTAGCTTTGTTTCTAGATACTACACCATTTTCGTCCATTTTGTTTCGAAAGATCCATTTTGTTCCAATTATAGTTTGATCTTTGGGTTTTGGAACTAGTTTCCAAACATCATTTCTAACGAATTGATTTAATTCTTCTTGCA
This sequence comes from Chrysanthemum makinoi, assembly GCA_910596185.1. Taxonomy (NCBI): domain Eukaryota; kingdom Viridiplantae; phylum Streptophyta; class Magnoliopsida; order Asterales; family Asteraceae; genus Chrysanthemum; species Chrysanthemum makinoi. Next base: position 49,849,013 of record OU343219.1, on the reverse strand, counting down.
TGGCAATTACCCATGATTCATCTTTTATTGCTTCATTTATGGGTTTTGGTTCAATGGTGGATACAAAACAAAAATGATTACTTTGATTTTGAGCTTGTGACCTTAAGGTTCTTTGATTAAGTTGTCCTATGACCTTTTCTAATGGATGACTTTTAGATTCTTTGATGTTGACAATTTCCTTATTTAATGGTTCATCTTCCTTGTTATTATTAATTTGACTTTCTATTATTTGACTTTCAACTAAGTCATCATCTACCAAAGGTGATGTCTTAGAGGGAGGTGGACTTTCGTCAAATGTTATGTTCAACGATTCCTCGACTATCATTGTTTCTTTATTAAGGACAATGTAAGCTTTACTAGTTTGAGAGTAACCAAGAAATACACCTTCATAAGACTTTGGGTCAAACTTGGTGAGATAATCCTTAGTATTAAGAATAAAACATTTACAACCAAAGACTTTAAAATATCCTAATGTTGGCTTTTTACCTTTATAAAGTTCATATGGTGTTTTGTTTAGGAAAGGACGTATTAGGACTCTATTTAAAATATATGTAGAAGTGTCAACGGCGTTACACCAAAACTTTTGAGGAATGTTTTGTTCATTAAGCATTGTTCTACTCATTTCTTGAATTGTTCTATTTTTACGTTCTACTACTCCATTTGATTGAGGTGTTCGTGGAGCCGAAAAGTTATGTGTTATACCATTTGTATCACAAAAGTTTCCAAATTGAGTTTCGTTGTCAAATTCACGACCATGATCCGTTCGGATCGACACAATTTTGACACCTAGAAGATTTTGAATTTTCTTGCTAAGTATTTCAAATTTATCAAAAGCTTCATTTTTGGTTTTCAAAAATAACGTCCAAGTAAACCTTGAGTAATCATCTACTATGACCAAAGTGTATAAGTTGCCTCCATAGCTTCTTATAGCGGATGGTCCAAACAAGTCCATATGTAATAATTCTAGACACTTAGATGTGGACACCATATTTTTAGATTTGTGACTACTATGTGTTTGTTTACCAATTTTGCAAGCGTCACAAAAGTGTTGGTCATATTTTAGTTTTGGTAAATTTCTAACCAACTCTTTTGAAGATAGGTTTTGTATAAGTCTCATATTAGCGTGACCTAAGCGTCTATGCCAAAGAGATGAGCTATCGTCTAATGTTGTTAGGCAAAGTTTGTCATTATATGTTTTATCTATTTTCATGACGTATATGTTATTTTTCCTAACTCCTTTAGCTATGGTGATACCATCTTTTAGTATTTTACTACCATTTTCATCAAATAGTACTTTATACTTTTTATCACATAGTTGGCTAATACTAAGTAGATTAAATCCTAACCTATCCACATGAGCAACATTTTCAATAGTTAGAGAGTTATGAGCAATCGTACCTTTGCCAATGATTTTGCTTTTGAGATTGCTACCGAAAGTGACATTACCTCCGTCATACTCTTGGTATGATGAGAAGAGATTTTTGTTGCCCGTCATGTGTCGTGAGCATCCACTATCTTTAATCCATTCATCAGGTTCCAATCCAACTTTCAAGCATACCTAAGAAGCAAATAACTCAAACATTTGGTCCCCAATATCTCATGGGTCCGTTTGGGTTAAACATACCATTTATTTGATTCATGTATGGAAATGATGGGTAAGGGTTCCATGGCATGTAATCCGGAGTTTGATATGGTCTAGGAAAGTTTTGATTCCAACCGTTGTGTTGGTAGTTAGGTTGAACGTTGTGGTTGCTCTTAGGAAATGGGCGTTTGGCAAAAGAAGTTTTATATCGTTGTTGAGTAGTTTTTGATCTAAATTCATTTTTAATAACAAGTCCTACTCGATATAATGGTGGTTTTAGTTTAACATTATCATTGGTTTTTTTGTTACTTTAACAAATTTAGACGGTCCGTATTGCGAACATTCTGTTGAAGTACCCGCGGTACCATTTTGCACAACGGACGGAACCCTTATTTTGGTTCCGTCGGTCCGTCTGCATGCAGCAATTTTGATGAATGTTCGTCCTTTTCGGCCGTTTTGTTTTGACTCTTTGGAATTAATACTTCATTAAAACCTAGCCCATTCATGTCTCATGGTGTTTTATGGATTTTAACTATTTCATCGGCAATAGCGATGTTTTTGTTAAACCTTTTAAACTTAGAATTATTTTCTATTAAAACTTCTTGTGTGAGCTTTAGTTTTTCTATTTCAAGATTAAGCTCTTGACATGATTTACAATCATCGTCATTTGCTTTTCCCTTTTCAAGTCGTTTTGCTTTTTCTTTTAACTCATATACCTCATTTTCCAAAAACTCCTTTTTAGTTTTTAGAAATTTATTTTTAGTTATGATTTTTAGACTTAGCTCACACAATTGATTATATTGTTTTTGCAAGGTGTCATCATCTATAGAAGAATAAGAAGAGTCGGAAAGTACCTCATTTGACTCATGTGCCATTAGAGCGATCTCTTCCTTGCTTGATTCTTCATCGTCTTCACTATCACTCCAAGCACCACTTACAAAAGCTCGTTGAGTTTTGCTTTTAGGTGGCTTGGGACATTCTCCTATGAGATGACTTGCATCACCACATCTAAAACACTTTCTTTCACCTTTAATCTTCTTATCATCCCGATCTTTTCTGAATGGCTTCTTTTCTTCTCGAGGTTGTCTTACAAACTTTCCTCTTCTTCTAAAGAACTTCTTGAAATCTCTAACGGCCATGGCATACTCCTCATCTTCACTATCAGAACAAGATTCACCATCATCGCTTGATTCCGCCTTTGCTTTAAGAGCAGCGGATTTGATCTTCTCCTTTCTTCCTTTGATGATCTCCGAATCTTTCTCCATTACCATTTCGTGAACTTTGAGGTTGCCAATTAGCTCGTCTAGTGACATTATTGAGAGATCTTTTGATTCTTCAATAGCGGTCACTTTAGCTCTCCATTTGGGATGGAGTGCTCTAAGAAATTTCCCGACAAAGTTCTTACTACGAAAAGATTCATCAAGTGCTTTAAGTGATGTAATGATAGTGTTAAAGCGAGCAAAGCCACAATCAATGGTTTCATCTTTGGGGATAACAAATTGTTCATATTGTTGAACAAGAAGATCAATTTTGTTATCCTTGACTTGTGAATTACCTTGATGTGTAACAATTAAAGATTCCCAAATATCTTTGGCGGTTTCACACATAAAAATTCTTTCATATTCTTTTCTAGGTAAAGCATTATAAAGCATCATTTTAGCTTCATTATTTTTAGCAACTAATTTCTTTTGTTCATCAACGGAAATATCCTTTGTTGTAGAACTAAAATCTCCTTTAACAATAATAAACCAAAGATCTATATCTTTTGATTTTACATATGTTTCAAAACGGTTTTTCCAATAGATAAATCCATTGGTTTCAAAGAGTGGTGGTCTTTGCATAGATTGCCCTTCTTTAAAGTTTTGAGAATCCATGGATCGTTTCAACTTTATAAAATACAAGTTATTTTAGAAATTATTGAGCAACGAGGCTCTGGTACCAATTGTAGAAAACTAGAAGGGGGGTTGAATAGTTTACTGATTAAAATCTTTGTTTTGAAACTTATTGAAAGATCAATTGATATTGATCTTAAGTATGTTAATGAAATATGCAAGCAATATGTAATAAGTAAATAAGGAAAGAAATGATCAAACCACAACAAGTTGTTTATAGTGGTTCGGCCTACAAGGACTCTTTTTCCTTGCCCTACTCCACTCCCGAGTCTCACACTCGAGAGTTTAACTTCACTAGTCAACAAGCTCCTTTCACCGGGGAGAAAACCTTTACACTTAAACTTACACTATTTCCGACACTAAGCTAGATGTCGAGTTCTTTCCAAGGGTACAACTACTCCCACACACAATGTATTTTGAGGACTAAAATACTAACCACTCACACTCACAAGATTATGATGGTTTGATACAACAATGAAGTATGGATCAACACTAGATCATACAACACTAAACAAACAAGACTTCCAACTTCTCGTTGAAGCTTGAATATGACTTGATCTTCTTTGCTACAAAAGAGATCACTAATATGATATGAAACCGAGTTAGAAAGGTTAGAGAGAAGATATGTATGAGAGTATGTTAGAAAGGGATGAGAAACTACTTGGCTTGGCATTGCTATTTATAGCCAAATTGGACAGGAGCGTCCACGGACCGCGGACCCCTTAAAAGGGTTCCGCCCGTGTACCAAAATGGTACCGCCAGTCGGACAGTCAAGATATCAAATCTTGCCTAAAGTCAACTCTATCTAAGTAAGATTGTGCAAGATATGAAGAGTACAAATCTTCACAAAATATCTAATGGAATCTTTCAATGATTTCCATGATGTAATACATGATGTCAAATGTTGTATTACTATTAATAGAAATATGCAAATGCTTAAGTAGTGTTTGGTTTTAAGAACCTAACACATTCTACAAACTACTATCATACATAATGATTAGAGTCATATCAAGATGTTACTAATCATAAATGTAAATGCTTGAATGATGAATATATTGTTTGAGAAAGCTTGTTTTAATATCTAATAAACTTGACAAGCTTTAAGCTTTTATAAATTAAATTTACTTTTGTCGTTAACAAAACTTAGGCAAAGATCAAAAATATAAATAACGTTTAATGACGATATTTGTATTAACAATGTAGATTTTCAAAATTCACTTGGAGTACTTGATGCTCTTAATAAGGGGGAGCTTTCGTCAAAAGAAATTGCTATATAGCAATACTCCATTCTAAAATTCTCCAAATTACTTGACACCCTAACCAAGCGGGATCATTCGTCAAGGGGGAGCTTTGCAAACTAGCAAATAGCTTTTGTTATTCTTATTTCACTTAATCTCATCTCACTCGGGTTAGTTTCTCTTCGACACTCTTTTTGTTTCGACAAAAAAGGGAAAAAAGAGTAAAAACTTAATTCAAAAATTTACAAATTCTATTTTTACTTAAAATAATTTTATGTTTTGTCATCAACAAAAAGAAGATATTGTTAATACAAATAAACCGTAAAAACGTTTATTTATATCTTACGATCTTCTTATATTTTGTTGATAACAATCGTAAAATCATTTTAACTAAATAAATAAAATACGTAAGTTTTTGAGCAAATAGTTTTCTAACTCATTTCACTACACAAATAAACCATCAAACATGTCTAGTTAAATAGTTTATACAAAGTCAAAACTATTTTTATAAAAAAACTTAATAAGTAACATTTGTTACTTACACTTTTATAAAAATACATAATTAAAATCTAAATAAACATATAAGTAAAAAGTTTGGACTATCCATAACCCAAAACCCATGCCCATGACTCATGTGCATTACATCATGCATGACATCAAGTTGAGTAAAGTCCATGACCCATGACCCAAAGTCCATAACCCATAACTCAAAGTATGCTTTGCATCATGCATGACATTATGTTATGTACCCATGACCCATAGTCCATAACCCATGACCCAAAAACCGGAAGTATAAACCAAAATCTGGACTGGAATTACCCAGATGTCGGATCCCTTGGATTACACTGGCTGGATCCTTTTGGGAAGGGATCCAACAGATCCGGGTGATTAGAGCACTATTTGCCTATAAATAGTGAGTCATTTTTTCATTTTTTTTCACCCCTTTTAGATATATTTTTTCTCTATATTCTTACATCTCTAACATCAGATCTAAGGATCATCTATATAGTTTCTCTTTTAGTGATTCTCTAGGTTCTTCTTAAAGGTGAGGTCATGATCACATGCATAGAAGACTTGCAAGCTCGAAGACATTGGAAGGGATTCGGCGGATAAGAGCACTATTTTTCTATAAATAGTGAGTCATTTCTTAATTTCTTTTCACCCCTTTTAGATATATCTTATCTCTATATTCTTACCTCTCTAACCTCAGATCTAAGGATCGCCTATGTAGTTTCTCTTTTAGTGATTCTCTAGGTTCCTCTTAAAGGTGAGATCATGATCCCTTGCATAGAAGACTTGCAAGTTCGAAGACGTACATGGGTTGCTAGGCTTCATCATCATCACAAGATGAAAGAAGTGTTTCTTGTTGTTGATTGTTTTTAAGTATGTTATAGATGTGTTGTGATAATTGGTGTAGTTGGGTTGTGGTTCCTTCATTATAAAGGAACTCGTTATTTAGCTTTGTACCGGATAAAGTGTAAGTGACGTAGGTTTGGTTCTACCTTGTGGAAGAACCCGGTATCTAGCCTTGTACCGGATAAAGTGTAGGCGACGTAGGTTTGGTTCTACCTTGTGGAAGAACTCGGTATCTAGCTTTGTACTGGATAAAGTGTAAACAACGTTGTGAAGGCTTCTCCGCCAAGATAAGGAGATTGTCGTATAGTGTTTACGAACTCTCGAGTTGGATAATTGGGGAATGGAATAGGGCAATGAAAGTGACCTTGTAGCCGAACCACTATAAATATTTGTATCAACAGTTTTATCTTTCTTTACTTTAACTAGTATTTTATTTGCATCTTGTCTATCAATATCTAAACATCAAAATATATTGACATAAGTCGATCTAAAAGTTTTAAAATAAAAATTTAATTGGTAAAACTATTCAACCCCATTCTAGTTTTTTACAGTAGGAAAATATTTTTTTTTACGAGTGATGTGAAGTTTTGTCTTTTTCTAAAAAGATAAAAATTTCTCGAAATAAAAAAAGAAACAAAAATAAAAATTCCATAATTTTTTTGTCTTTTTCGAAAAGGACAAAACTTCACAATCAAGTGTCACATCATTCGCAAAAAAAACTATTAGGTCGCACAAAAAATATATAAGTCGCACAAAAAACGTTATCGTACCACAAGGACACTTGTCAACATTTCTATGGAGTCGCACAAAAATAATTTTGGAATTCCAGGTCGCATAGTTCATATAGTGGAAATACAACTTTTTTTTTGTATATATAAGTAGTTAGGCCTATTACCTTTGGTATCGTCCCGCTGGTGCCGTGAGAAGAGTGTTATCACATTAGCTCCTTCTCGCAAAACAACAGAATTCTTCATAACACCAAAAACACCCTTCCTCCTATCACACAAGAATTTGGCGCCCCTGTACCTCATAGTTTTTTGTTTTTTTTTTTTTCAAATAAATAACATATTTTATTTCATACATTTGAACCAAGTTTTATACATTTTAGGACTAAAAATGTAAAAAAAAAGTAACTAAAGGATTAACATTGTAAACATAATAGGGACTAACGGTGTAAGAATAACATCCTAAAGGACTTATAATGTAAACATATTTAAAAACATATTTAAAAACAAGGTTCAAAGTGAAAAAGTTATTGAAAAAATGTATGTTTGTTTAAGTAAAACCTCTATAAATTAATACTCGATAAATTAATAACCTCGATAAAATTAATAATTTATCTAGTCCCAACTTGGGACCATAACAAATTTGGACCTCAATCGATAAAATAATAATTTTCTTGAAACCCCAGTATACAAATATTGGTCCTAACGAAACTATAATTTAATAATTACTTAAAAATTCCACATTTTTTCAATGCGTTGAACCTCGTAATATTCATTAGTATACATGCATTAATTTGTTCAATGTTTTGAATTCATAAAATGCTTATTGGAACTTGTTTTATAAATTTATTTTTTATCTCTAACTGATATACATTGTAACTAGTATATTGAACTTAGAAATTTAAAAGTCATATGTAAAACTTTTTAAATTAATAAATTATTAATTTATCGATATATTAATATCTCGCTAAGTTAATAAAATATCCCGATCCTAATATCATTAATTTATAGAAGTTTTACTGTATAAGGCAAATGAGCTTACTTGTTTTTCGGCTTATATGTCATAAGCATCAATTTTCTGACTTATTTCAAAACTTGTGGGTGTATATAAGTTTATCCTGAAAACTTTCAAAATTAACCGCAAAATTGAGGCTCACCAAACAGGCCCATATATTATCTTAGGAGGTGTTTGTTTCTGTTTATATAAATGGCTTATGGCTTATTTGGTTTTGGGCTTATGTTTCATAAGCTCACTTTTTTTTGGCTTATTTTAAAAATAAGCCCAAATCTACTCATGTTAAAAAGCTTAGCCAAACAAGGGTAATTCAGCTATATAAACGGAAACAAACACCCCTTCTTCCTCCTATAGCCACCATACGTGCTGCAAGTTGAAGGGGTAAAAAAAAAAAAAAAAAAAAGGAACTTTTGTGTCACTTTAATAACTTGTATGAACAAAGAAACACACACATAAACACAAAACAAAACACACAGATCTCAATTGGTGCTTCATGGTCACAAGGTAAGGTATCTTCTTCTTCTTTAACTATTATTCTCCATTTCAAATTCCTTATCCACTAATTTAATAGAAATATTAGCTATTACTAGAAATACCACATTTGCTAATATTAAGTATTAACCCTATTAGGAGATATCAAAAAACTTTTTAGTCTAATTTATCCTATTTGCATTTGGCAGTATCCAAACACATTTTAGATAGATCTGCACACAGACATTGCAGCAACTGAGTGAGGGATCAAATGGAGCTAATTGTCGTCACTTTGATTATTGGATTCTTATTCAGTTTGTTGTTTTTAGCCCCTCGGTTGTTTACCAAATCCGATAAAGGTACATGTGTTCGTCATACTTGTTTTTATCATTCCTATTTCAGGCAAGTGGATATTTGAATCTATCGTTTTTGTGTAATGCAGATCAAACCAAGAACGTTCATTCAGATGCTAAGACGACTAAGGTACTTTATTAAACTACTACTTCTTTCTTATGTGGATTTTATTAGATTTTGGGCATTTTGTTGATTAAGTTACATCATACAGTTATGTGACTGACTGGTCTGTAAGTAACTATGGTATCCCCATAGTTATATGTAAAAACGTGTAAACGGATCAAGTTTTCCCCGTTCAGATGTACGTGACCTAACCGGGTATCCCCATCACCATTTCCACCCCTTTCCCTGGCCACCCAAGATGTTTACCTAGGTATATGATACTACTATACAGTATATAGCTACTGTCATTGCTTGCTTCAATAAACATTTATGTTATTACCTCCATCATCTCTATAACTACATGTCTTCAAAGTAAGAGTGTATGTTGGCTTTTCGCAGTTTTTGAGTCGCCTTTTAACTTCTAAATCGCAACACTTAGTTCTGCTGTTCGCAAAACTTGTCAACTCCTAAGATTTGGTTAAAAGGTAAGCAAACAAGTACTTAAGAAAGGTTTGGAGCTTAAAAACATGAAAAAATTATTTTACGGATCAGTGTCATGACAGTTTGTTGTCCTTTTCTCTTTAAGTATGTGAAAGGACGAATCTTTTATCAGACTGTAGCTTAAGGTTTTTTGTTAGAATATTGTATTAATTGAATAGGGTATTATGGGATTCTGGGCACTTGTTTTAGTTTCTTTTTTTTTTCGTGCTTAAGCTTATGGATTATGTTAGAGAATAGTGTTTTAAGGGATCTTAGGGAACCATAAATGGTCGTCTTTTTTGTTACAGTTTTGAGACTATTCTATCTTTACATCATCTTTAACAATTTTGATGGCCTCTAATTATTTAGAAGGCAGTTGATCAGCATAGAGAAGTGAAGACGTATAGTGATTTTCTTATTGGATGTTAACTATGCCCTTAGGCCTTAGTGAATAAATAGATGTACTTTATTTACCAACTGATTTTAGCAAAGAGATACAACTTATTACATAATATACTATTAGATATTAACTTTAATACCAGTAAAATGATTTCTCTGGCTTTGGACCTCTGATTGTGATTGTGAAAAAGGTGTAGTTATATTATTTACAAATTATTTGGATTTAAGCATAGCATAGTATACGTGTACTAGATTATTGGACCACCACATGGCCCACAACACCTCAAATTCAGTAGTTGACTGTTTATTTTGTCTCCAGCAAATCGAAAGCCTTACTTTGAAGAGATAATATACTTGGCTATCTTGCGCTAGAAAGCAGCGTAATTCACATTTCAATCTATATTAGAGGTGGAAACTTGGGTAACATGTTCGGTTGAGGCAGGTCAAGTCAATCTGTATACTGAGTTGAAACGGGTCAGGCTGACCGGCAAAACACTTTTCAACCATTTTTTTTACTACATTTCATAACTCATGCATTAGTATGATTAAAATACATTACTATCTCAGGAACATTCTAAATGCATGAATAAATCTATTTATGTTGTATCCATAAAACCACACTTCGCACAATGTCATCCTGTTTGACCCATATGGCCCAATTTCCCTTTTCCTTTGTAGCTATATATCTTTTTTCATTAGACCTGTTTAAGATTAAATATTAACCCAAATTGACCCATGCACTAATTCCATTCAGTCATTCATTACTTTGTGAATGCAGACTGTAAAAACGTACAGCAAAGCCGAAGTTTCATTGCATAACAAGAGGACAGATTGCTGGATCATCATCAAAGACAAGGTTCTGTTAGGTTATATAGCCTGTTACTTTGTTCCATCACTATGAAGTATGAACTTTGCATTAATGTGAAAATGTCACTTGAAAGAAGAACAGAAATGCATGGTTTTTGTTGGTGGTCATGTATTATTGTCTCATATTTGACTCTGGTTTACCATAGGTATATGATGTCACTCCTTATGTAGAAGAACACCCTGGTGGCGATGCAATCCTCGCGCATGCTGGTGATGACTCCACCGAAGGATTCTTTGGGTGAGACTCTAATTTCTCTTATATCTGTTTCCACGTGCATTTAGAAAATTATCTAAAGATATCTGCATGACGGGGTTTAACTGATCAGAAAATGTAATTCTTTTACCGTTTCTGTTTAATAATATAGGTTTAGCAAAGTGCAAGAAAAATGTTATGTGCTTTTCAGTTTTATTGTCATAACCAATGCGCCATTTAATGCAAGATACATACTGTTTCTGCTAATGTTTGCAATTTGTGACCATTGGATGCAACACCCTTACCACTAAAAAAAAGCATTATGTTATATGGCTAAAAATATTACTGCATATAGCAGTAAAACGTGAATCGTACGCTGAGTTTTTTTGCAGGCTGCTAAGAAATGTTTATGTGCATATGCGTACACTTTGCAGTCAGTTAATATGTGTACTTTTATGTGTGACAGGCCACAACATGCAACTAGAGTATTTGATATGATTGATATCTTCTACCTTGGAGAGTTAGAAAAATGATGGTATCGGCTTGTTGATTATCCAGTATGTGCAATTTGTTTTCATGATTATGACACTATATTAGTTGTATGTCATTCTTTCTTTATACAATCCATTTGAACTGGATGAGTCCACCTTTTAAGGAATGTAGACTATAACTGTCCAAATGCAGATATGCCATTGTCAATTTGTCATTTGTGATTGCATCTCATCTTAGATAGATTGCACACTTTTGTAATGAAATTTTGAACATTACAACTGCCGAACATGTCTTGATGCTTTTGTTTTTTTTCTTGGTGATGTCCAAGTTCATGCACCAATTGTTGTTGTTTTCTTCTACCAGAGTAATGTTGACTGTCTTTCTCTGAGTTTCTTCAGTTTGAAAGTTGTTTGCCTGAGTCGAGTTGTTGACCTGGGAGTTGAACATTTTCAAAGTAAAGTTGTTCTTCTCTTCCCTACTGGACACTGCGTCCTGACTGAGGTTGTTCTTGGCCTAAGCGCTAGTTGTGTCTGATGGTATCCCTAACACTGAAATTTTATTGAATATTTGCACGAGTTGGTGTTTTACCTGGGGTGGGAGATGCTTTCTTATAAAAAATATGTGCTTGTCGTGATTCATCAGCTCTTTCTCCCAATACCCTGCTCGTGCTGCTTTTCAGGCTTGCTTGCGTGCCATGCTGCTTCCCACTGCCACCATCTCTTTTCCTTTCCCTGGCGGGTCATTCCTGATTTTTCCATGCCTGCCTTGTTGGAAATTGGATTTGAGAACTTATTGTCGACACTTCTGTAAGCAATTGTTGTATTGCTTTCCTTCCAAGCAAGTCGTTGTATTGAGGATGTAAGTGAACAACGTGAAAATCCATGACTACTATTTTGGCTAGCGGGTATGTTCCCATGGTTGTTTCCAGCTGGATTGTGCCCCTAGGCCAATTTTTGTCATATAAAAACCCGACGAGAGGAGTTGTTGGAGGACACAATTTGCTTATGATACTTTCAGGTAGTTGTTCAAAACAATTTGCATACATGATGTTCACTGAGCTTCCTCCTTCCAAGTAGATCTCGCTTTATTTGTGTGAAAAAGTTGTAGCCGTAGTGACACTAGATCAACTGAATGTGTAAATTCTTTTTCGAAGAAATATGCTTTGTCTTCCACTGCCCATTGTGTCAGCTCCTTTTGATTTTATCCCTTGACTGGCGTCTAGGCGTTGAGCATGTATATGTGAGGTAGCTATGCATCCTTGCTAATGTTTGTTTTTTTCCTAGCTGCATGATATAGATGTTCCACCTCTCCTGCTTTAACTGCCGTTTCGATTTCCTTTTTGAGTTCTCTACATAGATTGGTGTCATGCTCATGATCGTTATGGATTACAATATTGCTTGTTGTTCTTTTTGTTGATCCCTCAGTGGCAAAGGACGATGCCACTTGCACGTGATTTCCCACTCAGAGGTTAAGATTTCAGCAGCACTCGTTGACAAAGTCTTCATGAGATTTTCCCTTGCCTCAACCCTGGGTCAAGGCGACGCTCCTCTCTGGGTTGACTTGTTTTGTCTCTTGGTTGTTTGGCGTCGCACTTGGCTTGGTAACTTGGCTTTGGATGTCTCTAATAGTTTGTATTGTCTTTGTCGTCAATTCTTGCTACATTTTTCTTGCTTGTTTTTGTGAACTCCCCGGAATGATCTAGTAGCTCTTGCCATGTTTTTGGGATCGATTCCCTTTGAACCTAATAACTGCCTTTCCTGCCAATGTACGCTGGAACAAGTGACATGCCATGGGGACTGTTCCAGGCATTGGTTTTTGTTGCACATTCAAAATTGCTAGATGTGTGAATCAGGGTCACCAACTCCATCATACACGTGGATATCAGTAGGAAGCTTCAGCCCACTAGGATTTGATATTCGTCGATCCATTTGACGAACTGATGCCTTTCGATCTCCAAGGCTCGGAGATGCTCAGGCACCTTTGGACCAACCTTTTTGTAATTTCCTGCGCCATTTCTGTCTAACACCTTTGTCGTCAAAGTGTTGAATAGATCCATAAACTAGACATGATGTTGCGTGGTTTGAGCCTGAGTGGACATGAGAGTGATGGTTGCTTATGTATACTGGTATCCAGGCATGGTTGTGTCGGCCCACCTAGGTACATGGATTGCTAACTGAATTGTATCGGCATGCCATGAGTTGCCTGATAAGTTGGTTGTTGCATGTGTTGTGGTGGTGCACCATTGTAACTAACTTGTGGATATTGTTGCAATTGAGGTGGTGCCTGATTAATTAGTGGCTATAGGTTTACGTTTGTGACTTGTAATTGTGGCCCTCTCTGGCTTGTTTCGTGGTTTTCTTGCATCAACCTTTCCAGGTAAGCTGCCATTACTGGTGTTACCTCAACGTTGTCAACACGACCTTATAATGTCATCATGGAGTATGACCGTGCAACAAGTGGTGTTATGAAGTTTTCATATAATGATGTTTGTCTTAAGGTATTAACAGTGCCTGACGACGGACTTCCTTGAAATGAAAGTGTGCTCATTGGCGTTGGTTGTAACATGGCGTTGTGATTGTTTTGTGTTAGAGTTGCCTGAACCTCATCTGTGTGTGTGATATCGATGGTGGTGATCGTACCCGAGTCATCAGGCAGGGGTGGTAACGGTGGTTATGGTGTTTGTTGGTTTTGCGAATCCTGCATTTTTGTAAAACAAAGTTTTGTCAATGTGAAAACAGAGTGTTTGCCGAGCTAAGATGGTGATATGAAAGTTTTTATAACAATAGTGTGATAAGATGGAGGATTTCGTGTTTTTTAACAATAAAGAGTTTAAATCTGTCAATTTTGATGCCGAAAAATGAGGATTTTCGCAGTAAAAACTTTCTTTGTGTTTTTGACGAAAAATAACCAAGTTTTTGGTAAAAAAAAGGTTTCCGGTGCAAGAGAAAATGAAAATAATGGCTGGTTATTTTGCGTATAATACGGATGGTGCCATGTTTACGTATGGTACATATTCATTCGTTTGGGCGACGATAATCGTATGTTCGGTTTTCCACGTTCGATAAGGACCCCAAGGTATGATTGAGGATCAAGAGTTATGGTAACACTTACATACGACTAAAAGTGTGTGTAAGTGTATGAAGATTGATTAGCCTTATTTGATTGTGACTTGGCCCATTTCGTGGAAATGGACCGGTATTTATAGAGATTAATTTAAGGTTTCATGCCTCCCATGAATGCAATCCAACGGCTTAGGATGATCCACGTAGTGACCATCCAAGGGGGAGACAAGTATGACACGTGGCGTGGCATCATTGGCTCTATCTGATTCATGGAATGTTCCATGCACGATTGTATGTACTTGTGTTAATGAGGCAGTGACATGTATTGTTTGTTACAACGACCTTTGGGGATAAGATCACAGTCTAGCGTTTGCCTGGATGTGTTTATCCATGCATGGTTTGCTTGCTGTCAAGCCTGGGGACCTGCTTCCCAAGCGAAGCGTGATGTGTTTTACTTTTGCGGCACGTCTTGGGTATGTGTCAAGTGTATGGGTTTTTAGCCATTTGGGTTGAAACCTTTATACGCTATCACGAAGTAATGATGTTTCTTCGTAAGGAGCGTTTTCCGGTAAGTACTTATGGGAAACATCAACAAAAGAAGTATGATCCTTACAAGATTTTGCGAAAGATCAATGACAATGCTTATGTGATAGATCTACCTAATACCATGAGTATTTCCAAGACTTCCAACGTTTTCGACATTTATGATTTTCACCCCGAAGATAAAGTTTAGGACCAAAACTTGATGACGAGTTCTTCTACATTGAGGGGGAATAGTGAGAAGAAGATCGAAGAGTTAGCTAAGAAGTACATGGAGTGACCGGATCTACAAAAGGACTTGAATCAAGAAAACATGATCCAGTTTTCTCTACGGCGTAACACCTTGTTTTTTGTTACGCCGTAAAAGCTACGACTTTTAATTAATTTGTTTTTAGTTTCTCTACGGTGTACACGTATCAAATGTCGACTACAATGAGATAAATGTATGAAATAAATTTCACCATTACCTATTTGACATATTACATAAACTAGGCGAGTACCCGCGCCTAGCGGCAGCGGTTTCTAGCGTCAGATAATTAATGATTTGTGATACTATGGTGAGTGTTTTGTGTCGCGTAAAACTAACAAGGATGGGATTAATGGTGCCGTTGTTAAAAAGAACGCAAGTACCAAAATAAGAATGAATGTGATTAGTTAAAAAAAAAAAGAAGCTAATTTTGGCTATTTTATAAAAGTTTTGGGCACTTTTAGCCCCATTTTCTTTTTGAAATGGGCGTATTTAGCCTATTGAAAAGTTAAATGTGCACTAACAGGCACATATTTTCTCTTAATTGTAAAACATTATAATCGTTTTTGAAAAAAACACTTATTTATATAATATATTTATATAGCGACAGATCGTTTTGTGTTAAAAAAAGTTTATGGGTTATAAACGAAAAATAATAAAAGTTTGAAGATTTGGGGATTAAACATGATGTTTTGAAACCCATACGACCGGGTGGTTCGACCGGTTGAACCGTTCCCGTCGAAAAACGGGTCGATTTAAACGAGTCACCCAGGTTGGGTCAAAATGGGTCAAATTAAACATGGTCAACCCACCGGTTTTGAAACATCCAGGGTCAATCCGGTTTTCGATATTTATTAATAGTTTCAAATTTTCACTTTTTACTTTTTGGTTTTTCCTTTATATAGTGTAACAGGGACCCGTAGCGGCTTGCGGCGATTAACCGGAGAAATAGATCTCGATGAGACCTGATTTACCAGTTTGTATCGGTTTCAACGGGTCCTCTCTAGTTCGTTTTCGGATGGCTGTTATTGGTTAGCCGAACTGGTGGCGACACCAGTTTCCGGTTGAACCCGTTGGTCCGATCCGATTTTCAAAACTATATGTACCATCAACTTGTTAGCTTGTATGAAGCTTTGTGTGTTTTATTAATTTGTATAATGTATATAATAACATGTACTTTTCATTTTAGGGTGTTTTAAAAATAATATTAATTAGTATGTTTAATTATTTTATATTTAGAATTATGTTGTACTCCATAGCTTGTTTAAATTGTACGTTGTGAAATTTTTATTTTACTTTTTAGTAAGATAGTTTTAGTGATAAAAAAAGTTTATGAGTTATAAACGAATAATAGTAAAAGTTTGAGAAATTGAGGATTAACATAATATTCTGAAACCCGGTTCGACCCTGGAGGTTCAACTGGTTGAACCGTTCCGGTTAAAAAACGAGTCAATATAAACCGGGTCAACCCGACGGGTTAGGTCGAAAAAACGGGTCAAATTAAACCGGGTCCTGGGTCAACCCGGTTTTCGATGCGTATTAATAGTTTCTTTTTAAACCATATGTATGTATTAATAGTTGAAATTACTCATAATTAATTATTTCAACATTTCCTTTTTAATTTTTTTCACATTTCACTTTCTTGACTTTTCACTTTTCACTTTGACCATTTTTCTATTATAGATAGTATAGATGTGTCGTAAATTAACACATTTTTTTATGAAATAAATTTCACCATTTATTATTTTTACCTATTTGACATACTACATAAACGTATGGCTTAACGTGATCCAAAGAAATAAAGTTTGACCTGGCCTTTGTTTTCAAATAACAAACCACCCACTTGCTCTTTTGTGTTCATGATATTGAGATCATGGTTCAACTTCATCATGTTGCTATATATATAGCTTGGAAGGATGTGGTTCAATCAACACAAAATCAAACTCCATACTTACTCAAAATTTAAGCTGTTGTATGCTTTTGTTCTTTGTTTTCTGTTACCGTCATCGTGTTGTAATCGCGAGTTGTTGCTACTCATCGATTACGTGTATAGGACTATTAATCAAGGTTGTCAAGATCGGGATCCTACTCGGGATCGTTTTCGTTTTTGCAAGATCGTGATCGTAAGATCGGATCGGGATCTTAAGATACTACTCTAATGTTATTTCTTAATCGTTTATGTAATTTTATACAAATCTACAAATTCTAATACATTATAACTATAAAATACTATGAATGTTTCATATAAATGTTGTTATAAATTATGATTATAAAATGTTTAAAAAGATTAACATGTTGTTTTTTGAATTCTACAAACAAACAACCCATAAATTTGTAGTTTTTTAGTTTGTAATTCGAGAAAAGTAAGATCGGATCGCATTAGATCGTATGGTAAAGATCGGGATCCTATAAGATCTTAAGCCTGCAAAGATCCTATGTAGGATCCGGATCGTTTTCGCTTTGCAGTATCGTAAAATCGTAAGATCCTAAGATCAGGATCGAGATCCTGACACGCTATTAATCATGGGTGCTTAGGCTTGGAGACTCGAGCAACTTATTGAGTGCCGAAAGTACTTTAAAGGACAGTGATTTGACATCCCGTACGGTTTTATTTGTTACGTGTTTGACAGGTTTGAAGAAGAGGAATGATGATGACGTTGATGCTTGTTGGTGTTCCCTTTGGTTCGGAGTTTCGTGTGTTCGAATCAAGCCGAGGTTTAATGCTACTCGGCGTGGCATTTTGATGTTACTATGGAATATCAGAATGTTAGTAAGGTATTCGTTTGATCTTATTCTTGATGCAATGATTCTTTGAACTCGGTTTGGTTATCACATACATGTTGGTACGAGACATTACTATTAATTCAACATAATGTAAACAAATACTCTCTTTAAAAGCTATACACACATCCTCGTGTTACATAATGCAATGATTCTTTGAACTCGGTTTGGTTATCACATACATGTTGGTACGAGACATTACTATTAATTCAACATAATGTAAACAAATACTCTCTTTAAAAGCTATACACACATCCTCGTGTTACATTTTGGCCGTAGACACCAAACCCGAATCCATCAGTGAGTTAAAAGCTATAAGTAGTTTATAAATTAGATAAATGGATCCGTGTTAAGTTATATCTGAGTTCATCTGAAGTCTATAACCTGAGGTACCGCTATGTACAACGTGTTGCCACTCGTTTTTTCATAGATGAAATATATAACACTCGGGAGAACTTTTCGCTAAGAGAATGAGAGAGGAAATCTACTTTTCTGTTGCACAAGTTAAAACGATGGTGAAGCAGAAGACTTGTTATCCTCTTTCCCGTCAACCAAAACTCGTCTAGAAGGTGGCCCAAACATGCTTAGTACCACCTGCAAACAGATGATCAGTAGTTTGTGGTCAAAAACTTGTTTGTGCACTTGAGTTTCCCGAGTTTGAACATTATATCATAGAAGTAACTATTTTGGATATCACTAAAAAAAACTACTAATTAATGACTCCATTAACTTTCATAATGTATCCGTGCCAACTTACCGGTAAGAAAACCAACCCATGCAAGAATCCAAGAAGAACCAGCGCCAGGTACATTTGGAAGTAATAAACCTGCATGTCAAACGCAATTTGTAAGTACTATAAAAAGTAGTTATACGTATGTAATAGTCTAACTTGTGGAAATTCATATTCATCGAATCTTTTTTCAGACATTCAAGATTAGAGTAATACCACAAATATTTCGGTCCTTGAGAAGCAAAGAACGATTACTCCTACTAGCTTTGTAATTGTTATTCCACTGCAGAAGCAAAGACAACGACAAAGAACCGTTAGTTTTGTGGCTTATTTTGATAAAAAATAAATAAATACAATGCTAGGTTATATAAATGAATAAATAATTTCCTATTTTTTTAGTTATAACTTATATGAATCCCAAGAAAATGGAATGAAAACAAAAGCAGAAGCAGAAGCAGAAACCTGAAAACTGAAGCACCCATTGTACCCAATGCCTCCTTTGTCCGTTGATCTCTATCTCCGCTACTTACCTGCCAGAAATATATAATATAGTGTTGAGAAGTGCTTGACAATGCTCAGCTTTAGTGAATGGGCTGCTTTGGGTTATATCCAACCCACCTGACCCGTCCATCGTGCCACCACAACTTCCTATCTAAAGCATAATACATTCATTGGGAAATTCTATGGTAATATCGGCACAGTATCACTTACCAAGAAAGCATGTGTGATATGTACACAAAACTCAACAGCAATTCCCACTGACATCACAAGGTTAACAACGGACACAGCATTCAGTTGGATGTTCAGGATGGCCATGACTCCCTGCATAGAGTACAAGTACAACTTATTTCGACATATTATAAACCTTAACGCTCAACAATATAACAATAAGAATGAAGTATACCAGGAGATCCACAAGAATCATCACCAGTACAAGAACAATAATACCCGAGCTCCATATGCTGCAACAGAAGCAACAAACCAAGAAAGAAAGAAAAAAAGATTAGCGCCGTACTTATGAAGGAGATTCAACTAACTAAGAAATATAAAGTAGAACAATGCTACCAAATGGAAATTGAACCTACCTGCATGTAATAACCAGGCAGACAACAAATACGGCGACTGAAACATCATGGGAAAGTGATTAAGGGGTCTTGAGAAGTAAGCAAAACCAACAGCTTGCAGAACAAAGGAAATTACTCACCAGTAGCTACTGAAAGACTGATTAATGCTGTCTTCCATATGTCAAGATATTGCTCAAAGAACATGTAAAATACGGAATACGGGAAGACCTCAATCTGAAATGAAATGATAGTGTTGGAGACAGGAAAAAACTGAAGAAGATTAAGAAATACAAAAACCTTGATAAAGAGGCGTAGAAATGCACAAAAAGCTTGAGACTGGTCATGAGCCCCGTTGAGTTAGAAAGTTGCAATCGGTCCTAATATTTGTATATGTTTATGGTTTATAAAAAATGATTTAAAGTAACTCTTTAATGATATGATATATTCTCATACTTCATATAATAATTAAATATTTAGAAGTAAATGTTAGGACAGCCCAGTTGGGACTGCGGGGCCCAAATCAGTCCCTTTTTTTCCCATTCAAGTGACTACTTTAGCCACTATTTTAGACCCGGTTAGGCTTTTGTACACCTCACTGAGTCATTGCCTGTTTAACTATGGCATTACCCCTAAAGACTTCGAGACCCTTGAGCTGAATTCTCGTGCAGCCCTCATAGAGTTGACAAAATCGACCTGAATTAAAACAGTTGTGATCAATATAGCTGTTGATATAAACTACTTAGTTCTGGTATAACATATTTTTTTCTACCTGCTTGTTAAGGGGCGTGTGATATGTACGGAAGGAGGATGCTTGAATAACACCATTCTCAAAGCCTGAGGAGTAAAGTGTAGAATATGATGATAACTTAAATGTCACAAATTAAGGTGAGTCTTTTAACCCTTTTTATATGCAAACGTATCAATTCTAGTTATAGTAATATAGTTTTCGTAATCATATTTGATACATCAATTATTAAAAGCACACCAAAATAGTGTCGTGGATCGGCGCAACCAATCCAGTTTGACCCGATCATTAGCCATATTGACACGTTACCCAACCCGCCCATTTTGACACCTCTACTCACAAGATATGAAAAAGGGACTGCACAATCAAACAAGCATTTGGAACCAACACATGTATACTGTGTTCAATTTAATGGAGCTGCACTAACCACTAAGTTCGATACTATTGGTGTAAGCTCCATGGCCACCTTTTGCACAATCAGCGGAAGGCAGAGCAGCGAGGAACCATGGAAGCTTCTCCTTGAATTGAGATGTAGTTGGACGGTCATTTTGGAAATCCGAGTGACGGAAACACTGAAAATGATGTCAAAACTTCAGTTATTCTACTACTAATCATTGGCCAAGTAGATATTGCAAAAATTTTCCTTAGCATAATTCAACCAAATAACGGATTTATAGAAGTAGTTACCGTGGTACAATCCTTGCAAAATCCATTTACAGTACAGGAACCATCATCCAAAGAACAGCAAGGAGGCTGAAAACAATATCACATACTTTCAGCACATATTGGCATATCTTTAAACTGAACTGAACGATATTAAACAATTATCAGATGAACACAACAGATATAAGACGTTATGGTAAACAAGGAAGCAGAAAGAGAAGTAGTTTAACCTGATCATCAGGAGGACAATAACTTGCATTAGTGAACTTCCTGCAGCAGCCAAAAGCTTCTGGAGATACCCAAACAAGAAAATCGTCAAGCCATGAAGCAGCAGGTTTGGCAATGTAGCTTGTTGTTGGTATCAGAGATGCTTTTGATATCTGCGCAAGCAAGTAGAAATTGGTATTATATGTACAGGAATCGAACCTATGTCTCAACTATGGGCATAAGTATTCAACAGGCCTTTGCCCTAGCGGTTTGAAGGGACAACAGTATGTAATAACATCAGGTATACCTCATTTAAAAGGGAGTCCGAATCGCAATGGTTAATGGAGCACAACTGATTGGTCTGTCTTGATTCCGTACTGAAAAATCAGGAATATATAATCAATCACACATGCTGACATGCATGCAAGCATATTTGATGCAATTAATCAGGTGCATACCCATATTTTCTAAGGATAACAAGAAACTAAGTGCAAAAAGTTAGCAGTGTGCATAATTAGAACCAAACAAAACAGTATACCTGTAATTGTAGTTTTTCACCACAAAATATAGTGGTGGGCCAATTCTCAGATACTCCGAAACATTATTGAAATAACCCTGCACGAGAAATGACAGTTCAAGACTTGACATGCTTTGCAGCTGACAAATTACCACATGACTTCGAATTAGTAATAATAAAATAGTATAAAGCGCTTATACCTGTAGATATGAGTCTCGAGGAAGAACTATTTGTTGTTCCAAACCAGGCTGAATCCTTGTACATAATGCCTTATAGATAATAAGATTACAATTTCAGAGGGACGACAGTTGAAAAATCTCAGAAAACTGATTAATAGTACTAAGATTAAAACAACTTACAATGCTGGCCAATGATAATGCAGCAAACACAGCAATGACTACTAATTTCACACCCCATATACCCAGGATTGGCGCATGAACCTCCTGGAAAGTAGCAAAATTTTCAGATGATATGACCACATAAAAAAGTAGCATTTCATCAATGATAAAAACATGTTTTTTACCTTCATATATCGTGTTAGTAATCCAGTTTTTCTCTGATTACTACCTACAATAGAGATTTTCTCAGACGCCTTCAATATTGTACAAACTAAAAGAATGAAAAATAACATGTGCCGTACAATCCAAGGAAATATATCTTTCACGGACCTTTATCAGAATCGGCATGCGAACCAGAAACTTTAAAACAAGGAAAACAATCAACCCTTTGGTCCTCGGCTCTTAGAAAATCAAAAGCAATCAAAGCTACAAAAGCAGTAACTTGCAGAAGGAAGTCCAAGAGGATAGCCATTGCTGAAATAAATATATTAACTAAAGTTAAACAAAAATACTGTCTACACCATTAGACAACTTTACTAGTGACAATATCGACCCATATACTTATGAATGGGTTGATTGAGGTTATGTTTTATCTCTAATGGTGCAAAAGGTGAAACTGGTCAAAAGTTTACTAATTTTTTAATCATGTTTAATATACTTTGTTAGTTAGAATAACTGTAACTTTATGGTCAACAAACCCAACCTGACCCATTTCAATCTGCACAAAAAGACAGGTGTGTTTACGCAAACCCACTTTCCCATTAACCAACCAGCCTATTTTACACATCCAGGCAATTTGTTCAAAATAAGTAGATAAAAGAATTCCGCGCCTGACCTGCAAACATGGAAAATACCCGGCATGCTGGCATAGGAATAAAGCTTCCAACCGCAAAAGCTAAAACCTCAGATAGACTGGCTAGAGTTATAGATGGTCCAACTTCTGCAAGTGCATTACTTATTCGTCCTTCCAAAGGTAACTCCATCTGCTGTCTTTTAACTGCATGTACCAGAATGCACATGTTGTCTACCCCCACCTATCAGATTAGATGGTACTATGTTTTAGTCTCTTTGATTTAGGAGTAGGTTTGGTATTATTTGTATTTGTAATCCGATATACGGGATAACTAAAAGGTTAAAACTTACAGCCAAAACAAGAAAAGGGATTACTTCCATGATGATCAGTGTAGATTTTACTCCAATTGCACTGAAAAAACCAACTGATGCAATAACGGAGAGCATCACAAGTATTACTCCAGAAAGCCCAAGCAATACCTGGAATAGAATAAAGATCATTAATAACATCTTAATCACTAATCAATGATGGTGATTATCTTAAAAAAATAAAATGAAGGGCTTTGATAGATGATGATTACCTTAGAAGAAATATAAAACGAGGTGAAACGCGGTGTGTCGCCCAATGCCAAGGATATATAAGCAAACATCACAAGATAGCTTATCTGAAAAATAGTTTAACAAAAGATAATTAAAACACCAATTATAAGAAAGGTTAGTAAATTGATGGAATGTAAGCTAAACCATGCTCTCACCAAAATTGTTATAGCATCTGCAGTACTTTCTCGTTTCAGTTCTTCTTCTATAGAGCTTTCCGATGAATAGGATAATGTTAAATTCTTGGATTGCACCATTGGTAGGAGCTCATCCTGATGCAAAGATTAGTCAAGTATAAGCATATTATTGTATACTTTCAGACCAAAAGGATAATGTCAAATTATTATTCTGGATTCTGCCTGTGTACCATATACCGTCATGGAAAATGAGAAGAACATGAACATACGAGTCTGAACTGAAAAACAGAAAATAAAATACAAACCTGTACTAACTGAATAAAGGCCTTCTCCCAAGCCACTGCCCTTTTAGTTTCGTTGCTTTCTCTATCGATCACGTTGTTCACCGGATAAGTTATAATAAATGCAGATGCCTGTCTTTAAATCATCATTGTAGGGTCACTATAAAACATATGTACAGTTGTAGTTAACAATAGATCAAAAAATTACCTCGGAGTAATTGTTACCGGAAAACCCTCCCAAGGCTGTGCTTGGATCTAGAGGGCCTTTGAAGGCACTCATGCAATTCTCATCAGAAGAGTAATGCTACAATAAATCATACAAATAAGTGAAAAACCACTTTCGGATTCGTAAATGTATAATCATGCATAGAAAAAGAGAGTTATACTTTTGTAATACAAATAGGGGAAAAAAATTATATACATAATCAACATTGTTGCAAACAAAACAAATGTTGCATGATTCTAGTAGTACAACAAGATGCAGATCTCTAAACGGCCGAATGAAATCTCAATTAAATGTTAATTCCACATAGTTTTAAGAAGTATCACTTCCTATCGAGAATAAATTTTCAACCAAATATAGGTACCATGACCAGTGAAATTTCATCAGTATTTATACCTGAAAGCAGTATTCAGCATGGTCAACGCCCCCATAGTTGTCGTAGTTTTTAGGGTCCATCTTGTAATACTACAGCATAAGAAGACACAGAAATTTTCAGATAGTATACTACATATGATAAAATTGCATACACTGTATAAACACGATATGGTACAAGGAAAACAATTTAATCAGCTACAATAAGCAGATAAAACATATCTTAGATAATCAAATGGAAAGCACTATAAGTTCGGTCAAAGCTACAAAATCAGGGTATTAATGCTTTCTAAAACTAATCACCATAAGAGATAATTACCTGCAGAATACTTTGTGTGGCACAAGCCTCGCCAAGAGGTTTCATGCATATGTCTGTCAAAGAAACCAATGATCCAGTATAATTTGCTCGAATTCCGTCTACCTATCAAAATAATGTAACTTATGAATTGCTGAGTACAAGAACCGATTTATTTTGGCATGCCTGTTCTATTATAACGCCAAACAAATATTATCAGCTTGATATCCGCAAACAAATAGTACCTTTTGCTGTATTTGGAAAAGCAACTTGATATTTTCCTCTGTGACAATAGTTGGTGGTTTCTCATGTGCAGCCTGAGGTTTAGTTGCTAATAGTAGCTGCAAAATGTTAGTACATGTTGTTATTAGCAAGATCGGGCAGAATACCGATAGGAACATGCTCTATAATCTAAAGTGATACTGGCATATAATTATTCTCTCAGTTGTAGCCACACAAAACATTCTCAACAAGTAATTAACAAACTTTAAATCAAGCATGTAGATATCTCCTCACCTGCTCGATTCTGTAGAAAGGTGCTAAGTGGCTGTCAAAGTACTGTTTCTCTTCTGCAGCTCTACTCCCGTGGCCTACCCAAAGCTGTAAAAACAGCAGTTTAAATATAAAAACACAAAAAACTATGATTATGATTCAAGTTATATTAGAATGAGCACAAATATAGCATATGTACAAACTTTTATAATTGAATTTGAGTATGCATAGAAAAATTATGATCGTACCTTCTCCGGCCGTGTCTCTACTTTAAAACGAATTAAACCTAAACCAAGAAAAAGTACAACACCCAGCGAAGTGCACAAAACAAGAACTGGATTTCTAGCAACCCATGTTCCATACAACCTGAGAGTTAAGATCTCAATCAATATTTGAGGTTTCATAATATGTGTAACTATTTAGTATCGATGGTATAAGCTCTGACCTGAATTTTTTCGCCATGTATCCTTGCACCGGTGAAAGCTGAACCCCGCTTGTGATATGAAGGCTATCCTCCAATATCTGGTAATTGAAAAAAACCATAAGAAAGATATAACAAGCTAGTATATCATACAACACGTAACCAAAATTGCAAATTAGTGTGTACCTGCATTGCAATAGTTTCATCTTTTTTACTACGAACATGTTGTACTCGACCACCATTAGTCACATTCGTAAATGGATTAGCTCTTAAAGAGGGATTCCTCGATCCTCTTTTAATGCACAAACCCCATCCAAGAAACAAGGAGGCCAATACAATATAGACTATGGCTAATGAAACTTCAATACATCTCGCCTGCAAGTAACATCCATAACTGAACCACTAAATACATGAATCATCTGTTTTCAACATTTGAAACTTGAATTCACGCACCTTAAGAGAGCCAATCCTCACTGAGCAAGAACCCTTTTTGTGAGGTTGTGTGGGGGCAGAACTGGAACAAACAAGAGCCGAAGGACAATCACCACAAGAACAACCTAGCGATGTGTCACCACATGAATAAGCGGTGACATTCATAGGCTTCATTCCTACTGATTCATCAGCATCTGATCGAAAATTGATCGCATAGGGTGAACCGGGCATACTAAGGGCTGCTTTTCGACCAATGAAAGCAAACCACTCTGCCAAAAAAAACACACACACGGCAAGTTACTCTCATTAACTATTTCACACGAGAAACCAGCAGAAGGAAACCACATGTGTAAGTTTGTGCATGAATATGTGGTTACAGAGAGAAAGAGAGATAATTTTTACCTCTGAAATTTCTAGCGCCAGCGCCAACGAACTCAATAGCCCTAGAATTCATGGTACCGAACTTTACTTCCTTGCAAGAATCGAATAAACCCTGTCCGAAGGTGTCAGTTATATAGTAGTCAATCTCACCCACTGTTGAATTCTTCTTCAACTGAAATAATCATATAAAAATAGTAAGAGATGATCATTTTCCGATGGACAAATGTGAAACATGCAATATGAACTACACCATGTGTATATGGACAACAGAGATCGATGTGCATATGTTTAATGTTATTAGGCGACTAAGCTATTTTTACAATTCACTATTGTTAACCATGTTCGTATGTTGCTTGTCAAGATTAATGACATGATTCAAATGTCAATAGTAAAAAAATGGGCAAATGATAAAAAAAAGTATTATACTTGACACCATTTGCTTTTGTGGGTAGCGAACAAAATTTTTTTCTTTTGTGGGTACTATACTTTCAAATTCATCCTCTTTAGGGTATTTTGCGAAATTTTTGGACATTTTTGCCCCTCTTAGCTAATAGAAAATCTTTTTTCCCGAAGGGCAAAAATGTCACATAATACTCTAAAGAGGATGAATTTGAAAGTATAGTATCCAGAAAAACAAAAAAATTTGTTCGCTACCCACAAGAACAAATGATGGCAAGTATGATACTTTTTTTCATCATTTGCCCTAAAAAAATAGCTGCTCTGCTAGTTGCTGATCTCAAAGGTCGTGAATATAAACATATCTGACCTGAGCAATATCTGTCACATTGATGAATTGACTCTGATTTGGAGAGCATGTAAGCTCACAAAATAGATTCAAAAAATTTCGTAAACATGCTGGACATCCAACTAAAAAAGGTATGGCCTGCAACAAAAGAAAAGATAACATAATATTAAATGTTGACAGTAGTTGAACTCCACCGTAAAAGGCGCATAACATTACGCTAGACTTGGGTTAAGAAAACTATATCCATTAGTAACTGACAGGAAAGAAGGGATGCATTAGATTAGTTACTTCCAATGGATGACATGACACGCATGTAGTATTTCAAGCTTAATTGTATGCATATATTTGATACTATATCAAATCTACTGAATTAGGTATAAAGTGTCACGAGAATGCTGAAACATTGGGAGTCATGAACTGTTTCAAAGTTATAAATAGAGCAACATTTCTTACTTGTTGGACTTGTGAACGTAATGTATCAAATTGAGCCTCTGTACAACAAATGTTTCCCGAAATGGTAGGACACAAACTCTGGATCTTAGCTGACAATAGGTCATCTGGCTGGAAAGCAGGCAAACAATATTAGATAGTGAAAGACACATGCAGTGTGCGCTGATAATCCTTGATGTCATTATTATCATTTTAATCTTACCAAGGACCATAAGAATTAAGTTACGTGCTTTGGGTTGTGCAAATGCGCTTTGATAATAAGATATAAAAAGAGCAACGACTCCACACATAATATTCCACAACTCAACACTTTATATTTCTCGCCATGGGTGAAGAATTAGGAGAAATATGAAGGCGGAGTGCGTGAGAAAAAGACAGTTAGTACCTTTACAGATGGAGAACCAAAGGGGCAGTTTACTACTTTCCCATCGCTACGTGTTCCACATATATCATACATTGCACAGTATTCTTCACCATGTTTTTCCCTATAGCATAAACATTTAATCTAGCGTCAACAAAGAGATAAAAGTAGACAGGCAAGTATATGGGTTTTTGTTTTTGTTTTTTTTGTTTTTTTTTTTTTTTGAACGGCGATTTTATTGAACTAGCAAGAAGCTAGAAGAAAAAACAATTTACAAACAAGTTTTACAAGCAGACATAGGGTCATTTAGCCAATCGAGCCAAAAAGGCCGAAAGGTTTTGGACCTAAATGAAAAGCATATGAGCTTAAACTCCAACAAGCTACGATATTTTACAACTTTGGAAACAAATTCGTGCACAGTTGAAGAAAAAGTTCACCTCGTGGTATTAGAAGTCAAAAGTATTCGTGTATCAGACCTTGCTACATTGCCTATAGAGATAAACAACAAGACCTGCAAGCATATATCCACAATTAAACTAGATAATCTCAACATGTAAATAACTGACATGGATGAATTGAACATACTAGAGTAAGAAACTAACAATGCATATTATAGTGGAGTAATGAACCATCTGAACCTAACCGAAATTAGGTAATGAGATAGAGAAAGTTTGTAACCAACAACTAATAAGAACTCGCAAAATGAATCAGATATGCAACACTCGGTGTTATATGATGTGAAACACGAAAGAAAAACCGTATATAAATAGGCTTTTAACAAACATACAGGTGTATTTTAGCAGGTCAATAAAGATACACATGCTGACATGCTAATTCCATATCTACTTTTTCTTTCATTTTACAAGCTGTAAACTCATGTTAATCTTTCATTTTTCATTCCATTTTACGTGTTTTCCCTTTCATAGTTACTAAATAGACCAACTTGTCGTCGTTTTTTCTTATATGGTACAGTAATCATATTAACAACAAATAGAGACCATATAACTTAAATTTGGTAGGCCAGTGACATTAAGCAAGGAGACATTACAATCGTCAAATTGATCATATACAACAATAATAGACCTAATTAATAAATACAGCTTCGTGAACTTAATTCAATCCAATTATTTTTCTGGCATTGCATATGCATATACCATATATATATATATTTAAATTACTGTACATTGGGATGCAGATCATGAACACTCATACACTTATCTTCTTCTTTTTTTTTTAAAAATTTTTTTGGCAATGAGAACATTTGTCTTTATCTAGCTAGTAAAAAAAAGACATGATTAACATGCTCTAAAATAATAAGTGGAGTGATCTTTAAGTAACCATGCCTCAGCAACAACATAAATAATTTGGGTCCCATATAATTGATGTTACATTATAATACTAGTTGGCCATTTTAAAGTTTACTAGAAATTAATGTTGGATATGTGTCAAAATCAGTAATGTTTATAAAAAAAAATCCATCGACATCTATATGTTTCAATATGTACTAATGAGAAATATGTATCACACACATAGATGATGATAGAATAAGGTCCCCTCCACGCGAATTGGACAATCTAAATTTCTACTATCGTGTTTAATGAAAGAGAATTTACAACAGATAATGGATTTTTTGTCAAACAAAAAAAATCTAAAGAAAACAAAATTTGGGTCTACAAAAGTAGTCAAAGTTGAACTTTTACTCCTTTATTGGTTAAAAATGACAGTAAAGTAACTCTTTTTTTAGCAAAACTTACCATATATATGTTACCATCTTTTTTATTGGCCTGAAAGTAGAAAACGGGCGGGCCGGGTACGGGCATGGGTCAAACGTGCTCATGTTATACTTTGGAAAAAACCCAAAACGATAAAATAAATTTATCAAACTTAACATCATTTATATTTTTAAAACAATTGTAATGTTCTCCAATTGAGAGAAAATATGTGTCCATTAACGTCCATTTTACTTTTTAATAGGCCATACATGCCCATTTCAAAAAAAATATGGCTAAATGTCTTTGAAATCTTTTACAAAATTTCCCAAATGAGGTTGTTTTTTTTTTTTTTTTTTTTTTAACACAAATTGTCACCTCTACCTATATTCTATGTTACATTTTTTGCCAATTCAACCTTAAAGTTATTTGAAAGAAGAAAACGGAGAGGGAAAAAATGAGAGAAAATAATAGGTGAGAAGTAAATATAAATTTTATTTGGTGTATACAGTAACAAAAAATTAAAGAGGAAAAAAATGTGTATGTTTTTTTTTTTTACTTTCGCTCTATCTTTTCCCAACTTTTGGAGGAAATAAAAACTCGAAAGCACATTTTTTTTCTTAGTTCCTTTCAACTTCTTTTTCTTTTCTCCAAATGAAAACTAGGAACAAAGCATAAAATAATTATGGCATTAAATCCAATTTTCTGAGATACTGCAGACAAAAATAAAACATAAATTGGTGACAACTTGTAACAAACTTTACAACAGAATTTAGAATTTAATAAACATCATTCTCTTTTTTCATCAAAACAAACTTCCCCTGAAATAGGGCAGTCAGTTCAAAATGGCATGATCAACCTACCTAAGTATTCTTCACCAGCCATCATAGAAATAAAAAAAATAAAAAAACAAATAAATCACAATCATTACTGTTTACCTTGTGACATTTCACTATTATATATTATTATCCCAGTATTTAACTCATTTTTAAACCAGAGTATTTCACTAAGTATATTAGAGTATAATTTAAAAAAATTTCACATGCATCATTAAACCATATGGGTCTACTTTAACATTTAATAAGGTATGTATTTTCTTTTTGAATATTGACTTGTGGTACTCATGTTCATCAAAATTATACTA
This sequence comes from Chrysanthemum makinoi, assembly GCA_910596185.1. Lineage (NCBI taxonomy): Eukaryota > Viridiplantae > Streptophyta > Magnoliopsida > Asterales > Asteraceae > Chrysanthemum > Chrysanthemum makinoi. Next base: position 49,818,121 of record OU343219.1, on the reverse strand, counting down.
GTATTAATTAACCAAATTCCTAAACTCTTAGTAATATAATTCTTGCTTAATCTTATTTTGTACTTATATATCCACAAGAGGTGTGAATTGGCGGGGACATCCCGACCCACGGCCCTTTTGACACCCGTCATCATCCATCTCATAAGAAATAGCTCCGAAAACTCTTCTAGCGTTAGTGGCTACCAACTGGAGCAAGCACGAGCCCAGACTTGAACCTGTGAGTTTTTCAGAGGTGGGTACGAACTGAGCCAAAGCCCTTGGTATTTAATTGTAAGCCACTTTTATTTCATAAGCTCATTTTTTCTAACATGTTTTTACATCTTTAAATCACTATAAGCTCTTGAGTCAGAAAAGAGCTTATAAAATCATAACATAGGAACAGAAAACTAAGAATGCATCTAAAAATGAGAAAAACACAGACACACAAACACAAGCACATGCACATATATTAGTAAAAAACATATTATATAATATAATAAACAATATGAAAATAAAAAACAAAACATGCCTGTAGATAAAGAGCCACCGTGTGTCTTGGTAATGAGAGCTTCATGATAACGCCGGTGAAGGATTCCGGCGAGTGAGTGGAGTATATTTAGTTGGTGAGTTGTGTGAGAGACAAACAAATTTAAAGAATTTATAGCACTCAATTTAAGTAAGATACATAAGGGTATTTATGTCATTTTAGTATTAAGTGATTGAATAAGTGACACAACTGTCATTTTAGCTTTCGGTTAATTACTTTTCTCCATTCTCCACATGCTACATAGCCCAAATCTATGTTAAACCTTGACATAAATTTTTAACACTTTTGTTTCCCATGTTTTAGCTTTATTCAAAATAATAATAATAATAATAATAATAATAATAATAATAATAATAATAATAATAATAATAATAAATAATAATAATAATAATCCGAAAGTTCTCGATGACCCAAGATATTGGAGTACGTGTTGTTGCTCATATCTTTGATAAGATTAGTTTTTCTATTGCTAGAGGAGTGAAAGCCCAATTAGTATCTCGGCTTCCCACTAACTTCTTATAAATCTTTTGAGGTTAAAGTGATGTTAAAATAAAAAATAAAAAATAATAATAATAAATAAATAAATAAATAAAAATCTGTTAAGCTATTACTATTTTTCAATCTCATTTTACATTTATACTACTAAGGGCTCGTTTGGTTTAAGGGAGTAGCATTAGAATTTAGCATTGATGCCAAAAAATGTTGTTTTATTTTGTTTGTGCGGGTTCCACAAGTGTGGATGAATACCAAAAAATGTTGGAGTATATATTTATGTGCAAAAACCTATCTAACTTGCCTCCTTTTTGTTATATAATTATTTTTTGTGAGCCTATATTTTACCACAACCATCCATATTGAATTTTATTTTTATTTTTACAATAACAATACTTTTAAAATACTCATTTATAACATATATAATATATTATTATATTATATTTTTTTCTCTTCTCATTTAATTTAAACTCAAATTTAAATTCTAATCTACAACTTTACATTCAATTTCAAATCATAACCTAAACCCATCTACAAACCAAACGGGCCCTAAGTGTTATTTTGCTTGCATACAGGTTTTAGCAAAATCTGGTTGCATTCATATTTATTAGGGGTGTTCATGGGGCGATTCGGTTCGGTTAGTTAGGATATTTTAACTATCCATCACGAGGCGGGTAATTCATTTTACTACCCGAAACCGAACCGTGTTAGGCCGGTAACCGGACACGCGCTTATCCGCGGTTCGGTTCACGGTTAACCATTTTAGACGTTTAAACAAGTTTAACCGTATGAACAATAACATGATCTAAAAGGTAAAACGCAATTTTAGTGTATTAAATAATATTGAATAGACTAAATTCATTTTAAAATTATTTCGTCACAATAATTACGTTCAAATAAGCATACATGACACATTAACAAAAAATATTTGTTCGATGTTTATATGTTACAAACACATTAATCTATTTTCACACATAGATGTTTAGTAGCGTGTACATTAGAAGCACAAAATTCGTTATACAATAAGAGTAGTGTAATAATATAATCGATACTTGTACTGTTATTTAAATATTTAGTTAAAAACCTTCATGTATATTATATACAGTTCGGTTCGGTTAACCATGGATATCTACATATAAAAACCGAAACCGATCCGTAATAATCGGGTTTTTTTTGTTTCGGTTTTTATCGGTTTCGGTTTCTTTGGTTTCGGGTTTTTTCGGTTTCGGATTGAGCGGTTCGGTTTGATTTGTCGGTTTCACGGTTTTTTTGAACACCCCTAATATTTATGCGTGTTTTTCAGTTTTGTTTTCAAGACAATTAATCGGTGGTAGTTCTGGTCAATAGGAAGTATTATTCTAGTTTTGTGTCCCGTTCAATTTTTTCTAATGAATGTGCGTTTAGTTGAGGGGTTGTTTATAAATGTGGCATGAGTTACTTGTGCGTGTGAAATACAACCAACCAAACTTAGTACTCCCTCCGTCTCAAAATTATTGTCCAATATTAACTTTTTTAGTCTTTCTTCTTTAACTTTGACCATAATTATTTTTGTTTGTGTTATATAATACTTGATGAAAAATATATGAATATATTAGGTTTTAAATGCATTTTCATTTGGTATAATTTTCATCAAGTATTATATAACACAAATAAATATATTAACGGTCAAAGTGGAACAAGAAAGACTGATCAAAGTCAAAGGGGACAATAAAAATGAGACGGAGGTAGTAATATTATTTAGATTATAAGAGTCATCATTTATCTTTTATATCATTTCACATCATTTGTTTTAGCTTTAGTAATATTACTGTGCTTGCAACAAGTAGCAAGTGTTAGTCTTACAAAACATAGCATTAAAACAAGTTCTTGTCATTTTTGTTTGCATTTTTAGCTTTACTAAAAGATATTGATTACCAAAATATTTGATCTATTATTACCATCATCATATGTAGTATAAATTTAATAGTTATAATTTATTGTTAATATGTGTTTTCTCTTTAACTCATGATCTATATTAGTTTGTATTATCATTCTTAGAGGTATTAGGAGCTCTTTACTTATATAGGCTTAGAGAACATCAACATATGAAATACTTTGCTAAAAATATGTTACTAGAAACTAGAGAGAAATTGTGTAAAATCATTGGTTTGAAAGAGTATAAAAAATATATGTACTCCATTCGTCCCAAAATTATTGTCCCATATTGACTTTTTTAGTTTTTCTTCTTCAACTTTGACTATAATTATTTTTGTTTGTGTTATATAATATTTGATGAAAAATATATGAATATATTAGGTTTTAAATGTATTTTCATTTGGTATAATTTTTATCAAGTATTATATAACACAAATAAATATATTATTGGTCAAAGTTGAACAAGAAAGACTGGTCAAAGTCAAAAGGACAATAAAAATAGGACGGAGGTAGTAATTTATTAGATATATATATATATATATATATATATATATATATATATATATATATTTATATATATATATATATAGGCTTGGTTCTATTAGAAGGTTTTTAGATTGAGAAAATTGAGAAGTAATCTAGATCATTAAATACTAATTAGATCTAATGCATTTTTAAATTGTTAATTTAAATAAAAAGGGTAAATTAGTAATTGAATCTTTGAAAAATTAATTGTATAATAAAGATTCAAGCGGTTATGGTCTCTAAAAATTCAAAGTGATCAAGCATGGACGACTATTTCTTTATTATTTATTGTTGTTTATGTTTTTGTGAATCACTTAATTTTTTAATTTTTTATTCCTAGTTACTAATATTAAATACACGTTTGTTGATGATAAAAGAGGAATTTCGGATACCCCAAACTATGACTAAAGATTTTTTTTTTTCGATATATGATTCAAGTTTTTCTAATTTAACAACTATGAAGCATATGTTTTTGTTGTTGAATCATAGTACTTAGTCGCTTTATTAAAATAGTTAATACTCCCTCCGTCTCAAAATTATTGTCCCCTTTTGACTTTTTCGGTCTTTACTTTTCAACTTTGACCTTAAGTACCTTATTGTTTTATATTACATAATACTTGATACAAAATATATGAACGGATTGAGTTTTAAATATATTTTCATTTGGTATAATTTTTATCAAAAATTGTATAGTACAAATAAAAATATTTATAGTCAAAGTTGAGAAAGAAAGACCGAAAAAGTCAATATGGGACAATAAATTTGGGACGGAGGGAGTAGCAAAACTAACTAGTGTTTACTATTAATTTTAAATTTTTGGATCTAGCACTCGAGCTGTTTTTTGTTTTGTATATTTTATTTTGCATCATTTGTTTATTTGTGAATCATACATCATTTTTTGGTATATAAATTGTAAATGAATTAATGAATCATTACAAGATTTGTTGTTGTTTTGTTTTGAATCATTCGAAATAGTGAATCGATAGTGGTTCATTGCTTCTCATTAATTTTAATCACAACATATTAGAAGAAAAATGATGAATCATCACTAATAAATACAATAAAATGAATCATATCACTAACAAAAGTATTAATATAAAAAAGGGGTTTTCTCATTTTATGAATCATCAGGTAATTACGTTATAAAAAGAGAGTAGAGTAACTTTAAGATTATAGAATATTGGTTGCGATTATAGAATATCATTTGGTCATTGCTAACGTAATAGTTGAACGTGGGAAATAAATGAATGCTTTCAAGCCTTTAAATGCTTTTATTATGTAATGAATTGTAAAACTATAAATGTCCATCTTGCCCTTATGTGATTTAATAAAATTAATGATCAAGATTGTTTCTCATTTTTCTCAATTTAAAACTCTTCTCAATCGATCCAAACTCTATATATATATATATATATATATATATATATATATATATATATATATATATATATATATATATATATATATAGGGGATAGCTTGGCTACAATTTTGTACAACTATCAATCCTTCACAAAAATACACATCTGTGAAATCAATCAGGGGCCCGCAGTAATAACTCAGGACGCACAAAAAGAGACAGGGACTCACAGTTTAAAGCACAATATTGTAGCCAATTAGCTACAAAAAATTGTAGCTAATATATTCCCATATAACTAAATGCTAAAAGAATAAATAATTAACCTTGGTTTATGAGTAGGTTAGGAAGGGTGTTTCTGTAATTGGGCATAGAAGGTGGTTGTGGTAATGGCATTTTGAATAAACAGATTTTTTATTACAAGTGTGATCAGGAGATTGACTCAACATATACTTCTCAAATTCATATGCAAAAAGATATATTTTTTTATTCACACTCAATAAGGCTGGTCTCAGTCGCAACCTGGGATAACCTGCGCTACGTCAGCTTTCTCTCTCTAGCGACCTGAGACAACCCGGATGCCCCAATCGACGACCCAAGGATTCTTTTTTATTTTATTTTTTTTTTCAAACATTTTTAACATTAAATTTAAATTTCATTCAAATTAAAAAAACATTACATTACGAAATTAAAAAAAAACATTACATTACGAAATTTAAAAAAAAAAAAAAACATTACACTACGAAATTCAAATAACGTTAAAACATTACAAAAACTCTTCATCGTCTTCGTCATCGTCACTATCGACTTGATTCACTGCTTCGACATGATGTCGACGATTTCTCCAAATGTGTTCGACCAAATCAGATTTTAAGTTTTGATGAGTTGTTGAGTCCCTTAGCTCCTGAGTAACCACCATTGATTCTGCATGCGTTCTTAAGGGATCATGATCTTGGTGTCCCTCATCTTCAAACCATGTAGGACATATCGCCCGCTGCTTGTGTCGGATGATCATATTATGTAATATGATACATGTATACATAATATCTTGGATATCATTTCTAAAAAACCCTCGAGCAGGAACTTTAAGCATTTTCCACTTTTTCTTCAACACACCAAAAGCCCGTTCCACATCTTTCCTTGCTGCTTCGTGCCTCCTCTTGTACAAACATCTTTTACGATCAGCCGTGGGAGGATTTGAAATAGACTTCATAAGAACGGACCATTGTGGATATATCCCATCAGTAAGATAATATCCCCTTTTATAAGCCACATCGTTAGCCTCAAACTCAAGGTCTGGTGCTCTCCCAGATTTGATATCATTGAAAACAGGTGAACGACGTAAAACGTTTACGTCGTTATTCATTCCGGAGACACCAAAGAACGCATGCCAAATCCATAAATCCTGGGAAGCGACCGCTTCCAACAAAATGAATGGATGTGGCCCGTGATCACCCCTACAATGTTGAGCTCTCTCACTATTCGGGCAATTCTCCCACTCCCAACTTGTACAATCAATGCTTCCCATCATCCCAGGAAAGCCATGCTTATGCTCGTGATGAGCATATATTCTTTCAAGGTCAGAATACGTGGGCCTTCGCAAATACTCACGACCATATAACTCCATGATAACCTCGCAAAACTTACGAAGACATTCACGGGATGTGGATGCACCAAGTGCCAGACTCTCGTCAAGAGAATCAGGAACGGCCGCGTATCCCAATTGACGAATGGCCGCAGTACACTTGACCAATGGGCTAATACTAGGTACGCCCCTAGCATCAAGTGTTTGTCGAAAATAAGTAGAGTGATCGGTTATCTCTCGAACAATTTCTGTGAATAGCTCTCGGCTCATACGGAACCGCCGAGAGAATGTTCTTTCGTCGAACTGCGGGTTTTCGGAGAAGTATGCCGCCACTAAATGATTATGAGCACCCTCATGATCCCTACGTATGTACCTTCGTCGGGTTTTTGGCTGTGATGCTTTGTAAGCCTTCCAAGCAAAATCCGCAAACTCCGCAAACTCACTAAAAACTTCTTCCTCGTCGGAAGACGAAGAAGAACCGAATAAATGCTCGAATGACGACATATTAAAAATTGTGTTTCGTGGGTATTTCGTTAGAATGGTTGATTGAATATAGATGAGAAATGGTGAGTGGTGAATTGTGTTTGAGGAGAAGTTGGTATTTATAGAGTGGTAAATTTGGTTTTAAAAAAAGTTTTTTTTTTGTTTAATGTTACAAACGGTCGGATTTTGAAATTATAGAAATAAAAGTGACAATGTGGTGAATAACATCGGTTCGAGAAGCACCCGATGTTAGTTTTTTTCTTAACTCGACCGATGTCGAGACCGAACACCACATTCGACGCAACCGATCCAAACATCGGTCGTCCCTCCAAAAATCCGTTGCCCAACCGTTGTTAACCGGACGACTGCGACTAGCCTAAGAAACATCTTGCTTGATTATTACTGTATTATTTTTTTAGCAGAACATCTTAGATTGATAAATATGGTAAAAGTGAGCACATAATATAAGAAGGTAAATTTGATGAGATCTGTTTTAGTATGTATACTTTCTCACTCAATTCCTGTAAAATGACTTTTTGAATTTTCGTATTTTTATAAACAAAACTTCTTAAAAAGGAACCTTTTATTGTATTTTTTACTTTTTTTCTTGCTATTTACACCCGCATAACCGGTTAAAGCCTCGACATCTCTAATTATGATACGTTTTACATTCTAAAATCAATATTTTTCAATCTAAAATACTTTCCTCTTCAATTTGAGATCGATTTCAATATATTTTCGAATTGTATTTCGAAAACGCAAAATGAAGTCGATAACCCACAAACTTCTACGATACCTTGGCGACTCTCCGCGGTGGCTGCGATGTGATAATATTTGCTAGTTTTTCACATCCACTTGCTATGGTGTCTGAGCAAACTATCACGTCAGTCACGTCAATCTCGTCACACATGTGATATACTGCGATATAGGCGATGAACATTCAAAATTATGCAGTTGTCACGTGAGTATCACGTGGCATAAAATTTCCCTTCTTACATATATTAAACACTAACCTTACTCCTCTCAACACTCTACCCATGACTATCATGTCTATTTTTTCATACATACATGACAATCGTGTCTTTCAACGCTACACAATGTTTTCAGCATAAGTCTTGATCACTTCACGCCGATGGATGGTCAAATCGGTAGTCTTCGTCCTCTCAATCTTTCTTATTTGGGATTCAACCTCACGCTCGGTTGCATATACTTCAAAAGAACTTAATCCCCACTTATTGGTGATAAGGACCATATGTCAAAGCTTCTTCTTGGTGATTCCATATTTATGTGTGTTTTTCTGTTTTGTTTTCAAGACGTATTGTGGAGACGATTAAGCGGTGGTAGTCTAGGTCAATCGGGAATATTATTCCAATTTTGTGTCTCCTTTACTTTTTCTTAGTGAATGTGCGTTTAGCTTACGGGTTCTTTATAAATGTGGCACGTGTTACTTCAGCGTGTTAAACACAACCAACCAGTTATCTCTTATATCATTTTACAGTATTTGTTTTACCTTTAGGAGATGTTTGGCACGGAGCGGTGTGTAGCTTATTGAAACGATGAGCAGTGAACAATGAGCATTTTGATTTTTAGTAGTCGTTTGACAAAGGAGCGGTGAGCTTTGCTATTTTTTTAAAATGCTCATTTTTTAATGCTTCTTCAAAAAACAATGAGCAGTGAACTATGACTACTGCTCGTAACTCAATGCTAGTTACCACTGCTACTCTTAACAAACACAGCGTAATATTAATTTGCTTGCAACAAGCAGCAAGTGTTAGTTACAAAACATAGCATTAATCGTTCTTGTCCTTTTTGTTTGCGTGTTTTAGCTTTGCTAAAATATATTGTTTAACAAAATATTTGATTTATTATTACTATCATTATATATAGTATAGGGTAGGAGCTGCGGCGGGAAAAAATTAATCAACAATAAGTATTTGGTTTAGTGAATTTCAATTAATCAATAAATAATTGTTTGTTAACATCTTTATCTGACATCATTTTTTTTTGTTAAATATTGAAATTATGAACGTTCTTTGTAAAGTGAGGTAACAAACATGGACTATTTATATAATATTTTGTAACAAACAATCCCTAAATTTAACTCAGGGACCGTTATTGAAATCAACAGGTAACTAAAGGGGCAATTTGTGTGAACTTTCGTTACACAAATAATTACCTATTTAACATAAGGACTATTGTTGCAATCGCATTTTAACGACAGAGATGTATTTAAAATTTATTAAAGATTGTCTCAGGAAAACAAGTTAACCGGAGGGACTATTTTTGATATTTTTGAAAATATACCGTAAATGAACAATAATTTTCTCTTACAAAATAAATGAGCCCGATATTGCAATATTTTGACATACGTACGATTTCATAAACAATGTTGGAAGTTTATTTTTAAAAGAAAATGTTTTTTTTCAAGAAAAATAGTTTAAAAACACACCTTAAACTATCTAACAATTTTAAAAAACTACATGGAAGTTTGTTTAGCTCTAGATTAAATTAAAAAAAAAATCAAAAAACACCGCCTAAATTATGTAACAAGTTACAAAAATTACCTTAAACATTTACTTTTTTATATTTTTTTTTACAGAACAAACTTTATTTATTAAATATATAATAAATATCAATTTTTTTATAAAAAATATACCAATAAAACGTTTTTTAACTTCGAATAACATAAGCCCAATATTACAATATTTTTTTACTTACGTACGATTTTATAAAAATAAAGAAAATAATTAAAACTTTAAAACCAACTTCTTATTTTTCTGGTAATATGTCAAGATTAGCAATTTTGCTGAAAACAAATATATACCAATAAAAAGGTATTTAAAATTCAAATAAAATGAGCTTGATGTTGCAATGCTTTTAACTTACATTTTATATAAAGATAGGGATTAAAATTTTACAATCAACTTCTTATTTTTATGGTAATAAGTCAACATGATTGCAAAAATTCGAGTAGGGGACAGTAGACTCATTACAATAATTATTATTAGTTTATGGAAGAGTTTTCATATACGTTTTATTTTTAGAGTCTAAACTATTTCGTTAAAAGAAATTGTTGCTGTAATAATTTATCTTTTATGTTTTTTATAATTACGTTAGGTTAATAGATAAAGAATAGAAAGTGTATTATAATTAAGTTATATACATAAATATCAAATTATATAAACATGTGAAATATCTTTGATGAAAAAAAGTAAAATAATTATATAATTTTTAGTGATTTTATAATAAAAAGTTTATCGATTAATATTACCGACACAACGTGCGAGCATATTCTAACCCGCTTTGTGTAACATCTATGGTTTGAAAGAGTACACAAAATATGTAATTTATTTATTAGATATGTATAACTAAATGTTAAAGAATAAATAATTAAGCTTGGTTTATGAGGTGGTGGTAGGTTAGGAAGGGTGTTTGTGTAAGGCTGGACACAATCGTTGTTTGGAAATCGGTCGGTCAAGCCAAAATATACACCACGACCGATGTTAACATCGGTCAAGTGGGATGTGGGTGTCGGTCGAGCACATCGGTCGAGTGAAAAAAAACGCAACATCGGGCACTTTTTCAACCGATATTTAAACGTTCCATTTTCCACTTCATTCGCCCATTTCCACATTTGACCGCTGCAATTAAAAAAAAATACTTTTTTTTTAAAAAAAACTTTACCACTCTATAAATACTATCTCAAACACATTTCTAAAACACACAATTTCAATCAACCATTCTAACGAAATACCCACGAAACACAATTTTTAATATGTCGTCGTTCGAGCTTTTATTCGGTTCTTCTTCGTCTTCCGACGAGGAAGAAGTTTTAGTGAGTTTGTGGAGTTTGCGGATTTTGCTTGGAAGGCTTACAAAGCCTCACAGCCAAAAGTTCGATGAAGGTACATCGTAGGGAGGATCATGAGGGTGCTCATAATCGTTTTAGTGTCGGCATACTTCTCCGAAAACCCCGGTTAGATTCGCAAGAACATTCGTTGGCGGTTCCGTATAGTAGATAACTATTCACAGAAATTGTTGGAGAGATAATCGATCACTCTACTTATTTTCGACAAACTCTTGATGCTAGGGGCGTACCTAGTATTAGCCCATTGGTCAAGTGTACTGCGACCATTCGTCAATTTGAATAAGTTACGTAATGTTTTTAATGTTTATTTGAATTTCGTAATGTAATGTTTTTTTTTTTTAATTTGAATGAATTTTAAATTTGTTGTTTAAAATGTTTGAATTAAAAAAATCATCATTTGTAATGGTATCCGGGTCATGTTTGGTCGCTGGAGAGAGAAAGTTAACGTTGTGGTGACCAGCCGAATTGCGTATAGAAGGTGGTTGTGGTAGTGGCATTTTGAATAAACAGATTCTTTAGTACAAGTGTGATCAGGAGATTGACTCAACATGCTTCTCAAATTCATATGCAAAAAAGATGTAGTATTTTTTTTATGGGGAAATTCTCTAATTGCCCCAGTTGCCCAACATTATTACCCCAAATGCCCCATTTTTTTTTCTCTTCTCATAATGCCCCATGGGCAACTCTCTCAACTCCAAATTTGGGCAACCATCCCAAATAATCGACATGTGTCCCATGTTGTGGGGCCACCATGTACTTTCTTAGTACAAGTGTACTATTTAATTGGTTGGGCAACTTTGACTTTCAATGTTGGGCGGTGACATTTTTTGTCTTTTAGTTAAAAAGTATGGTCTTATTATATTAATAAAAAGTACAAAAATCTTGGGCAACCGGGTCCCACCATTATGTACTTTTGGGCACTACTATGTATATAGTATTAAAGTATTATTTGTATAAAAAAATTAAAAAGGGTATAAATAATTTTATAACCTGTATACATTTATACACTTTATATATACAAATACAATCTTCCTCAACACACTTCTTATTTCTTCCTCAACACAGTTCTTCCATAACCACCACACTTCTTCCACAACCACCATAACACACTTTCTTCCTCAACAGATAACACACTTCTTCACATCGCCACGACACTCTACGAGATAATGTCTATAAGAAAAACTATTTGTGCTAGGGTAAGTAATTTTGTTTTTGGTTAAGGGTTTCGCTATTTGGGCGTTTAATTTTACGTCTTTCATCTATTGATTTATGATTTTGTTAATTTAGGGTTTCGCTAATTTAGGGTGTCGGTTATTGATTGTGTATCGGTTATTTAGGGTTTCGCGTATTTAGGGTTACCTTTTTAAGTTGGTATCGTATTGATATAGGGTTTCGCTTATTTAGTAGTTAACGTATTGGGTGATTAATTGTTTTTGTTAAGTTTTGTGAAACAAATTGTGGATGTGAAAAAAGCAGTGTAAGAAAACGGTAGCGTATTGGGTGATTAATTGTTCTTGTGGTTTTAGTGATTTGTTGCTACTTATTAAGTTTGAGAAACAAAATGATGGATGTTGTTGTAGACTAAGTGACTAAACCACTGTAAGATAAGTGGTAGTAAGTGAATAAAGCACTCTAATCATGGTGCAAACTGGTTGGGTTAACAAAACAAAATACACTGAAAATTAAACTGCGACACAACTAAATATAATCCGGGTGATCCCAAGTTTGAGAGTTGTTAGAGTCGTAACCATCGTCGTAAAGATACTCAGAGCAACCTTCAAATCTGCGCTCATCCCACTCTGCATACAATGCATTGAATTCTCTGTCCCGAGCAGCTTCCTCCATCTCTAACAGCACTTCTTCATCTTGGAGCATAAGTCGCTCCCTTTCGGCTTCCTCCTTAAGAGCAGCTTCTCTTTCTGCTATCTCCCATTCTTCTTCCTCCTTAATAGCGCCTCTCCATTTCTATTAAAAGTTGTTCTTCATCAATTTGTTGGCCAAAGTCTTTTGTTCGAAACTGTTGGCCGAAGTCTTTTGTTCTTGGAAAGCAGTTCCGGAAATTGTTGGCTGAAGTCTTTTGTAGACATTTTTTATAGAATTTTGTAACCTATTTAGAAACACCACTTGAATTTAAATTCACACATATAAGGTGGGTAAGTTTGATAATTTATTACCCTCAATATGTCAATAAATGTGGTGTAGGTGGAACCTCTCCCATATAGTTGACATGGGCCCACATTGTACTTACGTAGGTGATTTATTGGGCAACTTTTGCTTATTTATTGCCAATGTGTGTTTGAGAAGGAAGGTTTGAAATGTATTTTGTATTTAGTACATGCAAGAGGCTGTGATGATGATTATCTTATTTGATATGCAAATGATGTGATTTACCGTATGTTGGCATGGCAATTTTAATACATTATTTTGCAGTCACGGCGGTTATATCCTGATGTTTTTGTGTTTATCAAACCTTTTACAGATCTGAGCCTTGCTAATGCATATAAATAGAAACTCCTGATTGGTATACTCACATAGATGATTAACATCTTCGGGTTAATCATGTTTCATTGTGGCTGGCATCCTATGGCAACACATGAATATATATTTTCTGTGAGAGTATATAATCATTTCTCCCTAGCAGACGCCCGTCCCAATGAAGCATGCTTGGCTCGAAGATTTGTATCATGTATGTGAGTAAACTATTGATTTATACAGATCTGAGCCTCCGTATTATGTTACGAAACTAACATATCAATGATCAAAGATGGATGTACGACACCACCTATGAGTAGCAAAAAAAACTTAATATGGTGTCGTTCATCCATGTTTGATATTCATACTGTTTGCAGCCATGGCGGTTATATCTTAGATGCAGCGAGGTTAATCAAATGCAGATAGTTTGTTTACTTACAATTCGCTTTGTTGATTGAATGGCATGTCGACACTGGATAATTTGTGAATCATAAATCAACCTAGATCTGACATGCTATTCAATCACCAAACCTGGATTGCACTTGAACAAACAAGTATATGGAGGAGTTTTAGACCAATGTCAAAGCCGACTATTGCCCATGGGCCATTTAGGGAAGTTAATTTTTTCATATCTTGATATGATCACTTTATATTATCTTGATATTTTGTTACTGATGATGAGGGTAGAATGGTGGTTCAAAAGGGTTTAGCTTACTCTCGAGAGTTCATAAGCGTGTGGGTGTTTTTAGTGTGTAATTTTTGGTGTGAAACTCTTTGTCACTATGTCAGAAAGAGAGGTCATAGATGATAAGAAAAGAGATGTCAAGGTCATGGTAAGGATAGTGGTGGAATGGTGGCGAGAGATATCAAAAGGTTTGTGAAGGTGCCTCATTAACCCTATTTCACTCTGCACTATTCTAGCACTATCATTATAAACCCTTTCATCTCTCTTCTTATCATATATGCTCTCTCTCTCTCTCTCTGACACACATATAGAGTTTGACACCAAAAATTACACACTAACATCACATACACAGTTATGAACTCTGAGAGGAAGCTAAACCCTTTTGCACCACCTTTCTAGCCTTAAATATTCAGCCCTCATCATCAGGTAACCGGAACAATAAATTGTCTTTACATATCATAATATTTCCAGTAATTTGCAATGAGTGTCATATAATTGTTATAGACTGTTGATAGATTTTTATAAAAAATTAGTTTATATATGTAAAGGAGTCACTTAACAAAGAAGGAAAGGATATGATATACTTGTGGATTGAAAGTCAACTTGAAAGTAAGAATGTGGCCATACGCAACTTCATACATTCAAATTCTCTTTGAATATCTAAATGATCACGATAGTGTGTAATGTTCATGACACGCCACACTTCATGATTATCCAACTGAAATGCTTTTCTAGAATCCACGAATTGTAGAAAGGACGTTGGTACTTTGAGCTTCCCCTCGAAAACCCATTCCTATGTCACTGTCATAGCAATGGGTTTTGACATGGCAATGGGATTTCGAGTGGAGGGTCAAAGTACTAATGTTTATCCACTTGTTTATAACATATTGACAATCAACTATGTTAACCAACTCCTTTACATAGGTAATTGTTTGAAGTAGTTGGTTTATTTTGTGATACATAAATGATGTGATTTTCCGTATGTTGTCATGGCAATTTAATTTCATTATTTTGCATCCATGGCGGTTATATCGATGTTCTGTGTTTATCCAACTTTTTACAGATCGATCCATGTTAATGCATATTACATTGCACACTCGCTTTGGAAGTTTATGAGTTTGATATACTTCTTATATACTATTGCTAGGTTTTTAAAAGTTTAAATAGTTGTGTATTATTGGCCCATTGTTTATTTGGTGTGAGTATGATAGTAATGTTTCATTTGTTAAATAGTTTTCGTAAGATACTTGTTAATTATTGTTAACTGTTTTTTTTATTTATTATTTTCGTAGGAATACGAAGCCAATGTCATTGTAAGGAGCAAATTGAAATACTTTCCAATAATTAAAGAAAAGCTGAATCATACTAGAAAGAAATTGTTTAGGACAACCTGTTTTGGAGGGTGGCTGGATATGTTCTTCTTTGACCATGAACCACATTTGTTAGATTATGTTTTACAAAAACAGGGTTTCGTGGATAAAACAAGCTATGACATGCTTATATACTTTGTTGGTGGTCGTTGTCTACATTTCGGTCGACCGGAGTTTTCTCTTATAACAGGCTTTCGTTTTGGGACAGCAAGTTTTGATTTATATAGTTCAGGGGATTTAACATTTAAGTTGAGGTTATTTCCAAAAAAATTAGGGGTAAAACTTTCCAACTTAGATCTTGTTGGTGTTATTGAGGATGAAGAGTTGTTTAGTAAATTAACTGATGAAGAGCAGATCCGTGTGTGTCTATTGTTATCGTTAGAGGTTATTTTTATGGGTCGCTTATTGGTTGAAGAGGTGGATGATTCACTCATTCGTTTGGTCGAAGACCTAGAAGCATGGAATTCCTTTCCATGGGAGGAGCACATTTGGAGGCACTTGTGCGACCGGATACTACTAGACGTTGTATCAAACCACAAGTGGGAACACCTAAAAGTGCGGAAAGAGACCGGAAGTATGTTCCGACATACACGGTTGCTGGATTTGTTTGGGCATTCAAGGTTAATCCTATTTATGTTATCTTTTCTTAGTATTATTATTGAACCCAATGTATGAGAGTAATGCATCTTTATTATTGTAGATATGGATTCTTGAGTCGTTTGAAAGAAGCATTCGTTGGTGGAATAAAGTCCCAGATGTCATACCAAGGGCGTGGCGTGGTCAAGGAAAGAAATGTTTACAAGATCGCATTATGGATTGCTATTTGGCAAGGTAAAACACATGCATTAGACGAGCACCAGTCGGATAGTCCAATGCAATTTAATTTCCTTGTTGTTGATGATGTTATTTAGGACTCGAAGATAATTTATGATCTGAAACCAACATTAGACGAGCACCGGTCGGAGTGGTATAGTCAATTTACGGAATTTTACCTGCACTACATACCAAGGACTCTTCCAACAAAATTACCGCATGATTACGACGTGTATCTACAGAAGTTGGGCTGGCACACGGAAACGTGGTAGGACAGAAAAAAAGTATTTACCGATTGTGTCAAGTGCAGACCGTAGTCTTCTAACAGAAATCAGCCTCAAGGATTGTGTCATTCAAGAGTTGAATTCTCGTGTTTTCAAACTCGAGGCTATTATTCAGGTAATTTGCTAGTCAAGGTTAAATAATAATTATACGTTTATATTAGAATTATTCTTAAGGATAATACCCTTTATTACCTTGTAGGTCCTTACAAGTGAAAGAACTTCGGATTTCGAATACGCCAGTTCATCCAAGTATTATCTTTATTTCTTTGAAAGAACTATCCGTTTTTTTACAATGCACTTTATTTAAACTACAGGATAAATTGGACTTTACTGCATCCTTTTCCCACCTCAGCTATGAGTTTCGAGAGCAAGTAAATCGTGAATTCCACGAGTTGGTTGACTCTCTTATTTCTAACATTCGTTGAGCGGCAGTTGTGATGATGAGGATGATGTAGTTCGGTAATGTTATATCCAAATGTAAACTTTTCCCATACTTGTATTAAATGTATTTTAAATGCATTACACCTTTACTCGGAGTATCTTTGGAAGAGGAATTAAGGTTGAGGAAAGAAGAGGAAGAACAGTGGAGGATGGAAGAACAAAAGATGATGGAAAAGGATTTTCTAATGGCTATGATAGAGGAGAAGAATCGCAGGTTGCAAAAGGCAAAGTTGTTGAAGATTGAGAAGGAAAAGAAAAAGAGGTCGATAGCTTTCTATAATTGAGACCATTGGAAAGAGCCAAGGCGGACATAACACGACATGAGGAGTAAAAAGATATGGCTGAGTCGTCCTATTACTGGTCAAAAAGATTTGTCGAATCTGAAAATAATCGAACACATGGGTGTCGGGATCCAGATATGACTGCACAGTTAAAAATGTTAAACCTTGGGTTGAGGTATTAACAACAACTTTTAATATATATATTTTTTAAAACTGTTTTTAATTTACGTGTGTGTAGGATCTTTCCCGAAGGAACAAGGCTATCGACAAAGTACATCTTCTGATGAGTACGACCAATTTCTTTGAAAGCGAGGGCCCCGAGTATGTTTCCTTGGTCCAAAGTTCGTGGGATCGGAGATTTTGGGAATCCTTAGTGTGTTTAGACCCTCCTAAGAAAGGTTGGCTTATGGACGAGGTAACAGTCACACATATCTTTCACCCCGATGGTATATTCATTTGATATTGTTGCTTTTATACCCTAATCAATTTTTATTGTTGCTTTATAGCACATAGAGTTGTGGGTGGCATACATGTTGCATTTCGGACCCGATGGCTGATTGGGCTATGGTAAGTGCATACTTTGTTCAGCTGCTATTACAAGACTCCATCCCCATTTGGTATGTTAATGGGGAAAAGTACAAACACCAATGGTGATGTTGAGCAGGTAATAGTTGTGTTCATGGCTTTATACATATATTGTTATGTGTTTTTGTATAAGCGGCCTTTTGTGTTGGCGAGGTTTATATGCCTATCAATGAAAAGGATAAACATTGGTTTCTGGCTCGATTCCATATTGGACGGGGTTGTAACATTTTACGACAGTGGCTATAAGCCTGAAGCTGAGTGGCGTCCTTGGTACAAGAAGATGCGTGCATGTTTACAGGTACCATTGCTTATAAGTTCTTAATTGATAAATGTTTGTCAATACAACAAAGTTAACAAACTAGTTATTGACTAAGAAACTAGTTATTGACTAAGTTTCCTATCAGACTTTAAAAAGGAACAACATTTTTGTAACTAGTAGTTACAAACAAACTAGTTCTTGACTAATTTGCCCATGCGTCATAGTTGCCCAACTATACTTAATTATGCAACATACACTTTCAAGTGTTTATGAACCAGTCCCTTGTACTTGATCATTAATTTGATGGTAGTATTAAGCACAAGTCAACTCTTTAAACTGGAACTTAACTGTTTAACCATTTAATAAATGTACTATTTCTTAAATGCATATCTTATGGGTTGGTCCCTAGATTCTTACAATGCTCTAATTGTTCTATTATAAATACTCTTACAGTTTAATAGTTGCCCACAAATTTCTTGTGAAACTTGGCCATCTTAACTGATCTCACATTTGCCCAAAAAAATTTCACGATGTCTGACAACATTCCACTTGAAGTTCAAATGGACATAGTTAATAGGCTCTCAATGAGGTGTGTGGCTCAATGCCGGTGTCGCAAGGCTTGGAAGTCTTGCATAGACAACATGCATTTCACCGTCCGTTTTGGTGTTCGAATCACTCCACCAGTTTCATACGTTTTGATGTACAAGCAGAGGTTTAAAGGTTACGTGGGTTTGGTAAATCAACATTTTGACTTGCACCCTCTCTCCTCAAACATTTCATTTTCTGACGTCAAACCAATTGGTTGGTCACATGGAGTTTGGGGTTTTACCTATGGACCAATTGTCCGTGATACCATGGCGGTCGTTTGGAACCCTTCCATCAACCGATCAGTCGCCACGTTTGTCCCCTATGTTTTGATATCACAGTCTGGCGGCTTTATGGCTTTTGGGATTCGTCCTGACAATTTTGATCCGACTTTCCTAAAAATTTCATACCCATTCAATCAAACACATCCATGCACTGTTTTAATTTTCACCTTCTCCTCTAAACAATGGGCCGGTTAGATCGGCATTGCTTGCTTCGAACACAATCAGGGATAAAAAAGCTAGTCAAGCTAATGTTGGGGGTCACATCTATTGGTGTGGCTATGAACGGTTGTATGCTAACGATGGTAGCACATTCGACAGCTATTTGATTGTGTCTTTTGACTTGCACACCAACCGTTTCCAAGTCTGGACATACGGTGAATTAATAGGCAACCTTCCTTTACGTTCTATGTTTCAAACATACGAGAGAGTCACAGTCGTTTCGGAAACATTCAAGGGATGTCGATTCGTTTTCGTATATGGGTTTTATCGGTTGGGGGTGGTAGGATTGTATGCATACAGCTTCTTAGCATTACCACCCCAATAGCGTTCAAATTAATCGGTTTTGGCGACAACGGCGACCACTGGTTGAAATTGGAAACCAGGGAAGGATTTAGCGCAACCATTGTACTATACAAGCTTGCTCTGGGAACTTCAACACTTGGGCATCGAGGGGGATGTTGGGTCCTTTATGTTCAAACCGTTACGTGAATCACTTATTTTGCAGACTCATCGTGATATGGCGGTTTATTAGGATGTCTTGTTTCATTGTTGTTTGGTGTAGTTTATGTTTTTAGTGTTTGCCGTAGCTTAGGTGTGTCAGATGCAAACATTTAAGTTTTTATGTATTGTGCTAAGTTTGTATGTAAAATAACAAAATATGTATGGATGTATAAATTTAAGTTGTTATGTATTGTGTTAAGTTGGTATGTAAAATAACAAAATATGTTTGGATGTATATACAATTTGGACTACCAATAGTTCTAGACAATGCCAGTGTCTTCCATAAGAAAGGTATAAATCCGACAACATACGCAATTACCTTCAAGAATGCACCCAACGTTCGGTCAGGGGGACTGTTTGGTGATTGTGGTATCTGGGTATGCATATTCTTATCTGATGTCACATGGGAAGTCATTAGCCGTCGATAACCACTGCAGGCTGCCCTTGCATATCGTGAGCATATGTCTAATTTTTTTAAAACCACAGTATGTGTTTGGTAGACATGTTGTTGTCGTGTGTAGTGTAACTGTGGGGAATTTTTATTAGGGTATGTAGTAGCTAAACTGATGTATCAACTACTTTAATTAATGTAAACCCCAAACAGGGATGTATTATTTTGTTAATATTGTTGTCATTAAAAGTGTTCGCATCGTTGGGTTTTTTGTATCGAGCTCTATTTAAAGAATGTATCGGAGGGAATGGTTCTCATTTCGGTAGATAAGTGCCCTTTTCATGGTGGCCTTTTATTACAACTTATTAATTTTCTTTTTAAGTTATTTTTAAATAATGAAAAGCTTTTCATTTTTGGAAGAAACAAGCTGCTGCAAAGTTAAAGAATGTACTCGATGAAAATCTTTTGATTTTGCAAGATAAGTTCCCTTTTCATGGATGTATTATTTAGGTTAACTACTTACTAATTTTGTTGTTAACATATTTTTAAATGAAATATTCATCAGTTCGTTGATCCTTCTACCCGTGGTTTTAAGAATGCTTATATCCGGTGGTTCCGGCGAGTGGAGAAACCCACGGCTAGTGGAGAAGAAACCACGGCTAGTTCAGAAGAAACCACGTCTAGTTGACAAGAAACCACGGCTAGTTCAGCAGAAACCACGGCTAGTTTAGAAGAAACCACGGCTAGTTCAGAAGAAACCCGCGACTAGTTTAACACAAACCACTGCAACTAGTACTTGTGAGGTAATTCAATCCAACAATAGTTAATATGCACACACTGTTATGGTAACCACAATCAAACCACAATTTAAATTTAAAGTGCGAGTGGAAACAAAATGTAATTCATACAAATTTAACAACCCATTTTATTCAACTCAATATCTTACAATCGCTGAACATGGGCCAAACACAACCACTACAAGAACACTCATAATAAGATAACGGACACATACTACTTGCCAAAACACCAAACAACATAGAACACAATGAAAAGACACACACTTAGAGATCCATCAAGCCCCTGAGTTTCTCGATAAAGATGGCATGGTTCGCAACATTTAGCTCCAGTTCCCGTGAAATAATACGCATCTGCATGATCTTTTGCGCATCTTTACCATTTACCCCCCTCAAATATTCTGCTATTTTTTGAGCATGCCATTTCCAACACTCGATTCTTGAATTAAGCTAAGCTGTCTTCATTTATTTGAAACAATCTTCCCCAAGCGCATTCAATTGTTGTGCCATCGAACATCTTCGCGAGGCTTGGTAGCAATAGAAGACTAACATATCAGGCGGTTGTTTAGAATTTGCATCCGCTCTAAGCTTATCACACCTAGTAAATCTAGACATTTCCTTATCGAATACTTTATCACAAAAAAAAAAAAAAGAAAAAAAAGAATTGCGTTAACTAACAAGGTGGGCTTGGTGTCTTTAAATAGGCAGCGACAAGCGCAAATACATACTGTAACGTATTTGTATTATCATGATGCCAATTGATGTCCTCATAATATAGCATTTGTCACATGATGCAGGTTGCTCCTATTATTGAATAACATCCAAAAAATGGTGTACTGACCTTTCAAATGCTTTAAACCCCATCCACATATTCTCCCTATATTTGTTTTTTTTTTCACTTACACATGGTCACAAGATTTACTATTTCTGAACAAACATCCAAAAGAGGACAAATTCTAGCTGGTTTTGCCATGGTCTTTTGCATTGACTAACCTTTCACAATTATTTACCATGAGAAAATAGAAATACTGGGTTAATACAAACACAACGTTTGTTCATGACAAAATACAAATACTTGTTTAAAACTACACAACCATGTGCAGTAGTGTTTAACTTTAAGCATACAATTTCATTAGTTAAATAAAGAGAACATTGTACTAGTAATTATCCATGTTATTGAAATCATCCAAGTGATATGTATTTGATGATTCAGGGAGTGAGTTTAGGTTAATGCCAGAATTATCTACGTAACCCTCCCGACCGCTGTTACTTGCTTCACCATCCCAACGTACGGCATCCCAATCCAGGTAAATTCTCCCATTTTGAAAATACTCGTAGTCCGCTTGTGATTGTGGGTCATCTTTCAACTGAAAATGAGTACCGACGTACGTTTACGTTCCTTGTTCAGTGCCATATCTTGCACAACTTCTTTACCATTGTCGTCCTGCAATTTGTTTTCTGACAACAAATATAACCTATCTTGTCAGAATAGTAAAAAACATTATTAGATGCCCATTTTGAATGAACTATCTAGGTTACCTTTTTAGCGCAATGGTTCCATGCATTCGCACGGGTATGCCCTACGGTGCCACACCTCCCACATTTTCTAACTTTTGGCTCCTCATTTTTGATGGGAAGCGATCTTTGTTTTTAGGTCTTCCTGCCTGCCTCTTATCCATCAACGGCGGTTTAACCTTTTGCAAGTTACCCGGATCATGCCATTCTGACTCTATTTCCAAAGGATACACCATTTCATGATATGTGCCTTTGAGTGCAGTTTTGTAAACCATGTTTCCGCCCATTTGTTACAATTAGTCAAATTTTCTTCTCTACACACGGCACACACATGACCACATGGTAGTTCCGAAAGTTGCCATTTCCTGCACGTTATTCGTAATCAAAACCATACGAATAAACAACATTTACCGTAATTGACAACCGTATATTGCGGTACACACTGCATTCATTCTTTCTTTACGAAATCAACAATATGACTATGACGATTGTCTATAACTTGGTACACATCACACACATAGCATGCCTCTTACTTCCCAATTCGCACTCTTCCACATTCTATGCTCAACCTTCCTAGATGCCCACTTTGTAAGTTCAAATTCGGTGGTCTGCAAAATAAGTGTACATCATGTAACATTTATTGAACAAGTAAATGTGAGACGGCGAATATATATACCGTAGTATTTTTCGGCGTTCGAAATACCAATCTTGTAGAAGACGTCTGTAGTACTCCAAGAGCATAGTTATTTTTCGGACGTGCCTTGTTAATGAATTTATTAACTCCGCACTGTTTGACGTCAAATAATTGTATCTTTTCCCTGCAATATGCTCTTGACCACTTATCGTACCGGCGTTTTCAAGTTTTTTACGGCTTGATTTTTTGGAACGAAGCTCTGAAAGTGCATTATCAAAATCTTCAGTCGTATAGCTTTTGCACACCTTCCAGTACAAAGCCTTATGCTTTTTACGGGTGATATTGCAATTCATCATTAAGTGACGACAACAATAACCATGAAAGCAATTTGGAAACACATTGTCACACGCTTTTGTTATTGAATGATGCCTATCTGAAATAATCGCCAGATTAGGCACTTCACCAATGCATTCTTTCAACCAGCTCAAAAACAATGTCCAGCTTCGGTCTCACCTGTCGCGACCCCGCGATTGGAATAATCGATTATTCCGTCCATACCAACAGCAAGCATGTTGGTTCCGAGATACTTCCCTTTCAGGATCGCAGCATCAATTATAATCAATGGCCTCATGAAGGCTATAAAACTCCGAATCTAGTATCGTTAAGTATATATTAGTGATTAGTATACGTTAAAGCTTGATAAGATGTGTGTATAAGAATAATAATAGTAAAAATACTAATACTAACAATTAATATAAATGTGTCCAAACTTACCGCAAAACCAAATGCTACAAAAACCATCTTAAATCTTCCAGGCTTGCGTATCGATGTGTTATTCAGTCCCTCGTTTTT
This sequence comes from Chrysanthemum makinoi, assembly GCA_910596185.1. Classification (NCBI taxonomy): domain Eukaryota; kingdom Viridiplantae; phylum Streptophyta; class Magnoliopsida; order Asterales; family Asteraceae; genus Chrysanthemum; species Chrysanthemum makinoi. Next base: position 49,794,408 of record OU343219.1, on the reverse strand, counting down.
TAGCTTTAGGTTATGACAATATAAAGCTAACTGCTCAAACGATTGTTCATGTTTACCGTTCAACACCTCAAAAGCCAAATTCCTACCCCCCCAAGCTCGTTTGTAAGAAACGTTTACTTTCCATTCAAGACTCAGATCTCGTTGTATGTCCTTTCCAGTATATACCCTCCGAGTATCTTTCAATTTATCGATTAACAACTGACTAAGTAATTTCATTGTCGCATTACGATGATTAGGATGTAATTCAGTTCTTGAACATGTGTGGACATTGTTGATGCTAGAAACAAAGAATGTGCTATCCATTTTTTTACGGGTGTATATGTTCCATGAGCAGCCTTCATTTATACATTTCACGCTGCACCTCGTGGGTTCAGATTTAATAACTTTGTATTCAAAGCGCTCAAGTAATGATTTCTTTCAATATAGTAAACATGCATTCCTTTATTATAAAATTCTTTATGTTTAAAAAAAGGTATCGGTTTTTGGGAATCGATGTTTTTAATTCGGTTGTGGTGCAGTTGGTGGCATGGGCATATTTTTAAATGAGTCTCTTTGCGACGGAGGAAGTGAATCATCAGGTTGGTGAAAAAAGGTATCCTCGACCTTTGGTGTGTCATGGTAACTATCATTGTGAAGCAGCGGAAAATTCAGGTCTAATGATAAATGATTAGAAGCCGAAGATGATTTTACCTCTGAAGGTGGCGGTTCTTTTGTTGAAATTAGCAGAGCTTGAGTTTGCTCATTCTTACAACATAGTTCACGAATGAAGTATTGGACGTCTTCATCATCACCACGTCCATTCCATGGAACCATCTTTGTAAGATAACCTGAGTCTATCATTTGGTGTCTCTTTGACAGCGTGCACCTTTTTCTTCACGTACATAACAAGTTTATTGAAAGTGATATTTTTAGGTAGTTTGAGTCCATGTTTAGAAGAAGGATGCACTAAATAAACCTTAAAAGTAGAATTGTCATCGTAATCCATGGTTGTGTTTTGAACAAACTTAGGTGGAAAAATTTGTTGGACATTACAGTAAAGTCTTTTTAGTAAGCCAAGTGCAAACTACCAGCTCTTTGTACTTGTGCATTTACTTAGGTTGCCCAACAATGTAAACTTTCTAAGGTTGCCCAAAATTATTGTATCAACATTGATACACTTTAATGAGTGTATTAAGTATAAACCACCCATTTGTGATTGTTTATTATAAATGTTGTACTTGTGCCAACTGCCTAAGATTTACTAAGATACACATTTATTTGTGTTATGTGACAAATTTATTAACTTTCCTAAACTTGCCACGCCTTGGATGAAACTAGTAACTTATCCCAACTACATATACATTGTAATAAGTAATACCAATTTCAAAGTTGTAGTAATGTCTAACGGTAAAAATTCATTGCTATTGTGACTTTATGCTATAACTGGTTTTAGTAATATATTTAGGATTCTTACTTTTGTTTTTCATAATTAACAGGGATTGTGCGTAAGCGTTTGTCTTTTGAAGTGGAACGACCATGCGATGACGTGATTCATGAAATATATAGCAAACAACTTAACAAAAGATCTAAGAAGGATGTAGCTGAAAAAGGTGTGTTGGCGGTCAAGGAAATACGTGACAATAATAAAGATGAGCACAAAAATATAAATGGAAATGTTGATGGTGAGAAGTCGCTTACTAAGAAGCATGAAGATGAAGCAATAATGGAAAAGCCCGAACAAGATAGGGCTGAAAGAGAAATGGAAGAGAGAATGCGGCAAGACCGGAACGGAGGATCTGTTCTGTAACATAGAATAAGGTCACCGGACATCAAAATGAAGGATAAATTTAGTAGAATTTAGTTAAAGTTAGATTAACAGCCTGCACATTTATGCATGTTTGTTTCCTAAACTTAATCTTAGTTTAAGAAAACATGTAATTCAGTTATTTAAATTTCATATATTTCACTTTCAGGACTTGCATGTTTGTTTCCAGGCTTATATTGTTGGGAATTACGGAAACTCTGAATCTGAAGAAAGAATTGAAGTGAAATTGTTCATTCATTCATTCAAGAATCATTTACGACTTACGACTTACAAAATGCAAACAACTTCAAATGCCACTACAAGAAAAAGAGGTATACAAGATATACTAATCCTAATCTACTACATCTGTTCCAACATCTAAGAGCTTTGGATATGCATGATCGCTCACATCTTTCAGACTAGATCTTTGGATATGCGTTCGTGAAGTCTTGCATAACCACCCATTCCTTCTTTCTCGATGGCTGGATATGCATGACTACTAGGACGAGGAAGCTAAGGATCAAAATGGGAAGGATGGATTGATGCAAATAATGATGATGAAGAAAAATAAAGTGTCCTTTATGCTTCATCTGCTGATTTTACCAAAAAGCAATCCATTCTCCTTCACTAAGCTCTTCCTCTATCTGAAGTGTGAAGATGCACAAAACATGGCAGAGTACAGCAAGTACCACCTCCCTTTCGGCACGAGGCCTTTGTTGAGGTTGAGGTTTGGAGGTTGGGAGTAAGAAGGTATCTCAGAAGTGAGTTCCTCTGTGTTATCAGAAGAATCACTTGGATCCACTACACCATCATCTTCAGAAGAAGAGAGAAATGGGGATGTCAAAGGGCGAGGGTCATGTGGAGGTGTCCAGAACTGGAGAAAATCACTGGATGATGAGGATGATGGAGAAGAGGTTGGATTTACAACCTCTGGTGAAGTATTCATGGTCAATTTTTGTTGATTGTGTTTGTGATGAAACTAGGGTTCATAATGGTAATTGGGGGTAAAATGGTGTGAGAGAAGTATGCATTGGGATGATTTTATAGACGGGTTCAAGGATTAATGTAAGTTAATGCGAGTTGTTGGCACAGTAATTCTAGAATCTTACCGAAGATATCCAATTTTTGGGTTGGTTTCTACAAGTGTATACTTCCCAGATTGGATATATGTTTCTGCTGTGTTAAAATTGCGTGGTCAGAGAAGGTACACACGTAAGCAAGTCAACCAAAACTACCAATTCTTTTGACTATTTCTATACACCTTCTACCCAACACTCTCTCTCACTTCCACTTCAAAATATCCCACTTCCCTCTTCTAATACAAACCAAACACTAAGATACAAGAATCATAACCCTAAAATATCAATTCATCAAATGGCTCTTCAATTCAAGAAGGATCACAACAAAGTTGCGTTTTTGGGAAATGCAAAAGGTGTGATTTGTATGTGCCTATGGTGGAGTTCTTGAAAAGAACAAAGATTCACTATGCCCTAAAGCATTCTCCCAATGCGATTTATGCAACGTTGGTCAAACAATTTTGGGCTTCGCTTCCACAAGTGAAAAGGAGATTACGGCCATGATTGATGGAGCAGTATGTAGTGACAGAGGAGGTGATAAGGACGAAGCTTCGCTTGGATGATGCTGATGGGGTATTTCACTCCAGTCTTGAGGATATCTTGGTGAGAGCTATTGGGTATCAAGGTACTAGGACTGACATATGGTTGAAGAAGCACTTTTGCCCCAAGTGGAGGTTCTTGGTTCACACGTTGCTTCAGTGCTTTAGCAACAAATCTGGAGCATGGGATCAATTCTCTTCACAATTGGCATACGGTATCGTGTGTCTTTCACAAGGGTTAACTTATAATTTTTCTAAATTTATTTTTGATAATTTGGTTGAAAATATCAATAGGAAACAACATAAGTTTTTAATGTACCCTAGATTCTTACAAATAATTATAGACACCTCTACCCAAACCCAAGCCTTTTATGCAGTAGGAGCTCTTACAGCCAAACTCTTTGCCTCTATGAGAACTAACTTTGAGGGGCACATTATCCATTGACAGAGGCTATGTTGCCTCAAGACAATATGGCTGCTGTTGAGGAGAATGTTGCTAACATTGATGAGGGCCCCTCCTTTTCTGCTAAAGCTTCTCATGTTGCACAAGACCGCCCTCCACCAACTCCGACTCTGGCACATTGTCCTAGTCCACCACAAGCACAAGATCCTCTTGATGATTTTGAGTCTGACCTAAACAGATTGACGACACTTAGTCCTCCAAGGATACCTATTGATGAGGTACCTCCTCGGTTTGATCATGACCATGTTTCTACCGAAAGGTCCAATGAAGATCCCATTACAACGAGCAAGCAATGTCTGGTGCAGCCGAGGACCCTATTACTCTCTCATCTGTCTATGCTCTTGTTAACAGGTATGCAGTTGAGGTATCTAGTCTGAAAAAGGAGCTTGCAGAGACCAAGTCTTCTCTTGGTAGTAAGATTGACGAACTGCAAGATAAAGTTAAGGAATTAGAGGACAAACTAGAAAAGACCAACATTGTGATGAAGCTTGTGGTTTCTTCGAGAAGAGGAAGAACATCGTTATGATTCTCTTGATATGTTAGCTGATGTATCTATCAATGATCCTTCATCAGTTGCAAATCTCCAAAGAAGAAGGAGCACATTCTTTATCAAAGGAGAAAGAGATCGTACTTGAATAAAGCATCTAGTGAAGTCTCCAAGGGCAGAGCTTGTCAAAGCTGCATCTGCTGATACCCCAATGGAGGATGTTGCAACTAAACTTGGTCAATCTTCAGTCATACAAAGACCATCATTGTCCTCTATGTGAAGTACACTCACAACATGTTTCTTCTGAAGAAGACTTGGGTGCTTCTACTGAAATTCCTGTTATCAATATTGCTGATGATGATTGTGCTAAGGAGCCTTCATCTCACACTTCCTACTTCAAAAGGATTGCTGGGAATGAAGTTGCACCAAAGACCAAAAGACCAAAGTTTGTTGAGATAGTGGATAATTTTGATGATATTCCACCAAAGAAGATCTCCCAGCTGGTTACATCTGAAGAAATTCCTCAAGCCACTCCATCTGACAAGGTGCCTTCTGCTGAACCATCTTTGGTTTCTGCTGAAGCTCCTACAGAATTTGCTAGCTCATCTGACAAGGCTCCATCTGCTGAACCAGTCGCCATTTCTTCTGAAGCACCTATTGTACCGCTCCACTCCTCATGCATCACTGTTGGCTCGAGAAGATGATGAACCATCCTTAGGTATCTATAAGACTGGTAGGAGAAAGAAGAGGATGGCCAAAGTAACTCCCTTGGATCTTGAGGCTGATGAGTCAACCTTTATCAAAGAAGGGTCTTCATCGATTTTCCCGATGGAGATCTAAATGTGCTGGTCAATTGGACATTGATTAACAAAGAACTGAATGTCATGCATCGAATGGATAAATCTTCAATGGAGTTCACCTTTTTGAAGGAAATACTTCATTTGGTAGACAGGGCGGAACTTGATTTCTCTGTACTCTTGTCATCCCATTCTGCAACAATGCACCACAAGGTTCTGGATGTTCTTATTAGGAATCTTCATGTCTGTTAGCTCTCAATCTCTAATGATAAAGGACACTTCATCTGCAGAACTCACATTTATGGCGGGTTGAGTCCGGAGATTCTATCCTCTCTGCGTGTGCATCTAGTTGAGACGAAGGGTGGAATCCAAATCTGCATGTTCGCTGAGAGAGAATTTATCCATTGTCCAAAAGACTTATGGAGATCTTGACTAACAAGGGAAAATTCCTCCAAATCCAATGGGGAATGAAATACCACAATTTGAACAAGCTGGTTAGATGATTAAGACTCAGCTCCTTCAAGAACAAGCTGCATCATCGTGTTCTTAGTTTTTATAGCTTGTATTTACACTCCGCTAAAGAATACGAGTTGTAGAGATTTTGTATTAGTTTGGTTGTATTTACATCATCGTGTTCTTAGTTATTATAGCTTGTATTATAGCTTGTATTTACATTAGACGTTCAACGGATGAGTCGATATGTTATGGTTACACATTAGACGTTCAACGGATGAGTCGATATGTTGTGATTACACATTAGATGTTCAACGGATGAGTCGATATGTTATGGTTAGACATTAGACGTTCAACATATATATTTGGAAATTATTCATTAATTTATAAAAGTGCATCAACTTATGCTGATCTTGTTTACTTTCCATTCATACAATCATCTAATAAGGACTACCATCAAATGGGTATAAGGTGTTAGTTGTTGTGTAGTAAATGAAGTCATTGACTATTTGTCTTGTTGTTTAGCACTTACTATAAGTGGGTAGATGGTTGTGGGCATTCCTAAGCACTTGCTTGTTTGTGGGAAAACCACGGCAAGTGCAATTTTTTGGGCAACCCGGGTAGTATGTTTCTAACCACCCGTGTGTGGGCAACTCAAGGGGCACACATTATGTAACATGTTGATCTATTAGTATATAATCCCCAAATCAACTGGCTATCAAATTATTCATCTTTAAACACTTGAAATTGGCGCTCTACGACCTAACAACTCCCAAGCTGATAATTAAGCGTGGTTTTACATCAAAAGGACACAAAATCTTGAGAAAGAATATCCCC
>OU343219.1:49544609-49787873 GCA_910596185.1 Chrysanthemum makinoi | reverse complement strand
ATTGTCGGAGGTCTTTTTGGAAGCAGTTCCTTTACTATCGGGTAGGGGTGTGACTGTCTATATCTCATCTCCTTCACACCTCGCTTTGGCAGGATATGTATTGTTTTTGTTGTTGTATGAACCCAAAAAAATGTTAGTTGTTTGGTGATCTCTACCTAGATAAGGAACACGATTAGAGACCTTGTAAGGTGAGCTACGCTAGATAGGTTGATATATAGCGGTATAAGGCAGAGGTTTCAATTTGGATATAGTAAAGACGACTCTTAGTTTAAGTCGAGGTGGAGTTGTATCGGTCTTGAACAATTGTATGATGTATATAATCGATTCAATCATTTTATATTTTTGTTGCAGTTTATTTCCTTATCAAACTAGCTTAAAAACTATAGGTTTCCCAACAACACCTAGCGAGTGGAAGCACTATCACGAGAGTTGACAGTCACTTGCATTAGATTCCCAAATTTGTAATGAAAACCAAAAACAAATTCAGGTAGAACACGTATTGTTGGAAATGTATATATTTATAAATACGTAAATGTCCGGACTCGAACTCGTGACCACGGGATTGCACACATTACGAATGAGAATTAAAGTTAATAATTAATGTTAATTGATTACGATTAATTATTATACAAAACTCGTCTAACGATCGTTAAGTATTTAACGGAAAATGACTAACGACCGTTAACTGTAAAGAGAAGGACTTATAGTGTAAAATCTTAAAAAGGAAAAGATTCGGGTATCCCTTGGGGGCATGCTATGGCCAGCCATGGGAGGGTTTACACAAGCCCAAACACTAACTTGTTCCCAAAGATTTGTAACACTATATATACAAAGGCTAGGGTTAATGTTTTTTCATAGTTTTTGTACACACACATTAACCTAATATTTTCTTTGTCTTTCTCTTCCAAATTTCGGCCACAACATTCTTTTAGGGTGTTTGGTTTTGTTTTTCTAAAACAAAGTTTTGTAGATCTAGTAATCGTTTTAATTCGTTTGTTAATTCATGTGTACAAGAACGTGGTAGTAAGACACTATTCTTACACCAATTGGTTTGAGTTATAAAACGGTAAGGGATAACTCGTTAAACCACTTTGTCACATCCATTGAAGAGATCTACTAATTGCAAGAGGTATGTTACGCATTTAATTCAGTTAACTATTTATTTGTTATGTTCTTAAGTCTTCCGCTGTGTACTCTGTGGTGTCTACATGTTTTATTGTTTTCATGTATCTTAAATTAAACAGTGGCATCACGAGCCTTGTATAATAAGTAATTAATTACTGAAACACATAAAATAAATAAACATGATTGTGTTATTATTTGTACGTGTAGATCTAGGGTTTGCAAAATCTAAACCCTAATTTTTTAGGGGGGCGTTTTTTTTGTGTGCCCTAATTAGGGTTTTGTAAACTTGATTTTTAATTGGATTAGAAACCCTAGGTTGCATGCAATTTTATGTGTATTGCGTAACTCTGTTTTAATTGCATTAATTGTTAAGTGTGATTTATATCCATGATAATTACATGCATGTTTTATTTAGTAATATACACTAAATATTATGACAGATCTAAAATTGGGGAAGACCTCAATCATTATTATTTAATCAATTATGTGCTATGTGATATATGTTTTAATTTTGACTTACGCAATCGATGAATCGATGCATGTGGCTCACCTTGTACATAGCTGAAAACGGGTGAAAGTCTTAATTAAATATATACATATTGACAGATCTAGAATTGATTATTAATAGGATTTATCAAAAGGTTTGCATGTGGCTATTTGATATGCATGACTTATTTTTTTTATGTTATGCATTCATTGTTTATATGTTTATTTTAAAATACTTGCTTGTTTATTATGTGTAACAAGGTATTTTTATAAGAAAAAATAAATTGACCTAAACAATGGTGAAACACGTAAATTTTAAGCATAGTAATCGTAATCGTTTAATTGATTGATTTTAATGCACAAAATAGCTAGAACGGCTCACCCATTATTAACAAACTTTGTGCGTCTTAATGGAGCTACCAAGTATTCCTATTTGTGTGCATAAAATCTTAAGGGTGAATTACTTTAATTTCTACGCGCCACTTTTGTGGTAATTATCCGAATAACTTGGGTCTTATGACTCATGCAGTAGTAGGATATAGTGGTAATTAAGGTGATTCTTTAATTGGTTATCCAATACCTCGATTAAAGTTTGATGATGAAAAGCTTAAATAATTAAAACAAGGATATAAATGTTTTAATAAAAATTATGCTACAAAGATGAATGCATGACATCTTTGTACATATTTGATTTGACATCAAAAATATTACTCTTTAATTTAAGTTATATGCCATCCAGCGAAACGGAAACACCTAAGATTACCTTTTATTTGCGTGAGAACGTGACTTAGATCGTAATCAAAGGGTAAAATGTCCACGTGTCGTGAGAACGGGCATGGACGATTTTGCAGTTTCTTAAGTTGGACAACTTAATTGAGTTAGGCGGTGAGAACTGGCAAACTCAAGGCATAAGATGGGATAAAACATGTTTACATGGCAATTGAAATTGGCTATATGTAAATCCCATAAATCTAGGAATTGCAATTGAAATTGGCAATTGAGCAAAAGCTCTACCACTTTGTATAAGGTTCATTACTAGCAGATCAACTGACGTGATGAAATTATGTCAATTTGGATCCTAGTTTTCAATAATAATTAATTGGTTATATGAATATGAACCTTGGGTATTTACTTGTTTATTGAAAAGGAAAATTATCAAAATACTAATTATGGTTTTTTGAACTTTTCTGTAGATGGCTCATCAATCTGAAAACACTATGAGCTTGCTGAGTTCTGCTTTCAAAGATATGATTGGAAGAGACAAGATGACTGGCCCTAATTTCAATGATTGGCATCGTGCACTTAGGATCATCCTTCGTGTTGCCAAAAAACTTGATATTTTGACTACACCTCTGCCTAATGCTCCTCCCGATACGGCTACTGCTCTTGAAAAAGAGGAGTATCTTGTTGAATATGAGAAGCATAATGATGTGGCGTGTCTAATGCTTTCGGGGATGTCTTTTCAATTGCAAAAACAATTTGAGAACTATCCGCCTATGAGCATGCTAGATGAACTCAAAAGTATGTTTGAGAAGCCACCTACAGCTGAACTGTATGAACTAATTGAAAATGTTCATGGCTGCAAGTAGGAGGTTGACAAATCTGTCTCTGACCACGTCCTTGAGATGAAACATCACTTGGACCAATTGGAGAAGCTCGGCTGTGGTTACTCGAACGATGTATGTGTCGGCCTCATCAAGCACTCCCTTAATCAGGAACGATTTGGTGATTTTGTGCGAAATTATAACATGCATTGCACGGGGAAGACAGTGAATGAGTTACATGCAATGCTTGCAGACTTCGAGAAGAGATTGCCAAAGAAGGCTCCTACACCTGCTGTACTAGCAATATAGGGTGGTAGGGTGAATAAGCCAAAGCCGCAAGTAGATAAGAAAGGGAAAGGAAAAGAAAAGGGGAAACAAGTTGTCATCCCACCAGCTCCTAAGAAGAACCCTGCAAAGAAAAAGGAGAATCCTAAAAAGGATTTAACTTGCCACCACTGCAACTCACCAGGTCACTGGAAGCGGAACTATCCAGTTTATCTGAATGAGTGCCTTTAGACTAAAAATAAGATGGTGCCTAGCTCATCAGGTATTTTTATGTTTGAATTATTTTCTTTTCCTCATAAGCAAAATTCCTGGATATATGATACAGGATGTGGTACTCACATATGTAATACATCGCAGGGACTTAGAGGAGCAAGGAAACTGACCTGTGGAGAGAGATACTTGTACGTTGGAAATGGAAAGCGTGCAGTTGTCGAAGCCATAGGGACTTTTGATTTAGTGTTGCCTTCGGGCTTAATTTTGGAACTAAATAATTGTCATTATGCACCCTCCATTGTTAGGGGTGTTATTCCAGTTTCTTTGTTAAAAGATATTGGTTTTGTGCACACTTTTACCAGTTATGGAATTTCAGTTTCTTTAAATAATGTTTTTTATTTTAATGCAATTCCTATTCTTGGTGTGTTTGAAATTGATATGGATGGTTGTGTATCCAATGAAAATAATTCGTTGTATAGCATTAGCAATAAGAAGAGCAAGTTGAACTGTGACTCTTCTTATCTTTGGCATTGTCGCCTTGCCCATATAGGCAAGAAACGCATGGAAAAGCTGCAACACGAAGGGCTTTTACAAACGGTCAATGATGAATCGTTTGACAAATGCTAGTCTTGCATAGCTGGGAAGATGACAAGGAAACCTTTTTCACCACAAGTGGAAAGGGCTTCTGATCTACTTGGATTGATACACACTGATGTGTGTGGTCCACTTAGACATGTGTCAAAACGTGGTGCTACCTACTTCTTAACCTTTACGGATGATTTCAGTCGTTATGGTTATGTTTATTTACTTAAACATAAACATGAAGTCTTTGAAACATTTAAGGTTTTCAAAAGTGAAGTAGAATTACAACTCAGTAAGAAGATTAAAGCTCTTCGATCCGATAGAGGTGGTGAGTATATAAGTCAAGAGTTCAAAGATTACTTAGCTTAGTGTGGAATTATCCAGAAACTCACATCTCCTTATACTCCACAACAAAATGGTGTATCTGAAAGGAGAAATCGTACTTTACTTGACATGGTACGATCAATGTTTGAACTTACGACTCTTCCTTTTACTTTTTGGGATTATGCCCTTGAAACTGCTATTCGCATTTTGAATATGGTTCCAACGAAGAAGGTTGTTAAAACTCCATATGAAATATGGACAGGAAAAGCTCCCAACTTTTCTTACTTAAAGGTCTGGGGATGTGAGGCGTTTGTTAAACGTGACTCACCAGATAGGCTCCAACCCAGATCTGTTAAGTGTATCTTTGTAGGATACCCTAAGGAAACTATAGGTTACTACTTTTACTACCTAGCTGAGAACAAAGTCATCGTGGCTAGGTATGGATATTTCCTTGAAAGGAATCTCATATCTCAAGAACTCAGTGGGAGAGTATATGATCTGGAATATGATCAAGAAGATACAACACCTTCTGAAACTACTAGCTAACTTCAAGAAGAGCTTGAAAGCTTAGGCGCTCCCCCTGAAGTTGTTCCCATTCGTAGGTCTGAAAGGACTATACGTGCACCTGACCGTCTATGTCTTAACGTAGAGGTGGAGGAAAATATGGTTGGGGATCTTAATGAACCTGCCAACTATAAGGCTGCCATGGCTGATCCTAAAAAGGATAAATGGCAGATCGCTATGAATGGGGAAATGCAATCCATGAAAGATAATGATGTCTGGATTGAAGTTGACCTTCCTCCCAATGCTAAAGTCGTTGGAAGTAACTGGATCTTCAAAAAGAAAACTGACATGGATGGCAATGTACACACCTACAAGGCTCGTCTAGTGGCTAAAGGTTTTACTCAAACCTATGGCCTTGATTACGAGGAGACATTTTCTCCTGTAGCGGACATAAGAGCTATTAGGATTCTCATAGTTATAGCTTCACACTATGACTATGAGATTTGGCAGATGGATGTCAAAACCGCCTTTCTGAATCGTCGTCTAGATGAAGACATCTATATGGCACAGCCTGAGGGGTTTGTGAATCCATTATTTCCTAACCGTGTATGCAAGCTTAAAAGGTCCATTTATGGACTGAAGCAAGCATCAAGGCAATGGAATAAAAGATTTGATGGAGAAATCAAAAGTTTTGGATTTACTCAGAATCTTGATGAGCCATGTGTATATCACAAAGCTAACGGGAGTCATGTTACTTTCCTTGTTCTATATGTCGATGACATGTTAATCATGGGAAATCATATACCAAGTCTAAATGAGGTGAAAACCTATCTTGGTAAATGTTTTTCGATGAAGGACTTAGGGGAAGCAGCATACATACTCGGAATCAAGATCTACAGGGATAGATCAAGGCGGCTAATTGGTTTAAGCCAAAGTGCTTACATTGATAAAATATTGAAGAGATTCAATATTCAAAATTCCAAGAAGGGATTTTTGCCAATGCAAGTAAATCATGGTTTGAGCAGCCAAGGTTGTGCTTCAACACCTGCAGAGGTGGCGCGTATGAAGAAAGTTCCTTATGCTTCGGCTGTAGGATCTATCATGTATGCAGTGCGATGCACAAGGCCTGATGTGGCGTTTGCTCAAAACTTTACCAGTCGATATCAACAGAATCCGGGTGAAATTCACTGGACTGCTGTTAAGCATATTCTCAAGTACCTTAGGGCTACAAGAGATATGTTCATAGTCTATGGGGGAAATCCAGAAGCAGAACTGTTTGTTACAGGTTACTGCGATGCATCTTGGAAGTGTGACAAAGATGATACGAAGTCTCAGACGGGTTACATATTTGTCATCAATGGAGGTGCTGTGGATTGGAAGAGCAAGAAACAGAAAACACTTGCGATGTCTGCTACAGAAAGTGAGTACATAGCGGCGTCTGAGGCTGCCATGGAAGCTGTTTGGATAAGGAAGTTTGTTTCGGGGCTTGGTGTTATGTCTGTTGGGAATTATGTGAAGTACGAATTATGCTGAAGATTATGCTGAATGGATTCTACCGAAGTGTATGGATTCTGCCGAAGACATAGTTCTACTGAAGTTATATAGTTATTAGTTTGTTTCTGCGGATATAGTTATTCCGTATTTTTTATAGTTAGTTAGGATATGCATGAGCTTTATTAGGAAGTGATTGTGTATATCTTATTTAGTTTTACGTTTCTTAGAGAAGAAGTTAGGGTTCCTTGTCTATAAAAGGAACACAATAGAATGAATCATGTACGAGATTTTTACAAGTTATTAATATAACGATCCATAGAGGATCAAAGTGTTCTTAGTTATCTGTGTTTTATACTTGTGTTTATATTCCGCTAAAGAATACAAGTTGTAGAGATTTTCTTTTAGTTTGTTTGTGATTACATAAGCAATATTAACGATCTACGAAGCTCAAGATCTATCAAGGTCTTCTAGTTTTCAACAAGTGGTATCAAAGCCAGGTTAGAGTCTCTACGATACTAAGGACAGGTTTTTCTAAACACCCATACAACCAAAACAAAACTCACCATGCCTGGATCAGACGTTGATGTTGAAATTACCAACAACCAAAACTCCACCCATCTGCAACAACTAAGTCTCTCTAACAGCAATGCTAAGTTTACTTACCTAAAAAGGGAGGAGTATGATCTTTGGGCGATGAAGATGCAGAACTGGATCTCCAACATTGATTGGAATCTATGGGAGATAGTAAAGAAGGGAAACAGTTTGAAGAAAACTACCATTGATGCTGAAGGTAAGATGACTTATGTTCCTCCCAAATCTGCTAAAGAGTTACTGGCGGTTCAGAGAGAAACCAAGTTTAAAACAATTCTTCTTCAAGCTATTCCTGAGGATCACTTGAGTGATTTTCACTTCATGCAAGATGCTAAGGACATATGGTTAGCAATTAAGGTGAAGTTCAGTGGGAATGAGGAGTCTAGGAGAATGAGAAAGTCCATGCTGAGACAACAGTTTCAAGACTTTCAAATCTCTGAAGAGGAAGGAATTCATAAGGGCTATGACAAGTTTCACAAGATTTTAAGTCAGTTAAATCAGCTGCAGGCAAAGCCAGATAATGATGATTGTAATTCTAAGTTCTTGAGGTCTTTACCTCAATCTTGGCTACAAGTGAGCATTGCTTTAAAAGCTAAAGGTGGTCTGGATATGCTTACTTTAGAAGTCCTTTTAGATCATCATCTACTGCTAGTCACACAGCATTCGTTGGTGCCTCTACCCCAAAGATGAGTTATGGTCCAAGTCTAACTTACTCATCGTCATCTTACACTACCACTCCAGCAAGTTCTCAATCTGGAGGTATAATGGAAGATGTGCTTGGATCCTTCTTTGCTGATTATGATCCTCAGCAGGAACTTGCCTACGAGGATCTCGATCAGGTGGATCCACTGGAGATGGAAGAGATGAAGCTGAAGTGGCAGGTGGCGATGCTGTCCATGGATATCAAGAGGTTTGAGCGCAAAGCTGGCAGAAGGTTTGGCTTCCAAGGAAGAGATCCAGCGAGGTTTGACAAAAGGAAGGTCAAGTGCTTCACATGTCAACAGATGGGTCACTTCTCCAGAGAGTGTAAAGATAGGAAAGCTAGTGATGAGACGAGATACTCTACTTATCAGCAGAATCAGAGGGACGCTGGAACTTCAAAGGGATCATCAGCTTTGGTCACTCTTGACACCAATGTGGACTGGACGCAACATGAGCAGGAAAATAATAATGGTCCTGACATTGATAATGTTGGTTTGATTGCAAGTTGTACTTCAGAGGATAGGCATGATCAGATTGCCTTGATGGGCATCTCTCAGGTACAAAACTGTTTGTTTGGTTGTAGTGAGCGTTATAATGAACTCAAAGAAGCTTATGATATTTTGAAACCTAAATATAATGAATGCTTTGTAGAAGTTGAAGCTTATAAACAGGCTTAAAAACACTAGAAAGACAAAAGGTTTGGTTTCAGAAGAATCAAATAGCTTATGATGAGAAGATAAGTGTGTTAGAAAGGGATCTTGAATGTGCTAAGAATGAGTTAAAAAGATCTGAGAAGTTAAGAGCAGATGTAGTGTCAGAAAATCTAGAGCTAAAAGAGAAACTAGATGAGGAAATTGCTAGGCATAAAGAATGGTTGTTAAATGGAAATAAGTTAGCTAGTCACATCTATGCTAGTCAAACTCCAAATACTTCTATAGGATTAGGCTTTAAGAAGTATGTAGGGTTAGAAGCTAGGGATGACACACGCAAATCTACACCAGCAGGCCTAGCTAATTTTGTGAAAGAAGGTGCCCTACATGCTGTGCGTGGACCTATTAGAGGTGAGCACATGCCCATTGACCTTTCTATTACTGTTGACTTTGATGGATCACATCATCTCTATGGAAAAAAGTCAAATGACTTGCCAGACCCTGATACTTCTTCTAATGACTTTGTCTCTTGTGTTAACAGTGACAAGTCCTCCGAGCAAGGGTCTACAGAGTGTGATTCAAATGACAAGTCTGACCTTCCCAAGTCTTCACCCCTGCCTGCACCCAAGACTACCAATAAGCATGTCAGAGTTGCTGCCAAGGAATCCTTTTCCAAGACAGTTGCCTCTGAAGACTTGCCTTTTAATTCTTTGCATAATAATACTGTTAAAAACAATTCTTTTCATGGTTATGGTTTGAATACTTCTGCTTGTAATAGAACATCTTTTGGTTTGAATAAATCTTCTAAACAGAAGACATGTTTTGTGTGTGGAAGTAAATTTCATTTAATTAAGGATTGTGATTATCATGAGAAAAGGATGGGTAGGTGTGGTGATTCTAGGACATCTAGACCAATGTGGACCAATGTTAATGCTATACCACCTTATGTTCCACAAGCAACTTATACTAATTCTCCTTTTTCTTGGAGAAGACCAGTTGAAAGACCATATGTACAACCAACAAGTTCATATTTTAAGAATGGTTATTGGCCTGGATATGTTGACTCTATGACTGCTGGGAAAGGGTACTGGGATACTGCTGTCAAGTCCTCAGCAGGTTGTTCTTGGAATAAAAAGGGACCTAAATTTCAATGGAAACCCAAGAACAATAGTGGATCTTATACATCTGCATGGCATAACTCATATGATCCACAAGGCAGGTTCAAGTCAGCAATGACTTGAGCCTCCATAGTGTACTAATATTTTGTATATTTTTGTTGTTGTAGAATCATCCTCTTAAGCATAAAGATGTTGGCATTGTTGATAGTGGTTGTTCAAGAAGTATGTCAGGAAACAGGGATATGATGCATCACTTTGTACTAATTGAAGGAGGAGGCAATGTAACCTTTAGAGGAAGTGATGGTAGAATTACTGGGAAAGGGACCATCAAAACACCTCAACTGGACTTTGAGAATGTATACTATGTCAAGGAACTCCAACACTTCAATTAGTTCTCAGTCTCACAAATCTGTGACACCAAGAACAAAGTACTCTTCACAGAGGATGAATGTCTTGTGCTATCTAAAGACTTCAAACTCCCAGAAGAAACTTCAATTCTGCTGAAAGTTCCTCGAAATCACAATCTTTATACATTCAACTTAACTGATGTTAAACCAGAAGGTGACTTGTGGCTAAAGCATCCTTGGATGTGTCTACCAAATGGCATAGGAGGATGGCCCATGTCAACTTCAAGACCATAAACAAGCTCTCTAAAATGGGTCTTGTTGAAGGTCTTCCTTCCAAAGTCTTCACAAATGATCATAACTGTGTTGCCTGCAACAAAGGAAAGCAACACAGAGCCTCATACAAAGTTGTTATTGCTGTGAGCATTATTTCTGAACCTCTTCAGCTGCTTCATATGGATCTGTTTGGTCCAACTCAAGTTAGAAGCATTGATCAAAAGTATTTTTGTCTGGTTATCACGGATGGTTATAGCAAATTTTGTTGGGTATTCTTTCTAAGGACCAAAGATGAAACATCTCCAGTGTTGAAAGACTTCATTACCCTTATTGAAAATCAGTTGAACAAAAAGGTTAAAGGAATTCGGTGTGATAATGGGACAGAGTTCAAGAATGCTATACTTATTGAACTCTGTAGGTCAAAAGGGATAAAAGGGACTATAGCACTCCAAGAACCCCACAACAAAATGGGGTGGCAGAAAGAAAAAATAGGACTTTAATAGAAGCTGCAAGATCAATGCTGGCAGACTCTAAGCTACCCACCATGTTTTGGACTGAAGCTGTTGGCACAGCTTGTTATGTACTGAATAGAGTGTCCATTACTAGACCACACTTCAAAACACCATATGAACTTCTCTATGGGAAAGTTCCTACTATTCATTACCTTAAACCTTTTGGCTGTCAAGTGACCATTCTGAATACAAGTGATCCATTGGGTAAATTTGATGAAGAAGCTGATGATGGTTATATTGTGGGATATTTTGCTCATAGTAAGGCGTACAGGGTTTACAATTTATCTGCTAAGAAGATTGAGGAGACATTGAACCTGAGGTTTCTAGAAGACAAGCCTAATGTTCAAGGACAGGGTCATGTTTGGTCTTTTGACCTTGATTACTTCACTGATTATTTGGGTTATTCTAGACATACGGCTAACCAACATGCAAGTACTCAAGAGTCTCCAACTAACAGTGCAGATACTATGGATGCTGATTCTGACAGTGAGTTTGAAGATGATGAACAACCCATTGTAGTGCCTTCTTTCTCCCCTTACAATTTTGCAGGTGACACTTCTAGAGATTATACTGATGAGAGTGAAGATGAATCACAATATGCTGAGGACCTTGCTAGGCTGAAGAAACAAGATTATGCAGCTAATCTAGATGCTGAGGAGAGTGCCAGTGAAACAATCAGTGGAAACATCAATTCTGCTGAAAGTGATCCTGTTTCTCCTAACATCACCAATTCTGCTGAAAGACATGCTGTTTCTACTCCTATTTCCACTAGAGTGTCAACAGACTTTGGAGAACCTTATACACGTTTTCCCAAACCTTCAGATCTTGGTCATCATCAACCTAAAGCTGGAATCTTCACCTCACCTTCCTTTGACACTGATTTTGAACCAACTGTGACTAATCTTGATTCCTCCATTGAAGTCAACACCATTACTACAAAAAGGATTCACAATACTCATCCACAGTCAAATATTATTGGTGATCCTAATGCACCTGTTAGAACAAGGGGTACTGTGGCAAGTTCTAAATATGGTCAAGTGGCTTTTATCTCTTATGTCTCAAATCAGCAAAGAGACAATCACACAGACTATGAACATTGTCTGTTTGCTTGTTTTCTCTCACAAGTGGAACCAACCAGTGTTACTCAGGCTCTTGAAGACTCAAATTGGCTTGAGGCAATGCAGGAAGAGATGCAACAATTTCAAAATCAGCAAGTTTGGATATTGGTACCACTACCTAATGGCAAGTATGCAATTGGGACTAAATGGATTCTGAAGAATAAGAGAGATGCAAGAGGTGTTGTCATTAAAAACAAAGCAAGATTAGTTGCTCAGGGTTATAAACAAGAGGAGGGGATTGATTATGATGAAGTGTTTGCACCTGTGGCTAGAGTTGAGGCCATACGGATATTCTTGGCTTATGCATCTTACATGGTATTTATGGTGTATCAAATGGATGTTAAAGGAGCCTTCCTGTATGGTGAAATAGAAGAGGAGGTTTATGTCACTCAACCTAAAGGATTTGAAGACCCAGATCATCCTAATCATGTTTACAAGGTTGTCAAAGCTCTCTATGGACTACATCAGGCACCTAGAGCTTGGTATGCTAGGCTTTCAACATTTCTGCTGAAGCATGGTTATAGAAGAGGTGCAATTGATAAGACTCTTTTCCTTAAGAAGAATTCCACATACATTATTCTTGTGCAAGTGTATGTGGATGATATTATTTTTGGATCCACAAAGGAAGCTTGGTGCAGGGAGTTTGAGGAACTTATGAAGGGAGAGTTTCAGATGAGTGCTATGGGGGAGTTGACTTTCTTTTTGGGTCTCCAAGTTCAGCAGAAACCTGATGGTATCTTTATCAGTCAGAACAAATATATGAGGGACATCTTGAAGAAGTATGGTATGGAGAGTGTAAGGACTGCCACTACACCTTATGAAGCTCCAAAGACAAAGACCAACACTGAAGTAGATCCACCAGTGAATGTACATCTATACAGATCTATGATTGGTTCTTTGATGTATTTAACAGCTTCAAGGCCTGATATTACTTTTGCTGTGAGTGGTTGCTCTCGACATCAAGTTACTCCACTTACTTCCCATCTCAATGATGTTAAGAAGATCTTTAAGTACCTCAAAGGCCAACCTCATCTAGGCCTTTGGTACCCAAAAGAATCTCCATTTAAGCTGGAAGCCTATAGTGATAGTGACTATGCTGGTGCAAATCTGGATAGGAGGTCCACCACTGGAGGTTGCCAATTTCTTGGGAAGAGATTGATTTCTTGGCAATGCAAGAAACAGACTATTGTGGCTACCTCATCTACTGAAGCAGAGTACGTTGCTGCTGCAAATTGCTGTGGCCAGGTTCTTTGGATACAAAATCAATTGTTGGATTATGGGTATAACTTCATGAACACAACAATTTTTATTGATAATCAAAGTACCATATGCATTGTCAAAAATACAGTTTTTCACAGTCGAACAAAACATATTGAAATCAGGCACCACTTTATAAGAGATGCATATGACAAACATTTGATAAAAGTGGTTAAAATTCACACTGATAATAATGTGGCAAATTTGTTAACTAAGGCTTTTGATGGACCAAGGTTTCAACACCTTGTGGTCCATATTGGTATGCTTAACCCTTAACTGCAAAGTTTAAGGGGAGGCATAGGCCTCAGGGGAGGATTTGTGTAACTTTGCATGTTTTTATTGTTTGATTTTTATGTATACTTTTGCTTGATTTTGTTTTCTAACACTAACCATCTTATGTATATTTAGTATGTTTGTTCTTGTTTGGTTTGTGTGTTGCCCTGTTTGTTTTGTTTTGCAGTTTGCTTTATAAAGTTGAAGTTCATCATGATTGGTCAAATGATAAATGGTCAAGTAAGCTTTGAAGCTTGTTTCTTCTGAAATCAATGTACTGAAGTGAGCAATTTGTTTCCACTGAAGAGAAGTATTGAAGGTCATTGGTCATTCATTAGAGAAACAGTTTACAGCTTATAGCTTACAGAGTACAATCAACTTCAAATGGAAATACAAGGACTTCTAAACCTATTCTAAACACTAGTTCATATCATCTATTCCTACAGCTGTTGGATATGCATGATCGCTCATATCTTCTATTCCAGCTGCTGGATATGCGTTTGTGATGTCTTGCATAACCACCCATTCCTTCTATCTCGATGGCTGGATATGCATGACCGGTACGACGAAGAAGCTAAGGATCAAAATGGGGAGGATGGATTGATGAAAACGATGATGATGAAGATGGCCACACGTGTCTTATGTGCTTCATCTACTTGGTTTCACCAAAAAGCAATCCTTCCACCTTCCTTAAGCTCTCTTTCTATACGATGTGTGATGAAGCACCAAACCATGGCGCAGGAAGAGCAAGCACTACCTCTTTTCCGAGACAAGGCCTCTGTTGAGGTTGAGGTGTTGGAGGTTGGGAGTAAGATGTTCTCTTCTTAGTGGACCCATCAGATTCATCAGAAGATTCACTTGGATTCACTACACAGTCATCATCAGAAGAACTGAGAAATGGAGATTTCAAAGGACGAGGGTCAGGTGGACATGACCAAAACTGAAGGAAATCACTGGATGATGATGATGATGGAGAAGAGGTTGGATTCACAACTTCTGGTTTAGTACTCATGGTTTATTATGGTTAATTTTGGAGCATTGATGAAGTTAGGGTTTGTTATGAAAATTGGGGGTAATTGATGAGTGTTAAGAGTGCATTGGGGTTTGTTTTATAGACGGGTTCAAGGCTTAATGAGAATTAATGCGAGTTGGGTGAAACAGTAAAAAGATATTTACTGAAGCTTCTTGAATACGTGAATTGCTTCTGCTGATTGTATCGCTTCAGCAGATTGACTATTGTTTCTGCCGAAGTTGGAATTCGAATTAGGTAACAGGTTGTATTACACGTCAGCGCTGGTCAACAACTTAATATATTTGACCACAATTTGGGAAACTTCTACCTATAACCTATTCGCATATCTTCGTCTAATCATAACTGATTCCCTCTTTATTCGTTTCAAACACACCTTCAGTTGATTGCATCATAACTCTTTATCTAAAGTTCTCATGGCGCTTCAATTCAAGCACGATCATAATAAAGTTGCTTTTCTGGGAACAGCTAAGGGAGATGAGTTGTACAAACCTATGGTGGAATTCTTAAAGAGGTCCAAAATTCATTACGCTTTAACACATTCTCCTAATGCAATATATGAATCGTTTGTTACTCAATTTTGGGAGACTGCTACAAAGCGAAGTGAAACAGAGATTGTGGCAAGAATCAATGGAGTAGAGCACATTGTGATAGAGGAGTTGATACGAAGACGACTTCAGTTGTCTGATGAGAATGGGGTTTATCATTCTAATGCTGCAATGGTACTTGATGGGCTTAGAGCGATTGGATATCAAGGTACAAGGACAGACATGTGGTTAAAGAATCAGCTTTGTCCTATGTGGATGTTTTTGGTTCATACATTGCTTCAGTGTTTAAGCAATAAATCAGGAGGATGGGATCAATTTTCTACTCAATTGGGATGTGGTATTATATGTCTATCTCAGGGTTTAACTTATAATTTTTCTAGGTTTATTTTTGATAATATGGTTGAGAATATAACTAAGAAAAAGAACAAGTTTTTAATGTACCCTAGGTTTTTGCAAATTATTTTAGACATTATTACCCAAACCCAAGCTTTTTATCCCATAGGAGCTTTATCTGCTAAACTTTTTGCTTCAATGAGAACTAAATTTGAGGGGACACATTATCCTTTACTAGCAGCTATGTTGCCTCAGGGAAATGAAACTGCTGATGAGGATAATGTTGTTAATTTACCTTCTACCAATGTTACTGCTGATGGTAATCCTTCAGTTGCCATTGATGAGGGCCCTTCTACAATTGTTGAAGCATCTAATGTTTCTCCTGACCAACCTCTACCCACACCTTCACCTAGACCTAGTCCACCACCTACACAGGTTCCTCATGATGAGGTTGAGACTGAGTTTAATAGGCTGCCTACTCCTAGTCCTGTTAGAGATTCAGTTGATGATAGTGTTCCATTCATTGAGCATGTTGATATTTCTTCTGAAAGGCCCAATGATGCTCCCATTCCCACAGAGCAATCTGATGGTGGAGCTGAGGACCCTATTACACTTACATCTTTGTATGCTTTAGTGAACAGGTATGTAACTGAAGTTGCTGATCTCAAGAAGGAGCTTGGAGAGACTAAATCTAATCTTGGTGGTGAGATTGTTGAATTGAAAAGAAAGGTTCAGGATTTGGAAGTACAACTGGGTCAGAGAAGAAAAAGGAGATTGGATGTTTCTTCTGATGAGGAGGACATGGATGATCAGTTTCAGTCTCTTGATATGTTGGCTAATGTGGCTCAAGAATCTAATGTTTCTACTCCAAAGGTTGATACATCTGTACCGCAAAAGGAGCCAATTTTATTTACTAGAAGGAGAAGAAAGCAATCTGTGCACAAGGATATATTGCAAAGTGAGGATATTTCAACTACTGAAGAACATGTTGTTGCTGCTACTCCTTTGATGGACATTGCTAGTGCAGGTGGTCAAGCTTCAAATGTGCTATCTCAACCTGCTTCTATACCTTTCACTGATACTTCTGAAGTTTTCCTTGCTGGAAGGAAGTTTAATTTGAATCCAGAAGTAGATGTATTTTCAACACCTGTTGAAGATTTATCTCAACATGTTTCTTCTGAAGCACATCTGGACGAATCTTCTGAAGTTCCTTTTACTGATACTCCTTCAGCTGATGCTGTTTTTGAATCTTCTGATAAAGGGAAAGGAGTAACGGTTGATACTGAGCTTGGTTCAGATCTGGTTAGTGAACAGGAAAGGTTAGCACAAGAGAGGATGTTAGATGAATGTGCCAATTTGAAGAAAAGTGATGAATTGGCTAAACAACTTGCAGCTGAGTCTACTTCAAAGTTGCCTCATGAGAGACGCAAAGAATTGGATGATTTAGCTACTCAGATGCCTGATGTTCAATGGGATGAATGTATTAGTCAAGCTGCATCAGATCCTACTCTTGCTCAAAGTATTTTGGGAGCAGATTTTAATAGTGATGATTTTGTGGCTCAAATGATGGCTCTTGGACAACAAAAGAAGAAAGAAGCTGTGGCAAAAAGGAAAGCTATTCAAGCTCAAAAGAACAAGGCTAAGAGAGAGAGACCACTAACTGAAGCTCAGAAGAAAGCAAAAATGAGAATGGTGGTGAAGAATCAAAGTTCTTCAGTATATAACTCATGTGCTCCACAGGCCAAAAGACCTAAATTTGTTGAGATTGTGGATAATTTTGATGATATTCCACCAAAGATGATGTCTCCAGTGGTTCCTTCTGAAGCCACTACTGAAGCTATTCCTTCATCTTCCAGGGTTTCTTCTGCTGTATCTTCTATTGTTTATGCTGAAGCAACTACTGAAGTTCCTAGTTCAACTGACAAAGTTTCTTCTGCTGAAACTTCTGCTGAAACTTCTGCTGAACCTTGTGTGGTTTCTTCTGAGACATCTGATGTGCCAGTTTCAACTTCATTTGTGAAGTCTGTTGATACAGAAGGAGATAATCTATTTAAGGAAGCTGAAACAACTAATGTCAATTCTACACAGGCGAGAAAGGTGTTTGACAGAATGAATGAATTACTTGGTAGTGTTTCTGGTACAGCTAATGTCAAATCTTCGGACATCTATATTCCTGGTAGGAGGAAGAAGAGGATGGCTAAACGAAAGTTCTCTTCTTTAAGGCAATCTGTGAGAACAGCTCGGATTCAGTCATCTCGTAAGCATATTAAGGTTGAGACATCTCACAAGGATACTCATGTGGATTTAAAGGCGGCTGAGTCATCTTTTATCAAAGAAGGATCTGCTGCTGATTTTCCTGAGGGGTCTCATGATGTTTTGATTAATTGGTCTTTGACAGATGATGAACTTAATATGATTCACCGTTTGGATCAAACCACCATGCAATTTAACTTTTTGAAGGAAATCTTGCATTTGGTTGACAGGGCAGATTTGGTTATGTTGTATAACCTTGTCAATAAGTATTACCATTCTAATGCACCAAAGGGTTCTGGGTTATATTTATTGGGTGATCTTCATGTTCTGTTTGATTCTGTATCTCCCAATGGTAAAGGATATTTTATTTGGAAGAACTCACACTTGTGGCAGGTTACGTCTTGGAGATTTTATCCTCTACCTCGTGTGCATGTGGTTGAGACAAAGGGTGGTATTACTGTCTGTATGTTTGCTGAGAGAACTTATCCATTATCTATGAAGCTTATGGAAAACATGCTTATCCAGAAGTTGGAAGTTCCTCCGGATCCTGTTGGCAATGATAATTTGAATGCTGAACAATGTGTTGGCGTTATTAAGAATCAGCTTATGGCACATAGAGGTTCATCTTGATTATGGTAATCTGTATGGTTTGTAATTTTTGCTTATTTGTTTATTTCTTAATAATATTATATAAAAAAATAATAATAATAATATTCTATGTTTAACTAACTTTTATTGCAGGTTTGTTGTATAATATTGCTGGTTTTTAACTCACCAGATATACCTTGTGCATGTCAAAGAGTTGGCTAGTCCAAAGGGTACAACTTTGGTAAAGACACATCAAATCTGTTGATAGCTGTAATGGTTTGCTCAAAATCATAGGGTTTGCAACTACCCATGCTTAATTGCTGAGTGTTGTATGGTCATCAATTCACCATGGTTTATTCCTTTTTGGAATCCAAGAATTGACTAGCCCACTTGTATATGGCTTGTGGTAAAGGCATTGGAATACCATATTTGGTCATCAGTTCACCAATTTTAAGAATTGACTAGTCCTGAGCAAACGGCTACAGGTAAAGACATTTCAAATCCGTTCATGGTTGCTGATTTGCTAATAAATCAGATGGTTATCAGTGTACCATGGTTTTCGAACTTAAACATTTGGCTACTCCAGTAGTGATGGCTATTGGTAAAGAGACATCAAATCCATTTGGCTACTCGAGTAGTGAGAACGGGCATGGACGATTTTGCAGTTTCTTAAGTTGGACAACTTAATTGAGTTAGGCGGTGAGAACTGGCAAACTCAAGGCATAAGATGGGATAAAACATGTTTACATGGCAATTGAAATTGGCTATATGTAAATCCCATAAATCTAGAAATTGCAATTGAAATTGGCAATTGAGCAAAAGCTCTACCACTTTGTATAAGGTTCATTACTAGCAGATCAACTGACGTGATGAAATTATGACAATTTGGATCCTAGTTTTCAATAATAATTAATTGGTTATATGAATATGAACCTTGGGTATTTACTTGTTTATTGAAAAGGAAAATTATCAAAATACTAATTATGGTTTTTTGAACTTTTCTGTAGATGGCTCATCAACCTGAAAACACTATGAGCTTGCTGAGTTCTGCTTTCAAAGATATGATTGGAAGAGACAAGATGACTGGCCCTAATTTCAATGATTGGCATCGTGCACTTAGGATCATCCTTCGTGTTGCCAAAAAACTTGATATTTTGACTACACCTCTGCCTAATGCTCCTCTCGATACGGCTACTGCTCTTGAAAAAGAGGAGTATCTTGTTGAATATGCGAAGCATAATGATGTGGCGTGTCTAATGCTTTCGGGGATGTCTTCTCAATTGCAAAAACAATTTGAGAACTATCCGCCTATGAGCATGCTAGATGAACTCAAAAGTATGAATGAGAAGCCACCTACAGCTGAACTGTATGAACTAATTGAAAATGTTCATGGCTGCAAGTAGGAGGTTGGCAAATCTGTCTCCGACCACGTCCTTGAGATGAAACATCACTTGGACCAATTGGAGAAGCTCGACTGTGGTTACTCGAACGATGTATGTGTCGGCCTCATCAAGCACTCCCTTAATCAGGAACGATTTGGTGATTTTGTGCGAAATTATAACATGCATTGCACGGGGAAGACAGTGAATGAGTTACATGTAATGCTTGTAGACTTAGAGAATAGATTGCCAAAGAAGGCTCCTACACCTGCTGTACTAGCAATACAGGGTGGTAGGGTGAATAAGCCAAAGCCGCAAGCAGATAAGAAAGGGAAAGGAAAAGAAAAGGGAAACAAGTTGTCATCCCACCAGCTCCTAAGAAGAACCCTGCAAAGAAAAAGGAGAATCCTAAAAAGGATTTAACTTGCCACCACTGCAACTCACCAGGTCACTGGAAGTGGAACTATCCAGTTTATCTGAATGAGTGCCTTTAGACTAAAAATAAGATGGTGCCTAGCTCATCAGGTATTTTTATGTTTGAATTATTTTCTTTTCCTCATAAGCAAAATTCCTGGATATATGATACAGGATGTGGTACTCACATATGTAATACATCGCAGGGACTTAGAGGAGCAAGGAAACTGACCTGTGGAGAGAGATACTTGTACGTTGGAAATGGAAAGCGTGCAGTTGTCGAAGCCATAGGGACTTTTGATTTAGTGTTGCCTTCGGGCTTAATTTTGGAACTAAATAATTGTCATTATGCACCCTCCATTGTTAGGGGTGTTATTCCAGTTTCTTTGTTAAAAGATATTGGTTTTGTGCACACTTTTACCAGTTATGGAATTTCAGTTTCTTTAAATAATGTTTTTTATTTTAATGCAATTCCTATTCTTGGTGTGTTTGAAATTGATATGGATGGTTGTGTATCCAATGAAAATAATTCGTTGTATAGCATTAGCAATAAGAAGAGCAAGTTGAACTGTGACTCTTCTTATCTTTGGCATTGTCGCCTTGCCCATATAGGCAAGATACGCATGGAAAAGCTGCAACACGAAGGGCTTTTACAAACGGTCAATGATGAATCGTTTGACAAATGCTAGTCTTGCATAGCTGGGAAGATGACAAGGAAACCTTTTTCACCACAAGTGGAAAGGGCTTCTGATCTACTTGGATTGATACACATTGATGTGTGTGGTCCACTTAGACATGTGTCAAAACGTGGTGCTACCTACTTCTTAACCTTTACGGATGATTTCAGTCGTTATGGTTATGTTTATTTACTTAAACATAAACATGAAGTCTTTGAAACATTTAAGGTTTTCAAAAGTGAAGTAGAATTACAACTCGGTAAGAAGATTAAAGCTCTTCGATCCGATAGAGGTGGTGAGTATATAAGTCAAGAGTTCAAAGATTACTTAGCTTAGTGTGGAATTATCCAGAAACTCACATCTCCTTATACTCCACAACAAAATGGTGTATCTGAAAGGAGAAATCGTACTTTACTTGACATGGTACGATCAATGTTTGAACTTACGACTCTTCCTTTTACTTTTTGGGATTATGCCCTTGAAACCGCTATTCGCATTTTGAATATGGTTCCAACGAAGAAGGTTGTTAAAACTCCATATGAAATATGGACAGGAAAAGCTCCCAACTTTTCTTACTTAAAGGTCTGGGGATGTGAGGCGTTTGTTAAACGTGACTCACCAGATAGGCTCCAACCCAGATCTGTTAAGTGTATCTTTGTAGGATACCCTAAGGAAACTATAGGTTACTACTTTTACTACCTAGATGAGAACAAAGTCATCGTGGCTAGGTATGGATATTTCCTTGAAAGGAATCTCATATCTCAAGAACTCAGTGGGAGAGTATATGATCTGGAATATGATCAAGAAGATACAACACCTTCTGAAACTACTAGCTAACTTCAAGAAGAGCTTGAAAGCTTAGGCTCCCCGAAGTTGTTCCCATTCGTAGGTCTGAAAGGACTATACGTGCAACTGACCGTCTATGTCTTAACGTAGAGGTGGAGGAAAATATGGTTGGGGATCTTAATGAACCTGCCAACTATAAGGCTGCCATGGCTGATCCTAAAAAGGATAAATGGCAGATCGCTATGAATGGGGAAATGCAATCCATGAAAGATAATGATGTCTGGATTGAAGTTGACCTTCCTCCCAATGCTAAAGTCGTTGGAAGTAACTGGATCTTCAAAAAGAAAACTGACATGGATGGCAATGTACACACCTACAAGGCTCGTCTAGTGGCTAAAGGTTTTACTCAAACCTATGGCATTGATTACGAGGAGACATTTTCTCCTGTAGCGGACATAAGAGCTATTAGGATTCTCATAGTTATAGCTTCACACTATGACTATGAGATTTGGCAGATGGATGTCAAAACCGCCTTTCTGAATCGTCGTCTAGATGAAGACATCTATATGGCACAGCCTGAGGGGTTTGTGAATCCATTATTTCCTAACCGTGTATGCAAGCTTAAAAGGTCCATTTATGGACTGAAGCAAGCATCAAGGCAATGGAATAAAAGATTTGATGGAGAAATCAAAAGTTTTGGATTTACTCAGAATCTTGATGAGCCATGTGTATATCACAAAGCTAACGGGAGTCATGTTACTTTCCTTGTTCTATATGTCGATGACATGTTAATCATGGGAAATCATATACCAAGTCTAAATGAGGTGAAAACCTATCTTTGTAAATGTTTTTCGATGAAGGACTTAGGGGAAGCAGCATACATACTCGGAATCAAGATCTACAGGGATAGATCAAGGCGGCTAATTGGTTTAAGCCAAAGTGCTTACATTGATAAAATATTGAAGAGATTCAATATTCAAAATTCCAAGAAGGGATTTTTGCCAATGCAAGTAAATCATGGTTTGAGCAGCCAAGGTTGTGCTTCAACACCTGCAGAGGTGGCGCGTATGAAGAAAGTTCCTTATGCTTCGGTTGTAGGATCTATCATGTATGCAGTGCGATGCACAAGGCCTGATGTGGCGTTTGCTCAAAACTTTACCAGTCGATATCAACAGAATCCGGGTGAAATTCACTGGACTGCTGTTAAGCATATTCTCAAGTACCTTAGGGCTACAAGAGATATGTTCATAGTCTATGGGGGAAATCCAGAAGCAGAACTGTTTGTTACAGGTTACTGCGATGCATCATGGAAGTGTGACAAAGATGATACGAAGTCTCAGACGGGTTACATATTTGTCATCAATGGAGGTGCTGTGGATTGGAAGAGCAAGAAACAGAAAACACTTGCGATGTCTGCTACAGAAAGTGAGTACATAGCGGCGTCTGAGGCTGCCATGGAAGCTGTTTGGATAAGGAAGTTTGTTTCGGGGCTTGGTGTTATGTCTGTTGGGAATTATGTGAAGTACGAATTATGCTGAAGATTATCTCTGAATGGATTCTACTAAAGTGTATGGATTCTGCCGAAGACATAGTTCTACTGAAGTTATATAGTTATTAGTTTGTTTCTGCGGATATAGTTATTCCGTATTTTCTATAGTTAGTTAGGATATGCATGAGCTTTATTAGGAAGTGATTGTGTATATCTTATTTAGTTTTACGTTTCTTAGAGAAGAAGTTAGGGTTCCTTGTCTATAAAAGGAACACAATAGAATGAATCATGTACGAGATTTTTACAAGTTATTAATATAACGATCCATAGAGGATCAAAGTGTTCTTAGTTATCTGTGTTTTATACTTGTGTTTATATTCCGCTAAAGAATACAAGTTGTAGAGATTTTCTTTTAGTTTGTTTGTGATTACATAAGCAATACTAACGATCTACGAAGCTCAAGATCTATCAAGGTCTTCTAGTTTTCAACAATGTCGTCGACTGAAAATCATATTCAAGTATATTGTGATAATTTTGCTGCAATTACTTTTGCCCATGAACCTGGAGTCATGAAGGGCACCAGACACTATCCTAGACAATATCACTATGTTCGAGAACAAGTCGAGATAGGTGAAATTGAGTTGCTCAAAGTTCACACAGATGATAACCTAGCAGATCCTTTAATGAAGGCCTTACCTGGTGAAAAACTTAATCATTTGTCTGATAAGTTTGGACTTCGTTTAGCTACTAGTTTCATGCCCATCTGTGACTAAGTATTTTAGATGAAAGGATATTGTAAACATTATTATTGAAATGAAATAAAGTATTTTGTTATGTTTATTGTTCATATATTATGATGTTATCCTATATTTGCATGTTTAAATCCTTAAATAACTTAAGTTATTCTAAATAGTCCATTGTCAATCAATAACATGAGAATGATATTGAATTAAGACAAATCTGAGTATTAGATAGAATATACTTGAAAGTATATTGATGCGTAGCATGACTAATTTCAGATGATATTCAATGAATTGAGTATAGGACTTATCCCACCTACATGATAATAATTTATGGATCTTTGTCATTAAGTATATCATGGATATTTATTTTCTGACTTGAGATACCAGAGATATGTCATGGATGTAGTGCATTTTTGTGAAACAATCTAACGCTATACATAACTGGTAGTTATAAGGGTTTTTTTCAGAAGTGTTGCGAAATTTATGATTTATGCTTGTAGTCAAAACGGGATTTGTTTCATTCAAATTTATTTTGAAATATAATACTGTTGGGCCCCTCGTAGGGTTGTCAAGATGTTTGCATGGCCATGCCCAAGGTCTTCTAGAATATGTTCAGAAGAATTGGTAATCTTGATCAATCACATAAAGCGAGAAACATAATGGTTAATTAAGAAATGAGTGAGATCCATATTCTTATTAACATGGTATTAGAAACAAAAGGATGAATATGATGATGAATCATCGAAACTTGGTTTTTCTCCAGAAAACCATACACGAGTTGTACCGGGGGCATTGGCGTGTTGCTAGACGCTAACCAATGTCATTTCACGTTTTGTAAACATATCCAAGTGGGAGCTGTTGGAAATGTATATATTTATAAATACGTTAATGTCCGGACTCGAACTCGTGACCACGGGATTGCACACATTACGAATGAGAATTAAAGTTAATAATTAATGTTAATTGATTACGATTAATTATTATACAAAACTCGTCTAACGATCGTTAAGTATTTAACGGAAAATGACTAACGACCGTTAACTGTAAAGAGAAGGACTTATAGTGTAAAATCTTAAAAAGGAAAAGATTCGGGTATCCCTTGGGGGCATGCTATGGCTGGCCATGGGAGGGTTTACACAAGCCCTAACTTGTTCCCAAAGATTTGTAACACTATATATACAAAGGCTAGGGTTAATGTTTTTTCATAGCTTTTGTGCACACACATTAACCCAATATTTTCTTTGTCTTTCTCTTGCAAATTTCAGCCACAACATTCTTTTAGGGTGTTTGGTTTTGTTTTTCTAAAACAAAGTTTTGTAGATCTAGCAATCGTTTTAATTCGTTTGTTAATTCATGTGTACAAGAACGTGGTAGTAAGACACTATTCTTACACCAATTGGTTTGAGTTATAAAATGGTAAGGGATAACTCGTTAAACCACTTTGTCACATCCATTGAAGAGATCTACTAATTGCAAGAGGTATGTTACGCATTTAATTCAGTTAATTATATATTTGTTATGATCTTAAGTCTTCCGCTGTGTACTCTGTGGTGTCTACATGTTTTATTGTTTTCATGTATCTTAAATTAAACACGTATAAGTGCCCAAAGTTGGTAAAATAACAAATTTACTTAGCACACAACTCATCTATACAACATATAAAGAGTGTATAGTCAAACTTTGAAAAATGAAACCTTGAAAGTCAAAGGTGAGAAAAATGCATAGTGTAATTAATACTTTAATTAAAATAGCCCATTATTTAAAAGTACAATAATTTATTCATATTATACAACCAATTAAAAGCATATCTACCACATTAAAAACAACCAATTACAACACCCTTTATTAAAAAGTACAATAAAATTTTCACAATGTACAATTTAAACAAGCTACAACATAATACAAAATATAAAATAATTAAACACACTAATTAATATTATTTTTAAAACACCCTAAAATGAAAAGTTCATGTTATTATACACATAATACTAAAAACTTGATGGTATATATAGTTTTGAAAACCGGACCGGACCAAAGAGTTCAACCAGGAATCGGTGTCGCCACCGATTCGACTAACCAATAAAAGCCATCCGAAAACGAACTAGAGAGGACCCGTTGAAATCGATACAAACTGGTGGAATTAGGCCTCATCGAGATGATCTATTTATCCGGTTAATCGTCACAGGGTACCCGCCGCCGAAACGTGCTGGTACCCTGCTATACTATCAAAAAGTAAAAAATGAAAAGTTGAAACTAAAAAAAGACATGTCGAAAACATATATTTCAAAAAGAAACTATTAATACACATCGAAAATCGGGTTGACACGGGACGCTTCAAACCCGGAGGGTTGACCCGGTTTAATTTGACCCCTTTTCGACCCAACCCATCGGGTTGACTCGGTTTAAATCGACCCGTTTTTTGACCAGAACAGTTTAACCGGTTGAACCACCCGGGTCGAACCGGGTTTCAAAACATTATGTTTATTCCTCAAATTTTCAAACTTTTATTATTTTTCATTTATAATCCATAAACTTTATTTTATCATTAAATGATCTGTCGCTATAAAATTTCGTTGCTATACACGGGTACTCGTCTAGTATATAAAACATCTACAACAAAGTCAATAAAACTTATAGTTTGAGACATGATAATTCAATATTATTCGATCTCAATAAAAGGATTACATGGTTTGAGACATAAGTTAACTAACATGGGTTAAGCACGAATAACATAATAATCAAATATAATGGACCTATAATCGACTGGGCTGATACTCCTCGCAGTCAAAATGGGAGGTCTTCGAACGTTCAGTCTGGCACGAAACTCAAGCAATAATGCATACGGAAGTCCTTTCGTAAAGATATCGGCATACAGAAAACGCGACGGGACATGTAAAACACTAACCTCTCCCGAGGCCACAAAAGCACGTACTAAGTGGATCAATCTCAATATGCTTTTTACGCAGATATTGAACCGGATTAGTAGACAAATAGACCGCACTAACGTTATCACATTAAACCAGAGTAGCAGTAAACACCGGATGCAACTCACACAAAAAGTTACTCAACCAGGCTGTCTCAGCCACCACATTAGCAACCCCACTATATTCAGCTTCAACACTAGAACAAGACAAAGTGGCATGTCGCTTAGCAAACTAAGACAATAGATTATCTCCAAGAAAAACTTAATAACCCGAAGTAGAATGACGGGTGGTTGGACAACCTACCCAATCAACATCAGTGTCGGCAGTAAACTGAGTCATAAAGGAAACATGCATCTGAAGTCCATGATCAATAGTGCCATGAATATAGCGAAGAATATGCTTCAAAGAAGTATAATGAGGCTCACACGGATCATGCATATAAAGGCAAACCTACTAAATAGCATAGGATATGTCAGGGTGTGTAAAAGTAAGATACTGTAAGCCGCCAACCAAACTGCGATATAAGGTAGGTCCAAAAACCGGGTCACCATCAAGACCTAGCTTAGACTCAGTATCGACAAGAGTCCAGCTAGGATTGCAGCAAAGCATGTGAGCTCTCTCAAGAAGTTCCTCAGCATACTTGGACTGAAATAGAAACATGTATGCCGAAGTCGTTGTGCCGTGACGCCAAAGAAATAATTAAGAGAGCCAAGATCGATCATAGAAAACTCAGCATGTAAGGAGCTAATGACCCGTTGTATAAATGCTACAAAAGATGTTGTAATAATGATATCAGCGACATATAATAATAAATAAGCAATGTCGTTCCCGTGATGAAAAATAAACAACGATGAGTCAGTTTTGATGTCTTTGAAAACATACTCTCGTAGCATAAGAGGCAAAGCGCTGAAACCAGGTGCGTGAGACTTGCTTAAGCCCATATATTGCAAGTGACAAACATAATCCGGATGATCGGGATCAACAAACACCGTAGGCTGATGAATATAAACTGTCTTAGAAAGATGACTATGAAGTAAAGCATTCTTCACATCCAACTGATGAATAGGCCAAGCCCACGAAGCAACATGACTAAAAACCTTACGGATAGTCGTCGGTTTTAGAACCACACTAAAATTCTTATCAAAATTGATTCCGTGTTGCTGACTACGACCATTGGCTACCAAACGAGCCTTGTACCTGCTAAGTGATCCATCTGCATTAAACTTATACTTGAAAAGCCACATATATCGCACAATATTCACATTAGTAGGAAGAGGCATAAGCACCCACATACCATTAGTAATTAAAGTATTGTATTCCTCTAACATAGCGTTTTTCCAATTAGTATCACGAAGAGCATGAGTTTGAGACTTAGGAATCGGGAACATAGTGGCGACATTATGTAACACCCCCAATTTCGATATAGCAGTAGAATTCAAATTGGGTGTTACTTCATAGCACAATAGTCATAAATTATAGAAAACGACTCTAAATGAGACGTTTTAAAAGGATTATCGTTCGATTAATTAAAATATCAGAGTTTACAAAATATATCCCAAATAGTTTCCATGTACATAATAGAAGAACATAAAAGTTTAAAAGTTTTCATCGAATGATAACAAAATGTAGCCTTCAAAATGTCCATGCTACTCCGTGCCAACCAAGTACCTTAAGGACCTGAGATAAAACATGCTAAAAACTCAACACAAAGGTTGAGTGAAATTCATAGGTTTATAATAAAATAGTTGAACACAAGATTTCAGAGTTGTGGTGATAATTTGCAATGGATACAAGTATTAGTAAATCAGTTATTATTGCACTAAGCTCATGATACTCAAAGCGTTAACTAGGGTATCAAAACAATGATAATAATAATAATGGCCCTGGTAGGTAATTTTTCGTATACCTAGTAATTCAAATATAATGCATTTGGTTGTCTACCAATCAACACAAATGGGATTCGTCAATCCCAATAGGCCTATTCACATATATTCGTGCTCACACATAAATAATTAATGATTCATGATATAGGGACTTGAGTTTGGCAATAGTGGTACTTAGTGTAAATAAAACATTCAGATAAGCATACAATTTTTAAATTACTTTTGTCCATGTAAAATAGCATGTATCTCCTCCAGGACTTTATGAACTCACCATAAGCAAGGTGATAAGCAAAGTGCAAGTAAGTGATAAATAAGCCGAGAAAGTCCTACAAAAAACCTAAAAATATACGTTATGTCTTAGGTTCTAAAATGACATTGTAAATATGCAAATAAGCTTTATAATGTTATTATATTAATTATGCTTTGATACATAGTGTTTTAAAGTCAAATAAGTGTTCAAGTTTAGTTTTGGCCAGTTTTAAATAGTTACAAATCCAAATTGTATAAGTTATCGTGTATTCGGGTTTTATGTCATTATTAGTCCTTATTTTTAAATTTGTCATTTCTGGATCAATTAGTCTATGAAAGCATCAACAGGTCTATTATTTCTAATAGTGGGTCCTACCACTTCGGCTTTCATGTAAAAGAGGTCAAGTAGTACTAATCGTCAAGTTTGGGTTTTTATTTATTTAGTTATCCCGACTTAATGTATACGTCATTTCTAAATCGTAATGTGTTATGATTTGGTCTTTACATCCTCGGAAAGGTTTTAAGTGGACTACACAGATTAGCGGGTCCCACTATGTCAAAATTTATATAACCAAAATGAAATTACTAATTTACCCTTAAGTATACATGTCTAGTTTTGGACAGCCAAAAATAGTCCCGCCAAAATGGCGATATCTTGAGTTCTACAAGTCCGGTTTATCTCGTTTTTGCCGAATCCTTCAAGTTAAAGTGTTAGCTACAAATTTTATTCTTAGTGAAACAGAGGGTTCTATGCAAATTTAAAAAAATGTTAGCCAATACATTTCAGTGTGCAATTTTTGACAACTTTTACCGTTTTGGCTCTGATTTAATCATCGTGAGGTGTTACGGAGTGAGCCACCCAGAAAAATGACCACAAGAAAAATCCTATATTTTTACCTAAGTTCCAAAGTTTACTGATTAGTGCAAAAAATTCTGTTTTTACCCTTGGTCAGAAATTGTTTTTGCATGTTAAGTCGTTGTTATGTTTCCTAGTGTTTTAGTCCAAGTACTAAGCATAATTAAGCATAATAAATATATAAAACATATGCTAAACATGTAATTAAAAAATTGAAATGAAAATGAGCAAGTTTGGATTCTTACAATCTTTGATGAACAAATAAGATTTAACAAGAACAAAGATTCTAAACCTATTATCACCAACAAACTTGAACTTCCAAACTCTTTTACCCAAATCAATAAAACCCTTAGTAAACCTTGTAAGAATAGTTCATAAAACCCTTGAAACCTTCCAATAAAACCCTAGCTTAGATGACTTGAGAAGGAAATTAAACCAAGAACAAACTAATAACCCCCTAAACCTTTAATCCTTGCACCAAGACTTCACTAGAAATCAAATAACAATGGTGTTGTTTTTTTATTTGTGAAACGACATTAAGAGGAAGAAAACAAGAGAGAATGAAACTCTTGACAAGTTTTTTTGCATGTAAGAAATGAGGGGTAGTGGTTTTACTTAAATGGGTTGTGAATTAATGGGGAACACATGCACTTCAACATAGCCATGTGTTATAAAAAGGTCACACCACAAAGACATGTGTCTTTATGGTTGTGCCGTGGGTATGGTGATTGTTGGGGGGGGGGTTGAGTGGGTTATTTTGTATAAAATTTGTTGTAAGGTGTAGTTTTGATCCCGATAATTTTAAATGTAAAGTTTTTAAGACGCGTAACGTAAAACCTTGTAGTAATAAAATGTAAATGTCACAATTCTCAATTTTTGGTCATCTCTCAAAACAATTCACGTTTCACAATTTCATCATTTATCGTAAACTAGCTTTGCGTGTTCCAAATTCGCGTAATCTTTATGGTTTAGCGGCGAATTCATGATCATATCATCACGAACATTTCATATGGACTAAGTTTAGTCTACATTTCATTAGCATCATTTGCATCATGTTAGTTCATTCATGACTTTACATTTCACATTAAACGCGTAAATTTTATATTAAATAAACGTTATCGCGTGAGTTATTATTTTGAACATTTAATCCGATACTTTTAAAAATGATCCCGATATATTTTTATACTTACATTTAGTTTATAAAAACTATATTCTGAGTTTACCTAGTGTTCTAAATTTATTTTGTATATAAATCGTTAAATTTATATTATTACGACGTTTTTCTTAAAAACTACACGATAATTATATTATCACTCAAATTATGCAAGAAATATATTTTTACAATTTTTATGATCTTAATATAATTTACTTTGGTCCATTAAAATTTATTTTTAACTAAAACTACTATAGTTTCACAAATGTATACAAGTTACCATTTATCTCAAATACACTTACATTTTGACTTACACATTTTATACATATGCAAAAAAAAAATAAAATATATTTGAGATATGCAACCTCCCTAAAAACCGGCCCTATGGGGTATGCATTAATTGAGTGGTACAAAATTTCTACTTGGTTAGATTTACACTTCATCTTAAATTCACATTTCATTCAATCATACACTACAATCATTCATAAGTTAGAAAATTTTTCTTCTCTCTTGCTTACTCCTCTCAAAACCGGCCTCCATAGAAGTGTAGCAAGAAATTATAAAGTTTTTCCAAAGCTCAAGTTAAACAATCTAGATTACACTCTTATTTAAGGTTTTGAAATAAAAACCTAGGGTGTTTAGGTTAACCCTTGTTCTAATCACCTCATCATATCACTTGTAAGCATCTCATATTTATTTTTCATCTTACATATTCATTTCATACTCATCTCATCATTTTTGAGCAAAAACATGCAAGACTTGTGTTGTTTATACCATTTTTACATTGATTTTAAGAGTTCTATATATAAAGGTCATCCTATAATTATCCCCTTGTTATATATTGGTCTTGATGATGTTTAGGAACCCATGACACCCTAAGAAGGTGTATGGTAGGAATAGATTAGCTTTGGAGTTGATTTGAAGGGATTGGAATAAGTTTAGTACGAGAAAACTATTTTCGACAAGTATATAAAGTGGTCTGTCCTTATTTTGTTTTTCTGGAAAATCCGACAGTTGACACGAAATTTTGGCCTTGATATTTAGAAAATATACTTTAAAACGAATCCGTGGCCGCTTGAACGGATTAAAACGGAGTTATAACGAAGAAGTTATGGATTTTACAAGTTTGACGACGAAATATATATTTTTCTGAAATTTCAGCATACTATTATTACTTTATTCGAATAAAAAACGAGTCCTAAGCTTTACAAATTATTTCGACTTATCAAAAATATATTAGTATACTTTGATACGAAGCTAAGGACGTATAATACGTAGAAAACGGATTTGAAACGACTAAGATATGCACGTTTTCATAAAATTTCCGTAACTATTATTTTCAGAAAAACTATATTATTTTTACGAGACAAGTGTTACGGTAACTAAAACGACCATGTTGAGGGCTGTTTTTAACAAGGATGTGGAACTTTTTGGAACGAAATGTCTTCTAATAAAATCAAGATCACCAAGCATATTTTCTAAAACGATCAACCGTTTGTATTGCGGAGTTGTAATAAATTAATTACGGTTGCTTAAACTTTGCCGAAACTCACTTTTTGAACCACAATTCGACAAAATCACCATCTTTAACCTTTATTATCTTTATGTTCGAGACCTTTATGACGAAAACTCCTGAACTGAAACTTATAGATTTCGATACAAACTTTCCAAAACCGTCGAGTTCGTTCTCTAACGTTCGACGTACACTATTTTACGACTAGTTTTTCGAAGCCATTTTTGTTAATTTCATGAAATTTCCGACGACATTGTTTTACGACGAAAAGTGATAATTTCACGATAAATCATTACGAAACTATTGTAGGATGACATTTTGACGTAAATACTTGTAAAGTAATTTAAGAATGGTCAAGACGTCAAAAGAGTATTTTTCGACGATAAGTATTATTTTCAAAACTCGCAAATGGTATAAATAACATACGAAATGCATGCACAACATTACATCATAATTCATTAAGTATCATATCATTCATTTTAGGTCGCGGATAGTTTCCGAGCCTCATTTTCTTGCACTTCATTTTGTTAGCATACCAATCACACCAGGTGAGTTCGTAGCCCCACTTTCTATTACGTATTTGTCTTACAAACTCTTTGGGGGAGATACATGCTCAACTACTTACTTTCACTATCACAAATATTCTAAACTTTGACATATTACTATGAGTTCTATAGCCCCACTTTCAATTGTTTTTATACTACTTTTGGGGAAGATATATGCTCAAACTATTTTCATTTACTTTCACAAATACTCTAAACGTTTACTGATTACCGTGAGTTTCATAGCCCCTACTTTTATACATCTTCAATTACTTTTGGGGGAGATACATGCTCAAACTATTTTCCTTTACTTTCACAAGTACGCTAAACTTTTACATACTACTGTGAGTTCATACCCCACCTTTACTCGTTTAAACTTTTACAAACTATTTGGGGGAGATACATGCTTAAATACTTGTTTCACACTTGCGAATACTCAAACCATTTATACAATTGTGTTACAATATACTTCTTATACACTTTGGACATTATGTGTGGTTTATTGCGATATGTGCCTTAATGTGCTAAACTAGTTTTCAATTATGCATCAACATACAAACTTTAGCAATCTGGTTAACTCTGCGGAGCCGGCAGAGAGTTATTGATAGTACTATCGGGCTGACGCCCCCACCCTTGGGTCCTTGATGACGCGACATGGGGTGAATATAATCTGTTATTCAATGAAACAGTACAAACAATTTAGACTTGTCAAGAGGTTCAGTTGGCTGTGATTCTTTGCTTTAAGTACATGTATATATCGTATGCACCTATGTCCTACTTACAAACAAGATTGACAATTCTATATTTTGGCAATGGGTTGTAAACACACAGGTTGCAAGTTTTGTATGGACGGAACTTGGAACTGAGTGGATTTACAATGCCTTTGCTGCATGAACAATTTTTGAAAGGCTTTACTTGTTAACCAAACTCTATGAACTCACCAACCTTTGTGTTGACACTTTTTAGCATGTTTTATCTCAGGTATCTAAGGCATTCACTTCATGGCATGCATATGGACACATCATAGAGTCGTGGTGACGACGCGTCTCACATGGGATTTATACACTTTAAAAACATCGTTTGGCTTGTATCAAACCTATTTCCGCATACATTGATTTTCATTTGGGACCTACATTTTGTAAACTCTGATTATTTTAATTAATCAAACGATGTATTTTCTAAACGACACTTTAGGTCGTTCGATATAACTGTAACTTTGATGCTATGACAGTCCTCCCCAAGGTATTCCATTCCGCTGCAAAACACGTAATTTGGGGGTGTGACAGTAAAACATATAAAAATGTTAAAACTAATTAATATATAACTTATATTAGTAGTTTAGATGAGTGGAGAGTTCATCAGAGGGTTTAAACGTTGTTAAAATCTAAAAAATAGTTTAAATATGCGTAAAACGTAAAAGGTGCAAGGTTTACGTAAAAATAGAAAAAGTGAAATGTGACTTATAAAATATAATTGTAAGGAACCAAAATGCATTGATGCGGATTCTTGCAAACCTGACAACGATTTTACAATCCTCCCAGGCAGTGTACCTAACTGTTGTAGTGTAGTATAGATAAGACACATGGGATTGATCATTCTATAGGGGAATAGTCTTGGGAAGGTCGAGATGTATGACGAATAGGTCTAAGGTGAGGGATGATTCTTTTTTTTTTTTTTTTTTTTTTTTTTATGAAAATAAGTAAAATCTCGGTATTGGATTGGGGGTTTGATTATCAAATTCTTTAAACTATTAATTAAATTAATTAAAACTTATAATTAAACTAAATGAAAAATAAAATTAAAATGAGATTCTTATGATAGGTAAAGGTGTGTTTACTTAGATTTCACTACTCCCTAGTAATCTCCTATTGATTAGTCGAATTGTCATGTCCTTGTTTAATTGGCGCGTTGTATTCTGATAAGGTTTTAAAATGTACCTTTTTTAGGGGTCGTTTAAGCCCTTATTTGATCACTTTTGTATCCGTTATTACTTAATATCGTTCCTTTTCACTTTTTAGGTCTCTTGAAGGCAAATTGCTGTAATGGCACTTATTTGGACGAAAAGGCGCGGATATACGAAGAAAATGGCCAAAGTCAAGAATCGAGACACTCACGCTGCTGAAATATAAGGTGACGGCGTCACTGCTTAACTGCGACGCCGTCGGGACAGTAGCCAAATTGCTTATTTTCAAGTGACGGTGTCAGGCTTTAAAAGAGTAGGCCGTCGCAACTCGGACGGCCTAGATTTGATCCGACGGCGTCGAGACCAAAGGGGACGACGTCACAAGCACAAGGTGACGCCGTCGCAAGACTAACGTGGCCAAGACGAAACCCTAATGACGGCGACCCGACGGCGTCACAACGCATAAAGTGACGCCGTCGCACTTGTAATATTATATATAGAATCCGAATTTTTCAGTTTTAGTGTGTAGTCTTTTGGAGTAAAAAACCTAAACCGAACCAAGGCTGTCTTGTACAGTATTTTAGGGTTCCAAACCCCAACTTACATCAAGATAAGTGTTTTACTTCA
This sequence comes from Chrysanthemum makinoi, assembly GCA_910596185.1. Taxonomy (NCBI): domain Eukaryota; kingdom Viridiplantae; phylum Streptophyta; class Magnoliopsida; order Asterales; family Asteraceae; genus Chrysanthemum; species Chrysanthemum makinoi. The sequence continues at coordinate 49,752,585 of OU343219.1, read as the reverse complement.
TTAATTCAATTATGTCTTCAATTATTTGTGTGTATGCTTGCATGTTCTCCATGTCCGGCTAATTTATTTGTGTGTTTGCTTAGGGAATATGAAACTTAATTATTGAATATTGATTGGTTGTCTCTTATCTTAATTGTTAATGATCTAGTAATGCGATAGGTCATTCGTTGTGTAATTAATGCTTGATTAATCTTTGTGAACCTTAGACTATAACACTTAGAGCGGTTGTAGGCTAAACCACCCAAAGAGTGCCTTAGAGTTAGAGTTTATAATTCCTAGAGGTTTTTGTAGACGAGACCCTTTGGTAAGTTCAAAGAGTTAGGGATAAATGCATACCCTACGACTTTAGACACACAACGCGATTAAGAATAAGGACGTGACAATTCAACCATCAATAGGAGATAATTAAGGAGTAATAAAACCTAAATGAACACATCTTTAAACTATCATACGAGCACACAATAATTAGACATAGACTACATACATCTTAGATTAGATAATTAGATAATTAGGGTAATCGGTAGAAATACAAACCCCCAAATCCAAACCCCGAGATTCGTACCTTTCCATTTTCTAAAAAAACATAAAAAGATAAAAAAATAATCTTCTTCAACCCCAACCTTAGCGTAGTAACTTCTCACTAGCATTCCTATTCCCCTAGAGTAAGATATCAATACCCGTGGCTTACCATAATACTACACTACAACGATTAGGTTCACTGCCTATGGTGTTATAAAACTTGCTCGAAGAAAAGGAAGTTCCTTTGACCCCGAACGACGCGTGTAGCGTTATCATATTCCTAAGGTCGTAAAGCTCGCAATACTAAAGGAAGAAGCAAGTTTTCATAACCTAACGTGTAACAACCACTAAAACAAGAGACGTAATCAATAGTTAACAACTAAGTTTCGTTAGATCTAAGCAAACACTATAGTAAATTAGCTAGACATGAAAAAGATGATGAAACATATAATCATAATTAAGCATGAATTAAATATAATGATAGATTGGATTAAAAGAGTTATCTGTTAATGAATGAGGGTATTAAAACCCTAAGTTACTGTAAAAAAACCCTAAAAAATTCGTACACCAACTTTCTCTCCAAGTGTGCACAGTAAATGCTGAAAATTCTAAAACTATATCTAGGATTACACTTGTGACGACGTCACTTTATAAACGTGACGCCGTCAAGTAATCGCCATTAGGGTTTCGTCTCTTCTAATTCAGCTTTGTGACGGTGTCGCTTTATACCTTCAGACACCGTCCCAGATTCTCTGATGCCGTCCCTTTATGATTTTTCCAGGCCGTCACCTTATAATTTTCACAGAGAATTCCAGTTATTTCTTCATTTTTCCACTGAGTCGTCTTTAGAAAAATCTGGGCAGTTTTTATACTTTTATTTGCAAGTGACGACGTCACCTTGTAAGTTGTGACGCCGTCTGGTGCGTTTTTATAGAATTTTCATGACTTGGTCGTTTTCTTCACATTTTCATCCCTTTTCGTTCAAATATGCATGATTTCCAGCTTTTGCTTCAAAAGTATCTAAAAGGTGAAAAGGAAAAAATTTAGGCAATATTTGATCATAAATAGATTAGTTTAGGGCTTAAATGACCCTTTAAAAATGTACGTTTTAAATCCTTATCAAATACCCTTACACTTTTGATTTGCTTGTCCTCAAGAGAATGTGCTTTTATCTAATCAATTTACAAGTTAGAGGTCATTTAACATTGGTTTAAAATAGTCTACAATAAATACATGCTCTACAATAGTCATAACAAGCACGAAAATTATACACTATCACCATACATATTGTGTTTAGATTCTCTCATCTCTCGGGTGTATAATGAATATAACGTGTATGGAAATGGAAAATTTCACTCTCTACCTCTCATAACACATAGATTACCATAGGCTTGAGACTAGATGAAACCTTCACCGCTTTGGCGTAAGCACCTAAGATAAACTATCAAAGAGGGATTTTTAAAGGGTTGTAATGTTAGGTGATGGGGTATGGAAAAACACGGGTTTGTTGGATATGAGAAATTTACTGGTGGCAAGTCAAAAATCTAAGCTAATTACATGTAAAACGAGGCATTGCTAAGCCAAGACTCGACTTACTAAACTAACTCTTTTTGTATTTTTCTTGACACTTTCTTGACTTACACAAAAATAAATGATAAAAGATAAAAGATAGAAGCGAGATGGTAGCCCATATGTTTTTCTCTATTTTTTTTCTTTTTCATTTTTTAATTTTTTTTTCATACACTCTTACTCTACCATCCGCAAAATATAACATCAAAGCAAATGGATTTATAGCAACCTCCCTACGCTTGAGTTTTTATTAAACGAAACTAATGACCCGAATTGCGAGGATCAAAACATGTGGAGTAATTAATTACGTAGATAAGGGAAATTAAATTTAACATTCCTTCCCGTTGCTCCATAAAATACTACTTAATCCATGAGTCTCAGTCATCCCAAAACTGTATTTACACAAGATATGAATCGACTTAGCAACCATGTAATCAACTAGATAATTGAACTAATGGTTTAACATATTACAATAATGCACTAAAGATGAGTGCATACAAGGAAGACTAAGGCTGTTTGGGTGTAACATTTGGGGTGGATTGTACACAATGCTCTTCATTGATATTTCATAAACCGGAACATCACGAGAACCGCGAAAAGATTGGCTCTGAGGGGTTAACTAGGGGTATCGTTTACTAAAAATGAGTACATCACAAGGGTGTGAGATAATTACTTAACCGATGTGGCCAATGTAACTATTTAAACAGGTTTAAAACATGGGTTATCCTAATGCCTCTTATCATTCAGTAAATCCTAACTACACGAATGTAGTCTCACTAGTGATCTAGGAATGCATCCAAAAATAAGTTCTAGAACTTATATACTACTGGTACACTCATAAGCATTAAAAGTAAATGCTTTTATCCTATATATCTAAAGGCGAACCTCACATTTTTGGAGTGAAATTTGAGTGGCAAGGGTTTTTCTGCTAGTCATATAACTCATATCCATGAGACGCTTTATTAAGACTAAATTTTTACTCATATGTGTCATAAAAAATTAAAAATTTGGTGCTAAAACCGCCCTCACAAGTATTTCTTTTAATTTATTACACAATTACTAAGGACAAGACAAATATCAAGCGAGCAAATAGTTTCTAAGGCATCATTTTTTTCCCTCCCTACACTTAAACTAGTACTCCCCTGATTAGCTCGGTATGATCGGTATAGAATCAAGGTTAAATCCTCCTCCAAAAAGAATACATAAATAATAAATGTTGCTTCCATTGTACTTGTATCTTCTTGTCCAATATAACCCATACATTTTGAGAAAACGAACACGAAACCTCGCGTAAAATCGTCGGTAAAACTATATATAAAACAAAGCCAAACTAGAAAGCAAATGAGATATAATGCTTGCAAAATAGATGTTTGCAGGTTCCTGGAAAATTCTGGAAAATTTTAGAAATGCAGTTTCGATAGAAAAAAAAATCTGGAAAACTGTTTGCTACAGTACCTGATGCCGTCAGGTTGTACATCCTGACGCATTCGGGATTGACCTGATAGAATTTTAAACTTTGTTTTTAGGAAAAATTTACTCCTTTAGAACCTGGAAATTACTACAAAATAACCATTGTGACTCGATACAAGCATTTGACTCATACAGACACATAAATATATGCTCATCATGTATTGTTAATTTCATGTTCAATTTTGTTCTTTTAAACATATGTGATCTTCCCTACAATTATCTTTTGCAAAATACATTTATATGTAATTAAGACGAGGTTAAAGACAATAAACCATTTTCACAGTAGCATTTGAAACATGAACATTAAACAATAATGAGGAGGCATATATCACACACCAACAAATAAAACAGAAAATCAAACAAATAAACATGGGTTGCCTCCCAAGAAGCGCTTTTCTTTATTTACGAGTCTTGTAGCTAGACTCAAAGTCATAGCCTATTATGTGACTCCATCCTTTGTCACGTTCTCACCACTATGCTCAATTTTAGTTTTATATTCCGGTCCTAATTCTAGACACTCCTTATAAAACCCGAATATCCTTCTCATCACATAATCGATACCTCTCTTTTTATCCTTCTCATTCCTATAGTAGACCGTAAGTTTGACAATAATCGGTATTGCTCAATCTTTATATGGCATTTGGTAGGCAACTTCGTCGTACTCATCCTTAAACCTAGCTACCCCAAGTGATGGGTCGTAAGTCATTTTAGAAACTTCCACGAATGGTCTTCCTAAAACTACATGAGACAAACTACAATCAATTGCCGGACTAATGTCCTCCACTATCAAGAAACCGGTAACATATGTGAAATTCCCAAAAAATACATGAATCCCCTTAACTCTCCCCACAAAATTACTTATTTTACCCGTAACGAGATCTTTCCTATGTACTAATTGTTTTTTCATGACCCAATTATAGTGTATCCTTGTCATAATGTTTATACAGGACTACAGGTCAATGTAAGCTTTCCTCACATGCACATGCCCAATATTGCATGGTATATTTATATTTGATGCGTTACCCTTTTGTATGATTGGTAATGCCACGTAATAAAGTGGATTAGGATTGCGTAACAAAAACTTATGTTAGGCCAATTCATCCGTTGTGGGAAACCTATTGAAGTAATCTTCCTCTACTTCTTCCACTTCATTATTAGGATCATCCTTAATTTCTTCCTTATTATCTCTACTCGGTGGCACTAGAGTGATAGCATTGACGAAGCATACATATTTTGATGAGGATGGATCCTTGATTTCAATGTTTTTAAAAGGTTCACTAGGTGAAGTTGTCATGTGATTGTTAAAAGCCTTCAACAAATTGTCAATTTTATTTGTCATCTTGCTTTGTTGTTGTTTGAAGTCGGCTTCAAACCATGACAATCGAGCTTCTTGAGAAGATATAAAGTTAGATACCAATCCTTCAAGATTGTTGGAGTTATTGGAAATAGAAGGATTGTTGTTAAAGATACGGTTCGAGGACGAACCATTTGGTTGAAAACGATTAGGTGGAGTTGAATAATTGTTTTGAGACGGGTTTGGATTTTCTTTCCACCTAAGGTTTGGGTGATTTCTCCAAAATGGGTTTGTGAATCACTTAAGTTGTTTTTCTCGGGTTTGAAAGTGTACCACTTCTCTCCCGTTGTGTCGGTAAGCGAGGATGCGTAGTCCGCAAAAGCTTGTCTGGGGAGTTTCGTGCCATCATGAGTGTCGTGAAGACCACTACATAACTTAGACGAGGAAGTGATGTTGTTCACTTAGTGTGAAGGTCTAGGAGCTTCGTAGGAACTCATTAGATATTTGACTTGATCTTCAAGTTCAAGAATCCTACGATTGGAAGTATGTGAGTCATTTGAAGGCAAGGATATTTCCTTGACAGTATTGCTCAACTCACGGGGGACGTTCCAACATTCGTTGTCATAGAGGGCAAGGTCCTCTATTATTCCCCATGATTCTTCTATGGTTAGATCACGAAGCTTACCACCGGCCGCTTGGTCAATGGTTTTCCTTGTGGAGAGATTGACATGATCATAGAAAATTTGAATTTGAAGCCAAAGATCAATTCCATGGTGAGGGACTTTATGGAGTAAGTCCTTAAATCGAGTAGACACTTCATAGAGAGTTTCACCTTGATGTTTTTGGAACATTAAAATGTCATTCCTTAGCTTAGTAATCCTTCCTGGTGGAAAGAATTGAGCAAGGAAACGGGTAGTAAGATCATCCCAGCAAGAGATAGATCCCGCGGGTAGACGCTCAAGCCAATTTCTAACTTGATCACGTAGAGAGAATTGGAAGAGACGCAGTCGCGTTGTCTCTCGAGTAGCAACATCAAGGTCAATTAAATCGACAATTTTAAGGAAGTCCTTGAGATGTTAATTTGGATATTTGGAAAGAAGTCCATGGAGTGCACATGTGTTTTCTACCAACCGGATGGTGTCGGATCGCAGGGCCATAGTTTGAGCTTGTTTTGGAAGCTCAATGGTGTTCCTATAGCCTTGATGGCTCAGTCTAGAGTATTCACCAAGAGTACGGGCTCTTGGCGGGTCTTGTTAGTTGAGAACGGGTAGGCCTTGTTGTGGTTGGTCATGTTGTGGTGGTAGGTTATATTGTGGTGGTTGGGGAAAAGGCATCTCATTCACTATGGTGGCAAATGAGAAGTTTTACGAACAAAAGGAACAAAGAAAAAGATAGATTACTAAAAAGCTAATAAAATGAAAATAAAAGCTCAGTTGATAGGAATCAAGTGAGTAGACCTAAACGAGATAGAAAACGAACCTAAACTATTCCCCAACAGCGGCGCCAAAAACTTGATGCGGATTCTTGCAAACCTCACAACGAGTTTTACAATCCTCCGATGCAGTGTACCTAACTGTTGTAGTGTAGTATATGTAAGACACGGGAGATTGAATGTTCTCTAGGGGAATAGTGTTGGGAAGGTTGAGATGTATGACGAATAAATCTATGTGAGGGATATTTTTTTTTTAAAAAATGAAAATAAGTAAAATCTCGGTATTGGATTGGGGATTTGTTTATCAACCTCTTTAAACTATTAATTAAACAAATTAAAACTTATAATTAAACTAAATGACAAGTAAATTAAAAATGAGATTCTTATGATAAGTAAAGGCGTGTTTACTTAGATTTCACTACTCCCTAGTTATCTCCTATTGGTTAGCCGAATTATCACATCCTTTTTTAATAGGCGCGTTGTATTTCTAAGGTCGTAGGGAGGTGTCAAATACCCTATTTCTATGAATGTAATTGATAACAATCACAACTCACGCAATAAACACAACGAAAAGTCTACTAGTGCACTCTAGGACATGAATAAAGTTTTTAAGACGTTCAAGCTCGCAACACTAAAGGAAAAAGCAAGTTTTTCTAACCTAACGTGTAACAACCAGTTAAAAAAAGAGATGACAATCAATACTTAATAACTAGGTTTCATTAGATCTAAGCAAACACTATAGTAAATTAGCTAGACATGAAAAAGATAATGAAATATTTAATCATAATTAAGCATGCATAGAACATAATGATAGACTCTATTAAGAGACTTTCTCTTAATAAATGAGGGTATTAAAACCCTTAGTTACTGTAAAAAAACCTTAAAGAATTCTTATACCAACTTTCTCTCCAAGTGTGCACACTAAATGCTGAAATTCTAAAACTATATATAGGATTACACTTGAGACGGCGTCACTTTATAATCGTGATGCCGTCAAGTCGCCGCCAGTAGGCTTTTGGCTCTTCCAAGTCAGCTTTGTGTTTGGGTCGCTTTATGCCTTCTGAAGTCATCCCAGATTCTCTTACGTCGTCCCTTTATGATTTTTTTGCAGGCCGTCACCTTATAATCTTTACAGAGAATTCCATTTCCTTTAACAAGTGACGGTGTCACTTGTTATTTCTTCATTATTCCACTGAGCCGTCTCTAGTAAAATATGGGCAGTTTTTATACTTTTATTTGCAAGTGACGACGTCACCTTGTAGGTTGTGACGCTGTGTGGTGTCTTTTTCCATAATTTTCATGACTTGCTCGTTTTTTTTTTCACATTTTCATCCCTTTTCGTCCAAATATGCATGATTCCATCTTTTGCTCCCAAAGTACCTACAAAGTGAAAAGGAACGAATTTAGGCAATATTTGATCATAAATACATTAGTTTAGGGCTTAAATGATCCCCTAAAAACGTACGTTTTAAATCTTTATCATGCATATAATGTGTAGTCTCAGCATAGTATAGTGTTGGTTTGAGTTAAATTTACATGTAACTATGTACGCGATTGAACTAATCCGGTTTCTCGTAAAAGTAAGTTTACTTAAAATTAAAAGATTAAGTGACGTAAATAATTAAATAATGACCTCATAAATGTGAATTGTTACACATTAAGAGACATACGTTCAAGAGGTTTTGAAATGCCAGACTTTGCACGTGTAACCATGGGATGAACATTGTGGACAAGTGCGGGTGATGTTTGGGCCACAAAATGGACAACAACGGGATTAGAGGTTGAGGTAGTTTGTTGTTGGGCCACGGGTGCAACAAGTGGTGGTGGGGGGTTAGGATTGGTTTGGTGGGTCGAGGTTAGTGGGGCAGTGTGTTGTTCAGTCATGGAGGAAGCATTGGATGGCGGAATAGCACTGGTTTGGTAGGTTGGGGTTACTGGAGCAGTTTGTTGGGCCGGTTGGGAGGTAGTGGAGTGATCCGGCAAGATAAGTGATGGTGGAAGTAAAAATCATATGAAGGCGGGTTATTTGGGATTTTTTAGTGTTTAGGGTAGACTCTGATACTATTTTAGATTTAGGTTAATTGCTTATGATCATTCAATATTATTCAATCCCAATAAACAGATTACATGGCTTGAGACATAAGCTAACTAACATGGTTGAAGCCCGAATTACATAATAATCAAATATAAAAGACCTATAATCGACTGGGCTAATAACTTAATGCACATTGAGCTTATTGTACCACCAAGTGCATAGAATAGAAATAATTGCAAGTCCAACACTGTTAAGATAAGGGGTTTAGCGAAGATATTTGTGGTCTCCAAACCCTCAAAATTCGTCGCCAAAAGGTCTTGGCTACGAATTTTCGTAGCGAGAAGTCAACGCTAAAGCGCCGTCACTAAAACCTTAACTATGACGGGCAAAGGATTTAGCGACAGAAACGCACCCGCTTGTTTGCTATTGCAAGGACAATGGTGTTCGCTAAAAGTGAGTTATAATAATAAATGAGTTTTAAATGAAAACATACCTTTAACTACGACACGTGTACTCGGATAATCGCGTCACTCATTTCCTTCATCCGCCTCCTTGGGGGGGGGGGAACGTCCAGCGAATATACGTACCTATAGTTTTAGTAACTAAGGATTGCATCAACATGTGATTGCGTTGCACAGTTTCAAGTGTCTAATGCACTAGCTTGTTCCACTTATTGCCTCAACCCTCTAGCTTGTTCCTCCATCATAGTATCAACTTGGCCTTGCATGTACAATGGCTCTTGGGACTAGTATTGGGAGTTGGCGCTTGCACTTGAGGCCATACCCGCTAACCGTCCACCCTAGTAGGCAAATGTCAGATTTATTTCCTAAGACTCTCCCACAATTTGCACATCATTCATCAGGTGGAGCTACTCGCTTGAGTCGATTGTAAACCCTCCATTAGTTGTTGTGTAGTCACAAAACACGAATGTTTATCTAATAATCATGAAACACCATTGCTCGATTTCCCTCGTTCTAGCAACAAGGGTATTCGATAACTGCTTTCAGTGATGACACGCGTTGTCACTAAACAATATGCAGAAAAAGTAATTTTTTGCTGGAAAATAATATTTTGCAAAAGATAGATACAAATATAAATATAAATATAAATATAATTACTTTTGACGATGACACCATCGTCAAAAGGTTGCTCAAGAAAATTTCTAGTTTTTATGGGAAAAAATTAGGAAAGAAAAATCGAAATCTTAATTACTTTGGTGACGATAAATGTCGTCGCTAAAAGTATTGGTCAAAGTCAAAAGTAGAAATTGTTTTGTTGTTCAGTGACGACATACCGCGTCGCCGAACATGTGATTCCCAAAAGTCACAGTTCTTGTACTGCAACCATATGAAATTGAGACATAAAATTAACAGCTACAATACTATTTTTGTAAGATGGAACAATGGAACAATCTTATTTTATTATCGCTTTTGTCCCTCCTTTACAGTACACATTAATATATAAAGATATAGACTAAATTATTTTGGGTAAATGTAATCACCCATAATTCTAGCTAATCAACAATGAATGTGCCAACTCATGAGACTTATCCCTTTATCCGATTACAGCTAACACTCCCCTGCAGTTTGAGCGGGAGGACACCGAACACTCAAAATGGAGCAAAATTCTTCAAACAAAGTTGTAGGCAAGCCTTATTAAAGATAGCTACATACAGAGTTTAAAAAAAAAAAAAAAAAAAAAAGAACTTTGGTCGACTCGTAACAAAACCGTACCAACGATCGATTTTAGTCGACTGATACCAACGATCGGCTAAGTTGACTGGTAATCTTATTGTACCAACGGTCAACATTAGGGACTGGTACCAACGGTCAACTTTAGTCGACTGGTAACCGTACGAAGAGTCGACTAACAAAGAAACAATATAACTTTTTTTTAACACAAAAGAAAGATGAGAAAGCGAAAGTTGGTTCTAAAACTTCAACCCCCAAAGAACCTTCCGAACAAACGGGGCGTGTTTTTCCCTAGAAAAACTTAAAGATCCACTATGTTATTTAAGGAAGCCCTCCGAACCTCCGGCGAGTAGCCGGCGGCCGGAGGTGGCGGGTGAAGAGTTGTGGTTTAGAGTTTTAGGATCGGTAATGGATGGACTCGTGATACCATGTAAGAGTGGATAATAATGTGTTTATTGATTTTGAATCACTGTAATGTACAGAGATATGCAATATATATAGCCTATCACATTTATCTATTTTGGGTAGATTGGTAATCACCCATAAATGCATCCTTATCACTAGCTAATCACAAACAACTAATATACAACTAACACTCCCTCGCAGTCCGAGTGGCGAAATCGCGAAAGCTCGGACTGGAGATTAAAAGCTAATAAACAAAAACTTTAGTCGACTCGTAACAAAACCGTACCAACGATTGATTTTAGTCGACTGATAACAAAGCCGTACGAATAGTCGACTAACAAACAAACAACATAATTTTTTTTTTTACACAACAGAAAAATGAGAAAACGAAAGTTGGTTCTAAAACTTCAACCCCCAAAGAACCTTCTGAACAAACGGGGTGTGTTTTTCTCTAGAAAAACATAAAGATCCACTATTTTATCTAAGGGAGCCCTCCGAACCTCCGGCGAGTGCCGGTGGCCGGAGACGGCGGCGGAAGAGTTGTAGTTTAGAGATTTAGGATCGGTAATGGATGGACTCGTGATAAAATGAAGAAAATTACTAGAACAATATGATCCTGATGAAGTTTGTTAGAGTAAATAGGCGAGCTTATAGAATTCAGTGTTTACAAAAAAGATGAATAAATGCATGATATTGCTATGAACTTGATATAATCTATAGAATTGGATATCTTTGCGGCATATCTGAATATCAATTTGACCGATATCTATAACACATAAATATGTACTTCTGCATGAAGCCATAAGTAATATTATATAATCAAACCTTTAGTCCAACCACTTTTATCAACAATATATTGTAACTTTCGGCTTTGTAGAAAAAATACAAATTTCAACTTCGATTTATAATAAAAGTCCTAGCCCCAGCCCCGACCCATTGCACCAAACATTAGCCCTACATTGTTGTAAGCTTGCAGCCCTTGTCTTCGCTCAACCAAGTTACACACTGTGTTGAACTTTATTTTAAACTATGTCATATATGCTATTTAATTTAAACTTGCAAAACTATACCATTTCTTTATAAGATTGTTTCGCCATTAGAAAACATAAATGTATTTATTCCAAATCATCTTAATTTATATTATCATCAGTGGTTGAATATAGAGAAGTCAACTACCTAATATGCTAAATTCAGTGTAACACTATATATTAACCATTGAGGTGATGATATGTCAACCAATATCACAATCATCTTTACTTTGATTAAAGACGCAAGTTTGACTTTGCAAACGTCAACCATAAATAATATTATTTAGTTACTTATCATTATATAAAAGTCAACCATGTTTATATTTGGTTACTAATCACATTATAACAGTCAACTGTCTTACTAATAACTTGAATATAGGGCTGAGCATAATAGATCGCGAATCGACCTGAACCGGACTTGGCCGGATATATTTTTGTCCGGTCCTTAATCCACTCTTTTCATCAATTTCGGTATTTGGTCTGGTTCAGTCTAGTCCAGTTTTAGGCAAACCTGTCGATACACTTTGTTGGACCGGACCGGACCAATGAACCGGAGTGATCGAGTCGGACATAAAACATTTCAGTTTTGTCTTCGGTCTAGTGTTTTAGGCCAAATCTGTTTTCACTCCGGTCAGGATTTTGACCATGCTCAACCCTACTTGAAAGTTAGCACTTTGAGCTCTGCCATCATGCTATATTTTCCTTATTTCGAATCATTATGTACTCTCCTATAGTAGCTTATTTCATCAAATAGAGATGTTTGTTAGTCATACGATTTGCACTTATCAATATGATTTGTAGTTATCCACATGTTAGTTGTACATTTAATATGATTGATAGTGATTAGCATGATGAGTGGGTAATTTGCATTTACCCAAAATAGCTATTGTATAGGATCTATATATATATATATATATATATATATATATATATATATATATATATATATGTGATATATATGTTATATTTATATATGATATAGTGATTACATCATTTAAAATATATAGGATCTATATATATATATATATAGGTACTCTTCTATGTAAGATCATCAAATCAATAAAACATATAATTTTACTTGGTTTCAGAGCCAACTATCTCTCCTTTTTTCTCTACATCCCGTAACCTTCTCCCTCACCAAATCTCACATCTACAATTTCCTATCCCCTCATCCTCTCCACTTTCTGCCCAAATATACAAATCCTAAAAACCCATAATTGGCACCATGGCTGGAAATGATAACAGTAGCACCCATCCAAATAAATTACAAAGTCTACCATCAATATGTAACCATTTCAACAAAGGAAGGTGTAAGTTTGGTGACCGGTGCAAGTTTATTCATGACCATCGCAACAGGTCAGGTCTAAATCCTAAAAATAATACGAGTACAACTAAAGTTAACACTAGGGGATATATTGGTTGTGCATCTGCTGTATTGAATAGCAACCAACAGCCCACATACCAACCCATCTTGAATAACAAAAATACCATTACAAATAATCATGGTCGTGCGTCTGTTAACTCACTAAATACACAAAACACCACTTGTTGGACTCCACCAGGTTTCAATCATTCTAGGTTGGCCCATTACACCACACAACCCTCTTGTTGAACTCCAGCAGCCCAATGTCTTTACCCGGCCCAACAGCCTCCACTGTACCAAATAGCCCAATACATACAGCCCGCCACTCCCGCTAGCATTCTCGGACCAGCCCCGGTTGCTTACCTGTCACAAGTTACTACTCTTCCTAGTGCATTTAGTACTATGACTATGCAAGACCCGACATGGAACATGGATACAGGTGCATCTTCTCATTTAAATTCAAATGCAAGTAATTTAAGTACTACTTTTAATAAACGCTTATTCCCATCTGTACATGTTGGTGACGGTAATTCTATTCCCGTAACCAATACCGGACATAGCATTATTCCTTCTCTTCATCGCCCTCTCCATCTTCATAATGTACTTGTCACCCCAAACATCATTAAACATCTCATTTATGTTCGTCAATTTACTAGGGATAATAACTGCACCATTGAATTTGATGCTTTTGATTTTTCTGTGAAGGATTTCCTGACTCGTCATATACTCCTTCGGTGTGACAGCTCGGGTGATCTCTATCCAGTTACCAACCCGTCCACTGTCCCTACTGCTTTACTCTCCACAAGTTCGTCCACGTGGCATCAGCGTCTCGGACATCCCGGTGACGATGTACTACGGTCACTTGTTTCTCGTAAATTTATTTCATGTAATAAAGACAAAAAATCCACACATGTTTGTCATGCTTGCCAACTTGGCAAACATGTGAAACTTCCTTTCCACACTTCGGATTCTATTGTTGAACATTGTTTCGATATTATTCATTTTGATCTGTGGACCTCTCCTATTGTTAGTTCTGGTGGTTTCAAATATTATGTTCTTTTTCTCGATCATTTCTCTCATTACTTGTGGATATATCCTCTTCGTAACAAATCTGACATGTTTGATAAGTTTTTGCATTTTCGCTCTTATGTTAAAAATCAATTTAAATGTGAAATAAAAAGTTTCCAATGTGATCATGGTGGTGAGTTCGATAATAACCGACTCCATACATTTTTTGCTAATAATGGTATTCAACTTAGATTTTCTTGCCCAAAAACCTCTCAACAAAATGGCAAGGCAGAAAGAATGATCCGTACAATAAATAACGTTATCCGTACCCTTCTTTTTCAAGCACATCTACCACCTACCTTTTGGGTCGCCGCATACCTCCTCAACCTTTTACCTTCAACCACCATAAACAATGAAATTCCCTTCACAAAAATTTTCCAAAAAGAACCCGACTACTCCCGTTTACGCATATTTGGGTGCCTTTGTTATCCTCACCTTCACTCACCTCACAAACTTGCACCACGAGCAACCCCATGTATTTTCTTGGGCTTTCCCGCATATCATCGTGGTTATCGTTGCCTAGACCTTGAAACAAACAAAATTATTCTCTCCAGACATGTCACCTTTGATGAAACACAATTTCCATACCGCTCCATGACACCCACATCTGCACCATCATACACGTTCCTAGAAAACACACCTTCCCCTCTCCTCCACAAAATTCTTACTAATCCCGTCACCCCTCCTCTAAATCATACATCTAACGAATCCCACAACCACATTCAACCCAATTCACCACACCCTAACCACCCCGATACCAACTTTCACCAAGTTCAAAACCAAGAACAAAGCCCTCCACAATCGGTAACAACCCAAAGCCCACCATCGCAGGCCCAACACCACCACTTACCAAACCCAACCCAATAATGAACCAACAACCTCGGCCCAACCCCAATAGCCCGCACCCGAACCCATCCGAACTCACCGCATGGTCACTAGGTCTCAATCAGGCATTGTCAAACCTATAGAGCATTTATCTTTACACACGTCTTCCATTTCTCCTATACCTAAATCCCCGTTTGTTGCTTTAAAAGACCCTCAATGGCGTAATGCTATGTATGAAGAGTATAATTCGTTAGTTAAAAATTGTACTTATGTTCTTGTACCAAAGCCCTCTGGTGTTAATATGATTCGTTCTATGTGGTTATTCAAGCATAAATTTCATGCTGATGGGACGTTGAGCCGTTATAAGGCTCGTTTGGTTGCTAATGGCAGTAGTCAGCAACTTGGTATTGACTATAATGAGACTTTTAGTCCAGTTGTCAAACCGGCTACCATCCGTACTGTTCTCAGCCTTGCAGTGTCCCGCAAGTGGCCTATTCATCAGCTTGATGTTAAGAATGCATTTCTTAAACGGTGATTTATCTGAGACTGTCTATATGCATCAGCCGTCAAGATTTGTGGATTCTCGGTACCCTAATCATGTTTGTCTTCTGAAGAGATCTTTATATGGACTAAAACAAGCACCTCGTGCTTGGTTTCGAGATTTGCGGTTATGCCACACCGGTCGGTTTTACCATAGTCGATGTGATTCTTCATTATTTATTCTTCGACATGGTTCTCAGATTGCTTATTTACTTATCTATGTGGATGATATTATCCTTACAGCATCTTCTACAGCTCTTCTTCAGCAGATCATTGCATCTTTACACAGTGAGTTTGACATGACTGATCTCGGGGCACTTAATTATTTTCTTGGTATCTCTGCTACTCGTCATTCTACTGGATTATTTCTCTCTTAGCAGAAGTATGCTCTTCAGCTTCTTGAGCGTGCTCACATGGCCAATTGTAACCTTTCTAGAACACCGGTTGATACAAGTCCAAATTAGGTCCCGAAGGTGTTCCGGTTCAGATCCTTCCTTATATCGCAGTCTCGCAGGTGGTCTTCAGTATCTCACATTTACACAACAGATCTATCTTATGCAGTCGTGCAGATTTGTCTTTACATGCATGATCCCCGAGCCACATTTAGTCTGCCCTTAAACGTATCTTACGATATGTTCGCGGGACTTTGGATTTTGGTCTACACCTATATGCATCATCTACCACCTCTCTTGTTGGATATACAGATGCAAATTGGGCTGGTTGCCCATCCACACGTCGGTCTACTTCAGGTTACTGTGTCTTTTTAGGAGATAATCTCCTATCTTGGTCTTCTAAGCGTCAGCAGACTATCTCCCGTTTTAGTGCTGAGGCTGAATACCGGGGCGTTGCAAACGTTGTAGCTGAGACTGCATGGCTTCGTAACCTTCTTCGTGAGCTGCATTCTCCTCTTTCTACTGCCACTCTTGTCTATTGTGATAATGTTAGTGCCATTTATTTGTCTGCCAACCCTGTTCAACATCAACAGACCAAACATATTGAGATTGATATACATTTTGTTCGTGACATGGTTACTGCTGGTAAGGTTCGTGTTCTCCATGTACCCTCCCGTTATCAGTACGCATATATCTTCACCAAAGGACTTCCTTCAGCCTTATTTGAAGATTTTAGATCTAGTTTGAGCGTACAGCTTCCTCCCGCTCCAACTGCGGGGGAGTGTTAGTCATACGATTTGTACTTATCAATATGATTTGTATTTATCCACATGTTAGTTGTACATTTAATATGATTGATAGTGATTAGCATGATGAGTGGGTAATTTGCATTTACCCAAAATAGCTATTGTATAGGATCTATATATATATATATATATATATATATATATATATATATATATATATATATATATATATATATATATATATATAGGTACTCTTCTATGTAAGATCATCAAATCAATAAAACATATAATTTTACAATGTTATGTTCTCACAATGCAAGGTTGCAAAAACATTCATTTTGTTAGTTACCAAATAAAACTTTAACTTACAATAATATGAATTCTCAACAAAAAGTGTTAACAATAATAAGAAAAATATACAAAATTAAAGATATAAAGTTTAATAAATTTAAGGTTAATTTATTAAAAGACTAAACTTTATATAAAGTTTCTTAGTTAAAAGGTTAATCTTTTACTGAATGAAACATTAAGAGGTGATCTTGATATTGAAAGAATTTGTGTGCGATGAACTATAATGCACGGAAACGCTTGGGGGTTGCCGTTCCCATACCGGAAACGTTTCGAAAACGGTAAATGGCCGGAAATGTGATTTGAAACGTATCTGGAAAATAGGAAACGTTTCATGTAGATTGGAAACGTATGGGGTTGAGCATGAAACGTTTCTGGGCCTTATAATCGCATTTCTATGCCTTTAATACATTTACATAACTTCTGGACCATTAAACCCTACTGAAACGATGGCAACTAATATGTATACTCCTTTGATCAAGATTAGACCATGCCTTCATTTGGTTTATGAAATGTGGGATTCCATGGTTGAGAAAGTGAAGGTTGCAATTTACACGCATGAAGAAAAAACACTTGAGATGTTCAGTTCTTTTTATGACGTGGTGTATGATATTCTTATTGCTCGGTGGGCAAAGAGTTCGACACCACTTCATTGTTTAGCTCATTCTTTGAACCCGAGGTATCTCTTGTTTGATTTGACATTCATTCATAAAAATGTAGTTTCTTTTTCTGTTCATAATGCTTTTTTTTGTTTATATGTTTCTTATAAGTTTTATAGTGATGAGTGGCTTAATGAGGATAGTTTTAGAGTCGCTCCTCATACAGATGGAGAAATATCCAATGAAATAATGTTATGTTTACGAAGACTCTACCCAAAGGAGGATGATTATGATAAAATTTTATACGATTATGCTAATTTCTCGCTTATGTCAGGCCTTTTTCCGATGTTAACTCTCTTTCTAAGAGGGGAACTACATATGCTAAACGTTGGTGGGCCAATTTTGGAGCAAAAACACCTATGCTACAGTCATTTACTTTTAGAGTTCTTGGTCAGCCAACATCGTCATCTTGTTGGACGGGATTTTTGCTGAGATCAATAGCTCCTTTGTTGTCGCAAAATGTAACGATATCGTTGAGATGAATTCCGTAATCCACGAGAGCTTGCTTCATCCAAAGAGCTTGTTGACATGCTTTTCCGGCTGAGACGTACATCGGCTTCAATGAGTTGAGATAGCTAAAGCAGTTTGCTTCTTTGCAAACCATGAGGTGAGACAATGTCCAACAAAAGTGCAAATACCGCTTGTACTTTTTCTATCGACATAGTCACCGGCATGATCCGAATCGGCATACACTATAGTTTCTACACCCGTTCCTTTGGGATACCATAATCCTAAACATGTCGTTCCTTTAATGTATCTAAATATCCTTTTCAAGGCTTCTAGGTGTGATACCTTTGGATTTTCTTGAAAGCGAGCATATAGACAAACACTAAACATAATGTCGGGTCTACTAGCCGTGAGATAGAGTAAGATACCGATCATTCCTCTATATTTAGTGTTATCTACCGATTCACCTTCCTCATCCTTGGTGAGTTTAGTGTCCGAAGACATGGGTGTCTTAGTTGGTTTTGAGTCTTCAAGACCAAATTTCTTAAGCATATCTTTTATATATTTAGATTGGTTAAAGAATATGCCATCTTCTAGTTGTTTAATTTGAAGTCCTAGAGAGAAGTTTAACTCACCCATCATACTCATCTCAAACTCATCGTACATGATTTTAGAGAAATCATCACATAGCTCTTGACAATTTGATCCGAATATGATGTCATCAACGTATATTTGAACAATGATAATATGTGATTCCTTTTTCTTGGTAAAAAGAGTATTATCTACTAATCCCATGGTGTATTTGTTTTCAACAAGAAAAGTCTTAAGTCTATCATACTAAGCTTTTGGTGCTTGCTTAAGACCGTATAATGCTTTCTTGAGTTTGAAGACAGGATGTGGTTTCTCAAAGTCGGTAAAACCGGGAGGTTGAGCAACATATACTTCTTCGTTAATAAACCCATTAAGAAATGCACTCTTAACATCCATTTGAAATAATTTAAAGTGATAAGCACATGCATATGCAAGTAAGATTATAATAGACTCGAGCCTAGCTACCGGTGCATAAGTTTCATCATAATCAATCCCCTCTTGTTGATTATAACCTTGTGCGAAAAGCCTAGCTTTATTTCTAGACACTACACCATTTTCATCCATTTTATTTTGAAAAACCCATTTCGTTCCAATTATAGTTTGATCTTTAGGTTTTGGAACTAACTTCCAAACATCATTTCTAACGAATTGGTTTAACTCTTCTTGCATAGCAATTACCCAAGATTCATCTTTTATTGCTTCATTTATGTTTTTCGGTTCAATGGTAGATACAAAACAAAAATGATTACTTTGATTTTGGGCTTGTGATCTTAAGGTTCTTTGATTAAGTTGTCCTATGACCTTTTTCTAAAGGATGAATTTTGGATTCTTTGATGTTTATAATTTCATTATTTATTGGTTCATCTTCCTTGTCATTTTCAATTATTTCTTGACGTTCTACAAGTTGACTTTCAAGTAAGTCATCATCTACCAAAGGTGATGTCTTAGAGGGAGGTGGACTTTCGTCGAATGTTATGTTCAACGATTTCTCGACTCTCGTTGTTTCTTTGTTTATGACAATGTAAGCTTTACTAGTTTGTGAGTAGCCAAGAAATACACCTTCATAAGACTTTGGGTCAAACTTGGTGAGATAATCTTTAGTATTAAGAATGAAACATTTACATCCAAATACTCTAAAATATCCTAAAGTTGGCTTTTTACCTTTATATAGCTCATATGGTGTTTTGTTTAAGAAAGGACGTATTAAGACTCTATTTAAAATATATGTAGAAGTGTCAACGGAGTTACACCAAAACTTTTGAGGAATGTTTTGTTCATTAAGAATTGCTCTACTCATTTCTTGAATGGTTCTATTTTTACTTTCTACAACTCCATTTGATTGAGGTGTTCAAGGAGCCGAGAATTTGTGTGTTATACCGTTTGCATCACAAAAGTTTCCAAATTGTGTTTCATTGTCAAATTCACGACCATGATCCGTTCGGATCGACACAATTTTAACACCTAGTTGATTTTGAATTTTCTTGCTAAGAATTTCAAATTTATCAAAAGCCTCATTTTTGGTTTTCAAAAACAACGTCCAAGTAAACCTTGAGTAATCATCTACTATGACCAAAGTGTATAAGTTGCTTCCATAGCTTCTTATAGCGGATGGATAAAACAAGTCCATATGCAAAAGTTCTAGACACTTAGATGTGGACACCATGTTTTTAGCCTTATGACTACTATGGGTTTGTTTACCAATTTTGCAAACATCGCAAAAATGTTGGTCATATTTTAGTTTTGGTAAATTCCTAACTAGCTCTTTTGAAGATAGGTTTTGTATAAGTCTCATATTAGCGTGACCTAAACGTCTATGCCACAGAGTTGAGATATCATCTAAAGTTGTTAGACAAAGTTTTTCATTAGATGTTTTATCTATTTTCATGACGTATATATTATTTTTCCTAACTCCTTTAGCTATGGTGATACCATCTTTTAGTATTTTACTACCATTTTCTTCAAATAGTACTTTATACTTTTTATCACATAATTGGCTAATACTAAGTAGATTAAATACTAACCTATCGACATAAGCAACATTTTCAATAGTTAGGGAGTTATGAGCGATCGTACCTTTGCCAATGATTTTGCTTTTGAGATTGCTACCAAAAGTGACATTACCTCCGTCATACTCTTGGTATGTTGAGAAAAGGCTTTTGTTGCCCGTCATTTGTCGTAAGCATCCACTATCTTTTACCCACTCATCAGGTTCCAATCCAACTTTCAAGCATACCTAAGACACAAATAACTCAAGCGTTTGGTCCCCAATATCTCATGGGTCCGTTTGGGTTAAACAAACCATTTACTTGGTTCATGTATGGAAATGATGGGTAAGAGTTCCAGGGCATGTAATCTAGATTTTGATATGGTCTATGGAAGTTTTGATTCCAACCATAATGTTTATGGTTGGGTTGTATGTTGTAGTTGCTCTTAGGAAACGGGCGTTTGGTAAAAGGTGTTTTATGTCTTTGTTGAGTAGTTTTTTTATCTAAATTCATTTCTAGCAAGTCCTACTCCTGATGTAACAACAGGTTTTAGTTTAACACTATCCTTGGTTTTCTTTGTTACTTTGACAAATTCACTACGGTCCATATCACAAATATTCTGTCCAGCTGCAGTCCCTACGGCACCATTTTTTACAAAGGACGGAACCCTATTTTGGGTCCGTCTGGTCCGTGCTGCACTACAGCATTTTTGACAGTTTGTTTGTCTTTTTTGGCAGTTTTGGTTTGACTTTTTGGAATTAAAACCTCATTAAATCCCAGCCCATTCATGTTTCCTCGGTGTTTTTAATTCTAACTATTTCATCGGCACAAGCAATGTTTTTGTTAAACCTTTTAAATTTAGAATTATGTTCGATTAGAACATCTTGTGTGAGCTTTAGTTTTTCTATTTCAAGATTAAGCTCTTGACATGATTTGCAACCATCGCCATTTGATTTTCCTTTTCTAATCGTTTTGCCTTTTCTTTTAACTCATAGACTTCATTTTCTAAAAATTCCTTTTAGTCTTTAAAAATTTATTTTTATTTATAATTTTTAGACTAAGCTCACACAATTGATTATATTGTTTTTTCAAAGTGTCATCATCAATAGAGGAATAAATGAGTCGAATGTACCTCATTTGACTTATGTGCCATTAGAGCGATCTCATCCTTGCTCGACTCTTCATCATCCTCACTATCGCTCCAAGCACCACTTACAAAAGCTCGTTGAGTTTTGCTTTTAGGTGGCTTGGGACAATCTCTATCGATGACTTGCATCACCGCATCTAAAACACTTTCTTTCACCTTTTCCCTTTTTGTCATCCCGATCTTTTCGAATGGCTTCTTTTCTTCTCGAGGTTGTCTTACAAACTTTCCTCTTCTTCTAAAGAACTTTTTGAAATCTCTAACGGCCATGGCATACTCCTCATCTTCACTACCGGCAAGATTCGTCATCATCGTTTGATTCCATTCTTGCTTTTAGAACAACGGATTTGATATTCTCTCTTTTTCCTTTGATGATTTCCGAATCTTTCTCCATCACCATTTCATGTACTTTGAGGTTTCCGATAAGCTCGTCTAGTGTCACTTTTGAGAGATCTTTTGATTCCTCAATAGCCGTCACTTTAGCTCTCCACTTTGGATGGAGTGCTCTAAGAAATTTCCAGACAAAGTTCTTACTACTTAAAAAGATACATCAAGTGCTTTAAGTAATGTAATAATAGTATTAAAGCAAGCAAAGCCACAATCAATGGTTTCATCTTCAGGGATAAAAAATTGTTCATATTGTTGAACAAGAAGATCAATTTTGTTATCCTTGACTTGTGAATTTCCTTGATGTGTAATAATCAAAGATTCCCAAATATCTTTAGCGGTTTCACACATAAAAATTCTTTCATATTTTTTTCTAGGCAAAGCATTATAAAGCATCATTTTAGCTTCATTATTTTTAGCTATTAATTTCTTTTGATCATCAACAGAAATATCTTTTGTTGTAGAACTAAAATCCCCTTTAACAATAACAAACCAAATATCTATATCTTTTGATTTTACATATGTTTCAAAATGGTTTTTCCAATAGATAAATCCATTAGTTTCAAAGAGTGGTGGTCTTTGCATAGATTGCCCTTCTTTAAAGTTTTCAGAATCCATGGATCATTTCAAGTTTATAAAATACAAAATATTTTAGAAAATATTGAGCAACAAGGCTCTGGTACCAATTGTGGAAAACTAGAAGGGGGGTTGAATAACGATTAAAAACTTTGTTTTGAAACTTATTGAAAGATCAATTGATATTGATCTTAGATATGTAAGTGAATAGTAATCAACAATATGTAAAGAGTAGATAAGGAAAAAAAATCAAACCACAACAAGTTGTTTATAGTCGTTCAGTCTACAAGGACTCTTTTTCCTTGCCCTACTCCACTCCCCTAGTCTCACACTCGAGAGTTTAACTTCACTAGTCAACAAGCTCCTTTCACCGATGGAGAAACCTTTACACTTCACTTACACACTATTTCCGACACTAAGCTAGATGTTAAGTTCTTTTCAAGGGTACAACCACTCCCACACACAATGTATTTTAAGCCCGTATTCTATGTGAGTCAGTTGACTTCGATTAGACCAGACCGACTAAAATACTAACCACTCACACTCACAAGATTATGATGGTTTGGTACAACAATGATGTATGAATCAACACAAGATCATACAACAACTAACAAACAAGACTTCCAACTTCTTGTTGAAGCTTGAATGTATCTTGATCTTCTTTGCTACAAAAGAGATCACTAATATGATATGAAACTGAGTTAGAAATGTTGATAGAAAGGGATAAAAGACAACTTGGTTTGGCTTTGCTATTTATAGCCAAAAAAATCAGCAAGCACCACAGACCACGGAACCCTTCAAAGGGTTCCGCCTAGTCATTTTTGGTGCGCCGAGGTCTGACGACAGCAAGATCTCAAGATCTTACCAAAGTCAACCATATCTATCCAAGATTGTGTAAGATATGTAGAGTCTAAATCTACACAAAGTATCTAGTGAAATCTTCTAAGGATTTCAATGATGCACCACATGATGTCATGTGTTTGTTTTTCTATTTTTAGAAATATGTTAAAATATAAATACATATGTAATGTTTTGTTTTGAGAAACCAAAACATTCTTGAACTAAAAACTTCTATCATACATTATGGTTTAGAGTCATATCAATATATGATTAATCACAATGTAAATGCTTGAGTGATGAAGATATTATTTGAAAAAGCTTGTTTTAATATCTATTAAACTTGACAAGCTTCAAGCTTTATAAAAATTAAATTTACTTTTGTCGTTAACAAAACTTAGGTAAAGATCAAAAATATAAATAACGTTTAATGACGCTATTTGTATTAACATATATTGTAATGGGTAATGTAATGGGTAAGAATCAAAGTACTTGATCCATTAACTAGATACATTGAATGTACTTGGGTAAAACCCAAAGTCCATAACCCATACCCATGGAGCATGATCCATAACCCATGACCCATTGATTAGATGCATTGCATCTTCTAGATAGATTGTATCTATTTAGATACCCATGATCCAAAGTCCATAACCCATGACCCATGATCCATGACCCATAACCCTTTTAGGAGGAGCGTTCTACGGATCCCCAGGAATACGCTGGACGGATCCCTCATCCGTGGGATTCGAGGGACAGTAGTGGTTTTTGCCTATAAATAGTCAGCCATTTCTTCATTGTAAGTTGCCACTTCCATATATACTTTCTCTTAGTATTGTAAACTCTCTAACCTCATATCAAATGGATCTTTTTATGTAGTTTTGTGTTTGTGTGATTCTCTAGATTCCTCTTAAAGGCGAGATCACCACCTCTTGAAGTCGAGCAAGCTCAAGTCCATGGGTTGCCAAGCTTCGTCATCATCAAGACTACTGATGTCATCTTGTTGATAGTTCTTTCTTCTCTCATTAGAAGTGTTATGTTGAAGACATAGGTGAAAGATGTATAAAGGGTCAAGTCGAAGGCATTAGTGAAAGGTGCCAAAGATTCGTGTCAAAGGCATTAGTGAAGGGTGCCGAAAGTCCGCGTTAAGGGCATTAGTGAAGGGTGCCTAGGTGTTGTGTCAAAGGCATTAGTGAAAGGTGGCTAGGGTGTACATTCAATATGGTGCATCGATATACAAGATAGATTAGTTTGGGTCAAAGGATATTGATATCCTTGTTGATGTTGTAATAAGGAGTGGATCTCCTTTGGGATAGGTGTTGTGTAGTGTTGGGTAGTAGTTCCTCCTTTGTAATGGAACTTGGTATCTAGCCTTGTACCAGATAAAGTGTAGGCGACGTTATGATAGGTTTGGTTCTACCTCATGGAAGAACCCGATGTCTAGCCTTGTACCAGAAAAAGAGTAGGCGACGTTGTGAAGGCTTCTCCGCCACAAGGAACTTGTGTTGTGTAGTGATTACGAACTCTCGTGTAGGTGACTCGGGGAGTGGAGTAGGGCAAGGAAGGTGTCCTTGTAGCCGAACCTTTATAAATACTCGTGTCGTGGTTTTGTACTTCTTACTCTTTATCTTTGCATTGTCTATTTATATGCTTATCTATCAACATCCAACACACACATTTAATAGGTTGACATAAGTCGATCTAAATATTTTAAAACAAAGTTTTAATCAGTAAAACTATTCAACCCCCCTTCTAGTTTTCCACAATTGGTACTAGAGCTTCGTTACCAAGTTTCTTAAGAGTATATTGTACTTTTAAAACTTGATACGATCCGTGTATTATTGAAAACTACAAAGAAGGAAATTTCTTAAAAACAAAAGGTCACGTTTTAAAATCATCATATTTTATAATGTTGAATAATGATAGATCTTTCTAACATTTTCCTTTTTGAGAATTCTCCATACTAGTATTTGGGCATCCTAAGAAGTTCATAAAGAATTTTGTTTCAATATTTCTTTTCTTAAAAAGAATATATATAGGAAAGGTATGCTCTTTGATAAATTACTTTCAAATAAATTATTATTGTATATTTTCTAGATTAATTAATAATATCATTTCGTATAAACATGTTAAGATTAGTAGACCCATTACGTTTACTTAAAAATCACTAAAGTTGTTATCTATATTGAACTCATCATCAAGAATAGTATTCTTCGTTGATTTCTATAGATAAAACTACAAACTAGTGATAATGATATCTTGGCTATTCGAGAGCCTTGATCATCACTCCTCACATAAGGCTGTTGACATTTCATCTATGTCAATAAGTATTCATGTGAAACTCCTCATATCATGATAAAATAGTATTTTATCATAATCCTTAAACATCCCAGAAATTATGATTTATTCATAAAACGGGAACCTCGTCAAATAGGACTAGTGAAACACGTCAAAACCCCAAACCATAAGTTATAGAGCATAAACATCAACTCTAGCCAAGAATTAGAACTCCCAAATCAAAATTATCAAAGCTCACTTAAATCTAAGCTGGCCGATATGCCGGATCCCTAAGTTTGAACTAGTTGGATCCCTCATTCAAGGGATCTGTGGGAACCAGCACATCAGAAGACGCGATTTAAGTAAAAGATGATCACTATGGAGTTCTATTCTTCACTTTACTCTCTCAATCGCGAACGTAAAACCTAATTTAGTGTTCACAGGAGTTCATTCATCATCTTTTTAAAGGAAACAATCACTTGTGTAAGTATAATCTTCACTACATTGTTATTTCCATTCTTTAATTCCTAGGAGTACAATTCTCATCTTAAGAAGTTGAGTTCAAATGGGTTTATCATAATTTGGTAACACATTGTTTTCTAAGATAAACTAAATCAAAGAATCAACATTTTTAATACAAATTAAACTCATTTTTTGAATTCAATGAAGATGTATTGAGCAAAATTGTGATGAACCCCATTAGGATACTATTCACACAATTAACACCACATTGTGGTTTTGATGTTTAGGACCAATCATGCCTAGCAATAGATAACAAGATTACCAAGACACGGGACATTACATTCCCATGTATCTATTGTTGGGAATTCTGGAAAGTAGGAATTCTGTTGATGTTATCAATCTGCTAGAAGACATGGATTCTGTGAAGAAGAGTTAGTATATTAGCATAGTTTGTTTCACGGAGATATAGATATTCAGTATATTTTATTAATTTTTCAGAGCTATTTTAGTAGTGATATGCATTTATTTTTGGTTATTGTTTTATATAGGTTCCTTGTGTATAAAAGGAGTACGATGTCTTTGATTAAGGTGGACTTAAACATTAGAAACCTCTGGAGAAAACATTCCAGGAAAACTCTTTAGAGAGGAGAAAAAGATCCATAGAGGATCATTGTTTTAATAAGAAAAACCTTGTTGGTAACTTTGATTGTGTTAATTATTATCCGTTGTGCATCTATTCAATCATTGTTATTATACCAACAATGATGATTGAATAGATGCATAGCGGATAATAATTAACACAATCAAAGTTACCAACAAGGTTTTTCTTATTAAAACAATGATCCTCTATGGATCTTTTTCACTCTCTCTCTCAAGAGATGTTTTCTGGAATGTTTCTCCAGTTTCTAAAATGTTTAAGTCCACCTAATACAAAAGACATCAATTCCTTTATACACAAAGGAACCCTATAAAACAATAATATAAAATAAATAAATGCATATCACTACCTAAAATAGCTCATGCAAATCCTAACAACTAATAAACTAATATCTATATTCAGAGAAACAAATATGCGCTAATATACTTCAGCAGTAACTCTTCTTCAGAATCCCATGTCTTCTAATCCATGTTGATTCGTGCAGCAGTAACATCATGAAATTCCCTTTCTAGAATTCCCAACAGAAAGAATGGCTTGAACCCGGAAGACCGAAAAGCTTTCAAGTTGTTGGAAAAGAAACTATTCCACGAAGCACGAGTAGTTGACCCCTCATTCATCAACAACACCGACATTCCCCAAAAGTCTTGCGAATCAATTTCCAATGCCTCTTGAGCATCAATGAACAAATTTGTCAGGTGTTTGTCTTAGACTTTTACAAAAGCATGAGGATCATTTGAAATGAAGATGGAACCATTTCGATAGCTTTTACGATCAATGAGCACAAATTCACCTTCACTCTTGAAGAGTTTGCTAGGATACTTCTGATCCTTGTCAAGGAGTATGCATGTACTCAAATGAATGGTCATTGGCCGATCTTCATGACATGGTATATCATCACGAGGTATACTTCACACCCCTCCCGGAACCGGCTACGGTAAGAGATACCGTCTTTACGGAAAGAGCCTCCGGTCAAGAGTCACTAGGAGTTGATTCTCTCCCGGACACCTTAGCACTTCTCCGTCACAAGAGCAACAGATGATAAAAAGCGGAGCCCGAGAAAAATGCAAGTTACCAAGGATTAAAATAACCTTAGATCGTTATGTCTCATCACGGTGAGGTGTGATATCCTAGATACAACGACCGTGTGATAAAATGATATGATCACGAATGTACAAAAAACAGAATCGATTGACTAACACTAGAAATGTGAATAGCAATAGCTCTGTCACGCTATGTCATTAAAGAAACGCACAATCGAGAACCTAAAAACACAAAAGATATACAAACGTACGTTACTAAAACGTAAACGTTTAAAAACAAAACGACTATAACTATAATAGAGATTTACAAGTCTAGGCGACTTAAATGAAAATTAAAGGAAATTAGAAAGATAAAACCTATTAAATAAACGCTATCACTATATTTACAATTGATGTTTGTGATTTTGTTTATTAAACCTATTATATAATTTACAAATTATAAAAGTGTAAGAAAACTTAAAATCCTAAAACAAGAAAGTATATGTGACAATTACTTACATGTAACAAAATAAAAAGTGAATTCTATCAAATACAACTCCCACAAATGTGAAAATCATATTTTTAGAATCCTAAAAAGATAAGAAAATTATTAAAAAATAAAAATAAATTTTTACACTATTAAATTAATTATTATAAATTAAAAAATGAATTAAATGTATTAAAAATGAATTAAATAATAAGAAAATCTAAAATTAACTCAAATAAATGAAATAAAGAATTTGAAAAATCTAAAATATAATAAAATGAATTAAGAAACTGAAAATGTATTTTTTACATGTATATACTATTTATTATTAATTATCTACTATCAAAAGTATTAAAACTAATATTAATTATTAAAAGTACTAAACAGTAAAAGAAAAATCTCAAACTTTTTACAAAATTCTACAATAAATATAAGAACTAAAGAAAAATATAAAAACTATGTACTATGTGCAAAAATAAGCTAATGGGCAAAAGCTCCAAATGGAAGCTTATACTTAAGCTTGAAAAAGAACTTCTTTTTGGTTTTCTGTTTTCTGGATTACTTATACAGTAATATTATACATATGGGATGAAAAATAAGCTATACAAACCAAGAAATAAGCAAAGTAACAAGCTTATGAGTCCAACAGTCAAGCTTTTGGCTTGACTGTTGGAGCTCAGCTCCTAAAACTTCAAATAAGCTATACACGGGAAAAGAAAAGTGAAAAATATATGCATACAAGTAATATAGACAAGTATATACAAGCTAGTGCACCTTGAAGTTTGACCAATAAGCTCACAAAAGCTCATAAGCTTCACTCAGATAAACAACAAGCCAAACACCCCGCAGCTAAATAGAGAGACCATTTAAGCTTAGGAAATAAGCTAAAAAGACCAAACTAAGTATTGGAGGAGCAAGCTTAGGTGGTTGGCTTTCCAAAAAGCCAAAGCTCATCAAGTGGGACCCACTGATGAGCTTTGGAGAGGCTTATGAAATTGGCACCAAACCACTGACTCAGCTCAAGCTGAGTTATGGGACAAAACAGATAGCTTGTGCAGCCCTAGTGAATGAGCTGCAACATGAAATTAAGCACTGGACTTATCAAGTTGACCAAGTAAGCTAATCAAAAAGCTAATGTACAAAGATTGGCTTTCACAAATGAGCTTGTGAGAAGCTCTAGAAATACTGACAAACACCGTAATTGGATATTCTAAGTGAAAATGGACAAAAAGAAAAGCTATGAGCGAGCTTGTCTAATAAGCTTTAAATTGAAAAATGAAAGCTGGAACTATTAGATGACTAGGTAAGCTACTACTAAAAAAAAGCTAAAAACTCATAAGCTAAGGAATACTAGAGAGCTTATAACAAGCTTGTGAAAAACCTTGTGGATCCTGTGCACAGGACAGTTTCTCGGGGGTCCAAAATAAGCCATCAAATAAGCACTCTAAAAGCGATTAAAGCCGATCTAATATTTTAGTATTTTTCTTTACCAACTAGACTACAAATCCCCAAGAGCTTATAAACTGAAACCTACTAATGAACCCACAGTGAAATTCCAAGTTTTATTCAAAATGACCATAAAGAAAATTTGACTTTTTGACAAAACTAAAAGTTTGACTTTCTTGAGGTTTGATCTTGATTTAAGGCCTGAAATGATGTTACTTGGTTGAATGAAACCTACTGCAAGCTAAATATATGATATCTTAACACAAAATAGACTTTTGTTCTTGCAAAAAGTCCAACATGGACGTTATTATAGATAAGAGAGATTTTTGACTTTTGAGATTAAAAGGCACAAGGTATTGACAAATATGAGCTTAAATATGCTACACAAACATGAACCAACAAAAGCTAAGCACTGAACAAGTCTAATGGACAGGTTTATAAGCATAACCAAACACCCTATTAAAACGATATGGAAGTTTTACAAAGCAACTCTCAAGTTTAAAACATGAGCTTAACTTCAAACCTTATAATATCATTAACTAAGACTAAACAATCAATCCACAGTAATAACAACTTAAAACCAAGAATTAAACCTAAGCTATTATGGACCTAAAATAAGATTTTTTCAAAACACAAATTTAAATGAACAAACTACTAATTTTATACTATAATAACACTAAATAACAATACAGAAACATAAAAACACAGAAATCAAAGCATAAAAGTGATGAAAAGCAGTAAAAGATAAAAAATGGTAAAATTGAAACTCACATGTGATCAAGATGAAAAATGAGTACCAAGGTCCAAAAACCACTCCTAGCTTGGTGTCAACAAGCTAGGAACCAGAAAACCATCCAGCTTAGCTTCTTACACCCCAGAACTGCTTATTCAACCACAGTTGACTTTCATTGACTTTTTGGATTTTTTTTTTTATTACTTTTCTGAATTTAAAAGACCTAGCTTGTTTAATTGTTCTAAAAGCTTTATGAGCTTTTGTCCAGGAAGCTTATGTAGCTTAAAGAATCCACAAAACAACTTTATAACAAGAATTCGAATAACATGAAAATTTAAGGAAATAAGCAAAAACTTAAAACTGAGGTTTAACTGGAATTAAACTGAAATAAAGGTTTCATTACACTAATTTAAGATGAAATACAACATTTAAAAGATTGAAATACATTTTAACTAAGAAAAACATTAAAAGCTACATCTACTTGACAATGGCTTAAGGCCAAAGCCAAAGTGCTTGATCCTCTCTTTCTTCTCCCTTTTATACTCCAAAAATACTTCCACTTGTCCACTGAGAAAATCCCACTTCCTTTGGTAGCCATTGGATGGCTCAAAATTATCTTAGCCGTTTGATTGGGTTTTGGCGGGAAATGGTTATATGGCAGTGGGTGAGGTTGAGTGAGATGAGGGGGAAGTAATTAATGGTTTTTGTTTGTTGTTGAGGATGAGGGAGCAAGAAAATGATATGGATGAGCTGGGGGGATGGGGTTTCCTGGTTTGCAGGCAAAAGCAGGTGAGAGTGGAGAGGGTGGACTTTTTTGGCGCGTTTGTGTTTATTTGACCAAGTTGGGTTGTTTGTTGACCGGGTTTGGGCTTGGTATGGGCTAAGGATATATGTGGATCCGTTTGGTTTAAGAAATAACAACAAGGACCAACTTTGCAATTACAACAAACTTCAAGGACTGAATATGCCAACTTTTCCAAACTCTCATAAGGACCAATCATGAAAAACATTGATAAAACAAGGATCCTTTTTGTATAAAATCCATTTTAAAACTTAAAAGGATCTTAATTGCCATTTTTGGATTTTTGAGGGACTAAAATTGTAAATTTCCAAAAGTTATCAAATTGTTCCAAATGTTAAATCATGCATAGCACAAGGGTATTATTTGTAAAATTCCAAGTTTAGAATACCAGGGGACCATTTTGCCAATTTTGTAACTTGAGGGTAAAATTGCCATTTTGTGTAAACTTTCATCCAGGGATGTTTTGTGAACATTTTTGATTTCCCAAGGACTTAAGTTGACTTTTCAATCATTTAAAACATTTAGGGACTAGTTTTGACAATTTGTGTAACTCAGTGGACCGAAACGACAATTGTTGTGAAATTGATCAATTTTCACTTGTTTTTCAATCTTTTGTACCTGAATCACATAAAAACACATTTTCATGAATTTGTATCATTTTGAAAGTCATTTGTGTGTTTTTGGTTGTTTTTGTGGGTTTTTATAATACAAATATATGTGTATTTAGACACATATCAAATCCCCCACACTGAACTATTGCTAGTCCCTAGCAATCTTTTGAACTTTAATGGATTTGAAAAACTCTTTACCAAAAGCCATCACTTCTGGAGTAGCCAAATGTTTCAGTTCAAGTAAGAACCTTGGTACACTCATAACCAAATGATTTTGAGCAAATCATAAGCTGTACACGGATTTGATTAGTCTTTACCAGAAGCCGTACCCTTCTGGACTAGCCAACTCTTAGATAAATTATCAGCATTATCTTTGGTGAGCTGAATACCAATTATGGATTTTCCACTGCCTTTACCACAAGCCATAATCTTGCGGGCTAGCCAACTCTTCACTTGTTAGGATATGGTGAGTTGATTACCATACAACTTATTAGCAAGTTGTCAACTAAAACGGATTTGGAATATCTTTACCAAGAGAGCCGTTTGCCCTGGATTAGCCAATCCTTTTGTTTATCAAACATGGTGGACTGATTACCGTTTGTTGTGTTTAGTACATAGTACTTCCACTAAAAAAAAAAAATTTTAATTTTGGCCATTTTGGGGAAAAAGGGACTAAAAGGGCACATTTAAGATCAAATTCGCCAGAATTTCCCCCCCACACTTAGAAATGAATATTGTCCTCAATATTCAAAACTAAGTAAGGTAACACAACAATTATTTTATTTTTGAATATTTACAATTTTCAAAGTTTTTATAAATATATACAACAGGTGGGTTATTACCCCCACACTAGGGTGGTAGAAAGTAGAAAGAAGTCAGAAATATGGGTGAAAACCCATATGGTGTGCTATTGTTTTTGATTACCGAGTCACTAGCTTGACTCGACCTCGAATTAATTTGTTCATGAGGAAGCTACTGTTTTTGATAACCGAAGTCTAGCTTGACCGACCCCGATTAAATTGGTTCATGGGGAAACTGAATGGGATTGCCACTCAGAGAATGGGTGAGAAATTGGAGTGGGATTGCCACTCACAGAATTATGAATATTCATCACTTAAGATGAGTCTAAGAATCTTAGAAAGAAACTTAGAAAAGGCGAGGAGAATCTTTTTGATTTTTGATTTTATAAAAAGAAAGGGAAAATATTTTTGGATTTTTAAAGTTTATATATATATGTACAAAAGAAATTCCTAACAACCGCCTCGAAAGGAATCTGGGTCTGCAGCAGAGCTCAACAGCTGATCGAATCCGACAACCGAACGATCAAACGTTCTCAATAGAGGAGTTAACACAAACTGCGCGCTTTCCCCCCTTAAAAGGGAATCTAGGTCTGTAACGTCTACCAAATTGTTTTCAAACAGCCAACAACCAAATGTTGTAACTGAGGGACTTATCAAACTGGGCAAGTTGTGAGCAAAGGAAAAAAATGTTTTTGGATTTTATATTGTTTTTGAAATATAATATATTATATATAATATATACAAGGGATAGATATAAAACACAAGTACGTTACGCAGCACACCTCCCCGGCAGCGGCGCCAAAATTTGATTCTCTCCCGGACCACCTTCTTTTACTTCTCCGTCACAAGAGCAACAGATGATAAAAGGGCGACAGCCCGGGAGAAAAATGCAAGTTTACCAAGGATTAAAATAACCTTAGATCGTTTATGTCCTGGTGAGGTGTGATATCCTGAATACAACGACTGTGTGATAAAATGATATGATCACGAATGTACAAAAACAGGAATCTGATTGACTAACACTAGAAATGTGAATAGCAATAGCTCTGTCACAGCTATGTCATTAAAGAAACGTACAATCAGAAACCTAAAAACACAAAAGATATACAAACGTACGTTACTAAAACGTAAACGTTTAAAAACAAAACGACTATAACTATAATAGAGATTTACAAGTCTAGGCGACTTAAATGCAAATTAAAAAGAAATAAAAGATAAAATCTATTAAATAAACGCTATCACTATAATTACAATTGATGTTTGTGATTTTGTTTATTAAACCTATTATATAATTTACAAATTATAAAAGTGTAAGAAAACTTAAAATCCTAAAACAAGAAAGTATATGTGACAATTACTTACATGTAACAAAATAAAAAGTGAATTCTATCAAATACAACTCCCACAAATGTGAAAATCATATTTTTAGAATCCTAAAAAGATAAGAAAATTATTAAAAAAATAAAAATAAATTTTTACACTATTAAATTAATTATTATAAATTAAAAAATGAATTAAATGTATTAAAAATGAATTAAATAATAAGAAAATCTAAAATTAACTCAAATAAATGAAATAAAGAATTTGAAAAATCTAAAATATAATAAAATGAATTAAGAAACTGAAAATGTATTTTTTACATGTATATACTATTTATTATTAATTATCTACTATCAAAAGTATTAAAACTAATATTAATTATTAAAAGTACTAAACAGTAAAAGAAAAATCTCAAACTTTTTACAAAATTCTACAATAAATATAAGAACTAAAGAAAAATATAAAAACTATGTACTATGTGCAAAAATAAGCTAATGGGCAAAAGCTCCAAATGGAAGCTTATACTTAAGCTTGAAAAAGAACTTCTTTTGGTTTTCTTTTTTTGGATTACTTATACAGTAATATTATACATATGGGATGAAAAATAAGCTATACAAACCAAGAAATAAGCAAAGTAACAAGCTTATGAGTCCAACAGTCAAGCTTTTGGCTTGACTGTTGGAGCTCAAGCTCCTAAAAACTTCAAATAAGCTATACACAGGAAAAGAAAGTGAAAAATATATGCATACAAGTAATATAGACAAGTATATACAAGCTAGTGCACTGAGTTTGACCAATAAGCTCACAAAAGCTCATAAGCTTCACTCGGATAAACAGCCCAGCCAAACACCCCTGCAGCTAAATAGAGAGACCATTTAAGCTTAGGAAATAAGCTAAAAAGACCAAACTAAGTATTGGAGATAGCAAGCTTAGGTGGTTGGCTTTCCAAAAAGCCAAAGCTCATCAAGTGGGACCCACTGATGAGCTTTGGAGAGGCTTATGAAATTGGCACCAAACCACTGACTCGTGCTCAAGCTGAGTTATGGGACAAAACAGATAGCTTGTGCACCCTAGTGAATGAGCCGCAACATGAAATTAAGCACTGGACTTATCAAGTCAACCAAGTAAGCTAATCAAAAAGCTAATGTACAAAGATTGGCTTTCACAAATGAGCTTGTGAGAAGCTCTAGAAATACTGACAAACACTGAGTAATTGATATTCTAAGTGAAAATGGACAAAAAGAAAAGCTATGAGCAGGCTTGTCTAATAAGCTTTAAATTGAAAATGAAAGCTGAACTATTAGATGACTAGGTAAGCTACTTAAAAAGCTAAAACTCATAAGCTAAGGAATACTAGAGAGCTTATAACAAGCTTGTGAAAAACCTTGTGGATCCTGCAGCATACAGTTTCTCAGACAAAGGGTCCAAAATAAGCCATCAAATAAGCACTCTAAAAGTCGATTAAAGCTGATCTAATATTTTAGTATTTTTCTTTAGCAACTAGACTTTAATTCCCCAAGAGCTTATAAACTGAAACTCACTAATAAGCCCACAGTGAAATTCCAAGTTTTATTCAAAACGACCATAAAGAAATTTGACTTTTGACAAAACTAAAAGTTTGACTTTCTAGAGGTTTGATCTTGATTTAAGGCCTGGAAATGATGTTACTGGTTTGAATGAAAACCTCCTGCAAGCTAAATATATGATATCTTAACACAAAATAGACTTTTGTTCTTGCAAAAAGTCCAACAGTGGACTGTTATTATAGATAAGAAAGATTTTTGACTTTTGAGATTAAAAGGCACAAGGTATTGACAAATATGAGCTTAAATATGCTACACAAACATGAACCAACAAAAGCTAAGCACTGAACAAGTCTAATGGACAGGTTTATAAGCATAACCAAACACCCTATTAAAAACTGATATGGAAGTTTTTACAAAGCAACTCTCAGTTTAAACATGAGCTTAACTTCAAACCTTATAATATCATTAACTAAGACTAAACAAGTCTGAATCCAGTAAACAACTTAAAACCAAGAAATAAACCTAAGCTATTATGACTGCCTAAATAAGATTTTTCAAAAACACCAATTTAAATGAACAAACTACTAATTTTATACTATAATAACACTAAATAACAATACAGAAACATAAAAACACAGAAATCAAAGCATAAAAGGTGATGAAACAGTAAAAGATAAAAAATGGTAAAATTGAAACTCACATGTGATCAAGATGAAAAATGAGTACCAAGGTCCAAAAAACCACTCCTAGCTTGGTGTCAACAAGCTAGGAACCAGAAAACCATCCAGCTTAGCTTCTTACACCCCAGAACTGCTTATTCAACCACAGGTTGACTTTCATTGACTTTTTGGATTTTTTTTTTATTACTTTTCTGAATTTAAAAGACCTAGCTTGTTTAATTGTTCTAAAAGCTTTATGAGCTTTTGTCAGAAGCTTATGTAGCTTAAAGAATCCACAAATCAACTTTATAACAAGAATTCGAATAACATGAAAATTTAAGGAAATAAGCAAAAACTTAAAACTGAGGTTTAACTGGAATTAAACTGAAATAAAGGTTTCATTACACTAATTTAAGATGAAATACAACATTTAAAAGATTGAAATACATTTTAAACTAAGAAAACATTAAAAGCTACATCTACTTGACAATGGCTTAAGGCCAAAAGTGCTTGATCCTCTCTTTCTTCTCCCTTTTATACTCCAAAAATACTTCCACTTGTCCACTGAGAAAATCCCACTTCCTTTGGTAGCCATTGGATGGCTCAAAATTATCTTAGCCGTTTGATTGGGTTTTGGCGGGACATGGTTTATGGCATTGGTGAGGTTGAGTGAGAGAGGGGGAAGTAATTAATGGTTTTTGTTTGTTGTTGAGGATAGGGAGGGAGGCAAAAATGATATGGATGAGCTGGGGGGATGGGGTTTCCTGGTTTGCAGGCAAAAGCAGGTGAGAGTGGAGAGGGTGGACTTTTTTGGCGCGTTTGTGTTTATTTGACCAAGTTGGGTTGTTTGTTGACCGGTTTGGGCTTGTATGGGCTAAGGATATATGTGGATCCGTTTGGTTTAAGAAATAACAACAAGGACCAACTTTGCAATTACAACAAACTTCAGGACTGAATATGCCACTTTTCCAAACTCTCATATACCAATCATGAAAACATTGATAAAACAAGGATCCTTTTTGTATAAAATCCATTTTAAAACTTAAAAGGATCTTAATTGCCATTTTGGATTTTTTGAGGACTAAAATTGTAAATTTCAAAAAGTTATCAAATTGTTCCAAATGTTAAATCATGCATAGCACAAATTATTATTTGTAAAATTCCAAGTTTAGAATACCGGGGACCATTTTGCCAATTTTGTAACTTGAGGGTAAAATTGCCATTTTGTGCAAACTTTCATCCAGGGATGTTTTGTGAACATTTTTGATTTCCCAAGGACTTAAGTTGACTTTTCATTTATTTAAAACATTTAGGGACTAGTTTTGCCAATTTGTGTAACTCGAGGGGTGTTGCGACAATTGTTGTGAAATTGATCATTTTTCA
This sequence comes from Chrysanthemum makinoi, assembly GCA_910596185.1. NCBI lineage: Eukaryota > Viridiplantae > Streptophyta > Magnoliopsida > Asterales > Asteraceae > Chrysanthemum > Chrysanthemum makinoi. Next base: position 49,715,051 of record OU343219.1, on the reverse strand, counting down.
CTTGTTTTTTCAATCTTTTGTACCTGAATCATATAAAACACATTTTCATGAATTTGTATCATTTGAAAGTCATTTGTGTGTTTTTGGTTGTTTTGTAGGTTTTATATCTGAATATATGTGTATTTAGACACATATCAGAAGTCCAAGGTCATCTTTAGAGATCCTTTTCAAATGGAGCTTTCGGAAATGTTCCCATTATAAAATAAATGGGAACTAGTGCTAAGGGAGAACGTCATTTGTTTGGTGGAAAATAAGGATCATCCAAGCTTGCCTAAGCTACATGATCTACTTGCCTTGTTAGGGACTCATTTCAATCTAAGCCTATTACATGGTGAAGCGGATATGAAAGTGTGAAACGGAAGGACAAGATGATGCTCCATGCCATGCTCTTGACTACGCCTAAGCTAATTTAGTCTGCTCTAGATCCATCTACCTCTCCGATGGCCACACCGCGCATAGGTCATGGTGCTGCTTGTCAGATGAGGAAGATGCAAGCATTATGGTTGAAGGCAAGGGCCTCACCCACCAACGGACTCATCAGGGCGAAAGAGAGGAGAAGGAAATGACCCATTGGCAGCGTTCAACTTGACCCCCAGCATACATTGACAACTACTGACGTCCCGAGCCTTGTAAGAATTTCAACAAACAAAGGGCATGTTCCAGATGTTTTTAACTACCTCATGAAGAAGAAGAAGTAGGGGTGAAGGGGTAAAAAGAGTAGTAGGCATGGCGTGGGAGTTTGAATGGGAGGGAAGGTATAGTCGTGGACCTTAATTTTGTGAACAGTGAATTACTTAAAACAACAAAACAATATTTCTATAGTTTAGGGCGTAGCTCTAAGTAGATGGTATGACATATGAACTAAACATTCTAAACCTAGGAACTCAAAATGAGAATTTTATGACGGCTTGATCAGTCGTGAAGTCGGTCCCGCTCATTTAACCTTACCTTCTAAATAAGCCCCCGCACTTACTTACTATCGTAATATTTGTTGCTTGCATATTTTATTATTATTGAATCTTAGAAATTATTAGGATGAGTATTTGTAGAGTGCAAATTTTACACATTTCTTTGAGAAGCTCTTTGATGCGTATTAGCGGATCCACTTAGCTATAGCTAGCCGGATCCCTCAGATGAGGCAGTGGGATCAATTAAACAGACTTAGGATTTATACACTATCACCTCAATCCAATCCTCTAGACCTTATCATACTAGCTAAACATGATACTTTAGGATCTATTTAGTCTTCTCCGAGATCATAGGGTTCATATTCACTCATAGTAACACGGATAAATTCAAGGTATTTTTTGATTTATCACTTCACCAAAACTCACCATATTTCTGCTCTAATACTCACACATTGTTCCTCACATCTCAAAGCATTTAGTTTGCTATTTCTCTTAATTTTGACAAATTGATTTTAGTCATCTTTACCTCAAAATAGGCTTAAAACTAGTTTTACATTTCTTTTTATTTTTTAGGAATTTTCCAAATTTTTTTTAAGCTACCATCTGATCTCTAGGATCAATTGTCTTTATTTGTCATACTCAAATCATTAGTATCATCCTTAAATACTTAGTTGCACTCTCAAAAAGTGCACTATCTTACGAAAAACCATCACTAGGTATCCTCACTCCTTATGGTTGGACATATAAGTCCCATACCATTTAAGACATCTTAGGGAACCCAAATATTAAATATTTATAGGTACTAGACCCTAAAAGAACATAATCACTCCACCATCTTGCTGTCTGATAGACGGATCCCTAGTTTATAACTAGACGGGTCCCTAAAGATAGGGAACCGTGTGATCCGGGTCTCCAGAACAGCTTGTGATCAGCTTTTTCTTCTAATTCAAACTCTCTTTGATAGTCTAAACACTTTCACTTGCCATTAAATGGCTCCCTAGAATAAAACAACACTATAGTTGACCTGTACATGCCAAAATTCTTAGTGGTCAAGAATTTAATTCATTAACTCAACTTCATCCTTTATAAACCAAGTATTCTTATGAGTTTAAACCACCATTCAAACCACATTCCAAAAATCAGTAGCCAAGACATCTAGTACATCCTCTCTTTCACTATGACTAAAGCATCTAGCAAGAACTCTTCAACCAAAGGTTCATCCAAAAATAATGCTCATATGGTTCAAGAGATATCCTCTACCGAGTCATCTCCCGTAAGAAGTCCAAATGCTATAGTCCCTCCTCAACAAACTCAATCAACCAAAGCTGGAAAAACTGCTAGGATTAGCATTTGACGTTTTGAGTTGGAAAGGGCTTCATGAAGCAGTAAACCAAACACACCTAGCTCTAGTAAAACACCCAAGCCTTTATTTCTAGAACCTAGACTACATTCCTTTACAGAACCTCTTTCCCATCCAAATCTCTACTCGTTAGAAGACACACCACCAAGGACTTCCCATTCACCAACCTTCTCGTTAAATTGGGAACCACCTTCACCATCAAATGTTCCATCTTTGGAGACAAGAGATCACCAAAGAACCAACCATATAGAGGACTTCCCATCTCCACCACTAACTCGTGCATCATCACCCTCATTTCAAGTGGAACCACACCCTACGTCGCTCAACTCACCTTCACAAATTCCACCATCCTTTGTGGAGCCTCCTCAAAACATTCCACCTCCTCTGTTTCCTAGTAATGACAATAATTGCTCTAATTGTCAACTCACCCAAGGACTTGTTCAAGAAGTACGAAATGAGTTGCATTTCATGTTTAATCATCTCCTTGAATGATTAGACCAAATCAACAAGTCTACTCGTCCTTAGATTTCAAGCACATTGATGCTCTTTAAGTTTCCGCCACTTCTTAGAAATATTAGAATTTGTAATACATGTTTTAGTCATTCTCTTAGTTTTAGAGATATGTAGATCATCTCTCGTGTTTTTATTGAATGAAATTACATGTTATATGCCATATTGTCTTGAGAATATGTTTGGTTCCTTAATACATAACTCATTTTGATGTTAGCCTCACATTTTACATCACCATTGTTGTCTTAAGTATGCAGGCAAATGGATCCCTCAATTTGTCCTAGACGGATCCCTCCCAGGGAGGAACTGTGGGATCTGTGCAACAGAAACATTTTTTCTTACTAAATTAAGTCTTATTTGCAGGAAATTATGCATCATATACTTGTTTTATAACCTTTGTTTTGTAGATTTTCAATATACACTTGAAGACTTTGACACCTTTAACAAGGGGGGGTTTCTTGTCAAAGCAAAACATTGCAAAATCATTTGCAACACTTTCACATAGGTTTACATTACTACTTGACGTCCTCCTCACAAAGGAGCACCGTCCAGGGAGCATGTTCGTCTAAAAGACGAAACCATTTGCATACGATATTGCAAAACACTCGTTTAGCCTTCCTAATTACTTGACGCCCTCAACCAAGGGAAGCACCCGTCAAAGGGAAGCTAAGACGAGAATCCTTCTCATATCTTACTCTCTATTTTCCATATTTTTACTTTTCACATGTTTTTCCTCAAACAATGTGTTAGTTTTTTTTTGTTTCTGTTAGGAATTAGAAATTCCAGGTATTAAAGAGTCGGTCACCTCAAGTATATGTAATCGTTAGAAAGCTCGTAGTCATAGTAATATTAAGTTAAGTAGTATTTAGTTAAGTAACACCGTGGAGGACGGACGGGTCTTTACCCATGTATGCCTGATCCACAGCCCGTAGGAGGCGATTTATGTAAGGACTATAAATACTCTCTACCTCCAGGTAGAGAGTTGGAGCATATAATAATATCTTTCACTTTCTCTCACTAAGTTCCCTAAACCTCTAACTTTCTCTCTAGAATTCCATCTATATGCTACCTTGTGTTAATGTTATGATGTGTATGTGAAAAGTTATATCTTACAATTGGTATCAAGAGCCATGGTTAGATCATATCTTGCACATCTTTGGATTTCTAGTGGTTTTAGGTGGTTTTTGAGTTTGAAAAAGTTTAGTGGTTTTTGCATCATTTGGTTGATTTCTTGTGTTAAAGTTTGATTTTTGTTGGTACTTTTATGTTTAGAATCATCAAAAGTGTTTAGGTTTTCATTTGGTAAGCTTGAATCATCTTGGTTGGGTTGTTTTTGGATTGAAAAGTGAGTTTATATGGTTTTTTCAAACTAGCGACTTAGCTCACGGAATATTTTCTTGGTAGCGACTTGCTTCACATTTTGTAGCGACTTACAGTGTTGGAGCTAGCGAGTTAGATCTAGCGAGTTAAAGTACAAGTAGTGGATTCTCCACTACGGTAGCGACTTGTGTGGTAGCGACTTGGTCAGATGCGAGTTGCTCTTTAGCGACTTGTGTCTCTAGCGACTTGTGTAGCGAATTGCGGCCAAAATTTGGTTAGCGACTTGGTCTGTAGCGAGTTACTACTTAGCGACTTGCTTTTCGGTTAGCGACTTGGGACTCTAGCGACTTAGGGTGTAGCGAATTAAGGGTTAGCGACTTAGTGCATTAATTTCTAGCGACTTAGTGCATTAATTTCTAGCGACTTAGTGCATTATCTTCTAGCGATTTAGTATTTTATCATCTAGAGTCTTGAGTGATTGTTTACGGTTTTCTCTTGATTTAGTAAAATCCCGTGAAAGAATCTATTTCCGGTTTAATCATAGAGTTATAAAATCCCGTTTAATTTGTTAACATGTCTACCAACGTTCCCTATCATCTCCACTGTTGTTCGAGGATGTTCAAGCACTGGCTGATACTCGTCCACCCATGCTTGACGAGGCCGACTACGACTCTTGGCCTCAACGAATTAGACTGTATTGCCTTGGAAAGGAAAATGGTGTCAACATTCTCAAATCCATTGATGAAGGACCATATCGAGTTGAGACGACTAGAGACATACTTGATACTAATGCAGATGGTACTCCTGTTTACGGAATGGACAGACCTAAGATGTATGATGAGCTTGATGATAAGGATAAAAAGAGATTTGATGCAGATATCGGGGCTTCAAACATTGTTCTTCAAGGTCTTCCTAAAGACATCTACAAGCTGATCAATCATAACACAGATGCTAAGGCAGTTTGGGACAATGTTAAGATGCTTCTCTCAGGGTCAGAATTAACTATGGAAGACAGAGAATCCCAACTCTATGACGAATTTGAGCATTTCAAGATGAAACCAGATGAGAGTGTCTATGAGTACTATGTGAGATTTCATAAGTTAGTTAATGACATGAGGAACATCAGAATGACTATGCCTAACATTCAGTTGAACTCAAAATTTGTGAACAACATGAATCCCGAATGGCACAAGTTTGTTACCTTTGTGAAGCTCACTAAAGGATTGAAGAATACAAACTATGAGCAACTCTATGCCTTCCTCCTTCAGAATGAGAGACATGCTATGTTTGAAAAATTAATTCTCAATCAGTTCAAAACCAACCAGGGAGAGACAAGCTCGTCTAATGACTCTACAGCTTTCTACTCAAACATCGAAATCACAACCAAAGCATCACAAGTCATACCCTTGGGTAATGGTAATCACAAACTCATTCCTGATCCTATGTACAAACAAGCCGATGCTGATGCTCACGTGGGTAGCTTCATTAATCAACTAGCTCTTCTCATCAGTCAAAACATGAATACTCTCCCACAAACCAACAACAACCTCGGAACTGCATCTAACCCACACAATCAAGCCACTATTAAAGATGGAAGGATCGTGGTGCAACACCGTCAGGAAGATATGATCAGGGAAGAGGTGGAGCTGGGAGAGGTTATGTTGGAAACCAGAATCGAGGAAGGAATGGTAACCAAGGTCAAACTAAGCTCATCAAATGTTATAACTGTGGTGGAGAGGGACACATTGCAAGGAACTGTACATCTCCAAAGCGCCCACGAATGCTTGATTACTTCAGAGATAAGATGTCTGCTTGGCTCAAGCTCGGGACAATGGTGCTGCTTTGGATGAAGAGGAATTGTTGTTTCTTGCTGAGGGCAATGCCAAGACCTATGATGCAGATGTGGATGAAGCGTTCTATTCAGGGAGATAGGTCACAATCATCGAATGCCTTTCAAGTCGTTGACTGTGATGCATACGACTCTGATGTGGATGATGGACCTACGGCACACACAATTTTTATGGCTAGCATTTCTCCAATGGTTTCTCCCAAGGTCTCTTCTTCATCACTAGTTGCTGGCCCATCCAAGACAAGCTCATCTCAGAGGTATTAAAACTATACGATGATGTTGATGAGCAAAAGATGCATGACAAAGTACAATCAACTGAAACTATTGAATCAAATATTGAAAATATGGGTAATATCAATATTGTCCCATATGATCAATATGTGAAACAAAGTGAAAGTGAAGTTGTACCAAGTGATGCATCTTCTGCAGTCAACAATGACTATGTTTTTGATGAATACACTGCATGTGCCCTTGATGATTCCATTATTTCTGAACTAAATGCCTATAAAGAACGTGTTGCTATTTATGAACAACGTGCTAAGTTTGAGTTGACCACTCGTGAGCAGGAAATGGATAACCAAGTAAATACAGTAATTAGAAAAAGTAAGTTTAGAGAAGAAGTATTGAAACAAGAATTAAATTCCTTGCAAGAAAAACTTTCTAAAACATCTAAACAAAAACAAGAACTTCAAGAAAATGTGAAAATGCTTAAGCAAGAATTTAATGCAAAGGAATCAAAACTCTTGAGAGATTTTTCTAATCTGAAAACTTTGAAAAACAAACTTGAGAACAAGTTGTACATACAAGGAAACACCATTCGACTCGCTCACATGGTCACTAATCATCGAGTCTTAAGCGATAAGCATAGCATTCCCCTTGTTGAGGAACCAATCCGAGGTAATTAAAAAGTCTAGAAATGCTCATAAGGTGCTTTATGATGGTAATGAAATTCTTAAGCCTAGATAGAAACCTAGTTGCGTTGAGTGCACTGAGGAAGATAAGAAATCAGATGAAGTCACTAGGGAAAGGATGAACAAAAACTAGATGACCCGAAATGCAAAGAGAAAAAGATTATTATCACTCCCCATGACTACAAGAAGGAAACTGGATTTCCTTGAACATGTTTAAGCCTCAAACATTGTTGACCCTCAAACAAGTGTTCGGAAAAGGATATGGACTAGCAAAAAGCTGAAAATCTTGTTGAAAAGAATCCCCCTTGTAGGAAATTCCCTAAAGCGACTGTGTATCCTCCAAATACACCAATGCATTTAGTTCCTAGAACTATTGCCACTAAAAGCAAGACCTTAATCAGTCAATATGTTATTCTTCAACTATTTGTTGATTTTGAGAAAACTTGTAAGAAAAGGATCACACCCACCTGGGATAAGAAGGGAAAGGGGTTTTGAACAAATGAAAGAATGTTATTTAACTGAGGTCATGCCTTTCTTTAAACAACTAAAAGATCATTTTGAGAGTCTTAAAAGGGGATAAAATCAGATATTAAAGAAATGGAAAAGGAATTTGATGCAATGGTAGTTGAAGTTAGTGATTATGAGCGTGCACTAAAATATAATGAGATTGAGAGGAAGAACTTGCATACCTTAAATGAGACTCTTATTACTGAATGTGTTGCTCAAGATATCTTTTTCACTGCTTCAAATTGCTCTATTAATGCTTCCAAATTTCATGAACTATCTCTGTGGCCTGAAAGTCTTCCAAATTTCTTGAACGCTGATGATCACGACAATTAGGTAAAACATTTTTCTAAACTAGAAGTTGAGCATTTTAATTTACAACTAAAATATCAACATCTTAAAGAAAATGTCAAAACTTCAAATATCAAGACATCTTCAGATGCTCCAGAGTTTGATGCAGTTTTCAAATTAACAAACGTGATGAACAGATTCAAGCTCATTGCAACACGATCGGAAAGTTGAAAGCCCAAATCTCTCAATTAAAGGGTCAAACGAACAATATGACAGCTCCCAAATGCCTCCTCCTTTAGATTCTCAGAATTCTCAAACTTTTCATCTTCAAAACTTAGTTAATGCCTTACAAAAGGAAAATGAGAGTTTTCTAGAAGAAAATGAAAAGGTTAAACGACATTTTAAAGAGTTATATGATTCAATAAAAGTCACCCGTGACCAAAACAACGAAAAAATAACGTCTTTACAAAAGGAAATTGAGAATCTGAGAAGTCGGGAAATGGGAAACTACAACTTGTTTTCAATAAGAATGTTGTCTCAAAGTCACCCTTAGATTGCAAATACACTGTGGCAGTTAAATATATTCCTCCTCATCTTAGGAATAATGAACATGCTTTTCATGACTACTGTGCTCACATTAAGGATAGTCTAGAATGTCTCCGTGAGATTGTCGAAGAGGATTTCATTAACAAACCTCTTGATAGTGAAATTAGGTTTGCTTGCCTCCGGGCCAAACGATCTCAAGAGTTGCTAGAATGTGTAATTGCCACATGTCCAAAATCCTTAACCTTAGGTGAAAAGGCAAAGCTGTGATGCCTTGTTCAATGCCTAGTGCCAAGCAGGAAATCCGTTCTATGCCCATCTTAAAAAGGAAACACTAATGTGCCTTCAAGTAGTTCGATTCAGATATGTTAGTGCTAAGAAAGTGAACTTTAGTGTGCCTCGCAGCTCAAATCACAGTCTTAAAGTATACACTAATGTGCCTTCTAGTACTTCGGATCCTTGCACATCAAGTTCAGGAATGCAAAAATTAGATCAACCAACTAATGTTCCCATTCCCTCTACAGAGTAATCGGTGACTTTAAGGCGAGCAGGTCAAAGTCTCAAGACAATACAAGGAATGATAGGACCTTGCAAGCTAAGAATGTGCATTGGAAGAGAGTAGAAGACCAATCTAGGAACTTTAGGCTTGAGTTGAATAAAACGAATCGTGTTGATTCTAGTATTAGCCTTAGGCGTTTGTAATTAATTCGATTCGATACTATTTGCAAACCTTATAATGATGTATGCTTGAATTCTGTTGCTAATCATGAATGTGGTGTGAATGCTTTGTCTAATGCTGTCAAATGCCCGTTAAAATTGTAATGCTAATAATCGTGCAAATAAGGCAAAAGGCAAAACGAAAGAACTTTAGAAAGCAGTGGAAACCCACAGGAAGAACTTTTATAAAGATAGGTTATTATTGGATACCTTTTGGCCATAAGAATAATCAGTTTTGTTCTCAAACTGCTAAGATTATGCCCACTAGAAAATGGATGCCTACTGGTAGAACTATTCCCTTAAGAAGTAAACATACTTTGAATAGGTCAAATACAGACACCAGCATTGCATCTATTCCCAATGATTCCATTGCTTCTACTTGTGATATGGATGTTTCTGATTCGATGTGGGTGTTCCAATTACTAACCAAGTGGAACCCATTCTTGCATGGGGATCCCAATTATCCAGTTATCCATTTTGTCTGTGTTCAACTGCAGATCGTTCAAATCGTCGTGGTTTTACTGGACTCAGGTCTGTTCCAAGCATATGACTGGTGACCGGTCGCGGCTCATGAACTTCGTGAGCAAATTCATCGGGGTTATTAGATTTGGTAATGAGCATTTCGGTGCTATTATGGGTTATGGAGATTATGTTGTTGGTGATAGTGTCATCTCGAGAGTATACTATGTTGAAGGGTTGGGTCATAATCTGTTCTCTGTTGGTCAATTCTGTGACTCACGATCTAGAAGTAGCCTTCAGACAACATACCTGCTTTGTTAGAGATCTTAATGGTAAGGAACTGTTAAAAGGAACTCGTGGTTCAAACCTTTACACCATCTCTATCGATGATATGATGAAGTCTTCTCCAATCTGCTTGTTATCAAAGGCTTCAAAAACAAAGTCATGGTTATGGCATCGTCTTCTCAATCACTTGAACTTCGGCACCATCAATGATCTTTCCAGAAAGGACTTAGTTGTAGGTTTACCTAGACTAAAGTATGAAAAGGATCATCTTTGTTCAGCATGTCAATTGGGAAAAAGCAAGAAATATGCCCATAAACCCAAACCTACTAACTCTGTCACGGAAGTTCTTCATATGATTCATATGGATTTATGTGGACCAATGAGGGTACAGAATATCTTTGGGAAGAAATATGTGTTAGTTGTGGTTGATGATTACTCTAGATTCACCTGGGTCAAGTTCTTAAGGACAAAGGATGAAACTCGATATCATCATCAAACTCATCAAACGTGCAGTTCGACTTAACAAAACCGGTCAGAATTGTCGAGACAGACAATGGAACTGAGCTTGTCAACAAACAACTTAGTGAATTCTATGAAAGCGTTGGAATCAGTCATCAAAGAAGTGTTTCACGAACTCCTCAACAGAACGGTGTAGTTGAAAGACGAAATCGGACTCTTGTTGAAGCCGCTAGAACAATGTTGATTTACTCAAAGGTTCCAATGTTTCTCTCGGCTGAAGCAATCGCCACTGCATGCTATACACAAAATCGTTCCCTAATCCACAATGTACATGGAAAAACTCCATATGAACTTGTCCACAATAGAAAACCTAATCTCTCTTTCCTTCGTGTGTTTGGTGCATTGTGCTATCCAACTAATGAGGGTCAAGACTTAGGGAAACTTAGGGCTAAAGTGACATTGGAGTATTTGTAGGATATGCACCAAACAAAAGGGATACCGAATCTATAACAAAAGAACCCGAAATATCATGGAAACCATTCACGTTACGTTTGATGAGTTGACCGGTCAAATGGCTCCTGAACACCTCCATTTCAGGACCCGCACTTCAATACAGTCCCATTGGTTCATCTCTTGTTCCAAACTCTACTCAAGAAACTCCATATGTACCTCCATCAGAAGATGATGTAAAGAAATTGTTTGATCCTATGTTTGATGAACTGTATGATTCAAACACTAATGAGGTGATGATTCCTGCCACAGAGGATGCTCATATTCCTGTGAATGAAGTCAATCCTTCAGTCTCAATATCTTTAAGTCAAGAAGCACCTGCTGCTGATCCTTCGGTCTCATCAACAAATCATCATTCTTCAAATGTACATCATGGAAATGTTTCGGGCATCAATGATGAAGTTAATCCCTTTGCTACTCCCGAAGATGCTCCATTTGAAAACATATTTGCTACTCCGAATCATCATCGAACCATCTTCTTCAGGAGACATCGACTCAGCTACCTCGGTTCCTCAACAACTGCCACATGAACACCTTAGAAAATGGACTCACGATCATCCATTAGACAACATCATTGGAAATCCCTCGTCCCTGTATCAACCCGGATACAACTTGCAACCGATGCCTTATGGTGTTTCTTCAACTCCGTACTTTCTAAGATCGAACCAAAAGATGTTAAAACCGCCATGAATGAAGACAGCGGTTCAATGCCATGCAAGATGAAATTCATGAGTTTGATCGACTTGATGTATGGGAGTTAGTACTGCTCCGCACTGTGCTATGATTATTCCTCTCAAATGGATCTTCAAAGTAAAACTTGATGAGCATGGTGATGTGTTGAAGAACAAGGCTCGTTTAGTTGCTAAAGGATATCGTCAAGAGGAGGGTATAGACTTTGAAGAATCTTTTGCTCCTGTTGCTTCGAATCGAGGCAATCGAGAATCTTTCTGGCTAAGCTTTGCTAGTAAGAACATGGTAGTGTATCGGATGGATGTGAAGACGGCATTTCGAACGGAGATCTTAAAGAAGTCGTCCTACCAGCCAACCTGAAGGAATTGTGAATCAAGAGCATCCTACTCACGTTTATCGTCTGAAGAAGGCTCTCTACGGTTTAAAGCAAGCTCCAAGGGCATGGTATGATACACTGTCAAAGTTTCTTCTATCAACCGGATTCAAGAAAGGAGCAGTTGATCCTACATTGTTCACCAGGAAGTCGGGCAAACATTTAACTCATGTTCAAATTTATGTTGATGATATTATTTTTGCCTCGACTGACCCAATGGAATGTGATCGTTTTCTAATGAAATGAGTTCTAAGTTTCAAATGTCAATGATGGGACAAATGTCATTTTTCTTGGGATTACAAATTTCACAAAGTCCCGGAGGCATTTTCATAAATCAATCTAAATATGCAACAGAGATTTTAAAGAAATTTGGATTTGATTCATGTGACCTTGTTGACACCCCCATGATTGATCGAACCAAACTAGATGAGGACCACTCAGGGGTCATGATTGACCAAACAAAATATCGTAGTATGATTGGATCCCTGATGTACCTCACAGCTAGTAGACCGGACATCTTGTTCGCTGTTTGCATGTGTGCTAGATACCAGGCTAAGCCTACTAAAAAGCACCTTGAAGCGTTAAACGGGTCTTTCGGTATCTCCAAGGAACCATCAATATGGGACTATGGTACCCGAAGGACACCGGTATGTCACTAACGGCCTATGCAGATGCTTGATCATGCAGTTGTCAAGATACACGTCGAAGTACATCTGGAGGTGCTCAGTTTTTTTGGGTGATAAGCTTGTGAGCTGGTCTTCAAAGAAGCAAATGAGTACTTCTATTTCCTCTACAGAGGCTGAATACATAGCCATGTCATCTTGTTGTGCTCAAATCTTATGGATGAGATCTCAATTATCTGACTATGGCTTTGAATTCAACAAAATCCTCTGTACTGTGATAATAAAAGTGCTATTGCTCTCTCATGCAACAACGTTCAACACTCAAGAGCAAAGCATATCGACATTCGACATCATTTCATCGGGAAACAAGTGGAAAAAGGTGTGGTGGAACTATATTTTGTGAGGTCTGAATATCGGTTAGCGGACATCTTCACCAAAGCTCTTCCAAGAGAACGTTTTGAGTTTATTCTTCCACGTCTTGGCTTGAAAAGCCTTCAACCAGATACTCTCAAACGTCTTCAGGAGGAAGACGAGGAGTAAAGGTCTATCTTCATCTATCTCTTGTATATATCTATTCGAAAAATCAAAATACAAAATTATAAAACCTTTAAAAAAAAAACAAAAAAACAAAACAAAAAAAATATATATATATATATTGTCTTTTTGTCATGCGTTTTCTCGGTTCGATAATATATACGGTCTTTGTGCTGTCATTCAAAGAATGACACGGGACTTTAGATGTTGGTTGAACTCAAAAAAAAAAAAAAAAAAAAAAATCAAAAAATTATGTTTGAGAGAAAAAAAAAATGGTTTATTGTCATTTTCAGGCAATAACCCGGTTTTAAAAGAAAGAACAGAGCCATGTTTTACCATGTTTTCAAATTCCATGCTCTGATTCTATAACATTTATCTGCTGAAAACTAAATGCTTTGAAAAATAACTCGGTCTCTATTTTTGATAATCATCGGGACTTATTTGTCAAAATCTCTATCTCTCAATCAACAACCTATGTCATTGATTGAGGGGAGAATGATTTCAATTAAATTAAAAAGTTATTTGGCATTAAATTGTTTTCAAAAGATGTACATGCATGTTTAACCAATGGAGTTTAAAATCTCAACATCGATCCTTATCGGTTAAAACGCTTTCATAATCAAGTCACAATTCTCCTTAAAAGCTTTCAAAATCAATTTAAATCTACAGAGATCACAAATCTCAAATGTTTTAATAATTGTGATCGGGGAAGAAGTTGTGATTTAAATTGATTTAAACCGATAATTCGATAAATGGTTTCTTAAGTGATTAGCATGTTTGCCTCCCCGTAAGTGACAAACGATTTCAAATTTTCCATGCACATTGAGGGGGAGCATCTATAATTTGAAACGTGATCATTTATCTCAATGTGCAAGTTCCCTCTAGTATGTGTAAAACTCCTTTCAAACCTAGAAGCACATATTGAGGGGAGCAAAATCATGAAAATCTCATCCTTCCCAAAATGCTTTATCTACTTGATTCGATTTGGGAAGTGATGTTGATATCTTTTAGAAAATGGTAATCAAAGAAGTTAATTCTTTCTCTTGCCTCCGTGTGCAAAACATTTCTCAAATACTTGATGCACATGTTGAGGGGGAGTTCTCGTTCTAAAATATCAAAAACAATTCAGGTACAAAATGCTTTGATAATATATCACAAGTATCCGAATTGATTTTCAAATGGTTTTCAATTGGTTCCAATGGCAGATGAACAATACCAAATAGACCGACCAACTTTACTTTATGTACGGTGATATAAGGATGATAAGGTTAGGTTTTGTTCCCAAGATCCGCCAGAACCGGAGGGATCTACCCAGGAACTATCCACTAGTTAGTGTAGAGTTCTTAGGTATGATGATAAAAGGAGAAAAATGAGATATGGGAAGAGTGCGGACTGAGACTGAGCTAGTACTGGAATAAACCCAACAAGGTTCTAGCTATGAAGTCTCGGTAAGCACTGAAGGGGTGAAGAATTAAAAGGAATTGAATGAGAAAAGGGTGAAAACAAATAGCCCTCCATTTATTCAACCTTAGGGCGAATACCGGGTTCAATTCATATGCTACTGGTGGTTACATCGGTATTGAAGACAAGACGTCATGGACCCAGGACGCACTTTGCACTTCAACTTCCTAAACCACTCAAGTTCCTCTTAAAAGGACTTGTTTCATTCTCACGGGAACCGACATTATCTATCGACTTTCTCTTAGAGATTGTTGATATTGAAGAAGGAGACCCTCTCCCTAGTCTCCGGCATATAGGATCCAAAAATGAACAAATTGAGTCTAGAGCCACGAGATCATCAATAAATCTCATTAGGACACTTTCAATGAAGACTCTCTGTTTCACACAATGTGGAAAGAGAGATTATATCTTGAGTCCTACGCACTATCCTTGTGGTATTGCCGAACATCTGAGTGATATGCAAACATATTCACAATGAAGATGGAAAGCCTTCTGGAGCCAACATCTAACAAGCTCCTGGTAGGTGGCATGTGAGATCTATTATACAGATCAACCATGTGACAACTGAACAGAAACAATGGGGCGATTCAATCTTTTGAATCAATCCGGTTCAGGTTATGGATTGACGGATACCTTTGAAAAACCGGTCTTTGTGCTTTAAAACTCTTTTCATTAGCACGTCGACCGTGTACTAATTTTTCAAATCAAAAGGTGTTTTATGATTGATAATTGATTTTCATTAAAACCTTCGTTATATTGCAAAAACAATTTCTATTGAGCAATACACGATTGTTTTCAAATCTCTTTTCATCAATCAGTGGACTAAAATTTGCTGGTTCACTCACTCCGTGTTGTCTTCTTTGAGACGTTCCGGTTTGAGAACAGCTAGAGCATTCTGAAATTAAAACTGTCAAGGAAATTCTTCGAATTATACCTGATCACAAAGTACTTGTACGATCAAGCGGGAACCGTGGGCGTGTACCTCAATTCAACGAAAGTGATCAAAGACACTTTCGTGCGCTTTATTGCTAACTGTCTTATGCGGTACACCCGACGTTTGCGTGATCGAGAATGAAGCGGTCAAATCCATAGCCGCATGCTCACCTAACACATTCATCTCAAAAGAAATCATGATTAGTGCATCAATGACTCGGATATTTTTACTCCATGCTTCTGCTACGCTGCTGCCAATATCATGAATCAACAAATGCTTCCGCTACTCTGATGAGAAGATATCATGATCCAGAATGTGAGCATGTCGGTCCGAATGTCACAACATCACATAATACCAACACCACAATGGATGTATCAGAGATTTTCTACTAGCTGATGATCTCAAAAGCTGGCTCAAAATTATTATCACGTGGATCAGTAAAGACCTCCACTTGGATTAACCAAACATGCAATGTGAAGAATCAATGACTACGAGCTTAGGAACAAAGGACTACATCAAGAATGCAAGAACAATTGTTAATGTCATATCTGTTTGTATTCAATGTAATTTTAGTGCATGATTGAGGTGACCTCCCTTAGGGGGAGATTGTTAGGAATTAGAAATTCCAGGTATTAAAGAGTCGGTCACCTCAAGTATATGTAATCGTTAGAAAGCTCGTAGTCATAGTAATATTAAGTTAAGTAGTATTTAGTTAAGTAACACCGTGGAGGACGGACGGGTCTTTACCCACTGTATGCCTGATCCACAGCCCGATGTGTGGCGTTTTATGTAAGACTATAAATACTCTCTACCTCCCAAGGTAGAGAGTTGGAGCTCATAATAATATCTTTCACTTTCTCTCACTAAGTTCCCTAAACCTCTAACTTTCTCTCTCTAGAATTCCATCTATATGCTACCTTGTGTTAATGTTATGATGTGTATGTGAAAAGTTATATCTTACAGTTCGACAAAAGGAGGAGAAGAGAGTAAAACTCCAATTCAAACTTTCACTAATTTTAGTTTTTCCTTAAAATAATCTTATGTTTCGTCATCAACAAAAAGGGGGAGATTGTTAATACAAATAAGCCATAAAAACGTTTATTTATATTTTACGATCTTCTAATGTTTTGTCGATAACAAACATAAAATCATTTTAACAAAACAAATAAAATACGTAAATGGTTTGAGCCAATATTTTACTAACACACTTACGTTTTCATACAACACACTAAAAAAGTAATAGTGTTTACATTTTATAAAAATGCATATGTATAACAACTAGTGTTTACATAATGGGTATTTATACATACTTAGTATATATTGTAATGGGTAATGTAATGGGTAAGAATCTAAGTACTTGACCCATTAACTAGATAAATTGAATGTAGTTGGGTAAAACCCAAAGTCCATGACCCATACCCATGGAGCATGATCCATAACCCATGACCCATTGACTAGATGCATTGCATCTTCTAGATACATTGTATCTATTTGAATGCACATGATCCAAAGTCCATAACCCATGACCCATAACCCATTTAGGAGGAGCAACCTACGGATCCCCAGGAATACACTGGACGGATCCCTCAAGCAAGGGACAGTAGTAGTTTTTGCCTATAAATAGTGAGCCATTTCTTCATTGTAAGTTTCCACTTCCATATATACTTTCTCTTAGTATTTTAAACTCTTTAACCTCAGATCCAAAGGTTTTTCTATGTAGTTTTGTGTTTGTCTGATTCTCTAGGTTCCTCTTAAAGGCGAGATCACTACCTCTTGAAGTCGAGCAAGCTCAAGTCCATGGGTTGCCAAGCTTCGTCATCATAAATACTAATGATGTTATCTTGTTCATAGTTCTTTCTTCTCTCATTAAAAGTGTTGTGTTGAAGACATAGGTGAAAGATGTTTAAAGGGTCAAGTCGAAGGCATTAGTGAAATGTGCTGAAGATTCGTGTCAAAAGGCATTAGTGAAGGGTGCCGAAAGTCCGCGTTAAAGGCATTAGTTAAGGGTGCCTAGGTGTCGTGTCAAAGGAATTAGTGAAAGGTGCCTAGGGTGTACATTCGATATGGTGCATCGATGTACAAGATAGACTAGTTTTGGTCAAAGGATATTGATATCCTTGTTGATGTTGTAATAAGGAGTGGATCTCCTTTGGGATAGGTGTTGTGTAGTGTTGGGTAGTAGTTCCTCCTTTGTAATGGAACTCGGTATCTAGCCTTGTACCGTATAAAGTGTAGGCGATGTTGTGATAGGTTTGGTTCTACCTCGTAGAAGAACCCGGTGTCTAGCCTTGTACCGGATAAAGAGTAGGCGACGTTGTGAAGGCTTCTCCGCCACAAGGAGCTTGTGTTGTGTAGTGATTACGAACTCTAGAGTAGGTGACTCGGGGATTGGAGTAGGGTAAGGAAGGTGTCCTTGTAGCCTAACCACTATAAATACTCGTGTCGTGTTTTTGTACTTCTTACTATTTATCTTCTCATTGTTTATTTGTATGCTTATCTATCAACAACCAACACACACATTTAATAGATTGACAAAAGTCGATCTAAATATTTTAAAACAAAGTTTTAATCAGTAAAACTATTCAACCCCCCTTCTAGTTTTCCACACAAGATGTGTTTAAGGCTTTTGTGATCAGTGTACACTATGCACTTGGTTCCGTACAAGTAGTGTCTCCATAACTTGAAAGCAAATACCACAGCTCCGAGTTCTAGATCGTGAGTGGTATAGTTTCTCTAAAGAGTCTTGAGTTTACGGGATGTATAAGCAATCACTTTGTTCCTTTGCATTAGAACATCGCCTAAACCCAAGTGTGAAGCATCACAATATACCACAAAATCTTCTACTCCTTCGGGTAGTGCTAAGATACGTGCTTCACAAAGCTTCTTCTTAAGGAGTTGGAAAGCTGATTCTTGATCGTTTACCCATTCGAACTTATTCGTTTTCTGGGTTAACTCCGCCAATGGTTTAGCTATCTTCGAGAAACCTTCGATGAATCTCCGGTAATAACCGGTAAGACCTAAAAATTGACGGATCTTAGTGGGGTTGGTTGGTGCTGACTAGTTCTTTACGGATTCGATCTTTGCGGGATCCACATGAATACCTTCTTGTCGATCACGTGACCAAGAAATTAGATTGTCTCGATCCAAAAGTCGCATTTGGAAAACTTAGCGTACAGTTCTTCATCCTTGAGTAATTTCAAGACAGTTCTCAGATGTTCCGCATGTTCTTCTTTATCACGAGAGTAGACGAGAATATCATCAATGAACAAAATGACGAATTTATCCAAATAGGGCTTACAAACTCTATTCAAGAGGTCCATAAATACAGCAGGCGCATTGGTTAAACCGAATGGCATTACTTGGAATTCATAATGATCATAGCGAGTTCAAAATTCGGTCTTGGGAATATCTTCCTCTTTCACCCTTAATTGATGGTATCCAGATCTTAAGTCGATTTTCGAGTATACACTCGATCCTTGTAACTGATCAAACAGATCATCGATTCTTGGCAAGGGATAGCGGTTTTTGATTGTGAGCTTGTTCAATTCTCTATAATTAATACACATCCAAAATGATCCATCCTTCTTCTTGACGAACAAAACTGGTGCTTCCCAGGGTGAGGAACTCGGTCTAATGAATCCTTTGTCAGACAGCTCTTGTAGTTGTTTAGACAACTTTTGCATCTCATAGGGTGCTAAATGGTATGGTGCTTGTGCTACGGGTGTAGCTCCAGGTACAAGATCGATTTAAAATTCAACTTATCGAGCAGGTGGAAGTCCCGAAAAGTCTTCCGGGAACACTTCAGGGAATTCTTAAACTACAGGCACATCCTCCTGTCGTTTCTCTTCCGACTTCTTCTCCGTTACCTGAGCTAAGAAGGCATAACATCCTTTCTCCATGTACTTTATCGACTTAGCTCAGGATATGATGCTTAAATACTTCCTACTTTGATCCCCGTGGATAACTAAGGTTTCACCATTGATTGGAATGTGAATAGTTTTCACGTCGCATACAATCCTAGGACGGTGTTTAGATAACCAATCCATGCCAATTACGACGTCAAAACTACCAAGCTTGATTGGTAAAAGATCTATGAGGAACGGTTGATCTTGCAAAAGCATAGGGCAATTATGGATTATAGTGGTGGTTCCTATTATCTTTTCATCGGCTAGTTCTATCTCATACGTTGTATCTAAGGCAATTGGGGTGATTTCAAGTAATGGTGCAAGGGTAGTAGATACGAAACTCTTATCAGCTCCAGAATCAAATAAGATTTTTGCAGAATGATTGTTAAGAGAATAATTACCCATCACAACATCAGGGTTCAACGGCACGTCTCCATCTCCTAGCACATACGCCCTTGCATGCGCATTGTTAGGTTGAGCGGCATTCCTTTTCGGGCATTGATTCTTGAAATGGCCTTTCTCTCCACATCCATAACAACTCATGTTTGCCAAAGTCATGTTGTTCCCATTTCTAGGGTTTCGGCCACAGTGCAGGGTCCAGAATGGTGCAACAAACATCTATTGCACTGGGGATGGGGTCCGGCATATCATCTTCCAGCAGTGGGTGCAGCATAAGCCCTTGTGGCTTCTTGTCTCCGATTATGTTGATTGTGATGTTGGTTCCTGTTTTGGTGGTACAGGTTGTTGTTTTTGTTGTTGTTCCGATTTTTGTTGTTGTGGTTGCGGTTGTTGGACTGATGGTGGTTGGGATTCAAGTTCCTTCGATCTTCAAACTTCCTTTTGCTGTCACTCGAGCCTTGTGCATTTGCAAGCTTTAGTATCGGTTCCATAAGGCGGTGGGATACAGTGACAATTTTTCAACAGTCTTTGGGTTAGAAGCGATGACATCTCCTTCAATGCTTCGGGGTAAACCCCCGATCAAAATTTCCAAAAGCTTCTCATTGGTAGGGAACAGATTAGGACACATGGCCCTCAGCTCGTGGAATCTCTTGAAGTATGTCTTGAGGTCATTACCTTTACCAGACAAATGGTAGAATTCATCCTCCAGCTTCTTTATCTCCGTTCTTGGGCAGCACTGTTTCATCAACAGTCATTTCAAATCAGTCCAGGAAATCCTGCAAGCTTCTTCCATTCCGATTGGTTGGGCATAAGCTTTCCACCAAGATAACACATCTTCTAGCAAAGTTCTAGTTGTAAACTTAACCTTGCAATCATTCGTGCAGTCACTTAGAAGAAATATAGTCTCGGACCTCTTAAACCAATGAAGAATACCAATAGCACCTTTAGTGCATTTGAAAAATGTAGGCTTGCAGTTCATTAATCCCTTGTAGCTACGCTTACAAGCTACGGATGACTCACTTTGATTGGTTGGAGTGTTAGTTTCATTTGAGTTTGCCACTTCAATAACATGTGTTGCTGCGGCAACACGTGTGACTTCAGTAAGACGAGCAGCCTCGGCTTCACGTGCTGTTTGAGCAACGCGTTCAACTTCAGCTTCTCGAGCAATCTACACTTCTCGGGCAATCACAGCTTCTCTCGCAATCTCAGCTTCTCTTGCAATCTCAGCTTCTCTTGCGGCAGCTTCGCGTCGCTTGGGCAACACGTTCGGCTTCTGCCGTTAGTTCGCATGCAGCTTTGGCTCTAGCAGCGTCAGCGGCATGCTTAGCAATGGCAGCGCTAACACTGTTAGTGACCATCTTTCGGACAACAGTTGGAGTAATGGTGGATGGGGTAGCTTTCTTCTTGACCATTTTTCTAAAATTACCAAGAGATAAACACCAGAATTAAGAATCATCGACGACAATAAAAGTGATTAAATATTATAAATATCATAATAGTCAAGATCACCACTTTAAATCAATGAATTGATATCGTTATAAACAAGAATAAGTTAATCATGATTTGTCACAAGAAAATCATAACATATATAAGGACATAATAATCGGCTCGGTATATACAACCGATGAATAATGAAATCACAACACAAGAATATAGAAATACAACCATGATAACATAGATAACATTGATACATAGCAATAGTTCACAACCAAAAGTTACAACATCAGTATTCTTGTTCCATAGTTACAAACTAAAAGGATACAAGCCTTAATGCCTCACATGGTGGCTTCATGATACAAGCAACAATAAAGATGACTACGACCTATGCGTCGCTTGATGCGTCCTCATGACGGCGGCGAATCTCCACGACCATAGCTGATAAATCCTAATAAGGATTTAAAACGTACGCTTTTAGGAGGTCATTTAAGCCCTACTTCGACACATTTTATATCCGTTACTGCTTAATTTCGTTCTTTTTCACTTTTTAGGTCTTTTGGAAGCAAAATGCTGGAATGAAGTCACATTTGTTATAGGAATGGACTAGGAAGTTACAACATTTAGTAACTCCCCCACATTGACGTGACTTCCTCCACATTTCTATGATTAGGTTGTCCTATTGAACCCAGATCTTGGGATCTCCAGTCAACTGGGTTAGGTTTTCTGTCATAGAAACTCATTCCTTCGAGGGCTTTAGTCCTATTCCTTTAGACGACTTACTAACTAACTCTCTGCTTAAGCCTTTCATAAGTGGATCCGCGATGTTATCCTTTGACTTTACATAGTCAATTGAGCTAACTCCTGTTGAGAGTAGTTGTCGTATCGAATTATTTCGACGACGATTATGTCTGGACTTTCCATTATACATTATGCTATGAGCTCGGTCAATTGCTGATTGACTATCACAATGTATACTAATGTCCGTTACCGGTTTAGGCCACCTTGGTATGTCCTCTATGAATTGACGTAGCCATTCCGCCTCTTGTCCGCATTTATCTAACGCGATAAATTCTGATTACATCGTGGACTTAACTATAACAGTTTGCTTGGAAGACTTCCAAGATATAGCCGCCCCTCCTAGTGTAAACACGTATCCACTAGTTGATCAAGAATCCTTTATGTCAGATATCCAATTTGCATCACTGTATCCTTCTATAACAGCTAGATATCTATCATAATGCAGCCCATAATTGCGATGTATCTCAAATAATGAAGTACCCTAGTCATAGCTACCCAATGTGCATAGCTTGGATTACTAGTATACCTACTTAGCCTGCTAATATCATATGCTAAGTCAGGTCGGGTACCTGTCATTAAGTACATTAACATGTCAATAATTCTTGAATACTCTAATTGGGCAACACCTATGCCTCTATTTTTAGATAGATGCTTAATGCTGTCAATTGGAGTTCTAGCTAGGCCGAAATCCCCCGCATTGTGAGTATTAAGAATTTTATCCACATAATGTGCTTGACTTAACACAAGTCCATTTTGAGTTCATATGATCTTTATTCCAAGGATCACATCAGCCAAACCCATATCCTTCATGTCAAACTTTGATTTCAACATGTCTTTAGTAGATTTGATCATCTTCTCGTTACTGCCAACGATAAGCATATCATCAACATATAAACACAAGATTACATATCCACTATTTGTATCTTTGACATAAACACACTTGTCGCATTCATTAACTTTGAATCCACTCTCTAGCATGGCGTGGTCAAATTTTTGATGCCATTGTTTGGGAGCTTGCTTTAAGCCATATAATGACTTAACAAGCCTACAAACTTTGTTCTCTTGTCCACGAGCCATGAAACCCTCAGGTTGGTTCATGTAGATTCTTCTTCTAAATCTCAATTTAGAAATGTCGTTTTCACATCCATTTAGTGAACTTCCAAATTTCTTAAAGCGGCAATAGTAAGTATCATCCTAATCGAGGTTATTCGCGTAACAGGTGAATACATATCAAAGTAATCAAGACCTTCTTGTTGTCAAAATCCTTTGATTACCAATCTTACTTTGTACTTGTCAATGGTGCCATCAGCTTTCATCTTCTTCTTGAAGATCCATTTATAGCCTAGTGGTTTACAACCAGGAGGTAAATCCACGAGCTCCCAAGTATGATTTTGTAAAATAGAATCTATTTCACTTTTAATGTCTTCTTTCCATTGAGGCCCTTATGAGGAAGTAAACTCTTCTCAGTATGAGGCAGGTTCGTTTTCAACCATAAAATCGGGTCCAAACGATTTCTCGGTTCTTGCCCTTTTGCTTCTTCTAGGTTCAACCTTTTCTTCCTCGGTTTGATCTTGTCTCTCATCTTGGAGATCATTATCACTTTCGTTACCTCTTATCTTGGACAACTTCGTCATCTATTCTAGATGAATTTCCAGTTTCCTTCGTTAAACAAGGAAATATAGTTTCAAAGAATGAAGCATTCCTTGATTCCATTACTGTACCCTCTTGTATATCCGGATTTTTCAAATCATGTACAATGAAGCGATAAGCACTGCTATTCTTAGCATATCCGATGAATATACAATGCTGATTTAGGTCCAATCTTTTAGGCCTTGGGAGTCGGTATAGCTACCTTTGCTAGACACCCCACACTCGTAAGTATTGATATGATAGTTTTCTTCCCATCCATAATTCATAAGGGGTTTCTTCTTTTTCCTTACGAGGTATCTTATTTAAAAGATAAGTAGCCGTTAGAATGGCTTCCCCACATGTCCCGGCTTAGACCAGAACTTATCAACATGGCATTAACCATTTCTTTCAAGGTACGGTTTTTCCTTTTGGCAATACCGTTCTGCGAGGTGAATAGGAGCAGTGAACTCGTGCCTAATTCCATGTTTTGCACATAGATCAGCGAATGGAGACACATATTCACCTCCTCTATCACTTTGTACCACCTTGATTTTCTTACTAAGTTGATTCTCAACTTCGTATTTGTATAGAACAAATTTGTCTATGGCTTCATCTTTACTTTTCAGTAAGTAAATATAGCATTACTTTGTACAATCATCAACAAATATGATAAAGTACTTATTGCCACCTTTTGTGGGTAGTGATTTCAAATCACATATGTCAGTGTGTATCATATCAAGTGGTTTGGTTTTTCGTTCAACCGATTTGAAAGATGATCTTGTAAGTTTGGCTTCAACACAAGTTTCACATTTGTATTTTGATTCAATAAGGAAAGCAGGTATGCATGTAACACCCCCAAATCTCGGTACAGCGGAAGACTTAATCAAGTTTTCGGGGCGTTACTTTTTGGATTGGTATCGCACACAAGTATAGCAAAAAGATAGTCATTTAACATTCAAACCAATCCCAAATTAAAGTATCAAAACATTTAATTCAAAAGTATAATTATTAGGCCCAAAACATGGTTTAATCAAATAGGTCCTCATAGTTTATCAGAGTCAGAAATGATCCTTGAACCCTGCCTTCTTGCCAAGCTTCCACCGATCAAGTAATCCAAACATCTCTCAAATACCTGAGAAATCATGCTAAAAGGTCAGCTTACGCTTGTGAGTTCATAGGTTTAAGTTCAACAAAATCATAGTGGACCTGTAAGAGTTGATTGGCTATGCAAGACCTAAGATAGATAAATACCGTTTCACACTAGTCCTACCCGGATCAACAATCATAACAAATGTCCCGCATCCAGGGACTACTCGGGCCCCGCGACTCTAGTCCAGCACTGTCGTGGCAACCTCTAGAACAGTTGCCAACCCCGGACTAGGTCGATGTAGAAGTATATTCTTAGCTAGGCACGGTTAAACCTAGACTAAGGCAAAAACTACCGCACATCTATCTAAACAGTCAAACATATAAGCAAATCCAAATAGTTTTAATGGTCCAAAAACAGTAGCATGATTCTCAACCCAATATAGTTAAAAACGTAGATAAAAGTGGGGCTATGAAACTCACCTCAAGCAATCAACGCAAGCAATCAACAAACAAATAAACACTAGCAGAAGATAACGGTATCACAGCACAACAACTATCGACTCGGCACAACCTATTAATGTAGACCAACTTTAATATATATATTCCTCAAATCAACGTTATCTACCCCCAATATGTTCCACTTCTTTATTTCCAAAAATGTCTCGTTTCACCATTTAATCCTAGTGTTTGGTATTCCTCGTGTGGGTGTATCGACTCAATATGATGCCATGAATGCACTCAAACAACCAATATATAACTCAATGCGACACAATGAGACCTCTAAACGATAAGCTCTATAGTTCAATAAGTTTCGGAATAAATAGTAGATCTTATCGAATTCGTCAACTCGATAAACTCATTTATTTACTCGTGTCGCTTATTATCCTATAAATCAATCGTATCCTTAAAGAGTCATAAGGATAAGTCGCCCATTAATAGGGTTACCCAACGTACCTAGCGGGCTCTTATTAGATTCGTCAACCTAATAAGTCCGCTACCTACGTGGATCAACACTATTAATGCTAGGTTATCCGTAACCCATGCACACAACGTAAGCAATTAAATACTTAAACCAATATTAAATGTCTACATTTGACATTTATTGATAAACGTGTACTCGAAACATTAATTACTTATTTATTGCAAAACATTTCCAATTTAGTCGTTAGTTTCCGTTTAAAAATAGTAAATAACAAGATAAAACTTGTTATCGACATTTTTGGTACAAAAGTCCATTTATTATTTATATTTCGTAGTTTATTAGCATTTCCATGTATAAATATATATTTCGTCAAATTTCATTATTAATCTCATATCGTTATTCGTTTCGAGTCCACAAGCACGAGTCATAACTTCTCGGCTTTTAATCAATCAATAGTCCAAATTATACCAAAGTCCATATTACGACTTTGTCGGAGTCAACTATTGACTAAAAACTGAAAGTAACGCCGACGTAGCTCAAAGTCAACAATATATATATCAAGTCCAAATTAAATGTCACAATATCGCAATTCAATTCCAAACCAACTCAAAACAATCTCGCCAACCAATCAATCAACCAATTATACTCGAAACCAATGTTATGACCCTAATGGTCATGTTACGGTCGCGGTCTAGACCACGTGAACCAAACAAGCTCTAGAAGCTTTTCGGCTCCACGCATCTCATCTAAACCTCAACTACATCAACTAACAAGCTACCAAATCGACCCGACTCGGACCCATGACCCAAGTGGGCCACGTACGACACCAACCATGACCCATACATGGGCTTCTTGGTTCGTACGCCCCATAACACACAACCAAACACAACCAAATCAATTCCACAACATCCAAATCAAATCATTCAAGCTCCAAACACAAAACCTATCATCTATCTTAACCCAAAATATGCAACTAAACCCTAAATGCATAAACCCATCAAATTAATACACCACACACTTACCAAACACTAATTACTTGTTTATTTAGTCACTAATTAACTTTAATTTCATGTTCCACCAAAAATCCCCAAGTTTGTTCATAGGGTCGAAACCCTAATTCCCAATTCGTGGCTTTTTATTGCCCAATCAAGCTCAAAACTTGTTCCATTTACCTTATCTAATCACCAATTGCAAAACCCTTTGAAACCCTAAAAGTACGAATCTTAATCCTTGAATTTGAAGGTGTTATTGAGGTCCAAATGGAGCGTGTAATATATGGTTGGAAAGAGGAGAAAGAGAGCTTCAATATGGTGGTGGAGGTGGGGCAGGCGTGGTGGCCGTGGTGAACAAAGTGGCCGGGAACAAAGGGTGGTGGCTAGGGTTTTTAGAGTGAGAAAGGTAGAGAGAGAAAGTGGTGATATGTGTGTTTTTAGAGAGAAAAATGAAAGGGAGGAATGAGGATTGGATGGGGTATATATACTAGGCCAATAGGGACCTTAAAATAATTATTTTGGAGGAGGGGGTGGCCGGCCATGGGTGTTTTTGGGGTTCGGAATTGTAATTTTTTGTAACTATCCCGTTTACCCATTCCCGAGCTCACATATTGTCCCCCGAGTGTCTCACAACATTTATTTAACTTTCCAACATTATTATTTATGTTTTTCCACGATTTTTGACTATTTATTTTTCAATTTTCGAGTTACGGTCTACAAGTTACAATAATTCTTGTTTTAGGCTTTTCTAGTGCCGAATCGAATAGTGCCTACCAAATAAAGTTAAAACTCATACGATAACTCATTTAATTATGAATTAAACCATAAAAACCAATAGACGATATAAAATCAAGTCATGGTTTATAAAATAGTGATAAAGGCAAAAGCTTGGTTTAGTTTAACGTAATGCGGTTACCTAAAATAGACTCCCTAAATTGCCAGTTGTCACAGCCTCCCAGCCTCGGAAGAAACCCGTCCCGGGTTTCACTCCGAGTTGCTTGATGTCATGAAGAGTTTAGGATACTTCCTACGGAAAACGTCCTCACGTTCCCAATTGAACTCCAGTCCATGCCGGGAGTTCCAATGAACCTTAATAATCGGAATACGACTATTGTTCAGCCTTTTGATCTCACCGTCCATAATCTCAATCGGTTCCTCAACAAAATTCAATTTCTCATCAATACGAATATCTCTTAAAGGCACAACTATGTTTTCCTCCGAAATGCATTTCTTAAGATTACTAACATGAAAGACATTGTGTACACTACTCAGTTCCGATGGTAGCTCCAGGCGGTATGCTACCGGTCCGATTCTTCTAGGATTGGAAAGGGACCAATATATCGGGGATTGAGTTTTCCACGTTTCCCAAAACGAACCACTCCTTTCCAAGGAGAAACTTTCAACATAACATGATCTCCAACCTGAAATTCTAAAGGTTTACGTCTCTTATCGGCATAACTCTTTTGTCTATCACGAGCGGTTTGCAACCGATTATGAATCTCTACTATCTTCTCAGTGATTTCTAGGACAAGTTCGGGACCTGTAAGTTGACTCTCGCCAACTTCAGCCCAACAAACAGAGAACGACATTTTGGCCATACAGTGCCTCAAATGGGGCGGCCTTAATGCTAGAGTGATAACTATTGTTGTAAGAGAATTCGACCAAAGGGAGGTGTCTCTCCCAGCCTTTGCCGAATCAATAACACACGCTCTAAGCATATCCTCTAAAGTCTGAATGGTTCTCTCGCTTTGACCATCGGTCTGTGGATGGTAAGCAGTACTCATATCCAAATTCGTTCCTAATGCTATCTGTAACGACTTCCAAAAGTGGGATGTAAAACGACTATCCCTATTGGAAATGATAGATATCGGTACTCCATGACACGATACTACCTCCTTAAGATACAATCGAGCAAGCTTATCAAGACTATCGGTTTCACTAATAGCTAAGAAGTGAGCAGACTTAGTTAAACGATCAACTATTACCCAGATAGCATCATTGCCGCTAACTGTTCTCGGTAATTTAGTGATAAAGTCCATGGTTATTCGCTCCCATTTCCATTTCGGAAGTTCGGGTTGAACTAAAAGTCCTCGATGGTTTCGATGTTCGGCCTTAACTTTAGAACAAGTCAGGCACCTACTAACATACTGAGCTATCTTAGCTTTCATATTGGGCCACCAATAAAGTTTCTTAAGATTCCGATACATCTTATAGACTCCGGGATGAATAGATTACTTTGATTTATGCGACTCGTGCATAATCAACTCATGGATTCCACCATGAAATGGTACCCGGCTTCTCTCAAGCATAAAGTTCGTCGGAATGCTTCAAGAAGCCTTTTTCACTTTCTACCATTCCATGAAGATTCTCATAAGGACGGTTCTCTTCCGTCAATGCCTCTTGCGGCTAAAATTTGAGATGGTAAGGACGAAGCAATGGTCATTCCTAAGGATCTAACAAGTAGGGGTGGAATGTCCTCTTTACGACTAAGTGCATCAGCCACAACATTAGCCTTAACAGGATGATAACGAATCTCACAGTCATAATCACAAAGCAATTCCAACCAACGACGTTGTCTCATGTTCAGTTCCTTCTGATCTAAGATATGCTTCAAGCTCTTATGGTCGGTAAATACTACACACTTGGTTCCATACAGGTAATGTCTCCAAATCCTAAGAGCAAACACTACACCACCTAACTCAAGGTCATGGGTGGTGTAGTTTTTCTAATGATTCTTAAGTTTTCGGGATGCATAAGCAATCACCTTCTCACGTTGCATCAAAACAGCACCTAAGCCTTTATGCGGCATCGCATACACCGACAAAGTCTTCGCTTCCTTCAGTAACGCTAGGATGGGCGCACTAAACAACTTCTCCTTCAGATGTTGGAATGCTTCTTCTTCCTTTTCTCCCCATTCATACTTAACATCCTTCTGCGTTAGTTTGGTCAACGACTTAGCTATCTTAGAAAATCCCTCAATGAATCTCCTATAATAGCCTGCTAACCCTAGAAACTGCCGATTCGATGGGTTCTTAGGAGCTGCCCATTCCTTAATGGCTTTAATCTTAGATGGGTCAACATGAACACCTCGACTATCTATCACATGACCTAAGAATTGCACGAACGGAATCCAAAATTCACACTTAGAGAATTTAGAATACTGACTTCTCCTCTCTCAATAATCCTAAAATGAGCCTCAAATGCTCTTCGTGCTCCTCACTACTCTTAGAGTATATCAAGATGTCGTCTATGAATACTATCACAAACTTATCTAGGTATGGCTTACACACTCGGTTTATGAGATCCATGAAAACCGATGGCGCGTTGGTCAAACCAAACGACATCACTTGGAATTCATAGTGTCCATAATGAGTCCTAAACGCAGTCTTAGGGATATCCTCTTCTCGAACTCTAAGCTGGTGATAACCAGATCGTAAATCGATCTTAGAAAAGACACTAGCTCCTTGGAGTTGGTCGAATAGATCATCTATTCTAGGTAACGGATATCCGTTCTTCACTGTCAACTTATTCAGTTCCCTATTATCAATACACATCTGAAACGATCCATCCTTCTTCTTTACAAACAACACTGGTGCTCCCCATGGTGGCGAACTTGGCGAATGAATCCCTTCTCGACAACTCTCTGCCAATGTTTAGACAGCCTCCAATTCTCTTGGAGCAAGTCGATAAGGTGCCCGGGCTACGGGTGCCGCACCGGAATATCAACTCTATTTGTAATTCCACTTGTCGGACAGGTGGAATCCCTGGCGAATCGTCGGAAACACATCCGAAAATTCTCTAACAACGGGTACATCGTTAAGGTGTCTTTCACTCTTCTCCTCACTTTTCTTTTCGAAATTGAGCCAAGAAAAGACAACCTCCTTTATCGATGTACTTCTGGGCCTTAATACAGGAGATGATGCTCAACCTGGAAGTGCTTCCACAGTGGCTCCGATCTCCTTGTATGCTCAGAACTTTTCCTCCATACGGTAAACGCACAACCTTCTCATCACAGATGATGTGTGCACCGTTCTTCGACAACCAATCCATTCCGACAATGACGTCAAAACTTCCCAAGGTAACTGGCAATAAGTCTATGGTCGGTCTAGGAAACTTAAGGTACAACCTCGAACTACGCTGTCTATCTTCTCTCTATTCCCATTCGCTAATTCTACATCGTAACTAAACCCTAGAGGTGTTTGGGAGATTCCTAGTAATGGCATAAAATTGGTGGATACTAAACTCATATCCGCACTAAGATCAAACAAGTATGGAAGCATAGCGATTATTGAGAAGGAACGCACCGTAACTACGTTAGGGTCCTCACCGCTTCCTTCCCAATAGCGTAAACACGCTACTGTTCCCATGTCTCTCTCTGATTCCTAGCACCATGGTTTCCCCGGTTTTCACAACCTCACGCTCACGTGGTTTAAGCCATTACCTCCTATACCTCGATTAACAAATCCTCCTACATTACCGGGATTTCCTCTCATCTACGGCTCTCGACACTCATTCTTAAAGTGTCCCTTCTTTCCACATCCAAAACAGGTGAGGTGGCCTACCAGTCCGCTCCTTGTGCAGTTTGAGCAGCAGCAAGTGGTCGGGACCTACAGTCTTTGGCCAAGTGTCCTACCTTAGAGCACTTCCTACATACATTCGGGCATAGTCCATGGTGGTGTCGGTTACAACAACCACACACAGGCTTACTACCTCCATAATCTTTCCTACCTCCATTTCCTATGGCGAACACTCTGGCAGTCTCTTGCCGTTTGTTGCCATTCCCTTTTGCAACTTCGTTCCTCTTCCTCTTATCACTCCTATCACTCTTACCCTTGTCTCCTAATTCTAGCGCACAAGAGTCCATCAAACTCTGAGCCACAGCAATTGCCTCTTGCAAATTAACTGGCTTGGCAGCGATGACATCATTTCGAGTAGCCAAAGGCAATCCATCGAGATACCTTTCAATCTTAAGTTCTTCGGTGCGAACCATTTCGGAGCAAAGCAATGATAACTCTTGGAAACGGCAGTATAAGTCGCCATGTCGTGCATTCCTTAACCTTATGGTTCCGAACTCACTCTCTAACTTCTTAACTTCATTCCTAGGACAGTAAGTCTTAATCAGAAGAGTCTTAAATTGAGTCCAAGTCATACTATAAGCTACATCAATTCCTACTGATCTGTGGTAGTTGTTCCACCGTGTCAACGCCGTCCTTCAAGGTGAATGTTGCATACTTAACCTTACAATCCTCATCACGGTTACTTACGAAACACAGATTCGATTTCTCCAACCACCTAGTCGTAAACTTCTCCCTCAATTCCTCCAAACTCATGGGACCACAGATCGAGAACTCTTTGTAGGTACAACCTCGAGTTTGATTCAGCATTGGGGTTCCACTAGAGGTGTTAGAAAGATTAGCCTCATTAGCGCCTCAGCGACACGCCGCTGATACTAGGCGGTCAATGGGCTGGGTTCACAAGTGGAGGGTTTTGGGAACAGACCATTCTCGCATGGTCATTCACATTCAGGTTTTCTACAGGTTGGGTTATCAATGTTCGGTTCTCAACATGTGTGGTCGGGCCGGACGATGACCTCGACGACATGGGAACACAGTACAGATTGCGCGGTTGTTCCTACGCGGGTTTCGTCTTGTTGCCATCATTCTATAGGCAAGAAGAACAGTTTCATAAGTTCACAATTCACGTTCTAAAATAGAGTTGGGTTCCAAGGGTCACCCAATAACACCTGAATACATAATCAAGGCCAACAGGGATAACGCTATACCAAAGCGAAACAATCAGATACTGCATCATAACTAAAGGATGCATGTTCCCATAACTATAACTCATAGGTTTCAAAAGTGGAAATACATGGAAAGATTCGAAGAAATCAAAAACAATCCTAACGATACTAGTAAGACAACTAGGATAATCCTACATCTCGAACCAAGTACTACTTAGTTTCAACATCGTACAAAACCACAAATCTAATACTATCTAGCCACGTCTGCGAATATCACTCACTGACCCCCTAACATCGTCAACCTCTCTCCAAAATGAGGCTAGCTCAACACGTCGAGCGTCGCGATCACTCTTAAGCTCTACGACCTCTCTCTCCAACTCACCAATCCTACGCCAAATCGCTCTATCAGCATCACGAGCTGTCGCGAACCCTCTCTCAGTCCCCAACCCGCTCCTGGAGCTCCGACATACCCTACGCAAAACCCTAGTCCTCCCGACTACAGACCCATATCAACTCTCATCCTCTATGCTAGCCCTAGATACTCCAACCAATCGATCATCAAACCGACTAAGCCTAGTACCCTACGATGTAATCCTCTCCCACATCGGACCCGTCCACCATACTCCTGGGCTCAAAACAATCTCGATGGTATCTCATATCCTAACGGGCTACCTATATAAGGTGAGTAAGGTGGTGAGTCAATGTCTGGCCGCCCAGGAGACTCGGTCTCGGAAAAGGAGAACCGGTCCGGAGAATGTGCGGACTCTGCAATGGAGGAGTACCCCTTTGGGATATCCTCATCATCCTCCTCCCGGAGGATCCTCATCCTCATCAACATATGCTCTTCAATCTCATGCTCCTCCTGACCTCATGCCTCCTCCTGCATCCATGGGGAGAGTCCATGAGTCGAAGTCTCTGTGCATGTAAATCCTGAGGTGGTACACTAGGAGATCTAGGCCTCCTAAGACATGGTGATGCTTTGCAACGGATAGGTGATGATGGTGGTCTCATGGACATGTGGGCAGTGCTATAAGCAAGCCTAGGAGTATGTGCTCGCTCTAAGACCTGATGTAAAGTGAGCTGCCTAGATGAGCTAGGACGATCTAATGATGATGAACTAGTGTGACGGGCAATCTCATAAGGATCACCTAACCATCATGAGAGTCAATCTTGGCGAACTAGCAACCGCAAGGACCTCCTCAGACACATCAAAAGCTAGTGAAGGCATAGTCTGTGACAATGGCATAGGGTAGGTATAAGTGTTTGAAACAACTAGTTTTAATAAGCGCATCAACTTAACCCAAAACATATATCACATAATGAAAGCTTTAAAAGTAGAGGTACCACATTACTCAAAACATGCCTTTAATGAAACACATAAGTTCCGTTCCATCAAATAATCCCATATCAAATCAATCGAGTTCAAAATTCCAAAATCATAATATACCGTTTACTCAAATCAAATTCCGTAATATCTCGATAATCACATCTCATTTTCCAAAACCAATAATCATATCTCATTTCCAAAATCAATAATCGTATCTCATTTCCAAAATCAATAATCGTATCTCATTTCCAAAATCAATAATCATATCTCATTTCCAAAATCAATAATCATATCTCGTTTCCAAAATCAATAATCATATCTCCCAATAATAACGTTTCCATAATCAGTTCACAATATCCCTTAACATATCATCTCATAATTCAATTCGCAGTTCATACCATAATCAAATAAGAAGCTTCAGCTTGGCAAGCGGGCGTGCGTCGATCGAGGATCAATTTTTTCTTAAAAGTGGTTATAGTTTAGGGATTATAAAATACCTAATTCTCTATAACCTTGAGCTCTGATACCAATCTGTAACACCCCAAATCTCGGTACAGCGGAAGACTTAATCAAGTTTTCGGGGCGTTACTTTTTGGATTGGTATCGCACACAAGTATAGCAAAAGATAGTCATTTAACATTTAAACCAATCCCAAATTAAAGTATCAAAACATTTAATTCAAAAGTATAATTATTATGCCCAAAACATGGTTTAATCAAATAGGTCCCCATAGTTTATCAGAGTCAGAAATGATCCTTGAACCCGCCTTCTTGCCAAGCTTCCACCGATCAAGTAATCCAAACATCTCTCAAATACCAGAGAAATCATGCTAAAAGGTCACTTTGTGGTGAGTTCATAGGTTTAAGTTCTAAAAAATCATAGTGGACCTGTAAGAGTTGATTTGCTATGCAAGACCTAAGATAGATAAATACCGTTTCACACCGATCCTACCCGGATCACCAATCATAACACATGTCCCGCATCCAGGGACTACTCGGTCCCTGTCGTGGCAACCTCTAGAACAGTTGCCAACCCCGGACTAGGTCGATGTAGAAGTCTATTCTTAGCTAGGCACGGTTAAACCTAGACTAAGGCAACAACTACCGCACATCTATCTAAACAGATCAAGAATATAAGCAAATCCAAATATTTTAATGGTCCAAAAACAGTAGCATGATTCTCACCCCAATATAGTTAAAAACGTAGATAAAAGTGGGGCTATGAAACTCACCTCAAGCAATCAACGCACAAATAAACACTAGCAGAAGATAACGGTATCACAGACAAAGAACTATCGACTCGGCACAACCTGTTAATGTAGACCAACTTTAATATATATATTCCTCAAATCAACGTTATCTACCCCAATATGTTCCACTTCTTTATTTCCAAAAACGTCTCGTTTCACAATTTAATCCTAGTGTTTGGTATTCCTCGTGTGGGTGTATCGACTAAATATGATGCCATGAATGCACTCAAACAACCAATATATAACTCAATGCGACACAATGAGACCTCTAAACAATAAGCTCCATAGTTCAATAAGTTTCGGAATAAATAGTAGATCTTATCGAATTCGTCAACTCGATAAACTCATTTATTTACTCGTGTCGCTTATTATCCCATAAATCAATCGTATCCTTAAAGATTCATAAGGATAAGTCACCCATTAATAGGGTTACCCAACGTACCTAGCGGGCTCTTATTAGATTCGTCAACCTAATAAGTCCGCTACCCACGTGGATCAACACTATTAATGCTAGGTTATCCGTAACCCATGCACACAACGTAAGCAATTAAATACTTAAACCAATATTAAATGTCCACATTTGACATTTATTGATAAACATGTACTCGAAACATTAATTATTTATTTATTGCAAAATATTTCCAATTTAGTCGTTAGTTTCCGTTTAAAAATAGTAAATAACAAGATAAAACTTATTATCGACATTTTTGGTACAAAAGCCCATTTATTATTTATATTTCATAGTTTATTAGCATTTCCATGTACAAATATATATTTCGTCAAATTTCATTATTAATCTCATATCGTTATTCGTTTCGAGTCCACAAGCACGAATCATAACTTCTCGGCTTTTAATCAATCAATAGTCCAAATTATATCAAAGTCCATGTTACGGCTTTGTCGGAGTCAACTATTGACTAAAAAGTCAAAGTAACGCCGACGTAGCTCAAAGTCAACAATATATATATATATATATATATCAAGTCCAAATTAAATGTCACAATATCGCAATTCAATCCCAAACCAACTCAAAACAATCTCGCCAACCAATCAATCAACCAATTATACTTGAAACCAATGTTATGACCCTAATGGTCATGACACGGTCGTGGTCTAGACCACGTGAACCAAACAAGCTCTAGAAGCTTTTCGGCTCCACGCGTCTCATCTAAACCTCAACTACATCAACCAACAAGCTACCAAATCGACCGACTCGGGACCCATGACCCAAGTGGGTCACGCATACACCAACCATGACCCATATTGGGCTTCTGGTTCAGACGCCCATAACACACAACCAAACACAACCAAATCAATTCCACAACATCCAAATCCAATCATTCAAGCTCCAAACACTAACCAAACACAAAACCTATCATCTATCTTAACCAAAAATATGCAACTAAACCCTAAATGCATAAACCCATCAAATTAATACACCACACACTTACCAAACACTAATTACTTGTTTATTTAGTCACTAATTAGCTTTAATTTCATGTTTCACCCAAAAGCCCCAAGTTTGTTCATAGGGTCGAAACCATAATTCCCAATTCGTGGCTTTTTATTGCCCAATCAAGCTCAAAACTTGTTCCATTTACCTTATCTAATCACCAATTGCAAAACCCCTTTGAAACCCTAAAAGTACGAATCTTAATCCTTGAATTTGAAGGTGTTATTGAGGTCCAAATGGAGCGTGTAATATATGGTTGGAAAGAGGAGAAAGAGAGAGGAGAAAGAGAGCTTCAATATGGTGGTGGTGGTGGGGGGTAACGCGCCGGTGGTCTGCCGTGGTGGCCGGAACAGTGGCGGCGGCCACAAGGGTGGTGGCTAGGGTTTTTAGAGTGAGAAAGGTAGAGAGAGAAAGTGGTGATATGTGTGTTTTTATAGAGAGAAATGAAAGGGTGGAATGAGGATTGGATGGGGTATATATACTAGGCCACTAGGGACCTTAAAATAAATATTTTGGAGGAGGGGGGTGGCCGGCCATGGGTGTTTTTGGGGGGTCGGAGTTGTAATTTTTCGTAACTATCCCGTTTACCCATTCCCGAGCTCACATATTGTCCCCCGAGTGTCTCACAACATTTATTTAACTTTCCAACATTATTATTTACGTTTTTCCACGAGTTTTGACTATTTATTTGTCAATTTTCGAGTTACGGTCTACAAGTTACAATAATTTTTGTTTTAGGCTTTTCTAGTGCCGAATCGAATAGTGGCAACCAAATAGAGTTAAAACTCATACGATAACTCATTTAATAATGAATTAAATCATAAAAACCAATAAACGATATAAAATCAAGTCATGGTTTATAAAATAGTGATAAAGGCAAAAGCTCGGTTTAGTTTAACGTAATGCGGTTACCTAAACTAGAATCCCTAAATTGCCAGTTGTCACAATGCAATTAAATTTAATCAAATGACGCATTGAATTAAAATT
Source organism: Chrysanthemum makinoi (assembly GCA_910596185.1). Classification (NCBI taxonomy): domain Eukaryota; kingdom Viridiplantae; phylum Streptophyta; class Magnoliopsida; order Asterales; family Asteraceae; genus Chrysanthemum; species Chrysanthemum makinoi. The sequence goes on along the minus strand of OU343219.1, from coordinate 49,677,883 downwards.
TAAATGTCCAAGACGGCCATGCCACATATTAGAAGACTCAATCAAGTAAGCAGAATAATTCATTTTATTGATATTATTCTTAACAACCATTACATTGAGCTTAAACATACCATTCAGGGAATATCCCCTACCAACATACATTTGATTCTTAGACAGAACAAACTTATCAGACTAAAAACAAGATCGAAAACCAAACTTGTTCAACATTAGCGTGACCGGACACAAGATTCTTGTGAATCTACATACAAGACATTAGTCAACTTGAGCTCTTTCTCGGATGTCACCTTCAAGATTACATCTCCTTTGCCCTTGATATCGCAGAGTTGCATAGTTGCCCATGTACACTTTCTCCACTATCAACCGCTGCGAAGAGTGAAACATACTCTTATCGCACACACATGACGGGTAGCCCCGGATCAACCCACCATTCCTGTTGTTGGAACCTACCGGGTTAACCCAGAGATCATGGCAATGACTTCAGACACCATAGCAATCATGTCCCATCTCCATTCACTATATTAGTTCTGCTGGAGTTACCCGCTTCGGCATCTTACAGTTAGCAGCACGGTGACCCGGCTGGTCACAATTTAAATACACCCCTTGGAACTTCTGTTTTACAATTGCAGCTTTAGGAGCAAGGTACTCAGACTTCCCTTTGATATTCTTGTCATTCTTTCCTTTTCCTTTGCCTTTACCTTTGACATTGGACTTTGAAGATGACGAAGCATGCTCAACCATATTTTCCTTGGCAGAATCAGGCGTATAAGTGTTTTTCTGAGCCAACATGTTGTCCTCTTTAATACGAAAATGAACAACCAAGTCTTCAACACTCATATCCTTTCGCTTATGCTTCAGGTAGTTCTTGAATTCTACTCAGCTTGGAGGTAACTTTTCAATAATAGAAGCAAAGAACTTAAAAGTTTCACTCAAGGTCATTCCCTCAAAGATGAATGTCGTGTAGCAAAACACCTGCAGGACCTTGAACCCGACTTATCACATTCTTTGAATCAACCATCTTGTAATCTAAAAATGGGCTACCACGAACTTCTTTGTACCGGATCCTCGTTTTGTACTTGCGTTCCAATGAATCCCATAATTCTTTGGCGTCTTGGCCTTGCAGACACGTTGTACAAAGAATCCACCAAACCATTGAACATAGTTGTGGCACAAAAGTCGAATGTTTCCATGCTTCCAAGGCTTGAACTGTTGATTATAGGATTGACCTTCAGAGGTTCCATGTTAGGTGGTTCTCTTTTAAGAACCACGGAAGGTTCAGTACTGAGATAGAAGAACATCTTGTTGCCACCTCTAAAATTCGCCCATTGAGTTTATCTCGGTTCTCAGATGATTAGCAACTGCAGATATAATAACTACGCGACGCTACGTTCACAGGAGTAGTCACAGGAGAGGTAGTGGTGTTTGTCATCCTGAAAAATCAAACACAAACAGTTAAACAAACTGTTGTAAATCAGTATCTACTTGTACCGGATCTGATTCAACAAAAATCTATCTTGGTTTTGATGGATCAAGTAAATCAGTTTACTTTAAACTCAATCTTGGTTTCGATATAAATTGATAAGAATATCTGCTTAAAAAAACGTTATAGATCTGTAATCCAAATCTGTATGTTTAAATCTGTTTAATGGAAATTGATTTCCAAAGAAACTCAACTAGGTTTCGACATACAACAATATAAAAAATTCTGTTTATAATTAATCTGATTTTAACAAAGTGTTATAAATTCGGTTAAACCGAATCTGTTTTAAGACTGTGGGAAACGGTGTACACTTTTATTAAAATAATTAGATTACAATAATAAAATTAACAGAAAATTAAAGCAGACAGAAAAGGGTAGAAGCAGAAGACAGACACTATGAACGATAAATAAAGCGGCATAATGGTTGTGGAGCAGGCTCGTGTTAAACACGATTCCCTCAAAACAATTAGTTCGTCTCCGTTTCCCGAGTACAACGTCAAAAGTTGTACGGCCGGACTAGACACACTTGCCCGAAAAGATCCTTTGGCTCGTATTTACGATCGAATGAATCTTTGGTACTATGGAGGAATACGTTTCTGGTTCTGACTCAAACCGAATGAGACTTGCTCATTTATATTGGAAACCTGTCTTGTTTTCCAAGATAAATAAGTTCCAAATATATACGAATCTGTTATAGTAAAATACGATTTGCATATAATCTATTAACACAAAATTATTCTGTAAATTTATTCTCTAAGTTTATATCTATTCCTAAAATAGATTGATACATAATTTGGAAAAACTACAAGTCCGAATCTGCAGCAAAAGGATACGCAGGTATGCGAGGTTTCGGAGCTGCATTCGTGTCTGCAGGTCGCGCGGGCTCGCATGAGTTCAAAAGCTTCGAACCCATTTTGGCCCAGAAATCTTGAAATATGCACCCCCTGCATGCGCGCACGTAGGTGTTGGAGAAAAACCAACAAATCAATTTGAAGGTTCATATCAAGATTCCTATATAAACAAGCTTTCATTTCTTGTTTTGGGCGATGTGGGATACTCCCACTTTTCCAATTTTTACGTGTTTCAAGTGCATCACTTTAAGACACGATATCTCGTTCATATCAACTCCATTTTTGACACTCTTTAGCTCGTTGCGAAGCTCTCGTCAAGGAGAACGCAAAGCTACCAATAAATATAAATATATATAATATATACATATACTAAATAGTGTCTAAAATTTGCAAAAACTCATTTTGCAAAACCAATTTTCCAACACAAACTACTCGAAAAAGTCGAGCCACAACCGATATTCCCAACGCCAAAGATAGACTTTTTTTTTACCATCCCACGATGGTAACGCAACAATATTGAAACCTTGATCTGTTCTAAAACTTTATTGGTTATGGTACAAAAAAATTACTAAGGTTTCTTAAAAATTTATCCTAAGTTACTAAAGTTTCATTTTGTTACTTAGGTTACTGAACTTTGAAACTATATTCACTCAGGTTACCGAACTTATAAAAATATACGTTCAAGTTATTAAATTTTGAAACTTTGTTCACTCAGGTTACCGAACTTATCAAAAAATATACTTTCGGGTTACTCGGGCTAACACTGAATTTATCGAAGTGTATGCTTTCAAAAGTTCAGTAACCTAAGTGAACAAAATGAAACTTTAATAACTTAGGACAATTTTTAAAAAAACTTCAATAACTTTTTTGTACAATAACCCAAAACTTTAAGATACGTTACCATTAAGCCACCATAGAAACACTTAATAACTATTTTATCAGAAAGATTACCCTATGAGATCATAAATCTCATGAAAACATTAGTTATATACCTAAACTGAGTGTACTAGTCACAACCATGGTTGTCAGGATCCCGATCCTGATCTTAGGATCTTACGATTTTACGATATTGTAAAGCAAAAACGATCTGGATCCTACATAGGATCTTTGCAAGCTTAAGATCTTATAGGATCCCGATCTTGACCATACGATCTTACGATCTAATCCGATCCGATCTTACTCTTCTCGGATTACAAACTAAAAAACTACAAATTTATGGGTTGTTTGTTTGTAGAATTCAAAAAACAACATGTTAATCTTTTTAAACGTTTCATAATCATAATTTAGGACAACATGTATATGAAACATTCATAGTATTTTGTAGTTATAATGTATTAGAATTTGTAGATTTGTATAAAATTACATAAACTATTAAGAAATAACATTAGAGTAGGATCTTAAGATCGATCGATCTTCACGATCACGATCTTGCAAAGACAAAAACGATCCTGGGTAGGATCCCGATCTTGACAACCTTGTCACAACACGCTTTTATTATAATTTAAATTCGTGAATCTCTATGTCCAAACTATATACTGAGAACAAAATATATGTGGTCCTTCAAATCTGTAAGAATCTGCAAGCTAAGCTTTGATGCAAAACTTGTTTATTTTATATCTATTTTCAGATTTTAAGAAATGAAAGCATGCTAAAAGTTTTTTTAGATAAATAATGAATCAGCCTTTATTTATAGAAAGATGTAATAATATACAACTCAACATCAACCTTAACAACAATAGAGAGAAAATGACATTTTCCAATCAAATTAGTCTAAAACTTATATCAAACCGTCACGCAAACATCTACTTAACCCTGTTTAGTCAACTTGTTACGAGGTTGATACATGATACACGCGCCTTAAAATTAACTAGTTGTAGAATCGAACCCTTTTGATCACGTATTTCTCTACAAGTACAACTAGCTCTTTTATGAACATAAAAATAAAAATTACTCCGTATTAAACTGGACGTACAATTGTGTATTAACCTAGCTTGAACGTATAAGACAGCTTAAGCACGTCGACGCAACTTATAAGATTAACTTTCAGATTATTTTTTCAGACAATGGTTTTTCTTATTTTTAAGAAATTGCTCTCACTATATAAATTTTTATATGAGGATATCATATGATGCTTTTGACATATCATTGTTAGGTGCTATTGAAACTCTATACAATCTTGATCCATTTATTTGTTTATTTACATAATGACTTCATTAATGTCTGTAAACTATTTAGAACATGATTAAACTTTGGTTTGTTCCCGGGGAACATGTCTATCAAGACGTGTGCACTACCTAAGCTCATCAACTTGAATTATATTGAAGTATAAAAAAAAATTTAATAAAAATGGTCAAATAATCCTACATATAATTTAATATGTTATATTAGGTGTAATAATCCTCCAAATGATCTACTATCTTTTTTATATTGAGTATCAAATGTTAAAGTAATTATACCTAAAATTAAACTGATTAGCAATTATTTTCTAAGTATAGAAGTATAAATGTACAGATGTTAATTAAAGTACGCAAGCTTAATATATAATAAAATAAGCTAGAGCAAAATATCTGAAATATAATTAAGAATCAATAATAGTAGGTTTGAATATACAACTATTAAGATCGAATACTATTTTAATAGTAATACCATACCTTTCATTATTTTTTTTTTAGAACGGCGGCATTATATAAAAACTAGCAAAAGCTAGAAGAAATTACAAGGAAGAAATAGTAACTATAGGCTTTTGCAACCAACCTACCCAACTAATATTAAGTTTAGGATTTCTAGAGGAAATCCATAGGAACGACTGAGAAACAATACTATCCCAAATTAACGCTTTTAGGAGGAGTTAGAAAAATCACCGATTCGAAAATTCCAAATGCACCACATTAGAGTCCCTCCCACACCTTCAAGGAGCACTCGCGCTTTAAGAGGAATGGACAAGGAATCAAGCCAACTAAACCAATCTGGGATATTCAAACAAAAAGGGATATCAAGCTCCCACCATCTTGCCAATAGAGACCACAAATCTTTAGCCATATCACACGAGAAGAAAAGGTGATTAACCGTTTCAACATCTTCATTGCAAATGAGACAAAGGAGAGAATCAATGTCAATACCTTTCTTGTCCAAATTCATCCTAGATGGCAGTTATTAAGAGATAATCTCCATAGCTTTCATTATTGAGATCATGATTCTTAATATATGTTATTAAAATAGTTTGTATAATCAGATTCACATGTTTGCGTGGTCATTTAGAAATAGGATGCAACTTGTGGATTAAAAATATTAAATTTTACACGGAAGTACAGTTTTGAATCTAATAAATCCTAATAGTTGAACACTCGTTTATTAGTCCACGGTACAACTTGCAAGTTGCAAATGGCATTAGGATATTATAACTTAAAGCTAATATCCCAATCCTCTTATGTCGATTGATTAAGACGATATAGCATAAGATAATAGCACGAATACTCTCTTTGCGCGAAACTCCTCAACCATCGGAATATTCTATGATAGTATATATACCATGATGATCTCACAAGGGTTGAAAGAATCATCAGAGTACTCATGACAGATAAACATATTAAATGGGCAGAACAAATATATTTGTACAAATTTTTTTGAACAATAATATAATAGAGTTAAAAAGTGGAATAAAACGAAGATTTCATAAAAACGATAAATAAATGAACATATTACCTTCTAATTAGTGATTCTACGATCTCCCATAGCAAAAAACGCTTACGTACACCCTCATTTTTAACATTAATAAGTTCTTCTTTCTCTATGGCACAAGTTAAAGCGCCGTTAAAATAATAATCGCCCATCCGATTCGCAAATCAGGTTTTAATGAGCTTCATTTTAGAAAAACATCTTTCAACCGTAACGATAAGCAATATGCAAGACTAAAGCCAACTTCAACAACCGATAAAACCAAAGGATAAGATGTATGCTTTTCTTATCCACCATCTTCTCTCGCAAGTTTGGCAATACTCTCCAAGTTAGCGAAATCTTTATCGTTACGCATGATCTGATAATAGACTCCAAGTTCTGTAGGAATACTTAACCTTTCCATATAAGTAAAATCACGCGGATACATCTCACTAAGTTTCACTAACTTTGATATACTAAATTCTGAAAATGAATCATGCGGGCTCAACGCCGCCATATAATCAAGTAAATCGGTGCTTCTCTCACTAAAACGATCTCTAAACTCTTGAATTTGCACTTGGTTGACAAGCTTTTCTATCCCAATATAATCGCCTTATTTCTTCTCTTTGGTTTGGATCATAATCAAAAATTCGAGGTCTATCGGCGGGATCCGAGGAAAGAGTGTCTAAAGCAATTGTAATCGGTACCGAAGCCGAAGGAATATCAGTTGTGGATGCAGTTTGAGGTCCTTATGAAGAATCAATCGTGGCATTTTTTCTTGTAGATTCTTCACCAATAGTATCATTCTCGTTATCAGACGGAAGCTTTCTTTTTAAATAACTCACAATTTTAGCCTACAATAAACAAACTACAAATTAAAGCCATTACACGAAATCTTTTAAATACAAATCACACAATTTCATATCACTATTACATAATTATTAATCATAACAATTGGTGAATAATATAAATAATATACGCAGCAAAAAAAAAGACTATTACATGATTAATCCTAACAATTGGTGAACAATATAAATAATATACGCAACAAAAAAGGACAGTTCAAGTATTCAATTCCATTAAACGCTTTTAACAAGCAAAAAAATATCAAATTGTAATACCATCAATGATATTACTGTTATAAATTTAAAAGATGATATCGAAACTGATATGACTAAATACGTTAGCATTTGCAAATTTGTTACATCACTCTTTAAAAACCATAACCATTTGTACGTGATTAATAAACAATTGTAAACAACCAATCATCATACTATCAATTTAAGATATAATAAACAATTGAAATATTGAATGATATATGTCGAACACAGAACACTCGAACCTGTTTCATATTCTTCAATTTTGGATTTTATAAAATTGTTAGGATAATGAATAAACTTGTTTCATTGATAAACCTATTTTATCTTTGAGCTTTTGTGCTTTAATTTATTAAATTTGTTTTATCTTTGGGCTTTTGTCATATTGAGGCTTTTACAAAATTCTATATATTTTTTTATTTGTAATTAAACCAACTAAATAATACTAGAAACACATTTTGATGCACCGGGAGCATTTAAGATACATTTTTTAAAAATCGATAATTTTTTCAAAAAATAACACTATATCGAAAAATTTCATAGGGTGCACGTGCACCCGCGGGCACCCCTAGCTCCGTCCCTGCATATTGGTATCTTATCTCGATCTTGAATACTTAAGAAACCAAATGCAGATTTACGAGACACCGAATGCAACATATTTTCTTTTCTGAGAAAGCAAGGAAAAATCGGAATTTGACTCATAACCTAGCAAGCTACTTTAAATGGCTAACAAGGCAAGACAAACTTGAATACCTCATCCTGAATAAACTTTCAAAACTAATGGCATATATTTCTAAAGTATTACAAAACTTTCAAAACTAATGCCATATATTTCTAAAGTATTACAAAACTTTCAAAACTAATAAGTAAATGATAAATTTCTAATCAAGAACATGTATAGGTGATTAGTTTGAATGTCGGATGTGAACATCCTTAATGTATTACAAAGAGTCTCTAATAGAGGAAAAACCTAATTAAACAAGAGGAGGTAAAAGGTTTAAACCTCATTAGGTGTGTACATTTGAGGATGACCATCAAGGTAACCTTTGGAGGGTTGTTTCTTTTGGATGTCTCAGGTTCGAGGCTTGCCAATAGGGTTTTCTTTCTATGCGAAGCGGAAAAAAAGAGTGGGGTTTATTCTCTAAAAGACGAAGCTTCAAGAAGACATAATGTCCGTTTGAATATGGATGCACGACTCGAACCACTGTACAAACTAGCCGTTCTAAGAAAATTTTGAAAAAAAAGTTTTCTACTTGTGGGACATGATTTGTTGCAAGTATGATTATGTTATTTTTGGACCAAGACAAAGAGAGCTCCCAGCCACAAAATGAGGAAACTATATATCATGACATCATGTGTTTTTTGAGAATTTTGTGACTTGTGGACCCATTTTGTTTGTTTCATGAAAATCATAAATACTTTTCAACTATCATATAATTTAGAGTAAACGAGTGTGAGGGGTAGCGATCAATGTGACGGATTGAACTTCAAAGCGACTTATTTTGTAGCGACACTTAAACCTTAGGGACTAATTTTGCCAAGTTGCTATAGTTGGCAATTAATTCTACAGGACTTACTTTGCAACGTCGGCTAAACCTTAGGGACTATTTTTGCGATTGCTATAAATAGCAATTAATGTCTTTGAGGACTTATTTTGCAGGCGCCACTTAAACATCGGGGACTATTTACCGCCAACTTGAAAAAGTTTGCAATTGATGTTTGCTACAGGGACTTACCTTTGCGCGCTCTTAAACCTTAGGGACTATTTTTGCCATATTGCTATAGATAGCAATTAATGCCGCAGGACTAATTTTGCAGCGTCACTTAAACATCAGGGACTATTTCTGCCAAGTTGGGAAAGTGTGCATTTAATGTGTTGGCTTGTTACTGTTTTCTTCCCCGCCTTTTAGTATATATAGTAATTACACCGTTCGTCCTTGTGGTTTACGTTGACCTACAAGTTTCGTCCTTTGACCAAAAAACGTTTACCGTTCGTCCTTAAATGCAAAACGTTATGTACCGTTGGTCCTCCACACTAACGGACTCCACTAACGGGTGTTAGGCGCCCATCAACTGAGGGTATTTTAGTCTTTTCCTAAACCCACTAGCATCAACTACCCCCACTTTCTTCTTCTTCCATCAATCATCTTCATCTATTATTTTTAACAACCAAACTAACAACACCACCTTCTTATCATCTCACCACCACCACCACAAATCATCACCACTTCTTCTAAGAATCACACTCCAATCACTAAAATAATACAATCACAAAATCCTCAATCTAACTAATTATACAAAAAGAAATGATTATCCGTCACCAATACACTTTACAAACACTATAAAACTAGTGGGGAAGAAAACCATGCCGCAACATCACCACGGCTGAAAAAAAACAGCCCCATACACCGCGAATGAATGAACGAAACTCAACCTGAGTTCCACCAAAACCCTAGCCGTACCTAGGCCTGATCACCGGAACCCTAACCGAATCCACCAAACCTAAGTCGCATCTCGCAACTAAGGAAAAATGGAGCCCCAATGACTCCACCAAACCATAGCAGCAACACCAACGTCGGACCAACCAAAAACCACCGGAATCAAGCTGCACCCAACCAAGAACACTAACGGCAATGAAAAGAGAAAACCCTAACCATAGCCGCACAAGTCTAGAAACCCCAGGCACATCGGCAATTGAGAAGGATAAACCCTAACCCAAACCGATCAACCCCATCAAACCCTAATGGTTTGAAATCAAAACCCTCCAGCCGCACAACGAATCATCTAAAAATTGGATTCAAAAACAGATTCGGGTTCTCCTCCAATTGAATATTCAAATCGAATAGACAAAACACCTTAACATGAGCAAATCCTGATGTAAAATTGGAAGTATTAAGCCCTAGAATTGTAGGGAATCAGGAAAGGCGAATCGCCCATGTAGAGAGAGAGAGAGAGAACCGGCTTGACTTTTTTTTCTTTTTTTTTGGTTGATGATGAAACAATAGGACCACAATTTAATTGGTTTTTGTTTGATTTTGTTTTTGTTCTTGATGATAATAATGATTTTGGTTAAAAGATGACATTTGGGTTTGTTTTTGTTACTGATGATAAATGCAGAACACACCACCAAATCCACCACAAATATGATTCTTAGATATTTTATTATATTTTATTTATAGATACTAGTGGCAAATGTAAAAGGACGAAAATACCCTTATATGATAAGACTTAACGGTCGTTAACAAGGGCCGTTAGAATGAGGGACCAACGGTACATAACGTTTTGCATTTAAGGACGAACGGTAAACGTTTTTTGGTCAAAGGACGAAACTTGTAAGTCAACGTAAACCACAAGGACGAACGGTGTAATTTACTCTATAATTTATTCTTATGAGTTATGACATTCTATTTGCACAGCAATACGCAATAAAATTATTAATTATTTAGAAGTACCTTATACAGTTATGGGAAATGATTTACTGAGAACTGAAAATAAAATAAAAAAATTGGAAATATTTATAGTCACGCATTTCAAATGAAGATAAATAAATTCATGCAAAATACATTTTTTTTTTTTCTAAAGTACATCTGAAATGTGCGATTGTGATTATTTCTCATTTTTCTTATTTTACTTTTATTTTTAATTTGATCCTCACTGAGTTATACCTACTTCCTTTCTTAGACATGTGTCCCAAGAAATCTTCCATGTTTGATTGTTTGCTTTTATTTCGTGCAAAGCATTCATGTTTAAACCATTTATATTTGCAAAATATCGCTATAGTTTTAGTCTACCTTTAAGAGCTCCGGGTACGGTGAGCTGATGGCTTCGTGCCATGCCACCAGCCCAACCACACGGCGCCACAACCATACCCCATATTGGCTGTTAGCCTCTCGCGCCACCATCACTAGCCCACGCGGTGGAGCTTAAATCATTTTTTTTTTCCTTTTTTCTCTTTGTTTGGAAGTGTTTTATGGATCATATGTTATTAAAAATAGAGAAGTGAGTGTGTGTTTGGACTCGGAAGATAAGAGTGAGTTATTGCAAAATGAAGAAGATGGGGAAGATAAGTTGAGGAAGACGAGTTGAGAGAATTGTGCGTGTGTTTATGTTTGGAAAAAAGCTATAAATTCATAACGTATTTTACAAAAAAAACTCATTATGCTCTATCTACTTCACTTATTGTCATAATACATAACCGTTTTCATTGTATTCGGTTATTTTCTGTCCGGTTTTATCCGTTTTCGTAAATCGTTCATTTTTATCCGTTTTCATTTTTAATATGTCCGGATAAAAACAGATAAAACCGTTTTGACGTGGATAATAAAAACGGTTTTTATCCGTTTTTATCCAGACCGATTAAAATAAAAACGGATAAAAATGGACGATTACGAAAACGGACAGAAAATAACCGAATAAAATGAAAACGGTTATGTATTATGACAATAAGTGAAGTAGATAGAGCATAATGAGTTTTTTTATAAAGTACGTTATGAATTTATAGTTTTTTTCCTTTATGTTTTGTACTTTTGTTGGTGTACAATCGGGAGACGGATCCTTTCAAGTTGTATAACACAACTTGACTTAAGTTAAACAATTGTGAGTCATTTGATCAAATCCAATGGCTTATAATTCTTTAACTTGAGTCAAGTTGTGTTTACAACTTGAGAGAATCTCCCTCCGTCCGTACAATCGAGTCTATAGGAATATTATCACGTGGTCCACTTAGAAGAAACTAGAAACGAGATAATATTTTTAAAATAAAAAAGTTACAGGCTTTATGGAGATATTTATGTGTAAACTATTTTGATGGAGTTTAATAAATCATTATGAATGATTCAATTGCTCTTCAAAGGCCCATGATATGAAGGTTTTGGCAATCGAAGCTAATAAGATGGATCCGGTTGGCGGCTATCGTCGAGATGGAAAAAATCGAATCCAGACCTTATATTATTGACAAAATTAGTTTACTTTTAATTTTACGTTTAATTTTTATTTTAAATATTTTTTTTTTATTTAATGTACTATTTTACTTTGATCTCATTTTTTTATTTTATGTAATGTGTTTTTTATTAATGAAATTAAATTTTAATTTAATTGATTTTTTATTTAAAAATGAAAAAAAAAATACCTGGCGGCACCAGAAAATTGGTGTTATGTTAGGGATGGGTATTTTGGTGTCATACCCAAAAGTGATGTCACGGGAAAAAAGTCTTTGAGGTGGCACCACTTTTTTCTATGACACCACCTATAACACCAAACGATACCTAGTCTTTCTAAAACGGTTTAACTTTAGTTTTCATTTTGAACCCATTGATATTATATACAAACGAATCCACACACGTATCACATATATATGTGTATGCAAGAGCTACACATATTTTTCTTTTCTTACAACAATGATAAAGTATTTATGAAGATAATTATTAATGTCGTAATCCCTTGTATAATATATATGTTTGAGACAAAAGTTATTTATTTAAAGTTTTCAACTCATCAATCGTACGAACTCCCATGTTTTTTGGATGTAACAAAAGCTAATATATTCATTCCATTCTCACTACATGAACCAGTTCATACTTATTTTATATCTTTGTATCACTTTCAATTCTACCTAAATATCATTTTTTGTCATTTTTTTCTTCACATGCTACTATTATTGTTCTGTCTGTCTCATTTCAACTATTATTATTTTTTGGGGCATTTACATATATCCCCACATACACATCTATATTTACATATTTCCCCAACAATTGCTTTAAAGCGCTTGGCATCATGCATAAAAAACTTGTGTTTGAGAAAATATGTAAATATATGTGTGTATGTGGGGATATATGAAATTCCCCCTTATTTTTTTTCTTTAGTATAGCTTTTGAGTTTGACATTCTCATAGTTTAAGTTTTCGCATGAAATAATTTCCCATGTAAAGCTCTGTTGTTGTTCTAGCGTCTTGCTAGAAATTCGCCGTTAAAAAAAGAAGTTTTCGCATGAAATATGTTTATATAGGCGATCTAGTTAAAAAAAAGTTTCTCGAAATTAAGTTTCGTTTTCAGGAAGACTTAGATGGTTAATGATGATGAAAAACAAGACGACAAAGCATTATATGAAGTTTAACATAAGCAACAACGTTACATATATGTATACAGCAACTTATGTTACATGTATGCCGTAAGTCTTTAGATTCAACCAGAACCTGGACTCAAACAGCCATACTTCAGGTGTGAGCTTATTCTTATTAGGTTCGTTTAGCACACAAAACTTTACATAACTTATAAGCTAGGAAACGCAGTCATGGAACCATACTTTTTTTATATCTGACTGAGAGACTGATCAAAACCTTTCTTATAAAGGCTCGTTCATGAGTCATGACACTCCCGTTGACCATGAAAGTAGCTTCCAGATGTTTATGTTCAAAAGTTGGGGCGCACATTGAGGCGTGATGCTATTTTCTGACCCAGGGACTTATCACACTGCAAGAATAACAGTCAGATTTCGCCATATTTAGTACATTTTCACTACGGGTGGCAATTTCAACCCATGTAATGGGCTGATTTGGGTAATCTTTTACTATATATTACGAATATGTTAACCCTTAAACTAGATAATCCAATTAAAAAAAACTAAGATTCGAAAGATTATAATGCATAAAAAAATTTAGGTTACTATTGTATCTACTGTCAAAATGGACCAAAGGCGGAAAGCTAAAGTAAAGCAAGCGAACCTGAGACCAGTATGAGATCCAGATACTGCGAAGCTCGTGGGTAACGCGTGGATCAGACAACATCTTCACATTTCGGCTAATGAATCTTTCTTGCCTATTCAATCAACAATTAACATGAGTTAGCATGCTTACAGTCTTGTTAGAATTAGAGCGTCTGTCTCAGTACGGGTAAAAAGTTGATTTACTCTGAAGTAAATAAAAATAGTACCTGTCTGGTGCCCACGAACGGTACCTCTCTCCAGGCTGCTTGAAATCGTTGTATTTCGGAATAACAGCCTGCATCAACATAAACAGAATTATTAATGACTAGCTCCTTATAGTTTTATGCATCAAAGATTCTAAATGGAAGGGAAAACAAACTAACCCTTTGACGAGTCCCAGTCACCCTAGCAGGATTGATTGGGTATTGCTGAGCATGTTGAGCACGATCAAACCTCGAAGGGAAGTAATCAACCTGTAAGACATCATACTCAAGTTTTAGTAACTATGATAACAGGATTAAGGAGAGTTGTTTGGTGAAGCCTATTATAAATACTAAAGTGTAAATACCAGATTATTTACAGATCAAATAATCAGTTTCAAGTTAACCGCAACAAAACTGACAAGCAACGAGTGAAGTAAAATTACTTAAACAGGCATATAAAAAGATAGAATACCTCCTCATCCCTATGCATGAAATTCATGCTTCCATCATAGTGATTATTATGATGAGCACACTTTGGAGCATTAACCGGTAGCTGCAGATAATTTGGTCCAAGACGATGCCTTTGAGTATCAGAATATGCAAAGATCCGACCTTGAAGCATCTTATCATCAGAATAATATATTCCAGGAACAACAAGGCCAGGATTAAACGCCAGCTGTTCATTTTCAGCAAAAAAGTTATCGATATTTTTATTCAAGACCATACGACCAACTGGCTGCAACGGTATCACATCCTCAGGCCACGTCATAGTCCCATCAAGCGGGTCAAAGTCAAGCCTATCTTCATGATCAGGATCAATAACTTGAAGAAACAGCTTCCATTCAGGAAAGTTACCAGCTGAAATTGAGTCATAGAGATCTTGTGTGGCGTGACTATGATTAGTTCCTCCGACCTTGCAGGCTTCTTCTTCCAATAGACATTTCACGCCACATGTTGGTTTCCATGTAAATTTCACATAATGTGTTTTACCATCTTTATTGACCAGAGTGAGAGCATTCACACTAGAGCCTTCCATGTGTCTATAATCTGTTGGTATGCCAAGATCATCGAGCCAGAATGTCATAGTGTTTAAACTCTCGGGATGGTGAGAGAGGAAGTCGAGGATTCTCCAGTCTTCCTGAATATGTGACTTTGGATTCGGTTTAAAAGCATGAATCACATCTGGAAAGGCCATTGCATCACGAGTAAAGAAGACGGGGAAATTGTTTCCGACAATATCAAAGTTACCCTGAAAGATTAGAAAATTGTGTATCATCATGTAAAGAAAATGGATCACCCCATCAGGAAGAAAGTCGAAATGAATCAACCTCGGATCCAGTTAAAAATGGTAACCCGCATTATTTTTACTTTTTTTCATTTCTTTTTACAAATAGCTTACATTTACTTGATTTGTTGATTATGGATTACATGAAAGAACTTCAACTCGATCGATCTATTTGACCCATTTCTCTGTTAGCTAAATGTCTTAATATGACCCATTAGGGATTGGACACAACCAGAATTTATCTTTCATAAGTAAATCGGTCAAACTTGATACCTTTAACCAAAAACAATTGAACTTTACAATCTTCTAAACATGAGTCAGGTTTACAAAACACAAATACGGTAACGAAAGTCACTGATTAAAATGCAAAGGTGGCAAGATAGGGGATGAGTAAGGGGTCCGAACAGCTTTGGGTCAAAACGTTCACATTTTAATGCAGTATCCTGCAAAAACATTTTATTACTCCGTATATGTTTTCGAAATTTTATAAATTGGTAAGATGTATGATTACAAAACCATATTATTATTACAACAATCTAAACTTTCTTAGTGAACGTCTTTAAAGGTTCTATGCTTTTGAATACGTTGCATATGACTTTTAACCTGTTGACCCGCTTGACCCATTTGACCCGTATATCTTTTATCTTTTGCTCAAACATATTAGCTTAATCCATTAGACCCGTTAGAGATGAAATGTAACCCAAATCAACCCATTTATATATAAATAAGTCAATATTACCAATTTTAAGAAGGATCATCCTCACCTCTCTGGTGTAAAATTTGGTAGCAAAACCTCGGGGATCCCTGATAGTTTCAGGGCTACCACGCTCATGGATAACAGTTGAAAAACGAACAATAACAGGTGTCTGAACTCCTGGAGCGCGAAGAAAATCAGCACATGTAAGATGAGTGATATCATGTGTGACTTCAAAGAAGCCCTTAGCACTCGCACCCCTTGCATGTACAATACGTTCTGGGATCCGCTCACGAGTAAAGTTAGCAAGTTTCTCAATCAAATGATAGTCCTCAAGGAGAATAGGACCTGCCATGCACAACATTAGTTTAAATACAGAACAATCTTATGCTATATGTAGTAACTTGTGATATAATTACCTCTTTCTCCCATGGTCAATGATGCGGTGTTGTTGTAAACGGGTGCACCAGCATTTGTTGTCCAAAACGGGGCATTGTAAGAACTCGAAGGGCGTTGCTACATCAAATCAGACAAATGAAACTAGCATGAGCACATGAAACTATTTAACATAGGTACTCACTTATAAATACAAAGTAAGGTAAGCATTTTCGTTATATACATTGGGCGGAGGCAGGATGAGATTCGATCCCTGCACAACCGCACGAAACAGTTCAGCATCTCGGAAAACAGCTCAATGCAATGCATGCTGAATTGTTACAATTTCTGATTTATAGAACTTGCCTTGTTTCTATTGTCAGTTTATAACTTTTTGCTGTTCAGAATGTTTCTAGTCCATAACTTTAGGTTTTGATTGTGTTCAACACAGAATTATAGCTATGATCATAACTTCATAAGTGTTTATCGGTTTATCCTTTGTGAATATATTTTCTAAAAGACTTTGTAACAATTATATTTTTCATTTAAATAAACTTTTAAACACAATAGTAAACATAAGTTTAACTTCTATAGAGAGATCTTATTTAACCTAGCGAACATACCAAACCCAACTCGAACCGAAACCCAATTTTGAAGAAAACGCGAACCGATCGAGAACCGAACCGAACTTTACCTAGCGAAGTCGAAAACAAACCGAAGTTAACCTAGCGAAACCGGTTTAGATAGTTTAGGCGTATTTTTTTTGGTTTTGACCCGAACCGAACCGAGTAAACTAAAACCGAAAACCATAATTATATAAAACCGAAAACCAAGCCGAATAAGGTCGGTTGGATTTGGTTCATCCCGGTTTGGCTCGGTTTGTCGAGTCGATTCGATTTCAATGTATATATATTAAATTACTTTGGTAGTTGCTAGTGGCCAGTGGCGAACTCTAATATCATGAAGGATAATATGTGTATATATTGTTCTATTTTGATAGCTGCTAGCGGCAAACTCTGATATAATAATTGTTATATTAAAGTTTGCCACTAGTAACTATCAAGTTAGTTTAATGTACACATATTATCGCATGCTTCGTGATATTTTAGTCACAAGTAGAATTTTTGATTCAGTAAGTCAGTAACAAGTACTAGATAGGTTTTCGTATGAAAACTAGCTAACAAATATACATACATATATTAGGATGAGAGATCGTAATACTATGAAGTTGTTTGCTTTGAAATCAACAACGTGAACTTTAGCTAGCTACTAAAATATAAAAGGAAAATTGTACCTTATACGGGTCCATGTTGGAGTGAAATGAAGATATGTTTGTTTGATCTTTAATGGTTCTTTACTTCACTCTGGCTTGATGCTTTTATAGACCGACTTACCACACACAAGTTTAAATAAAATGTAATAATAATACCAAAATATCAAAGAAACACTTTTACGTTTTGATACGCCATATTTTCATATTTTCAAAGTAGTCATCCATCATGCGGTGAGTTGTTTGCTTAATGATTAAAAAGAAGTTACGCCCAATGTTTTAAAAACCGGTTTTTTTATCGACCCGGTTAAATCGTCGGTTTACCGGGTCACCGGTTGAACCTCCGAGTTGAACCGGTTCTATGCATATATATACTTTTTCATATATTTAATAAGTAGTATTGCATAATCTAACAATTTATCTATTTTTAGTTATACATTCGATTAAACCCATGAATAAGATTGAGACTATACCAATAGGTTTTGCTTTTTAAGTCTACATCTATAAAAATATAGCCAAAATTTTCAAAGTGATTCTAAATTATAAAATGGTTTATAGTAAAATTATGTTAATTGGTAATTCTAAGATCATATATAACTATAATTTACTATTTTATAAAATTTTAACAAACATTAGTTATTATCATTTTAACTTTTCAATTAAACTTAGAAAAGTTAATGAGAAAAAAAATCATTTTGTTAATTTTTTTGATAAAAAGTCATGACCCGGCCGGGTTTATCAAACCGGGTCAACGAAAAACGGGCGGTTCAATCCGGTTCTCAACCATGCAAAAACACGTTCCTATCAGGCCTGGTCTTCGAGCCGGTTCCTGGTTCAACTGGTTGAACCGGCCAGGTCAACCCGGGTTTTAAAACACTGGTTACACCTTAGTTTATCTCATTTTATGCTTTCTAACTACTTTTGTCTTTTTACTAACCTTAAAGATTTTTGATGATACTAGGTTGATCAAATCTCTTAATATGATTTATATAAAAGATTGCAAGATGAAAATCAACAAAATGTTAATAAGCTTGTAGCTTCTTTTTCTTTGCTAAACACAACCTTCAGAATTTTGTTTAAGTATTTCATAATTACATAAATAACATTTAGTAAACATCAAACATTCTATAGTTAACATGTTGGCCTGGTATATTTGTGTAAAATCATGAAACGTATAAATAACAGTTTGAGCAAATGAAAATAACTGATGAACATCATAAATAAGAGCATGTTTACACAATTTTGACGTGCTACTACAAATAATACTCATTTGTACATTACAACTGTATCAGTCTCACTTAGAGATTAAGGTGAAGGCTTTACAAGGGATAGTTGCGGGATACTATCGCTTGTAATGACAAATATAATTCTTCAGTTATGAAGAGAAAGATTCTACACCAGAAGAAGAGGAATATTCTAGTGGAGAAATCGATTGCTCATCACTTCTATCATCCTCCCTTTATATAGTAAGAAGATACACTGTTAGTAGTTACGAGACAATAGTAACTTACAAACTAGAAGCAAACTGAAAGTAAGGTGCATGTGCCTTTGTTTGGCTAGGGTTGCCTTACTGTTGTTGACAACTATTTGTACATGCAAGTTGTTTTCCCTTATATGAATGAGTTCTTATCTTCCCAAGGGTTTTTCCGCTTTGCTATCTTGAATTACTCTCGCCCAAGTGTGTCTGAGAACTTCAGCCAGATCCTTCTTCATATTTAGCGAACATCTTTCACAGGAAAGCTAAATATACGCTAAGTATATTTGATCAGTGTTTACTAGTCAGACTGCATAGATCTTCAGGATGGTTTTAGGTTGATAAGACTTTCAAAGTCCTAGAGACATGTTTCAGTCCTCCAAGACGCTAGTTGTTTGTAACTCCTTGTACTTTGCTAGCTAAATCCGCATCAGGTTATAAAGTATTTATTCAATTTGGTCTTCGACTTCTTCGAAGCTTGACTGTATTTACCAAGAAGTATACAACATATCTTATTCGTTATGCTCTGATATGTGAAGACACTCAGTGAGTTCCTTTGTCAGAACCGTTTTTCTTTATATCGGGAAGTTGAATATATATCAAGTGGTTTGACTTTAACTCTTCTGAGGTTACTCGTTGAGGTGTATCCTTTGCGAGTCTTTTGATAGTTGATTGTTATCAGCTCTGTTGATCCTTGTCAGAGAGTAAACTTACTCATGATTTACATTTTGACTTTATCAATGAGTGGACTAGCTCTCTGATTTTATCATCTGGTGACTTAGGTTGTTCTTTATGCTCCAAATACTTGTGAGGGATAATTTGGTCAAATATTGACTCAACGTAACATAACTTGTTATTTTTAAAATGATTAAAAGTATATAATTATGAAATATATAAATTGATTAATTGTCATTTTTGTAGATTTGTAATCCTTAAACAAAACCAATAAGATTGTGTTAAATCCTTTTATTTTTATGTGTATATGTTCTTTTATTTACACATATTAATTAGAGTTACAACTACGTTACTTAACATTTTTATTAAGCGCTGCTACTAACTGTTACTGCTCATTGCTTACGGCTAACATTATCGCTAAATGTGCTATGTTTCACCAAACATACAATGTATCAAAGTGCCATAAAACTTTCTTCATAAAGAAATATATTTCATAAAATCATTTTGATGCTAAGAAACAAGTTGGCCATTTATTACATTATTACTTACAGCCATTGTACTCTATACTATAATTGACTTATTACTTCATATTACTTTCAAATACCTGATTCACCCTGTTTACTTTCGTTCTTTTTCTTATTTTGTTTAGACACTAATTTTTCATTTTTTTGCAATATCTTTTCTAAAAACCCGCGGATTCCACGGGTCTTATAAGCTAGTTAAATATATATCGATGTTATAATACATAACAATAAAAGAAAAGAGTGACAGAATAAATATTTAAAATAGAAAAAAATGGGACGTGGGATGAGATCACGGGACAAAAGAGTAAAAATAGACAAAATTTCATTACCCTCTTCTATAACCCTCAATTTGTTAAGGAATGAAGCGTTACTCACTTTGAGGTAATGGAGGATTGGATTATAGGAGCCAACCATCATGTTTCATTATCATTACCTTTCCTCACCTAATAAACCCCCCAACCAAGCACTCCTGAGTTATACTTTTATAGAAAATATAAAAGTACAAATGAAATATGTTACTACCTCCGTCCCAAAATTATAGTCCCCTATTGACTTTTTCGGTCTTTCTTTTTCAACTTTGACCTTAAATATTTTTATTTGTGTTATACAATAGTTGATGAAAAATATATCGATGAAAATACATTCAAAAACCCAATCCATTCATATAATTTTCATCAAGTATTATATAACACAAACAAAAATATTTAAGGTCAAAGTTGTATAGGAAAGACTGAAAAAGTCAATAGGGGACTATAATTTTGGGACGGAGGGAGTATTATCTTACCACGGACCCACGCACATTTGCAGACAAATGTCTTATTATGTATCGGGAACAATTTGCATACTTTTATTTTGGTGCTTACCAATGGATAAATTCTTTTTATCTATCTAGTTTAATCTAATGGTGGTGATTAACCTAAAATTTAATATGTCAACCTAAGCCCATGTCTTTTTCTTGCATTTTTTTTAATCTTTTTGTCTTTCTTATTTATTCATATTTTTTTTGTCGTTTTTTCTATAATTCACGTTTTTTTTTTTCCGATTTCATACGTTTCCGTCTGTTTTTTTACGTTTTCGTCCGTTTTCATATATTTTCATACGTTTTCGTCCGTTTTCTTACGTTTTCATCCATTTTTCATACGTTTTCGTCCATTTTCGTTTGTTTTGATACGTTTTCATCCGTTTTCAGACGTGTTTTTACGCTTTCATACGTTTTTTGTCCGTTTTCATACATATTTGTCAGTTTTTGTCCATTTTTAAATGTTTTCAGACGTTTTCATACTTTTCTGAATATCACAAGTGATATTCTGAATATCACGAGTGATTTTCAACTAATGTTTTGTAACATGAAAATCACAAGTGATATTCAGATTATCACAAAGTGACAGATTATCACAAAGTGATATTCTAAATATCATAGAATATCACTTGTGATAATTAGAAGCGTATGAAAAAGTAAGAAAATGGGCGAAAACGTAGAAAAATGAAAGAATACGTATGAAAGCGGACAAAAACGTATGAATGCATAAAAACGCGTCTGAAAACGACGAAAACGAATGAAAAATGGACGAAACGTAAGAAAATGGACGAAAACGTATGAAAACAGACGAGAACGTAAGAAAATGGAGGAAAACGTACGAAAACGAACGAAAATGTATGAACATGGACGAAAACATATAAAAATGTTTGAAAACAGTCAAAAACGTATGAAAGTAAAAAAAAAGCGTGAATCCGAAAAAAAACAAAAAACAAAAAAAAATGAATAATAAGAAGACAAAAAAACAAAAAAAATGCAAGAAAAAAGAAATGAATTTAAGTTGAAATATAAAATCTTAGTTAATTTTTATCATTAAATTAAAATAGATGAATGATGAAGATTTATCTTCTAGTAAACATCAAAATAAAATTAAGTAAAAAAAATTTCTCTAACAAGAAATATAAAAATATGGGGATTCTTTTCACTTTAAGTGATTTAACTCAAAGTTAATTTAATTTTAACTCGTTTGATCTTGTAATTACATGTTGTCAATTTGTTTAGCATTTGAGTGAAATTCATGGCAATCAATGATAATATACGTGCTATGTTAAAAAAAATTGATACTCTCTCCGTCCTAAAATTTAAGTCCAGTTTGATTTTTTGACTCGAACTTTGACTTTAAATATTTTTGTTTGTATTATATAACACTTGATGAAAATTATACCAAATGAAAATACATTTAAAACACAATCTATTTATATATTTTGCATCAAATATTATATAATACAAACTAAAATATTTAAGGTCAAAGTTTAAGTCAAAAAGTCAATCTGGACCTATAATTTGAAAATGAGGCAGTAATATACGTGGTTTTTTGGGTCAATAGTAGTATATATAAAGAAATGATGAATATTCCCAAAAATTTATAGTCAAAATCTGGCAGTGCCACTAATGGAGATTGTTGGAATAAGAAATGGTGTCTTTTAGCGAAGATGAACGTGATTTTCACATGTGTGAGCCTCGCCACACGACACCTTCGACTCTTATCATCATTTACAAATTAATATTCACAAGTTCTTATTTAATAGAGCATGACCTTATCATTTTTAGTTTGTTTTAATCTTCTTTGATAAGTGTGCCAAAAGCCTTACACCGTTTCATGGATTTTGAAAGCATTGTGCCATAACTAAAGGAAAATGATAGATGGACCTAACTAAAGAGACCTAAAAAGAGGCCTAATGCATAAATGAATTATACAATAACAGTATTGTACAATTCATTTATGCATTAGGCCTCCTTTTAGGCCTCTTTAGTTAAGCCTATATATCAAAGCTCATAACTAAAAGAAACCCATCGACAAAAAAGTGTGAAGATTGTAAGCTCTCCGAGCTTCTTCTACTTTATATTGTTTCCATATTACGCGGTGTTTTGTGATCTCCATAAAATTTTGCTTTTTAGTGATAATTTTCATAAAAAAACATTGAATTTTTTAAAATGCATCCGGTTACAGTGCATTATGCTTCTAATTACTGTAAAAAATGAATTTGGTTTTCGCTAAACTCAATAAATTAACAGAAAATCGTACTTTTATGTTAACCTTTTTTCCTTTTCTTACACTATAGTTAAAATAAATTGTGCACCTAGTCATTTTTAGCTCTGATTTCGTCTATCGACATATGCTCACAAATAAGTAAGCACCACCCTCTAGTCTTTAACGTATTTGATATCTGTTTGAGCAAATTTTCGTAAGTGCTCTTCAGCCCTGATCCTTAGGAGGTCATGTAGCTGCTCCTGCGGAGGTCTTGCAGTTACTCCTTCGTCTCTAGGCTGAAATAAGAAAGAACACCGTTAGCTCGCCCCGGGTTTTTAATCCGAGACCAAGCTCCGGTGTGAGAGTAAGTATATGCTTGGCATAAGTTCTAGTGATAGAAACTAGAGAGAGAGATAGTAAGAGAGGTGAGTGAGGAGTAAAGTCCCTGTTCATGTGTGTGAACATCTCCTTTTATACTACCTGGGGTTAGCTTCACGACATTAGTACTGTGGGGACGAGTTTGTCATTTATGTGCAGCATGTAAGTTGCTGATGAGTACCAGGCATGGTCCTCGGGATCCAAGTTGTCGTTATGCCACAAGTACTAGTTGTGGACCAGAGCCTCTGTGCTTATTCGTACATCATTGTACTTGTATGTCAGTTGCTAGTGTACTAACTCCGATGCAGTCACTGCTCCGTCATTATGCCTCCTAAGCAGACACTGCTTCATCAATATACTTCCTGAGCAGGCACTGCTTCATCACTATTCCTCCTGAGCAGACACTGCTCCATCACTATACTTCCTGAGCAGGCACTGCTTCATCACTATACCTCCTGAGTAGGAACTGCTTCATCACTATGCTTCCTGAGTAGGCACTGCTTCATCACTATACCTCTGGTAGGAACTGCCTTCATCACTATGCTCCTGGCGGCACTGCTTCATCAATATACTTCTGGCAGGCACTGCTAATCACTATGCTTCCGCGAGCACTACTTCATCACTATACCTCCTGAGCAAGCACTGCTTCATCACTATGCTTCCTGAGCAGGCACTACTTCATCACTATACCTCCTGAGCAGGCACTGCTTCATCACTATACCTCCTGAGCAGGCACTGCTTCATCACTATACCTTCAGACCTGAAGTGACCCTCGTCACCTCAGCTACTCCAAAGGACTGTTCCCACGTAGGGTGGTTTTATCTTATAAACATTTGGAGTTAATTGTGATTGTCTCCTCCAAAGTATCCGGAGGAGGACATACCTCATCAATATCATTTGTAATGATGCAACCAAATACGAGTGACATACAAAAAGATATATGTTTTATTAGAATCATGGAATCAATAACAAAACAAAATAAAACTCAAACAAAGACTTTATTGCCACATCACAAAGCAAGATAAATCCAACAAGACGTAGAAACGGAAAAAGCAATCAATATTTTTTAAGTATTATATATATATTAACGTGAGAGTGTAAAACGGCGACCATTCCTGTCGTTTAGGGCTCGCGCAGTTTTATTCGGCCCATCTGCTAGATCCATTGGCCCAAGCCTAACAATAAGTGAAAATTAAGGCAAGGCTCAACATCAAAGTCACTTTGCACAATAGTGACCGATTTGGAAACGATTAGGAATCTAGACTACTCATCCGCGCACGATTGGCAAAGGAAAACGCGGAACCTACACGGACGGACGGACCAATAATATAAAACCACATCGTTAGTTTCTTTAGCCGTTTCTTTATTTCCCTCTTTGCATGCATCCGTGTTTGATTATGAAAGATGATGCTGGTAAAAGTAAAAAACAAAGAGCAATATAAATTAAAAGAGAAATTTCAAAATTCGTCTATTTTTAACCTCATGATCTACATTTTAGTAAAAAATATATGTTTTTCAAATTTAGTCTCACACGACCATTTGACTGTGTGACTCCATAGAAAACTTGACACGTGTCCAAATTTTGGTAAAGTTTTTTTTGCTAGACCGAAGTGACATTTTATGCGACTAAGGTTATGCTTTTGCTATCCAGTTTGTCTTATTCAAAAAGTTAACGATGAGTTCCACGGTTGACTTTGAAGAACTTTTGAAACATGGGTCGCGATCCTATGTAAAGGAGTTAAAAAAAAAAAACAAAATGTATAGAAAGTATCCTCAGTCGTTGGATCAAAGGATGAAAAGTGCTAAAAAAAAATTGTAATTAATAAAAAGTGGAAGGTAGTTTCGTCTTTCATGTTATTTTTTTGAAAAACATGTCATGCGATTCCTTTTAAGTTTTTATTAAAAAATATATCATTCAATATTGAAACAGTTTACAAGTGGATTTTTTTTTTTTTTTTTTTTAACTGGGTTCTCTTTATATGTTTATTTTATTAAATAGATATACTGACATTGAGCTGTTATTTTTTAGTTGGCATGTCTTTTTTTTTGGGCGAACTATTGATGAACATTCGAACTCATGAACATTCAAATTGATGAATATGTTTTTATGATCATTCATACCATGATTGATGAACAATAACACAATGCTTTATGAATATTCAGACTATTATTGATGAACATTAACACCATAATTGATACATTCAAACCACAATTGATGAACATTCATGATTAATGAAATTTTATTGATAAACATTCTAACCATAAACATTAACACCATGATTGATAAACGTTTAATGAACATCTGAATCACTTTCTATGCTTCCCATAGCCTTAAATCATGTTGGTGAATAAAGTTAAAAGCTTTGTTCATCACAATTATGTAGTTCATCAATGAAAAAAACCATGTTCATCACTTCGTTAAAGATAAAAAGTTTTGTTCATCACATTTATGTTGTTTATCAAAGTAAAAAGCTTTGAAAATCAAAGTTTTAGACAAAAATGTTCTTCACTCTTAAAAACGTTGTTCATTATAGCTCCAACATAGTTTTGATTGACATTTTTCATCAAACTGTTTTTTATAAGAATTGCTAAAACATTATTTCACGTGATTAATATTTTTAAAGTTTACAACTAACAAAATTTTATTGAGACATTTCATGATTTTTTTTAAAAGAAACTAAACGTCGAATTAAAGATATTAAATTATAAATTGAAGAAATTGTATCATAAAACTAATGTAATTAAATGATGAATTAAATAAACATAATTATAATTTAGTAAAGTAAAAATTTGAATAAAATGGGAGGAGAGAAAAAATGGATATGAGGGAAAAGAAACGATGTATTAAAAGAAAAATGAGTAAATGCGACGTTTTAGTTTTTTTAAGTAGATGTCGAAGTTGGTGAATACGTGAACAAGGTTAAACAATTACTCGGCGACCCAATGATACATATAAAGTATGTTTGGCTAAGCTTATTAAACGTAAGATCATATGAGCTTATTTTTTATAAGCTCCAAATTTACGGCTTATTTTGAGACTTGTCGGCTTATATAATATTGTCATAATAAACTTATATAAGCCGACATAACATAAAAAACTTATATAAGCTTATTATATCATAATAAACTTATATAAGCCGACATAATAAACTTATATAAGTCGACACGTCTCAAAATAAGCTGTAAAGTTGGAGCTTATAAAAAATAAGCCCAAATGATCTTACCTTTATAACCTCCCCCGAAAAAATTATACATGTAAATTATAGAGTAAAAGTGTAAGAAGAAAAGAAAAGAAATATCGGGTAAAAAAAGCAATAGCAAGCAGCATCTATAGAGTATCTATCTTATCTATCTCCACTAAGCAAGTGAAGTAGCAGAATATCTGTCCGTCTGTCAATCCTTTCCTTTGGTTGTTGATAAAAAAAATCTAGACGTACTTGCAATGGCTTCTCCTCTCCCATTTCCTTCATTATCCTCATCCCCCAGTTTCAAGGTATTATTCTTCACTTTTCCAAACTTGTAGTATTATATTTTTTTTAAAAATTCATCTCACATTTGTTTTCTCTAAATTTTAGCAGCAGCAGCAGCAGGGTCATAAAGTCAAGTCTGGTGGTGGTGTTACCATTCGCCGCACTAAGGCTGCTCGTTTATGCAAAGTTTCTACTCAAGGTTTTCTTTTCTTTTCAATTCTTTTTATATAATAATCTTTTTTTATTTATTTATGTTTGGTGAGTGACTGTTTCAATTGCAATGCCCTCCAACTGTTTGTCTTAATTCCTTCAACATTCTTACCTTTTTCCCCTCTACCCATTTTCACCTTATTATTATGGGAGAATTTCATATATATCATTGCTACATATATATAAATCATTGCTACAGATATATGCTTTGAAACATGCTTTTATGATTTATATATTATATTTGGAGCAATGAAGTATACATATGTTTTGTGTACTGAAATTGTTTATTACGGGTCATCTAATATTCGTAATCCATGTGTACTAATATAGTGATTTGAGAGATTATTTATATGGAAATAAGAAATATACACGTGAATTAAAAAAAAAAAAAAAAGGCGAAGGGTTTAATGGTCATTTAACATAAAATGATAATAAATATGTATTTTAAAATTTTAATTAAATATAAATTGGGTATTTGGACATATATGAAAATTTTAAGTTTTATATGTGAAATTTTCAAGTTAGGTCGGATATATATGAAATTTTGAACCAAATAAGGGATATATATGAAATTCTCCCTATTATTGTAACTATAATAATTTTAGAATCCGACACCGTTCAATACTTATAAGCAATCGTCTTTTTAAAACGACAAAGGCATGAAATATTATATTTTGGATTTGAACTTCATTTCTGGTCAATGGGAATAAAAAACCAATCAACCTTATGTACTATTACGACTTCGCTTACTGCACTTCATAATATGGATTCACTCCTTTACCTTGGCTTTTTCATCTTCTGTTCGGTACAAGTATATAGCTTTTTCTACCGAATTTCCAAACCATGTGATGAAATTACTGCAACAAAAGTTAGTATTCGACCATCAAGTCATCAACTTTATAGAAATCTTAATCCTTAAATCTTTTGCTGCAAGATAAGACTACCATAAGACACTTTCTTTTTTACTCTTTTGTCTTTTGCAATGTTCACTAAGAATATTGAGAGATAATATGGCACACAGAGTTAGAAGTCTTTCGGCGAGTTTTTAAATTAAGAAGGCAAAACCATGTGTGACTGTTGTACTATACCGAAATTAATGGTTAAATTTCAAGGGGGTGTTTGGTTAATCATTCGACTGATGCTAGGAATAGGTTGGTAATCTTACATTTATATCATAATCGAGGGTCTCCTTGTGGCAAAGTCGTACCAGCTTCAAATAGCCCCCTCAACATTGCTATTATGTCAAACTTTGGCGGTACAACATATCCCTTTGGACCTATTAGGTTCTTCAAAGTTCATCAGGAAGGATATTAACTAGAGATTTTTCTTTGCAGATTTTACAATTGAAGAAGATGATGTACTGCTTTCCTTTTTAAAGGAGACGGAGTTGAACGAAGATCTTATAGCAAAAGTGTCTGATAGACTTTGGATGAGAAAGTCAATAAAGATTGATGATAATATTGAAGCTGACTTAAGAAATGATACTAATCAACTCGATGAGGTAATGATCATCATAAGGTTTATTGTATTGTAACATGTTAAAAACCCAAGAGTTAGGCAGGTTAGGTAACGGGTCACAATGGGTTGAGCCGCTCTGAACGCTTATTTATTTATTTATATCTAAATTTGAAATAACAACCAAAACTATATTGTTAGAAAGAGTAATTGAACTGTCTGATAGACTTCCAGCACTGTTGGACCCATTTGGCCCGTTTTCCTTTTACTTACTTCTTTAGCTTAACCCATTTGACTTGTTAGAGATAAAAACATCACCCATAATGATCCACTTATGAATAAATGGGTTGAAATTGTTATCTCCAAGATATTGTTGTGTCAAACTATATTTTGTCTGTTTTTTGATAATTGTAAAGAACCGATTTTCTAAATTCTATTATGACACATTTGTTTCTGTAGCCATTTGACGACGAAAATCCGGGTGGTTTTCTGAAATTGACAGCAACGAATGAGTGGCTATTAGGGGAAAATACTGCACCGATAAACAAAAAGATGCGTGCTAAGGTATAGCTGCATCTCATTTTTGCTTTACTTACGAACGTCATCTGTCTGATTAGTTCCACCTCACACTATTATCTTTCCTGAGTTATTAAAAAAATGACGCATCGGTCAATTTCATAACAGCAACAACGTGATGATAGCGAAAGAAGAACCAGGCTGAACCTACTTCAGTATGAAGCGGTATGAACTGCCTTGACCAGAATGAGCTACTTAGATTGTTGATTTCTTTTGCGTCAGCACATCATAGTGGTTGTTTCATGTATCTTAGCCTCGGTTTCCATAATGAAAATATTTTGAGTAGGCCATTCAATAACTAATGCTATTCTTTTGAGCAAATTACATTGTTCTTTCCCATGCTTTCTGATACTATTGATCTCACCTAAAAGTTTTAAACACAGTTTGGGTCCAAAATGTATGAAGTGCATGTCACATGACTAGCAACTGACCAAACTACGCTCGTCATCTTCAACCTCTAATTTTATGTTGAACACTCAAGAACAGATGCATATATGTGGTATATTTAATGAAATTTGAACTTTTGTGAAATTCAAACCTCATAAGCATCAAAACTCATAATCCAAAATATTTCAAGATCAGACCTTAACCTAAAAAGTTTGAAGTTACTGGATATTATACACTTTTCTGAATCATATAAGATAGGTAGTTTTCTGAATGCAGAAGATTTGACTAATTATTTAGCGTTTCCATGCAGATTAAGAGGGAACTGTTCTATCTGACAGTTGGTATCGGAAGTGCATGCAGTATATATTGTTTGACAGTTTTCTCGATCCAGGTATTCAACTAGAGGTATAATTTCAGTCATGTATGTTCTTCATGACTTCATATAGATACCTTTCAGGTCCAATAAACATACTTGCACACAATTAAGATGATAGGAAATGGAAAATAAATCATAGTACTTATGTGGTTCAATAATTTGCATACATGAACAAGTGCTGCCAGGATTCTTTTATGTTCTTGATTCTTCTTAAAGTACAATGCGTTAATCAAACATTGCTTCCTTAGAGAAGGAAAGATCATACAAAAGAGGATAATACAAAACTATGGTCATCCTTACTGTTGAACATTAATAATTTATAGGGTCTCTATTTGCGTTTTATAACTAATCATATACGGGTCCAATAATCAGTTTTGTATGCTCTGCAACTATCACTTGCTTAATCACCCATCGGCCATCTCTTTCCCCACATTTTAATTGTTACTAATGCTATTTAAAGTATAAGAAAATAATAATCGATAACTTTTCTATAGTTGATAAGAAAAAATTTGTCATGTTTCAGTTTTGATTTCTTCCAAATAAAATTACATTGTCCGTTTTGAGTCATCTATCTGATAGTTACTTTCATAATGAGATTGTCCAAATGCTCGAACAATGGGCTTATGTATCTTTTCCTAATTGCTTAGGCTGCTGTGAGTTATGCAACGGGCGTCCTTTTCAGGTTAGTTAAAACTGATATATACTTATCAATGATCAGAATATGGTTACCCACACATACATATGCTTAAAAATTATAGCCATTTGACTAGCATGAAAGTTTTGATTAAACCAGCCCATTTACACATAAACCATACAATGAGTCCTTTACAAAGGATGCTGCAAATTTTCAGGTTGGGCCAAAAGAAATTGAATTCAAAATTATGCCTAAAATATCAAAATCCCCTGCTTCAGAAAGTTGTGAATGATGGAAATATGAATATACATCTGAGTGAAGGGATTTACAATTTTACATCAAAAAATAATATAAGAAAACGGAGAGATTCTTCCAAATTGGGGAATGTTGTTTGGAGCCCAAACTGAGGGAATTTGTGCTCCATTGTTGGGCCATAATAGCAATGCCTTTTGATGAAGATAATTCCTTTGACCAGTGGTTGTTTAGACCTTTCTTTTGTTTGAAAAATATTGATTATTTGGACCATTATTGGATGCAGTTGTCTGTACCTGCAACTTTTGTACCGGTATTCGGACAACCTTTCAAGGGAAGCAGTTCCACAAATTTTCAGGCAAAGGAAGATAAAACGGTATCCTGCTCGACTTTTATAATTCTCTTCATATTGTATATTCATTTTATAACTCTTAAACATTATATATATGAATTTAGAATCGGAATAAGAAGTGATGACTTGGAGGATACCTTCGAGAGAGTGGTGAGGGGTTGTGGCATGGCTCTTTCATCTCCGCGGCTTGTAATCCCAGCTGCCATATATGGATTGTGGGGTCTGTCTCAACATTTTGCAAATGATTTCTTTCAGGTATTACTCTAAACTCTATACCTCTTTCCTATATATAGTCGGTTACTTGAACTAGGATCTCCTATTAGTGTATTTGAACCTGGCCACCCGGGTTGGGTTACTTGCAAGCACCTTTTTAACTATTTTTCTATATATTATCAGTAATTAATTTGATAATCATGATTAGAAAGACATTAAATTACAATACCATACCATGCAGGTTTGCCCTTTGTCCTTTTTTTAGTGCCTTATAGTTAGACTTTTGGCATGTGCATATATAACGGACCACGCGGGTCTGACCTTTTCGGTCCTTTTTAGTGCTTTTCCCACTTCAGTTTTGTCATTTAATCTACTTCCGTACTCATGAGAAAATTGCCTTAATCTTGGGCTTGAACGGCAACCATCAAAACAGTTTTAGTGTTTCCTAATTTATGCAAATTGCAATAAAATAGCAACTAATTTTGTTCCTAATTTGGTCCCTGAACAACAATGATTGTTATAATAACCATCCAGCTTACATAAACGTCAATAAAGATTGCAAGTGTGGACAGCCGTTATAAAAAAATTCAACTTCATCGGCATTTTATATGCTTATTGGTTGATATTATCCAAAAGAATTTTTTGAAAGCAGTGGTTTTGGTAACTATTTTCATAGTCTGATAAACATATTGAAATGTCATAATAAAAACCTTTATTCTATCACTGAAATACATGGTAGTCCTTAAGTACTTTAACTGTTGATTTGATCCTACGAGGCTCCAAGTTTATAAATACTTTAGGGTCTTGATCACATTTTAGGTGAAAGCATGCAGGATTTTTGTTTTTGACGGTAAACCTATTAGAAATGGAGTAAAAGTATCTTGCTATCTTGCAATTCTTAGGCTTCTCTTTAGCTATTTGTTGTAAAGATGATCTTTATTTCCTGATATACTTGTAATGGATGTTGGCTATAGCTTACACCAGCGATGGTAGGGGTGTTTGCGTATAAAGCTGCTGCTTTGGTTCAAGTTTATAGAGACAATGAAGATCTTCAATTAATTCTTCCTGGCGACGAGGAGGACTAGTTTCTTTCTCAAATCATCCTTCAATATATATTTCACTTATCCTCCCAGGAAATTACATCTTTTAGGTACCAAATGTTTCACTATAGAGTCTTATAAATAAGAATGAGAAGTGTTCGTTTAATAAGGTCATGGTTCTTTTCACGAAGTTAGGAATGCTTACCACTTGTTTATATATTTCCCTTTTCAGGTCCTTTTACAAGGAAGAGTGGGAGGTTGCTTGCGGATTTTAGGAATGTTCTTGTGCTCCAACTTATGAGTACATGTCAATATATCTTTTGCAGTGAGGTTTAGTTGTATATTTATTGTTATATACATGCTCTTACAATACCCATGACATGTCAAAACCTTAAAAGTTAAAGGTTAGGGTGAAATACGTGTACTAAAATGCTTGACAAAAACATTCAAAGGTTATAACGTGCCTTTACCTATCTAAGATATTTGACCACGGTATTAGGACTACCATAACAACTATTTATTTTTATAATGGGATGCACTCATGCACTAAATTAGTAATTTATTTCTTACTTTTTACGCTACAAAATTTCTCTACGGTATACATGGCGGACTATGCAGGGTCTGCCTCTAATCTACAGTATTCACAAAACTAATCTATTAGATGATGAAAGAACATACATGCATTTTTTTCATACCTACCTTAACTGCAAAGAAGCCATTGCTGTTACCTTACATTATTGTAGCTAGGAATCTGTCCCCTTTTACTCATAAGCTGCAAAATCGCCATTGCCTTCTTTTTCCCTCTTTTAGTCCCATACTGGGAAATGTCTGATACATGCTCATAAACACCGTAC
Source organism: Chrysanthemum makinoi (assembly GCA_910596185.1). Taxonomy (NCBI): domain Eukaryota; kingdom Viridiplantae; phylum Streptophyta; class Magnoliopsida; order Asterales; family Asteraceae; genus Chrysanthemum; species Chrysanthemum makinoi. The sequence goes on along the minus strand of OU343219.1, from coordinate 49,644,400 downwards.
TGTAGTGCAATGACCATAAGATTATTATTATTTGTACAAAGCTTAAGAAGAACTGCTGCTGCACATTCTTTATTTTTTGGGGTCCCTTCTTTCATAAACTTTACGAGAGTCTCGATAAATGAAAGTTTTCCAAGTTCTTTTCTCCCATCTGGATGTTCTATTAGTAACAGAAGTACCGAAAGAGCCTCATCAACCATATCTAATTGGTCGTTTTCAAGAATTTTTAATAAAGGTTTAATCGCGCCTGCTTCTATAGCTTTTGCTTTGTTTGATTGGGAAAGGGTCAAGTTAAACAAAGCTGTGGCTGCATCTTTTTTGCCTCTAATAGTTCCTTCTGTTAGTAAGTTGACCAATGGTGGGATCCCATTTGATGATCCGATCAACACTTTGTTTTCATCAAGCATTGATAGACTGAACAATGTTGCTGCTGAGTTTTCTTTAGCTCCAACAGTTCCATTTTGAAGAATTTCGATAATCGCTGGAATTGGTCCTTCTTTTGAGACTTGTTTCTTGATTTCGTCATCAATTGATAGATTTAAAAGAGCTGTGACTGCGTGTTCTTGAATTTTTGAATCTGGGTATGAAAGAAGGTGGACAAGTGGTGGAATTCCGCCTTTTTCGGCTATTAAATCTCTGCTTTCTGTGCATTCACGGGACAGCATACGTATCTTGGTTACTGCTTTTCGTTGTACTTGTAATTGGCTAGAGGATAGGTTTTGAATCAATGTTATAACTTTCTCACTGTGTGCTTTTTTAGGTGGTGGAGGTGGTGTCTTTTTTGGGATTTGGTAATTGTTTGTCTTGCACCATTGTATAATTAAGTTGCGTAATGCAACGTTTGGTGCTAATGCAGTGTGTGGTAAAGGTAGTCCTGTTTTTGGGCAGGTACGTCGGTTGGAATCCAGCCATTGTTGTATGCTTTCTCTCTCGTATGTCTGCAATGAAAATAACATTTACGACCATCATTGGTGACAAAAGTACTAATTGACCTAAAAAAGTCAATAGGGTACTATTTTACAGCTCTGAAGCCTCAGTTTATCTCCAGTTGACCTAAAAGGTCAGACTGTATGACAATGTAGTATAAGAAATGGATCATATGTACTCACCTGACCAGTCGCGATAATGACAGGATCCCTCATTATTTCTAGCGTGATCGGACACAGGAAGTCAAAAGGGATAGCTATCGAAGTGCATTTTTGTAAAGATCTATTGCACGGAACAGGATCATCAAGAACATTGACCTGCTCAATCCCTGCAAACCTTTTAAATCTATCGAGAAGATCTATTATCTTTTGAGTTCCTTCTGCATTCTGTCCTCGTCTTTCTTTCACAAGTTTCCTTACAGCCACAGTTTCGATCCGCAATTCGTCAAGAGAATTCAACGATAGCCTGTTTGCTAGCTTTTTAATGCTGTCACATTCCATAATTCGGTCACTGTCAGCAGCTAATACAGCCCTCATATCCGTGGTAAGTTCCATATCTTGACTATCCATTCGTTGCTTGGCTTTTTTTAATTGCATACACATTAGCTCAACCTGAAACCATAAATATGAGTTTTAACATGTCTGCAACGTCTCAGAATTTTACGTATCCTACAATGACATGTCCAGCTATTGAGATTATAATTTATTTGGACACCAAAAATATAGTACAATGCTTAGGTATCTTTTATGCAATTTTTAGCCAGATTTCGTGTGAACGAGCTGATAAACGAGCCTTGTTAGTAATATCCGTAAAATGTAACAGGGGAAGACAATTACCTGCTCGTTAACTTCTTCCGAAATCCCAATTTCTTTATACGGAAATCCATCCATTGCATGATTCAATTTATCATAAACAGAATGAAATCTTGTCACCATTGCATCAGCCTCCAATATCTAAACCGAAAACCATTCAAACAACAGAGTTACATTTGAATTCGTCTTCATAGTACGAAACATAAATCACATAAAAAAGGAACCAAAATCTAACCAAATAAATTTTGCTTCCAGCATGACAAGTCTTCAACAATTTCTTGGCAAGAATAAACGCTTTCTTCAATTTCCGCAAACATGAGATACATACCTCAGGAATATGAGCATCGAGATCACGAAGCTCCTCCATTAACGGCAAACATTGTCTTAATCTTCTAACCAAATTTTGGCATTCTTTCTTTTGTGTTCCACGTATCTCTCCCATCGATTTCACACCTTCGATGATCCCTATCAACTCTTCTGCCACATCACGAACAACTCTCGCGTTCGATAACACATTTTCTTCTTCCATCTGTGATTTTGATTTGTCACCATTGGATATTCAAATTTAGCGGGAAAATAATAGTTAAGGATTTTGACATAATTTCGAATTCGATAGTTGTTTTTGATATTGAGATTGAAGATTAGAGAAAAATCTAAGAGAAATTGATTTGGAAATGAGATTCATATGAATCAAACGTTATTTTGTGGTCTTTATTTTGTGGAATTTAATTCAAAAGTTAGTTGGTATATTATGTTTAACTAACATGGCACATGTATAGATTAAACTTTCCTTATATAAGTTTGGGATCTTGCTAGGGGTAAAAGGCATAAAATAAAATAGCTACTTACTTTCAAAAAATACCGACTTGAAACACTTTTTTTTATTAACATATACACCTACGTAATTTTGTTTCGACTTGAAACACGTTATACATTGCAGTCATCATATGGCAATGTTAGTCCATTTAGCCAACAAACGTTTGCAAAGTTAGTCCTTAATTCTAACGGTCATTTTTAATTGAAATAATTTCATATGTCACCCTACTTTCATGATTAATTTCATATATACCCAAAATGCAAATATTGAATGCATAATGTACAATGTTTTAAATGTATGTTGAGATATATATGAAATTTTCAATTAAAAAGAGGGGAGATATGAAATTGCCTCTTTTTAATTAACTAAAAAATTGGTTTTCTTATAAAAAAAATAAAAAAAATATACTTATTTATAAAGTGTTTATACACATATTTTAATACACGTTGTTATATACATTTTTTATACACGTTTTTATATACACATTTTTATAATCACATTTGTATACACTTTTTATACACATTTTATACACGTTTTTATATACATATTTTTATACACTTTTTTATATACAAGTTTTATACACACATTTTTATACATACATTTTTATATAAATGTGTATATAAAAACGTGTATAAAAACATTTTAGGTGAGTTGGACTACCCTAAAACGTGTATAAAAACATTTCAGGTGAGTTAGACTACCCCAAAATGTATAAAAACAAATGTGTGTATAAAAACATGTATAAAAATGTATATATAAAAACGTGTATAAAAATAGGTGTATAAAAATGTGTGTATAAAATTGTGTGTATAGAAACCTGTATAAAAATGTGTGTAAAAACATGTATAAAAATATGTATTGAAACGTGTATAAATTTGAAAAATAATTATATTTTTTTTTTTCTTTTAAGAAAACCAAAGTTTTAGTTAATTAAAAACGACTGTTAGTATCAAGGACTAAGTTTCAAACATTTGTTGGATAAATGGACTAACGTTGCCACATGATGACTGACATTATGTAATGTGTTTCAAGTCGGAACAAAATTTAAAAGTACATGAGTGTATATGTTTAAAAAAAAAAAAAAAAAAAAAAAAAAAAAACTGTTTCAAGTCGATATATTTTTTAGAAGTACGTAGTTCTCTTATAACTTTTACCTTTTTGCTAAGAATAAAGTGTTATCAGAATTATATTATTATTATTTTTTCATTTTCTTTGTTAATTAGAAAAACAAAGTTTAGGATGCACAAGGTTAACTTGATTAAACAGATGAGTTATTCCGAGCTTAAGTTATTTGGAGATGGCGAGTATTTCTCCGTGATCGTTTTCAAACCCTTTTGTTGATCATCTTAAAATACTTAACTAGGGAGATATCAAAAGAACTGTTGTGATGACATCAAGACGCTTGACAACAGATTATTAACACTTGAATATAAGGCAACGTGTTTATTAGTATCTCAATGTGGTTTTGAATATCGGACTGAACTAATTCAATTACAATATTATTAAGCTATTGACACTTATAAGTTGTACGTTAATCATCTAAACATGCAAGCCCCAACATTTCTTTTGGAAGTCCCAACATATAATATAAGCTCAAAATTTATTATCTTTTTGTTTCACTATTAATACATTGCAAACGACTTTATATAAAAATTGTAAATTTTGGTTTTCATTTTGTCCGTTGTTCTTATATGCAAATTAACCAACTAATATATATAAAAAAAAATGATAAACATTAAATAAACATTTCCATACATAATTTGGTGTGTCGCTAAGCTGTTAATGATGATTGGTAAGAAAACGATAAATTAATTGTAATTTTCACCTTTACCATTGACTTATATACTCCCATCATTTTCTCAATACTAATAACTAACTATACAAATATAAGTCTTCGTCAAATACATCAACTTTTATTTTGTTTTCTTAATACTGTTTTGCTAAACAATGTTCATTTGTCAATGCTTAAGACACATTGAATAATATATATATATATGTGTATATATATATATATATATATATATATAGAGTAAAATGCAGAAATCGTCCCTGTGGTTTGCCCAGATTGCAGATTTCGTCCCTGCATTTTCGAAAGTGCAGGCGGCCTCCCTGGGAGGAAACCTTTTGATCATTTTAGTCCCTGGCCAAATTGAAATGACTGAAATACCCTCGTCTTCATCCCCTTTAAATTTCCAGGGACGAAATCTGCAATTTGAACAAACCACAGGGACCATTTATTTTTTTTCGAAATTTTTTTTTGGAAAATAATTTTTTTTCGAAAATAATTTTATCGGTTTTCATCCGTTTTTGTCCGTTTTTCGTACCTTTTTTTAGATTATTGTCCGTTTTTTATCCATTTTTCTTACGTTTTGTCTATTTTATTCGTTTTTGCCCGTTTTTATCCGTTTTTTTTCATTTTTGTTCGTGTTTCTTACATTTTTGTTTGTTTTTGTAATATTTCAACATTTTGAAGAAAAAAAAATTCAAAAAGAAAAAAATTTTGAAAAAATCTGAAAAAAAATATTTCCAAAAAAAAAATTAGAATTTTTTCGCAAATTTGGAATTTCTTTTTTCAAATTTGCGAAAAAATTCTAATTTTTTTTTCCATTTTTGTCCGTGTTTCTTACATTTTGTCTATTTTTCTTACGTTTTTGTTTGTTTTTGTAATATTTTCATCATTTTGAAAAAAAAAAAATTCAAACAGAAAAAAATTTTGAAAAAATTTGAAAAAAAATTTCCAAAAAATTTTTTGAATTTTTTCACATATTTCCAAAAAAAAATTATAATTTTTTCGCAAATTTGGAATTTCTTTTTTCAAATTTGTGAAAAAATTCAAATTTTTTTTTGGAATTTTCTTTTAAATTTTTTAAAATTTTTTTTCTTTTTGATTTTTTTTTTCAAAATGATGAAATATTACAAAAACAAACAAAAACGTAAGAAAAATAGACAAAATGTAAGAAACACTGACAAAAATGAAAAAAAAGAGACAAAAACGGGCAAAAACGAATAAAAATAGACAAAACGTAAAAAAAATGAATAAAAAACGGACAATAATCTATAAAAATGTACGAAGAACGGACAAAAACGGATGAGAACTGATAAAATTATTTTCGGAAAAAAATAATTTTCGAAAAAAAATTATTTTCGGTAAAAAATAAATGGTCCCTGTGGTTTGTTCAAATTGCAGATTTCGTCCCTGTAAATTTAAAGGGGATGAAGACGAGGGTATTTCAGTCATTTCAGTTTGGTCAGGGACGAAAATGATCAAAAGGTTTCTCCCAGGGAGGCACTTTCGAAAATGTAAAGACGAAATCTGCAATCTGGGCAAACCACAGGGACGATTTCTGCATTTTACTCATATATATATATATATATATATATATATATATATATATATATATATAAAATTAATTACACATTTAGTGCATAATAAATGAATATAAAAGTTAACTAAAATATATGTCATTTTTATTTAACTAAGTTCAAGTTTCCTTTTATATTTATATTATTTATTGTCTTAAGCATTGTCCGATGGACATTGTTTAGAAAATCTCTTCTTAATAAAGGCAATATAACTTACCTTATGAATATTATTATACGAATAACAACTTTATTTCATGACGAGCTTTTTTATAACAAGTATTAAATGTTTGGCTTTTAAATGAGATGTGGTGGTGACCGCATTCAACATCGTCACATAAACTTCACATCAGCATTCACTTATGTAAAATCAATTACATAGCTGAAATGATGACTATTAAACCAATCACATAAACAATGTCACAATGCATTTACACACACAAACAACGAAAACAGTTTCGGTCAAGCTTATGACCTCCAAAATTGGAGCACCGCGCATGAAGATTGAGGCATGTAATGGCGGATGAAGCTTGTAACGATGGATAACGAGTCAAGTGATGGTTTCACGCGTGAAACATATGACCATTACGTATGCTCTTGGCATTCAAAATATATATATATATTTTTGATAAAGAGCGTTTATCTTTTGGATTTTACATAAGCGCTCATATTTGAACAGTTAAGAAAGTAAACATTTAGCTCTTACGCCACTACTTTAAAAATACGAACTGATGCAACTATACTAACAAACACTTTAATTAAACAAACAGATACTCATAACTACAATATTTGCGGTGGTCGAAGCAGCGCAACGTAAACGTGTCAAGTACGAGGCAAAATATGCAGACAAATTGGATATAGGTTTCTCCTCTTCTTATTCTCTTCCTTTGGGAACTTGAGAAGGATGCGGTAACCTTACTAAAGCGCATCCGAAGTTTCTCGTTGACTCAGAAAATTGGCGCACGTGCTGCTGATCATATTTTTAGTAGGATTAGCTTTGCTATAGCTAGGGAAGTGGGGGCCCAATTAGTTTCTCGGCTCCTCACTAATTTCTTGTAAATCCTATGATTTTCTAATGAAGTGGTGTTTTATAAAAAAATAAAAATAAATAATAATAATAATAATAATAATAATAATAATAATAATAATAATAATAATAATAATAATAATAATAATAATAATAATAATAATAATAATGGTACTTTCGTGGGAGATACTCTCATGGTTGCTAAGGCGCTTGACATTATTATGACGGATGGTCCGGCTTGAGGGTTGTTTTTGAATGTCGATAAGACTGAACTTTTTTGGCCTATGGAGGATAGGGTAAAGGGTGTTTTTCCTACAAATATCTCTCGTTCGGTCGATGGTGTCAAACTTCTTGGTGGTTCAGTTAGTTTGGATGAAAGCTTTGTCAGGAGCTGGCTTTGAAAAGGGTTTCTAAAACTATCTTACTAATGGAAGCTATTCTTAAACTTAATGACCCCCAATGTGAGATCCTTCTTCTTCGTAATTGTGTCGGGGTTACGAAATTATCTTACTCTTTGAAGACATGCTCCTCTTTGTACGTGCGAGGGGCAAGTCCGGTTTGATCAGAGGTTACGTGCTTCCTTGGAAAAAATTATTACAGCCTCCGAACCAGGGTTTGGTGAGTGGCAGTGGCGGCTTGCCACCCTCCCAATCAAGATGGGTAGGCTAGGCATCCATGCGGCGAGTGGCATCATCCAATATGCCTTCCTCACCTCTCGTTTGCAAACTAGTGATCTGTAGGACCAGATATTGGTAAAAACAGACATTAATTCTCATGGTCCTTCGTTCCAGCATGCTCTTGATACTTTTAATAGTGCTTGTAACACATACACGTTCTCTGTCGCCTCTGACGCTCCTGCCCCCATATGATGAAAACCTTGGCAAAGTGTTACTTTGGTGTCATCGAGAAACATCTTGTTTCCAAGTATTCGTTTTGTCCAAGGCAAGTGGCTATCCTCAGTTGTACCTGGGCTTCACATGCACAAGATTTCCTATTCACCATACTTATTGATGGGTTAGGCCAAAGGATGAACCATCGCCAATTCCGGTCGATATTATGTTATAGGCTTACCATACCTATGTTTTCTGAAGGTAGTCCTTGTCCGAGCTGCAAGCATCGCATAGAACAATGGGGAGACCATGCAGTTCACTGTTCCAGTGAAGTAGGGGTGAAGTTCATACACAACCTGGTGCATGACATTCTTGTCGACATATGTTCCAAGGTTGGGATTATGGTAAAAAAGGATGCCCCAATGAGGTTTCTTTCGAGGGATGGGAAAGAGCTACGCCCGGCAGACTTGCTATTATTCAACTAGATCCAAGGTAAGGACGCATGTTTGGATGTGACTGGGATCTCTCCTTTTGTGGGTATTGATGCAAATTTTTTGGCTCCAGGGGTAGCCTTACGTAATGCTGTGGAGAAGAAGAAAAAGAAATATGTGTCCAAATGTGAAGAAAAAGGTTACAAGTTTATTCCATTTGATTTTTCTACATTCGGGGAGCTTGATGCGGAAGCCTTGGATACACTTTCACGTATCAAGACTGTTGTTGTTACCCACTCGAATAATGTCAAGAGTGGTGCTTTTATTTTTCATAGACTAAGTTTTTGTATCCAGAAAGCAGTGGGAGCACAACTAGTGTCTCGGCTTCCCATCAATTTCTTGTAAAATTCCCTCTAGTTTTCTAACGAAGTGATAATAATAGTAGTAGTAGTAGTAGTAGTAGTAGTAGTAAGTAGTAAGTAGTAGTAGTAGTAGTAGTAGTGGTAGTGGTGGTGGTAGTGGTGGTGGTAGTGGTGGTGGTGGTGGTAGTAGTAGGTAGTAGTAGTAGTAGTAGGTAGTAGTGGTAGTAGTAGTGGTGGTAGTAGTAGTGGTAGTGGTGGTAGTGGTAGTGGTGGTAGTGGTGGTAGTAGTAGGTAGTAGTAGTAGCAGGTAGTAGTGGTAGTAGTGGTAGTAGTAGTAGTAGTGGTAGTAGTTGATAGTGTATCAATATTAGTGGTTCAAGCCCACTAAATATACGTACAAATCAAGCCTATTATTAAGGCGCATCAATAAACACTTGAAAGCGGCCCGACTATAATCTCAGGCCACGATGTGCCTGGCTGAACTTATCAGGCTATGTTGAACGCATAGTACTACTGCTCCCCAACTATCACTAATGGTTAAGGTGTACCATCTGACATCGTACAGTGGGGATGCACGACAAACACTACTTTGTACGAGCCAAGGAAGAGAGTACACTTGTCTCCCTTGTCTGCTCTCTAGATGATCGACACCTGGCTCCCTTTGTAGCCATCGATCATCCCCAAATGGTTTATCTTTAAACGCTACTCGCCATCTATAAAATAGAAGGCCTCACACACAACTTCATAAGTTTCACACACTTGGGCAAATACTGCCTCACACGCAGTCTCAAATGGTCTTTGTTTAAGTGTTACTCGAGCTTCTTGATCGAAATCATTCTCATCAGGTCCTTACTGTTCAACACGGGAAACCAAACAACAAAACCATCACAACCCATATCTTAATACTGGTTTACATACCATCCGTAAATATGGCGTCATACACCAACTGCAACCATCAGCCCTTCTCTAGCCGCTACGCTAGCGCCACCAGCTATATGGCATCTCACAGGAAATTGCTTCAATGGATGAAGCTTTCTATGGGAATAATGTAACACCCCCAAAATACCGCAGCGGAAGATTGTGTCATTGGGGTGCTACTTCATAATACAAAGTACAAGTTATAGAAAACGACCTCTAAATGAGACGTTTTGAAAAGTTACCATTCGATTAATGAAATCAGAGTTACAAACAATGAGGTCCCAAAGTATAATACATAAATGTTTCGAATGGTAAATAAAAGCATAAGTCTTCAAAATATGTCGTGCGACTCTAAGTTCCATGCAACAGCTATCGTCTTATTGACCTGAGATAAACATGCTAAAGTGTCAACACAATGGTTGGTGAGTTCATAGAGTTTGTTTTGAATAAGTTGAAAAGACTTGAAAGAATGTTTACACAGCAAAGGCATTGTAAATCCACTCAGTTCCAAGTTCCGCCATAAAGAACTTGCAACCTGTGTGTTCACAACCCACTGCTAAAATATAGTACATTTTATAGTTAAGCACACATACAGACATAATAGTTCACATTATTGCACTTAGTGTTGCTCCGTCTATATTGGGAGACTTTCATGTGAACGAGGGGACTGCTCCGTCTATATTGGGAGACTTATCATCGTCTTATCATGTGAACGAGGGGACTGCTCCGTCTATATTGGGAGACTTATCATCGTCTTATCATGTGAACGAGGTGACTGCTCCGTCTATATTGGGAGACTTATCATCGTCTTAAGTATAACATAATCAAGTATAACGCAATCAAGTATAACGCAATCAAGTATAATGCAATCAAGTATAACGCAATCAAGTATAATGCAATCAAGTATAATGCTTTGAGTATTTGTAAAAAGTATAAAGCAATTGTTTGAGCATGTATCTCCCCCAAAGAGTTTGTAAAACAATTAAGCGAGTAAAAGTGGGGCTACGAACTCACGGTAATCAGTAAAAGTTTAGAGTACTTATAAAAGTAAAAGCAAGTATTTGAGCATGTATCTCCCCCAAAGAGTTTGTAAAACAAGTATTAAAAACGGGGCTAAGAACTCACAGTAATCAGTAAAAGTTTAGAGTACTTATGAAAGTAAATGAAAATAGTTGAGCATGTATCTCCCCCCAAAAGTAATTCAAAATGTTTAAAAGTAGGGGCTATGAAACTCACCTGATAATAACTGATGAATGATACTAGAAAATTGGGCAGCGCTTCCGCATCTAAATTCAAAAATCCATTTCCTAAACTATAAAAACCTCTTAATCACCTCATATCTACCCCATAACTATCCCAATAGCTTCAAAAACAAAAACCCATCTTTAATATTTCCCGATCTATTCTTGCAAAAGTTTTGAGAATTTCCTGGGACCCACAGCTCCAACCCACCATTGTGTAGCTCTTAATCCAACCGCGAAAATACAAAATAAACTAAATTTTTACGTAGAGAATACTTATGCCTTCAACTTATGTGTATAACTCGGAGCCTGAAAATCAAGTATGGAGGGTGGAGACATCAAAGAGGAGGGGGGAAATGTGTGTGTTTTTCTGTGAAATAAAATGAACTAGTTTTCTTTCTATTTATAGGGGAAAAATTTTAAAAATATCTAGATATTTTGATGAATAGTGTTTAGATATTTATATTAAAATATATTATAATAAAATATCTTAGATATTTATAATAAAATATAAAAATTACGGTGAATAGTAACTCGTGAATAGTAATTTTTCAAAAAAAAGTTTGAGTTTAAATAATGACCCAAAATATGATGAATAGTAAAAAATGAATAGTAACAGTGAATAGTAAAAATGAATAGTGACCCGAAAATACGAATTGTTACAAATAAAGTATTGGCCACCAGACAAGGCACAATTACAACCCTATCTGGGACGGGCTCTGGGCCACTCAAACCGTATATTGTGTAACATTGAAGTTTCTCATCAAGACGACCAAATTAACCCTGATTGTACTTTGGAAAAATGGAACAAGTCAGATGCAAGATTCACTTGGCAAATTTCGCCACGGTCAACAAGAACCCAAGGAATAACAATGTCAAACAAGAATGGAAAAGGAGTTAACATATCCACATCTAACCTCCGCACACGGGTAAGCGATGCGAGAAAAACAGTAATGTCTTCACCATCACCTCGACTAACACCCATCCTTCAGTTACACCGAAAACAAACCGAAGGAATATTTCTTCTTATGCAAAGAATGACAACTAGCCTTCATAAAGTTTAAGAAAAACCTACAAAAAAATTTCTTTGAAGGAATTTTTTAGGTGATAACATCAAATTATCCTGAATATTAAGTGTCAATTTTCCCCAATAATGCTTGTAATTTATATCAATTTTATGGATTTACGCTTGTTTTCCATTATATTTCACTTTCAGATAAATTACGAGCATTGGAGCTAAAGAGACGCGGATTTCGAGAGCTTATTGAAGATATATCATAGTATGCTCATTTTGAAGAAGTTATGGCATAACTTCACTCTCACATTATGCCGTAACTAAAGCGTGACTCAGAAAACCAACTTAACAGAAGATTACGACGTAACTATCCCAAAGATTACGACGTAACCATATTAGGTCAAATGAGGTTTCGCGTCGCTGCAGGCTACGCCGTAACCCTCGCATCAATTACGGCGTAACAAAGAATTATTGAAGATACGACGTAACTCCTTCCATAGTTACCCCGTAAACAGCATTATTAGTGCAAAATACGAAGAATTGTATGTTACGGCGTAACTCTTATAATTAGTTACGCCGTAACCAGATCTGGTCTATAAATACCCCACGATTTCTAGCATTTCAAAGTATCCATTTCACACACAACATTCAGAGAATGTGAGAAGAAGTCGAAGGTAGATCTAGAGGAGCATACGGAGCTATCTCCAAGGGAGAAATCACTCCCCTACGATAAGCATTAGTTTTTTTTATCTTTTCTTTACTTTTAATTCATGTATTTTGTAACATTAAACATTGAATCGATTGTTATAGTTAATATGAGCGGCTAAGCACCTCTAGGTGCTGGCCTAGTTATGATTCCTTAATTGTTTTGTTTGCGTTTACATTGCTTACGTATAATTATTTCTAAGTGTATGCATGCATAGTTTGTTGGTAGCTACCCTTGTTTTGGTAGTTTTGAATGGCAGTAGAGGCTAGTTACTTAGGAGATATGACCAACTGACCCTAAGTAAGTAGACTGAGACTGGGAGGGTAAGATATGACCAACTGACGACCCGGGCACTCACTGTTATGAATCTAGCATGTAGCGGTACGTAATGACTTGGCTTAGGGGACCACGAACAACTAGACTTATGACAGGGCACCTGATTTCTCCAGTGGGACCCTTTGCTGATAGGTTAGGACGAACTAACCAAATGCTGTCCTAGCGACTTTGACCCCACCTGAAGTAATTGGAAGTAATTAGACGTAAACACTAATAATTAGGATGATTAACTAGGTTAGCACCCTTCTTCTATACTGATCACATCTTTTGCCTTTATTTGCTTTAGTAGTTAATTATATCAAAATCATATTAAAATCTGTGACACCTAGACTTAGTTTAAATCCGCACACATAGCTCTTGGGACGACCTCGGTTTTACCGATTACTACACTACACACGATCGGGTACACTGCCCGTTAGTGCATTAGGGTAGACCATAGGTATAACGAGTAATTATAATGGTCAGTAAAACCTGCATCCAGTTTTTGGCGCCACTGTCGGGGAGTTATATTAAGGTTTCTATTAAGTCTTACATTTTTGTTTTAAAATTTTCTCAAATTCTCACGATCTCTTTTCAAGTTTCAGGTACCATGGAAGTTGTTAACATTGATGACCTCACTCTTGAGGAATATTTGGCGTTGACAAGAGAAGAACAAGGGCCAGGGCTCGTAAGACCGGCAATTGGAGCTAATATTGATTTCGAGATAAAACCTCCATTCATGAGGGAATTAAGAGCAAGTCCTTTTTCCGGAAATACCTCGGAAGAGGCTTACGAACACATCGAAAATGTTGAATATATCACCAGCCTGTTCAATACGCCAGGAGTTTCAAATGATGCAGTTATTGATAAGGATTTAAAAGGTACACTTTTGAGGGGTCATTTAAGCCCTTAATTGATCACTTTTATATCCGTTACTACTTAATTTCATTCCTTTTCACTCTTTAGGTCTCTTGAAGGCAAACTGCTGGAATGACACTTATTCAGACGAAAAGGCGCGAATATATGAAGAAAATGGCCAAAGTCAAGAATCAAGACATTCAAGCTACTGTAATTGAAAGGGGACGGTGTCACTGCTTAACTGCGATGCCGTCGCGACACATCTTGGGACGACTCAATAGCCAAATTGCTAATTTACAAGTGACGACATCAAGTTTAAAAGAGTAGGGCGTCGCAACTCAGACGGCCTAGATTTGGATCCAAACGGCGTCAGAGATTGAAGCCGACGGCGTCACGAGCATAAGGTGACGCCGTCACAGAGTTGACGTGGCCAAGACGAAACCCTATTGGCGGCGACCCGACGGTGTCACAATTAAAGAGTGACGTCGTCGCATTTTGTAACACTATATATAGAATATGAATTTTTCAGTTTTAGAGAGGTAGTTTTGTGGAGTAAAAACCTAAACCGAACCAAGGCTGTCTTGGGTAGTATCTTAGGGTTCCATACCCTATTTTACAACAAGATAAGTGTTTTACTTAATTGATTTAATCATGTCTTCAATTGTTTATGTGTATGCTTGCATGTTCTCCATGTCCGGCTAATTTACTTATGTGTTTGCTTAAATAATATGAAACCTAGTTATTGAATATTGATTGGTTGTCTCTTATCTTAATTGTGATTGACCTAGTATTGCGATAGGTCATTCGTTGTGTTATTAATGCTTGATTAATCTTTGTTGAACCTTAGCTTATAGTTACTAGTGGAATTGTAGGCTAAATATCCAAAGATAACCTTAGTGTTAAGTTTATGAATCCTAGAGATTTCGTAGTCATTAACCTTCGGTAGCTTCAAAGAGTTAGGGATAAACGCATACCCTACGACCTTAGAAACACAACGCGTTAAGAATAAGGACTTGACAATTCAACCATCAATAGGAGATAACTAGGGAGTAATAACATCTAAGTAAACACATTCTTAATCATCATAAGAGCACACAACAATAGACATAGACTACACTCACCTTAGCTTAGTTAATTAGATAATTAGATAAGTAGAGTAATCGGTAGAAATACCAACCCCCAAATCCAAACCCCGAGATTCGTACCTTTCCATTTTCTAAAAAAAACATAAAAAAGATAAAAAATAATCTTCCTCAACCTCAACCTTAGAGTAGTAATTTCTCACTAGCATTCCTATTCCCCTAGAGAACGATATCAATTCCCAGGCTTACCCTAATACTACACTACAACGATTAGGTTCACTGCCTAGGGTGTTGAAAAACTTGCTCGATGAAAAGGAAGTTCCTTTGACCCCGAACGCGCGATGTACGCGTATCAAGTTTTTGGCGCCACTGCCGGGGAATAGAATAGCTAGTTAGATCTCCACCTCGTTTAGGTTTCCTTGCTTGATTCATATCAAGTAAGTTTTTTTTCCCATTTTTAGCTTCCTCGTAGTCTATCCCCCTTCTTTGTGACCTTTGTTAGTAATCCCATCACTTTTCATCATGGAAGGTGATAATCAGCCACCGAACCTACCATTTGATCCCGCTCTTGCCAACCAACTCTGAGCTCGTATTGTTAGTGAAATTGGAGAGCTTAGGAAATTGAATAGGATAATTGAAAATGCACTTGAGGAGGCCCTTAGGGAATCTACCGGCACTTTAGATAGTAAATCAACCTCGAGTGACTCAGATGATGAGTTAGAAGAAGGAGATTATAAGGTATTAGAAGTTATGGAAGGATGTAAGGAGGAGGAAGAACTTAGGGAGTATTTCGATTCATACCCTAATGTGAAGGAAACTGCCTATCACTACAACGTGGTTAACTTCCCGCATCCACCTTTTGAGCCTTGCATTAGAAGTGGTGACCCTAAAAATATTAAGATACCGTGCATGATTGGATATTTATATAGGGATCACACTTACATTGACTATAAGGCACCCATTAACATAATGTCTAGGCTCTACTACAATTGGATCATGTGCAAAAAGTTAGGACCTATGAAGGACCCCTTTCACCCTAGGAAAGTGAGTAACTATGTTGGGAGGGCCAAAGGATTGCACGCTTCGTAGGTAACTTCACATATAGGTGTGATTTCATGATCTTGGAAGATGTTAAGGGCATCATTGATGGGTTTCTAGGAGATGTGATACTTGGGAGACCATTTATTGAGGAGTCTAAGATGGTTTATGACCAAGAGGAAGGAATAGCCAAGTTCTCAAACGGGACCGAATGTGTTAAGTATATAATGCCCTGCAAAAATAAGAAGTTTGAGGGTATTGACGATCTTGATGTAGACAACATCCCGGCATTTGAAGTAGATTGGGAGAACAAGGTTCACTACACCGCTTGTCTAGAGTTAGGCCCTAAATATATTCGTGATGAGAGAAGAGTGAAAATAATCAAATGGACCTCTAAGATTAGAGGAACGTAGGGGCACGACTTCGAGTCTAGCTACAAGACTCATAAATAAAGAAAAGCGCTTCGTGGGAGGCAACACATGCTTAATTGTTTGCTTGTTTGTGTCGTATATCTTTTATTGATTGTTTATTCTCATGTTTAAATTTGTAAAAATGCTTTATTTTGTCTTTAACCTCGTCTTAATTACATATAAAGGTATTTTACATAAGGGATAAGTGTAGGGAGGATTGCACACGTTTTCAAAAAGAACGTGAACATGAGAATTACAATTATTTAAAAGATATATATATATATATATATATATATATATATATATATATATATATATATATATATATATATATATATATGTGTGTGTGTGTGTGTGTGTTTGTTCGAGTCAAATGCTTGTATCGAGTCATAATGGATGTTTTGCAGGAAATTTTTCCAGATTCTAAAGATAAAAATTTTCCAGAATTTTTTTCCAGAAAATCGCAGACCAGTTTCTGTCAGGATAACCTGACGGCGTCAGGAGGAGTAGAAACTGCTTACTAACTTTTTCTCATTTTCTGAGCTACTTATAAATTTTTAGAATTTTCCAGGTCTTAATTTTCCAGAAAATCTGTAAACATCAATTCCACAAACATTATATCCTTGTTTAATAATCATATATATATATATATTGTTACCGCCGATTTTACGTGAAGGTTTTGTTTGTTTTTTTCAAGTGTGCAGGTTTAATTTATCAAGAAGAAGATACATAAGATTGGAAGGAGCTTTTAACGCAAACACTCTTCTTGAAGAAAGATTTAACCACTACTTCACACGGATCCTACCGAGCTAATCAGGGGAGTACTAGTTTCTTTCGTTTTTAATTACCTTCCATTATCATAACTTTGATACTTTCGAGGAACATTGAGGACAATGTTCAGTTTAAGTGTAGGGAGGGAAAATAAAACGGGAACTTTGAAACTATGCTTATCCTTGATTATTTTTCTTGTCCAATTTCATTTGTGTAATAAACCATGAGAAATATCGGTTAGGGTAATTTTGGCACCAAATTTAAATTTTTTCATGACATGTAGGAGTGGGCCATTAGTCTTATTAAAGCGTCTCATGGATAGGAAGTTATATGACTAGCACAAAACCCTTTACCACTTAAATTCCACCCAAAATGTGAGGATCACCCTTAGATTTGTAGGAATTAAAACATTCCACTTTAATGCTTCGAGTGTGAACCGGTAGTATAATAGATTCTAGAACTTGTTTTGTGATGCATTCTGAGATCGCTAGTAAGACTACACTTGTGTAGTTAGGAATAACTAAATGATAAGAGGCATTAGGATAACCCTTGTTTGATACCCGTAATATAATTACTTCTTCCACATCGGTTGAGTAATTCCCCCACACCCTTGCGTTGTACACATCTTTAGTACACGATACCCCTAGTTAACCCCTCAGAGCCTATCCCTTTTCGCGGTTCTCGTGATGTTTCGGTTTTCCGGAATATCAATGAAGAGCATTGTTTACAATCCACCCCCAAATGTACACCCAAATAGCCTTAGCCTACGTTGTATGCACTCACTTTTAGTGCAGTATTGTTATCATGCTAAACCCTTAGTTCAATTATCTAGTTGCTTGCATAAGTTGCTAAGTCGAGTCATATCCTTTGTACACAGTTTTGGGATGATTGGGACTCATGAGAAAAGTTAAATTTTATGAAATGGCGGGAAGGGAACGTTAAATTCAAATCCCTTTATTTGCGTAATAATATACTCCAAGTGTTTTGATCTTTTCAATTCGGGTCAAATTAGTGTTAGAGTAATAAAAACTCAAGTGTAGGGATGTGCCTATAAATCCCTATCTTTTTGAATCGTAGAGGATGGTAGAGTAACAGTGTATGAAAAAAAATCGAAAAAAAAGAGAAAAGAAAAAAATAGTGTTAAAAAAAAAGGGCTACCATCCTACATCTATCTTTAAATTTATGTTTGTTTGTTTCAATTTATCTAGTGTTTAGAGTGTCGAGTCTTAGCTTAGCAACGCCATTCTTCGCATGCTTGTAACATAAAGATTTTTGACTTGCCACCACTAAATCGCCTATCCCACCAAACCCTTTGTTTCCCTACCGTAAGCCTAACGTTACAACCCTTTAAAAGACCTCTTGGATAGTCTTTCATAGGTGCTTACGCCAAAGCGATGGAGGTTTGATCTAGTCTCAAGCCTATGGTAATCTATGTACTAGGACCGGTTAATGAGTGTTTATCTTCCATTTCCAATTTGATATATTTCATATACACCCGAGAGATGAGAGTATCCAAACACCACTTGTGAGGTGCTAGTAAGTAATTTACGTGCTTGTTATGACTTTTGCGGGGCTTATATGTGTTGTGAATCGTTCTAAACTAATGCTTCATGACCCCTAACTTATAAATTAGTTGGCCAAAAGCACATTTGCTTGAGGACAAGCAAATACCAAGTGTAAGGATATTTGATAAGGATTTAAAAGGTACACTTTTGAGGGGTCATTTAAGCCCTTAATTGATCACATTTATATCCGTTACTACTTAATTTCGTTCCTTTTCACTTTTTAGGTCTCTTGAAGGCAAATTGCTGGAATGACACTTATTCGGACAAAAAGGCGCGAATATATGAAGAAAATGGCCAAAGACAAGAATTGAGACACTCAAGTTGCTGGAATTGAAAGGGGACGGCGTCACTGCTTAACTGCGACACCGTCGCGACACATCTTGAGACGACTAAGTAGCCAAATTGCTAGTTTACAAGTGATGGTATCAGGTTTAAAAGAGTAGGGCGTCGCAACTCAGACGGCCTAGATTTGGATCCAGACGGCGTCAGAGATTGAAGGTGATGGCGTCACGAGCATAAGGTGACGCCGTCACAGAGTTGACGTAGCCAAGAAGAAACCCTAATGGCGGCGACCCGACGACGTCACAATTAAAGAGTGACGCTGTCGCATTTTGTAACACTATATATAGAATCCGAATTTTTCAGTTTTAGAGAGGTAGTTTTGTGGAGTGTCACAATTCTCAATTTCCGGTCATTTTTTTTCAAATTTACTATTCATCGGTTACTATTCATCATTTTACCATTCATCATTTTTGAAGTCGAGTTGATATTTTGAGAAGTTATTTCAAAATTTTACTATTCACAAAATACTATTCATCCCCGGAGAAAATTTTATATTTACGACCATTATCTGCATATTAGTTCATGCATGGGTTCGCATATTTCAATAACGTATATTTTTCTATGAAATAAACGCTATCGTACGATCATTTATTTTGAACAATTGATCCGACACTTCAAAAAATTATCCTAATATATTTTTATACTCATTTTAAGACCATAAAAATTATATTATTTGTTTACCCTATGTTTTCAATTTATTTTGTATATAAATTGTTATGTATATATAATTACGACGGTTTTCGTAAATTCAACTCGATAATTATTTATCCACTCAATTCTTACGAGAAATGTATTTTTATAATTTTTACGACTTCGATATACTTTGTTTTGTTCCGTAAAAATTGATTTCTAGCTAACGCTACACTTAATAATTAATTTTAAGTATCAAATACACATTATATACAACTTAAAATGTATCTAGACATCAAAAATTATAACTTTGCTTCCTCCATTTTGATGTTGTCGACCTCCCCATACATGTCACTATCTCTTGATATTTTCTTGACAAAAATTTCACCTTTACACCTTTACAACAATTATCTCTTACATTTATTTATTTTTCTAAATAGAAAACACATACAATATATAATTTAAAGGTGAAAGAAACTTGAAACACTCTCCTATTTTCTCTTGTGGTTCAGCAAATATCAAGAAAACATGAGGAAATCCAAAGATTTTCAAGATCAAGTGATACTATTAACTCTAGAATACTTTCTTTTAAGGGTTTTGCAATAAAAACCTAGGGTATTTAGGAAAACCTTGTTCCATAAACCTCATCATCATACTAGTAAGCATTTCATAATCATTTTTACTCTTTCATAATATTCATGAGTTATTTTTATCATTCTAGTAGAAATCATGCAAGTTTAATGTGTATCTCTATACCACTTTTAATGTTTTTAGTACTTATAATTAGTATATATCATCCTATAATTAATCCCTTGCAAAATATCATTTTTGATGATGTTTAGGAACCCATGACACCCTAAGAAGGTGTATGATAGGTTTAAAATAGATTTTGTGTTGATTTGAAGTGGTTAGAATAAGTATTACGCAAGAAAAATCACTTTCGACAACATTAAATAGTGGTCTGTTGGTTTTTGTAAAATCTGGAAAATTTGACAGGTTACAAGTTATTTTGGGCTAGATATTCAGAAAATATACTTTGCTTGAACGGGTTAAAACGGATTTATAACGAAGAAGTTACGATTATTTTCAAGTTTAACGACGAAAACTATATTTTCCGGAAAAACAGCATGCTGTCCAGATTTTTAAGGGTAAAAAATGAGTCTTAAGCATTATCTAAATGAGTCGATTTATCAAAAATATATTAATATACTTTAACACGAAGCTAAGGACATATAAAACGTAGAAAACGGACTTATAACGACTAAATTACACGCGTTTAAATAAGGTTGTCGTAACTACTTTCACAAGTATAACACATATATATTTTCTAATAGCCAAACTAGTTGTCGCTAGTGACCATGTTGAGAGTCATTTTTCACATCGATAGAATACTTTTTAGAAAACGATGTCTTCTAGTAAAAGTAAGTTCACTTAGCCTATTTTCCAAAATGTTCAACCGTTCGTCAAACGGAGTTGTAACGAATAAAATACGGTCATTCAAACTTTGCCGAAAACTACCATTAAACAATATTTTTAGTCCAAGTACCCTACTTCATCTATATTTTTCTCTATGATCGAGACCTCTATGATCAAAAGTTAAATGCTAAGACTTTTAGATAATGTGACAAGCTTTCCAAAACCATTGAGTTTGTTTCCTAACACTCGATATTCACTATTTTACAACTAGCTTTTCGAGGCCATTTAGTCACTTTCAAGAATTGTCAAAGTGTATTGTTTTACGACGAAAAGCTATAATTTCTTGATAAATCACTAAATGACTATCGTAGGATGTTGTTTCAACGTAAATACTTGTAAAATATTTTGTAACTTGGCAAGAGGTCATAAACATATATTTCGACGATAAATTTTATTCTCAAAAATGCACAAGTGGTATGGATATCATATGAGTTTGCATGCACGACATTGTTTCATGACTTATATTAGATCATATAATTCATAATAGGTCGCGGTTAGAGAGTTGCGTCTCATTTCTGTGCATCCACTTTGTCATCATAACTATTGCATCAGGTGAGTTCGTAGCCCCACTTTTACTCGTTTAATTGTTTTATAAACTCTTTGGGGGAGATACATGCTCAACTACTTGCTTTCACTTTACCTTTATATGAACTTAAATAACTGTTGTTTCACTACTTATGCTAGTAAGTAGATTGTGCCCGAACTAAATTGATCGCTATGTTATGAACACTATTATTTGAACCACCTTCCTTGATTTTGAGCCCTTTGACATATATATTTGAACTCTTTTAACTTGATGGGAACATATTGGCATGGATTTGAACACTTTAACTTGATTTAATTCTTTTGACATATAATTAATCTCTTTTAACTTGATTTAATTCTTTTGACATATACTTAATCTCTTTTAACTTGATTTAATTCTTTTGACATATAATTAATCTCTTTTAACTTGATTTAATTCTTTTGACATATAATTAATCTCATTTAACTTGATGTAAAATATTTTGACATATAATTAATCTTTTTTAACTTGATTTAAAACATTTTGAAATATAATTAATCTCTTTTAACTTAATATTGAACTTTTTGACTATTTTGAACTTGTTTGACTTTATGTTGAACCCATTGACTATTTTGAACTTGTTTAACTTTATATTGAACCCTTTGACTATTTTGAACTTGTTTGACATAATATTGAACCCTTTGACTATTTTTGAACCTTTTGATATGTTTTGAGCTCTTTGACTGTTTTGAACCTTTGAACTCGAATTAAACTCTTGAACTTAATTATGAACTTTTGACTGGAACACTTGAAATTAATTACGAACTTTTGATGGAACCCTTGAACTTAAATACGAACTTATGATTTGTTTGAACTTATTGAACCGTACGTGCAATGACCTTGACCAAAAGTCTCCCATGATCGGAGCATCACTATAAAGTCTCCCATGATCGGAGCATCACTATAAAGTCTCCCATGTTCGGAGCATCACTATAAAGTCTCCCTATGTGTACAGAGCAATACTAAGTCTCCCTTGTACGGAGCAGTGCAAATTCTCCCATGTTCGGAGTGTTCTTAATTATATATTAATAGTTGTATGATGTACCGTTCGTACATTCGCATTGTTAGTCTCCTATTAGTAGGTAGTATGGATAGCGCTATTAGAGGTCGGCCAACCTCTCGTCCACTATGTTACGGGACGCATATTATTTATTTTAGGGGCTTTGCCTGGCATACATTATTATATACGTGGTGCTATACTATAAACTATTATGACAATGTATACTTGACTATTAGACATACTACTTTTGGCAGTGAGTTGTGAACACACAGGTTGCAAGTTTTGTATGGGAGGAACTTGGAACTGAGTGGATTTACAATGCCTTTGGTTTGAGAACTTATTTGACCACGTGTGCCTGAACATAAACTAGACATATTTTGGCAGTGGGTTGTGAACACACAGGTTGCAAGTTTTGTATGGGCGGAACTCGGAACTGAGTGGATTTACAATGCCTTTGCTTTGTGGACTATTCTAAACGACCAAAACTTTGCCTTTGCTGCATGAACGTTCTTTAAAAGCTTTACATGTTAGACAAACTCTATGAACTCACTCAACCATTGTGTTGACACTTTTTAGCATGTTTTATCTCAGGTATCTAAGGCATTCACTTCATGGCATGCATGTGGACTTATCATAGAGTCGCGATGTCGACGCGTCTCACATATATTTTATGCACTTAATATCGTTTGATTGTAACAAACTTATTTTGGTACTTTGGAAATCTATTAGGACCTATTCTTTGTAAACTCTGATTATTTTTCTTAATCAAACGATATTTTCAAAATGACACTTTAGGTCGTTCGATATAACTGTAACTTTGATTCTATGACAGTGATCCCCCAGGTATTCCATTCCGCTGCAAAACAGGTAATTTGGGGGTGTGACATGGAGTAAAAACCTAAACCGAACCAAGGCTGTCTTGGGCAGTATCTTAGGGTTCCATACCCTATTTTACAACAAGATAAGTGTTTTACTTCATTGATTTAATCATGTCTTCAATTGTTTGTGTGTATGCTTGCATGTTCTCCATGTCTGGCTAATTTACTTGTGTGTTTTCTTAGATAATATGAAACCTAGTTATTAAATATTGATTGGTTGTCTCTTATCTTAATTGTGATTGACCTAGTATTGCGATAGGTCATTAGTTGTGTTATTAATGATTGATTAATCTTTGTTGAACCTTAGCTTATAGTTACTAGTGGAATTGTAGGCTAAATATCCAAAGATAACCTAAGTGTTAAGTTTATGAATCCTAGAGATTTCGTAGTCATTAACCTTAGGTAGCTTCAAAGAGTTAGGGATAAACGCATACCCTACGACCTTAGAAACACAACGCGTTAAGAATAAGGACGTGACAATTCAACCATCAATAGGAGATAACTAGGGAGTAATAACATCTAAGTAAACAAATTCTTAATCATCATAAGAGCACACAACAATAGACATAGACTACACTCACCTAAGCAGCCAAAGCCTGGACAGATGTACCGTAGGCATTGCCGCCATCACAGGAAAAGTGGAATACCTTGGAAGAGATATGAAGAAGCTCCAGGAAAATGTGCATGCTATTCGAGTAGGATGCGATACAGGTGGAGGAGGGAACTTGACCAGAGATTTCCCTATAAAAAATATAAGCCCCCAAATCGAAAAGGTTATGTATGGAGAGGGAAAACCCTTCCATCAAGGTTATGATCAGAATTCTTTCAAAACAAAAAATTCGTCACTTGAGGGATCAATAATAAGCGACAGGCCAGCAGGGACGCAGTGTTCAAAAAGTTTCAAGAAACAAGAGCCACCCTCCTAGCTCGTTATGAGGATCTAGAAGACAACGAAAATGAACCCGGGATAAAGGGAAATTAAATTAATCAAGACAGTTCATGTGATGATAGTTTCTGTAAAGCCATATTTTCCAGCAACGGAAAACCTCTCTATACCCTTTTTAGGTACAATGAAGAAGAGCTTTCCGGATTCCAAAAACAAGCTATCATAAAATGTGACAAAACGAGCTTTTTGAAGGAAGAACAACATACGGAAGTAGAAGCTGTTACGGAGAATGAAGTAAAGTTAAACGGAAGATACTCTGCAGTTATCCTGAATCAAATCCCTCTTAAGGAAAAAGACCCAGGAAGTTTCATTCTCCCTTGTTCAATTAATAATTTACATAATATCAATGCCTTAGCTGACCTAGGGGCTAGTATTAGTATCACGCCATTTTCCATGTGCAAAAGATTAAACCTTGGTCTTATCCCTATTCTTTTTCACATCAACATCCCTTGATCTCCATAACCATCACAATAACCAGATCCCTTTCCCCTTTCACATCAATATCCCTAGATCTCCCTTCAATCCAAATCTTTACTTTGATTCAGATCCTTGACGATTCGAATGGTATATCATAGATGGGACACTAAAGTTGGGATGCCATAGGTGGTACACCAGAGGCGGGACAATAAAAGTGGTACATCTTAGATGGGACACTAAATTTGGGACAACATAGGTGGGACACCAGAGGCGGGACAACATAAGTGGTACATCATAGATAGAACATTGTTTCGTTTGATTTTATTTGTTTTCTTCTTTTATTTGGGTTTTTAGTTGTTGCTATGGGGGATTATGAATGGAAAGAAGTCAAGAGGAAGAATCGTGGTTCTGTGTTTAGTAGGCTCCAGTTTCCCCAATCTATGTCGTCTATGATGAATGATTTAGAAAAGATTTCTCTATCCGTGTATGTGACCAATTTTCCCTCACATCTCATAGTTAGAGAGCTTTGGAACATATGCGGTAAGGCAGGGACTTTGGTGGACGTTTATATTGCCAAACACAAAAATGCTTTAGGGCAGATGTTTGGCTTTTGCAGATTCATTAAGGTGTCTAACCATGATAGTCTTATTAATTCCCTTTCCAAGATTTGGATTGGTAAGATGAGGCTATATGCGAACGTTGCAAAGTTTGATAGGATGTCGAAGGCTACACCGCCCCTTAGGGCTCAGGCTGTTAAACCAACCCGTGCAAGTCCCACGACTATTCCTAAAACAACAGTGGCTTCATCATATGTTAATGCAGCAAGGGGACATCTCAATGGCGATTCCAAAATTCATAATACGGTGGACGAAGGTACTGGTTCACACATACCTTCATTTATATTGTCGCATGACAAACCGAATGATTTCCCTTTAGCTTTACTTGGGTGTTATAAGGACTTTCGGTCAATTGCTAGTACTAGAAGTATGTGCCATAATGAAGGTTTTTCGAATGTGGATTTTAAATATTTAGGAGGTTTATGGGTTCTTTTCGATTTTGAATTCTCGGAAACCAGGGACAAATTTCTTAACCACAAAGGTATTTTGTCTTGGTTCTCTACTTTGAAAGCTTGGTATGATGATTTTGTGGTGGATGAACGCCTCGTTTGGCTGGAGATTGAAGGCGTTCCACTTCGTGCTTGGGATAATCATGTTTTCAGTCAGATTTGTAGCAAATGGGGCGAAGTCATCTTCATAGATGACACCGATGTATGCAATAGACTTAGCAAAACACTGTGCATTAAATCGACCTATGCGAACTTGATTTTTGTTTCTACCATTGTGAATTTGAATAATGTGACCTATACCATTCGGGTAAGGGAACTTTGTAGTTGGACACCTTCATTTGTTACTCTTGATAATGAAAAGGATGATGATAATTCTGTTGCTGATTATGAAAATAAAGATGATGTTTTTAATGAGGAAAATGATATTGAATCGGTCGCGGGTTCTGTTGACGATTATGAAAATAAAGATGATGTATTTAATGAGGACAATGATATTGAATTGGTCGCGGGTACTAATGCTCATGAAGAGGTTGAAGATTTCGTGAATAATCATGACATTGGGGACAAAGATCAGGATACTATACTTGCTTCTCCTAAGTCTGATGGGCGGAAAGAGAATAACTCCGATAGTGATCCTTTCGAGCTTGAAGATCTCATTAAAAAGAGTGGTAAATCTCATATACCATGCCAATCCGTGACACCTGAATATCCGCCAGGTTTTTCATCTATCCTTAAAGGCGAACAAGTTGTTTCTGATTCTATTCATAATCTTTCCGAAGGAGGGCAGTTTAAACAACCTGGTTTCTCTATGCTTGAACGTCTAGGGGAAACTATTTAAGTCGGTTTGGCTTTAGGTCTTAATATGGATGGATGTGAAAAAACTCTTGAGTCCCTTATCAATGAATTTGGCAATAAAGCAGTGAAAAAATGAATTGCATTTCTATAAATTCCCAAGGTCTTGGAGACCTTAATAAACGAAGTTGGCTTCGTGATTTATGTCATGTTAATAATGTAAACTTCTTAGCTATTCAAGAAACCAAGTTGCTTCAAGTTGAGCTTTGGACGCTTAGGCAGATTTGGGGTAATGTTCATTTTGATTTTGCGACTTCTTCAGCTCGTGGGTTGTCAGGAGGAATCATTTGTTTATGGAATTCTTTGGTCTTTCGCAAATCTCATATTGTTTGTAATGATAATTATGTTGTCATTGATGGCTTGTGGATTCCCAATAATGTTCAAGTTAGATGGATCGTTGTGTATGCGCCCCAAAATCTATCTGGTAAAATTACTCTCTGGTCTGCTTTGTCGAATTTGATTAGAAACTGGGATGGTATCATGGTTACTATGGGGGATTTTAATGAGGTCCGAGATGAGAGTGAAAGATATGGTTCGGTTTACTGTGATAGACAAGCGAGGTTTTTTAATGAGTTTATTGTTGATAACGCTATTATTGATATGCCTTTGGGAGGCTATACCTTTACTTGGACGAATAAATGGGGGACTAAAATGAGTAAACTTGATCGATTTTTGGTCTCCGAGAATTTTTATGAGGTGTTCCCTCATGCTATTGGCCTTGTCTTGGAGAAGGGTATTCCGGATCATCGGCCCATTCTCATTAAAGAATCTACTGTTGACTATGGTCCCACTCCTTTCCGATTCTTTCACTCTTGGCTAGATATAGATGGTTTTCATGATTTGGTAGCTCAGACTTGGAAAAATGATGGTATAGTCGATGGGAACGGGTTTGTTTTATTTAAAAAGAAGCTTCAAAATCTCAAGAAAGTCATTCGAGTGTGGATTACTTCTTGGAAGGCTGATGCTCATGCGATAAAGAAAGTTCACCTTCAAAAGCTTGCCACAATTGATTCTAAAATCGACCAAGGTAGTGCTAGCGAGGAGGTCTTTAAGACTCGGCGAGACTCTCTTTCTATATTGGGAGGTATGGACCGTATTGAGGCCAAAGACTATGCTCAAAAAGCTAAAATCAAATGGGCCCTAGAAGGAGACGAAAATACAGGGTTTTTTCATGGCACCCTCAAGAAAAAAAGAAGGCAGCTAGCTATTAGAGGTATATTGAAGGACGGAGATTGGGTTGATGCCCCTGATATCGTTAAAAAGGAGTTCCTGGCTCATTTTCGCGATCGATTTAAGAAATATAATGGGCCCCCGTCTGGTATTGACTCTCTATCCTTCAATACACTTTCTCATACCCATCGTGACTATTTGGAACTTCCTTTCTCACGTGATGAAATCAAAAGGGCTGTTTGGGATTGTGGTGGTGACCGTGCCCCAGGACCTGATAACGTTTCGTTTTTTACTACTTTCTGGGATATAATTGAGGAGGATGTGGTTCGTTTTGTTCAAGAGTTTTCCATCTCTCACGAAATACCTAAGGGTTGCAACCCGTCTTTCATTTCTTTAATTCCGAAGATTCCGAATGAAAAGTTTGTCTCTGATTTTCGTCCTATTAGTTTAATAGGGTGTCAATACAAGATCATTGGCAAACTTTTAGCTAATCGGCTTAGTAAAGTTATTGGAGATTGTGTTAGTCCCGTTCAATCAGCTTTCATCAAAGGGAGGTTTATCCTTGACGGCCCTCTTATATTGAATGAGATTTTGGATATGTATCGGCATCAAAATAAAGAGCTTCTTCTTTTTAAAGTTGATTTTGAAAAAGCTTTTGATTCTGTGCGTTGGGATTTCTTAGACACGGTTATGGAAAAGATGGGTTTTGGTATTAAATGGCGCTTATGGATTGCGGGGTGTCTTCATAAGGCTCGATCCTCTATTCTTGTTAATGGCTCTCCGACTGATGAATTTGAGCTTTTTAAAGGCCTCCGTCAAGGAGACCCTTTATCTCCTTTTCTTTTCATATTGGCGATGGAAGGGTTGCATTCCCTCACGTGTAAGGCCGAAGAATTGGGTCTATTTAAAGGAGTTTCTATCGGGTCTGACAATATGAATATTTCTCATCTTATGTATGCTGACGATGTGATTTTCTTCGGTGAATGGTCTTGGGTTAATGCTCAAAATCTTGTTAGCATGCTTAGTTGTTTCTACCTGATTTCAGGGCTTAAGATTAATATTGAAAAAAGAAAAGTTCTTAGTGTGGGTGTTCCTGACGAGGAGACAGCTCAAATGGCACATATTATTGGCTGTGGAATCTCGAAGTGTCCCTTTAAATATTTGGGTGTGCCAGTGGGTTGTAACATGAATCGATGCGCCAACTGGAATGCGGTTACTAATATCTTTACTTCCAAATTATCCTCTTGGAAAGCTAGGCTTCTCTCCGTTGGAGGTCGTCTTTCGCTCATCAAGGCGGTGCTTGGTAATCTTCCTACTTATTACATGTCTATTTACTTGATGCCCATTTCTATTCGTTCTAAACTTGAGTCGATGCGTAGCAAGTTTTTTAGAGGAGCATATCAAAATGATAATAAGATTTCTTGGGTCAAGTGGGACAAATGCTTGTCGAGT
This sequence comes from Chrysanthemum makinoi, assembly GCA_910596185.1. Classification (NCBI taxonomy): domain Eukaryota; kingdom Viridiplantae; phylum Streptophyta; class Magnoliopsida; order Asterales; family Asteraceae; genus Chrysanthemum; species Chrysanthemum makinoi. Next base: position 49,615,124 of record OU343219.1, on the reverse strand, counting down.
AAAAAGAAGGGTGGGCTCGGTATTGGTAGTATTTATAGCCTTAACATCGGTCTTTTATTCAAATGGATTTGGCGTCTTCTCACTCGTCCAATGGATTTATGGGCTCGTGTTATTAGGAGTATCTATGGTCATAATGGAGGCATTTTTATTGATACGCACCGTCGGTCTAAACATTCTATATGGGGCACAATTTTGTCCTCGGTTAATCATCTCAAGGACAAAGGTATTGATCTCCTCTCCCTATGTTCTCGTAAACTTGGAAATGGTGATTCTACTCGGTTTTGGGATGATATATGGCGCGACAATACTCCTCTTAAGCTCCAATATCCTCGAATATATAACTTGGATAATGACAGGTCTTGTCTAATTTCCAAAAGAGTTCCTTTAACCGACTGGAATTCGGTTCTTAGACGCCCTCCTAGGGGAGGTGCTGAATTGATCCAATTCATGGCCCTTAAAGAAGCTATTGGGAACATTACTCTCTCGGATCAAAGTGATTCTTGGTCCTGGTCTATTGATGTTGCTGCTGGATATTCTGTTGCTTCTTCTCGTGTTCTAGTGGATGAAAAATTATTACCTTCAAGTCTTGAGGCCACTAGATGGATTCGGCATATCCCTATTAAAGTCAATGTGTTTCTTTGGAGATTAAAGCTTAATAAACTTCCGTCTAGGGTGAACTTAGATCGGAAAGGCATCGAGGTTAATTCTTTATTATGCCCTACGTGCCAAATTGATGTCGGAACGGTTAACCATATTTTTTTCAATTGCGAGATGGCAAGAGATCTTTGGTCTCTTTTGGCTAAGTGGTGGGAGTTGGATATTCCTTTTTGCTCTAACATTTCGAAATGGTATGGTTGGATTGACGATGTTTGTGTTCCTTCTAAAATTCGGCCGATTCTTGAAGGAGTGGGGGGGACTCTTATGTGGGCTATTTGGAGTGTTCTGAATAAGCTTATCTTCACTAATCCCCCTCCTAAGAAGGCTACTCTTTGGGATTTTATTGTTTTTCAATCCTTTTTGTGGTTTTCTTCTAGAAATCCCAAATGTAAAGTTAGTTGGATAGGTTGGTTACAAAACCCGATAGCTAGTATAAAAACTATGTAATCTTCCTTTCTAGCTTTTGCTAGTTTTAATTGCAATCCGCCGTTAAAAAAAAACACCTTTGCATGATTATTGAAATGGCTGATAGAACAGTAAGCATACCTATAGGGGTAGTGAGAATGTGCTCATCAAAATCAATAATTTTACTCTTCCTGTCGACATTGTTATTTTAGACATGGAAGAAGATCTCGACATTCCATTAATTTTGGGCAGACCCTTTCTGGCCACTGCACGTGCAAAGATTACTGTTTTCAAAAAAATCATTACATTAAAAATCAACGATAGAAAACTTACCCTGAATATGGATGGCGTTGGAAAATGTCACCCTGTCGAAACTGTTTGTGTTATCAAGAAAGGAAAAAACAAAACCACTCCTACCACCATCACACACAAGCACTGTACTACTAATGATCATAATATGCAGGGAAGGAAAGTCAAAGAATACGACAATGGAAAAATACATCGCGGCCACGCCTCAAAAACAAAGGGAAACGAGTCTGAAGACGTGTGGCAAGAAATTCAGAAAGTTGATTACAAGTACTTTCCCAAATTAAAATACCATTGGTGCAAGGCTATCCCTATTGACAACGATAAAGGATATGATATTTGGGCTTCATGTAACCCTTATGTGGACATCTGTGATGGTGGTCATGACAAAGAAAGAGTAACTTATGGTCCTCAACTAATGACAAAGAAATAACATTCGAAGCTTGGGTGCGAATCATGTATGGGGAAGTTGGCAATGATGATAAAAGAAAAATCTGGACAATCATGAAACAACAAATAATTCGGCCATGGATCATGGGCTCATTGATCAAAAGCATTGGTGTGAAATAATAAGAACCATTGATGGGGATTCTTGGGCCTCCTTCAATCCTTACGATGAAAACTGTAATGGAGGAAGTAGTGCAGATAGGGTAGGAGTTAACGAAATTCTATGGAATTCAACAACTGACAATAGAAGAACCGAGGTACAATGGTCAGATAGGTTAAGATTTAACGATTGGATCAAAATCAAATATGGAAAAGTGGATACTTCCACTAAAAATAAAATTTGGAAGGACTGCATGAACGAAGATAATCCAGATAAAGAGACTCCTTAAGATACGAGTAACTCAACAAATGATAACAAAGAGGACAAAAGAGAAGATTGCAAGTATAGGCATATTGATAATTCAGTTGAAACCAATTCCAAAGATTATGACATAAAAGGAATCATGGATCACCAGGAACCACGATGTAAAGCAAAGATAACTGACCTAGAAGATGAAGAGTATGAGCAAAGGAGGTGCAAGCTTCTTGGCATTCAATATAAAAAACCACCACCGATTTTTGCCGAAAAATATGAATTCACTAGGTATCATTTGGGGCCGGACGAAAATTTTGCAAAGTTCGGAAGATAGGGACTAAAAAATACCTCCGCACTGCTACCAATGTCGCTTGGGTCAGACATAACCTGATGAAGGACATGGAGGAAGTTGGCCAAGTCCAAAGGCCATCATAAGGCCCCAAGGCTCTAATTCTAACTTAAAGATTAGTAAATAAAGAAAAGTGCTCCTTCAGGAGACAACCCGAATTATCCCTTTCTTTTGTTTTATTTCCATTTCTGTTGGGTTTTGTGTTTTTAACCATTTTTGCAGGAAACGAAGAAAAGTTGCTGCTGCAGCATGCTGATCCGACCAGAGTTACGGCGTAACTCATTCTCATGATTACGTCGTAACAGGCCCTTTTGCAGCAGAACTTCAGAAACATTACCAATTATGGCGTAATCCTATTCAGTGGTTACGCCGTAGCTACAGTTTTGCAGCAAATGCCAGGTTTTGCCTAGTTACGGCGTAACTCATTCTGGAGTTACGACGTAACTATCCTCTGCATTACTTCTTTCATTTTAAACACAATAACCTTGTATTAGTTTTTTAAATGAACTTTGTGGGTATGTTCCCTGTAAGCCCTCTCGAGACTTAACTCATCCACTTGGGACACCAAGTGGTCTAAAAGGCTTGTTGCATATGCTAAATGCAACCGTGATTCCTACGAAAATGAGTTAGGTTTATCTTTCATTTTTCATTTTTCTTTTAGAATTATGCTTGTCGGTAGTGTGATTTCAGGGATTGAAGTTTGCTCATAGATGCTTATGCGAAGGCACGACTCTTTTCGTGGGCCTTCTTTATTTTTGGAGCAAATTTGAAGGAAGTTCTCGCTCTAATTATACTTTTTTCTTCACCTTTATTTAACGCTTAGTACAAAAGGGACTTTGTACAATTCAAGTGGGGGGACGGGAGTAGAATTTTCTCTTGAACTTTATTTTGCCCCCGATTTTCTAGTTTATTTTGAAAAATTATGCCATTTTTTAAATTTTGACATGTTTTTCTTAACCTAACTAGATTAGACCTTAGCCGAGCACATATAACTCTTGATATTATATGGTGAGATTAGCCTTATCCGTTTCCAAATTTTTACCCCAAATCCACCAAATTATGAGTGTGCCGGTAGCTTGTAAACTTTAGAACTTGGCCTTTACATCTTTTCGAGACCATAGATGAGGTATGTCGAGTTAGCTCGATGTATTTGGACTTTTCAGTTTAAGAAGGCAGTATTACAGGATTATCATCCAAATAGCCTACCATTGTGTGTCTATCGATTAGTCGCCTCGACTTCTCGACCCCCATGTGAAACCCTTTTGTTGCACTTACCTTTAGTGCAATATACCCCTAGATACACCCATCTGAGCCATTCCTTTCATTTTGTTAACCCAATATATTGTTTCGTTACACCTATACACCTTAGCCTACCCTGTAGTCTTTATTTGTGATTGGGAAGTCATCATTTGCCTAAGTTCAAGTTTCAAGTGGAAAGGTTCGGGAATAGCTTTCGTTGACGACATATTCTTAAAGATCAGTGAAGGCCCCCCGAATTCCCATTGTTCATCTCAAGTGGGGGGATGTTATGTTTATGTTAAAAAAAAAGATGTGATTCGAAAAAAAAAATTATGTATTTGTTATTCAATTGATTGTAAAGTGCGATGTTATAAGCACTATGATATGAGCTTAATATAGATTTAGTATCAAGGAGGCCACATCGGTCACATTTGAAGATTGGAGTTGGTAATTGCGCCAACAGTTGGAGAAAAGGTAGTGCGCCCATTATGACGTCCTCTAATGACACATCTACCTAGTATATCATGATCCGGTTTCTTAACTTCCAAACTTGAACTTTGGGCGGACGGTAAATGGTGATGACTTGGTTATAGATTTAGACTATTTGCTTGATTTTTATTTTACACCATTTATATATCTTATGTCTTATCCTACCCTTTAGTCATGAAGCGTGTCTAGGTGATGCAGTGAGCAATCTTTGGTGTCTTGGCCATAGATTTGATCATGTACCATTGGTTTTGTCCACTTCGCCGTGACATGTTAGTAATGACGAGTCACCATTAACCTTTGTCGTGTCTACCCATATTGCCTTTGAGAATTGTTTAGCCCTTAACTCTAGTTGTGGAGATTTGTATAACCGCCAAGCTTATGATAGAATAAATGCTATGACTGTTCGATTGAGTGATCACCTAAAAATTGACACTTAGAATACTTGAAAGATTTGAGTGTTTTGTTCCCATTTCGTGAGGTGTTCGACTTTGTTTTATTCTAGCATAAGGGATTTGTAAACTTATATTTTCCAGGTAATGGGAGATACCTTTTTAGGAATCCATCTAATAAGGTCTACTTGAGGGCAAGTAGAGTTCAAGTGGGGGGATATTTGATAACATCAATCTATCCTGAATATTAAGTGTTAATTTCACCCGATAATACTTGTAATTTATATCATTTATATGGATTTACGCTTGTTTTCCATTATATTTCACTTTCAGGTAAATTACGAGCATTGGAGCTAAAGAGATGTGGATTTGGAGAGTTTATTGAAGATATATCATAGTATGCTCATTTTGAAGAAGTTACGGCGTAACTCCACTCTCACATTACGCCGTAACTAAAGCGTGGCTCAGAAAACCAACTTAACAGAAGATTACGGCATAACTATCCCAAAGATTACGACGTAACCATATTAGGTCAAATGAGGTTCCGCGCCGCTGCAAGCTACGCCGTAACCCTCGCATCAATTACGGCGTAACCAAGAATTATTGAAGATACGACGTAATTCCTTCCATAATTACGCCGTAACCAGCATTATTAGTGCAAAATACGAAGAATTGTATGTTACGGCGTAACTCTTATAATTAGTTACTCCGTAACCAGATCTGGCCTATAAATACCCCACGATTTCCAGCATTTCAAAGTATCCATTTCACACACAACATTCAGTGAATGTGAGAAGAAGTCGAAGGCAGATCTAGAGGAGCATACAGAGCTATCTCCAAGGGAGAAATCACTCCCCTACGATAAGCATTAGCTTTTTATCTTTTCTTTACTTTCAATTCATGTATTTCGTAACATTAAACATTGAATCGATTGTTATAGTTAATATGAGCGGCTAAGAACCTCTAGGTGCTGGCCTAGTTATGATTCCTTAATTTTTTTGTTTGTGTTTACATTGCTTACGTATAATTATTTCTAAGTGTATGCATGCATAGTTTGTTGGTAGCTACCCTTGTTTCGATAGTTTTGAATGGCGGTAGAGGCTAGTTACTTAGGAGATATGACCAACTGAACCTAAGTAAGTAGAATGAGAAGGGAAGGGTAAGATATGACCAACTGACGACCCTTTCTACTTGTGCGATTTGACCAACTGATCGCCTACCCTTTGGATGAACTTAAGAAGGAGGGGGTGAGTGTTTAAGATTCTAGCGCCCGGGCACCCACTGTTAGGAATCTAGCATGTTGCGGTACTTAATGACTTGGTTTAGGGGACCAGAAACAACTGGACTTATGACGGGGCACCTGATTTCTCCAGTGGGACCCTTTGCTGATAGGTTAGAACGAACTGACCAAATGTTGTCCTAGCGACTTTGACCCCACCTGAAGTAATTAGAAGTAATTAGACGTAAACACTACTAATTAGGATGATTAACTAGGCTAGCACCCCTCTCCTCTATTGATCACATCTTTCGCCTTTATTTACTTTAGTAGTTAATTATATCAAAATCATATTAAAATCAGTGACAACTAGACTTAGTTTAAATCCACACACATAGCTCTTGGGACGACTTCGGTTTTACCGATTACTACACTACACACGACCGGGTACACTGCCCGTTAGTGCATTAAGGTAGACCATATGTATAACGAGTAATTATAAATATTAAAACCTGGTCAGTAAAACCTGCATCATTAGGGTTTGGGAAGAGATCTGGAAAAAAGAAAGAGGAAAAGAAGTTTATTCGCTTCAAGTTGTAACTTCTCCACTTTTCTAGTCCTATTTATAGGCAAAGAAAACGAATCAATAGATCGCACTTGGCAAAAGCATATTGGGTTAAAGCACATTTGATGGGTCGCGTGAAGCTCACCCTGCAAAGACGAGTACAAATGATGTCAACATACCGTCATGTATAGGCGAAGGGACAAGTCAAACACACCGTTAGATAAATGTTATGATGACGCTGCCTACAATCAAAAAGACAATAGCAAGGCATCAAATCCCAAAGACAGCGAATTATCCCAAAAAGGGATTTTCCTACTCTTCTGATGCAAACATTAAATACTCATCTTTCCCAACACCGATTAAACCTTGACCAAGGAAAATTGCGTGCACCCAGTCATCATTACAAAAAACAGATGTGACATAAGCCTCAGAAAATTAAACCTTAGAAAGAACCCTGATAGCGCAACACGGACTAGGGGGACTAAGTTAAATGGTCCAACATCATATCATTAGCAGATGATATAATACTATACTGGGGGAACTTGATAGCGTATCAATATTAGTGGTCCAAGCCCACTAAATATAAGCACAAATCAAGCCTATTATCAAGGCCCATCAATAAACACTTGATAGTGTCCCGACTATAATCCCTGTCCACGTTGGGCCTGCGGAACTTATCAAGCTATGCTGAACAAATAATACTATTGCTCCCCAAATGTTACTAACGGTTAAGATGTATCATCTGACATCATATAGTGGGGATGCACGATAAACACTACTTTGTACGAGCCAAGGAAGAGGGTCCACCTGTCTCCTTTGTCTGCTCTCCAGATGATCGATACCTAGCTCTCTCGTAGCCGTCGATCATCCCCAAAGGGTTTATCTCTAAATGCTACTCGCCTCTTTATAAATAAAAGGCCTCACACACAACTTCATAAGTTTCACATACTTGGGTAAATACTATCTCACACGCAGTCTCAAATTGGTCTTTGTTTAAGTGTTACCCGAGCTTTTTGATCTCAATCATTCTCATCGGGTTCTTACCGTTCAACACGGTAAACCAAACAACAAAACCATCCCAACCCATCTCTTAATACCGATTTACATACCATATGTAAACACAACTTCATAAGTTTCACACACTTGGGCGAATACTACTCGTGGGACGGAGGGCTTGATGTATATGTCGATGTGACAGGGTCATCGCACTTGACGCAAACTGGTATACAAAATGTAAAGATATGCTTATTTTTCTTATTTTAATTGAATGTGTTATGACACTTACTGAATTTGGAATTGGTTTTACGGTGTTGATTAAGGCCATAGGGAAGTGGTTCAGGGGTGGTGGTGGATGTTCTCCTTGAAACTTGTCAAGTATGGCTTTTCTCAGGCTAAGTGGTATGAACATCTATTGGCTAACTTTGTTGTTACGCCAATTTTAGACTAGTTGGTCTTGTTAATTGGATTGGTCAAAATTGGTCAATATACGATTAATCAGACAAAAATCAGCCAAATATCGGGCAATCAGAAAAAAATCGGTTGAATAAGCCAAATTAAAATTGAGGTTTTCTTCGGTATAGGTTTTTTTTTTTTTTTTTTCATAAAATAAGTCGACACAATCATTGAAACACACCTCAAGCAGTGATTTAACACAAAATGTAAAGATATGCTTATTTTTCTTATTTTAATTGAATGTGTTATGACACTTACTGAATTCGGAATTGGTTTTTTAAAAATTAATTGAATCATTTGAACTTTAAAGTATCTTGAAGCATTTCGTTTATGTTTAACATATAATTTTATAAACTAATAATTTTACATATAAAAATTCCAATCCGATTACTTCTGGATTAATCCCTTCCTAATTGACTAATCACTAAGCAATACCTGACTGCACTACTTACACTTACTACTACGTTCTCATACTACTTTCAGCAAATACACATTGTCACCCAAAACATATGATGCGAACAATGATGTTAACTGCTACCACTTGCAACTACTACTTATAGTTAGTTCTGTCAAACATATCCGAAATGGTTCCTTTACCTAACTTTCAATTATTTTACCATAATAAATAAATAAAAGGTAAAAAGCATATATCCTATATCCGTTGCAAAGAAAAGCAATATTATATTATAATAATATATAAAACAAGGAAGGGAGTTTTATGAAAAGGACATGAGTCATCATGATCAAAGAATGATCCAACGGTTGAGAGAAAGTAGCCGTTAGTTTCAAAAGTTGGGAATTTAATCCAATCAAATTTTATTTTATAAATAAAACCCCCAACGCACCCCACCTTTCAAATAAATCAATCAATCAAACCCTCCTTAACGGTTCAATTTACAATTCAATAATCTTTCATTCATATTAGGGTTTGATATTTGGTTGATTATGTGTTACTGATTTCAAATATTTCTAGGTTAGTGATTAATCTTTTAAATCTGCAGATTAACTGTTTGATTTAATGTTTCACTTTGATTAGATTCATGGGTTTTTTTTAAAAGATGATGAAAAACTGAATCTTTTTTGTGTTTAGTGATTAAAGATTGTAAATTGATTAGTGGGCTGTTTTTATACTTTTTAAAAGATTATAGAAATTTATGATGTTATTTGATTAAAGATTATAATTTGATTCATGGGTTTTTTGAGATTTTTAAAAAAGATTATGAAAGATTGTAATTATTGGGTTTTTGTTATTTGATTAAAAAGTTTAGTTACTTGAATTTTTATAAAAAAGTTTATGAGGATTTGAATCTTGTTTAAATTTTAAAAAAGACTATGAAAATTTTAATCTCTTCTAGTTAAGTGATGCAGATTGTAATTTGATGTTTTTTGATGGATACTGATTATAAAGTTTAGTTACTGTTTATAAGGATTTATGGGTTTTGTTGTTTTTTTATAAAGATTTAAAGTTTTGATTTTTTTGGTATTTGATGTTTTGTAGATTGTGAGATGGCTGGATTGAAAGAAAATATGCAGGGTGTGAATCGCGTTACGAAAGCGCAGGGTGAGTGGAATAAAGATTTGTGCAGTTTAAGTGTTTGGTATAATGTATGAGTGATTATAAACCCGAGTTTAATTTTTGAATTTGACGGTTTTTTAGGTGTAGTAGGAGGAGGGCTAAAGGCGGGAAGTGGACAGAGGCGAATTCTCGGTGAGATCAATAAGAATATCACCAATGGGCCAGGAGCGTACCCGTATTTACAAGGGTATGAAATATCGACCCGTTCATGTTTTTGTATAATCTATGAGGTTTTGTATTAAAGTCGACTCGTTTATATTTAGTACGTAAGTTGATGTCGTTGTTGTCTTCTTCTATTTTTAGAAAGAAAACAGTCGCTGGAAAAAAACCCCTTGTTCCGGTTGCGAGACGGCCCGTTACAAGGTTGGTACAGGCCTTTTTTCATGTTCTGTTCTTGTTTGTGTCATAAGAAGTTTTTGTTTGAATATGTTGAACCAAATTACTGATAAGTTGCCAATGTTATTGCTTCTGCAGGACTGTGAGTGCTCAAACCGGCAGCAAACCGTCACTGCCATTACCTGAGGTATGCACTTTTACCTATCGTTCCTCTTATAGTTAGTAAAACAGCTTCGTTGTATAACAATCAAGGACTGGGTCGGTGGGGTTGATCTATCCATACTTTTTGTCCACTGTTTGAATTTTATAGTAATAAAATAATCGCATAATCTTATCTAACTAAATCTGTTAAGAAGGTGATAGAGCTGTATACATTAGGGCTGTGAATACATGTTTTACAGCAAAGCTTATTAAGATTTTACCAATTTCAAGTATAAGCCAAATCGACCCATTTAAGAATAGGTCAAATTTACCATCTATTCTGTATAACTTATCATTAAAGAAACTCTTACTTATTTTTTGATAGGGAAAGAAGCCAAAAATTCAGATAATCCCGGATGAGGATGATGATGACTGCAGTATCATTGATGCTGAAGATTTTAATGCACCGATGTTTGTGCAACACACTGAAGCAATGTTAGATGAAATCGACAAAATGGTAGTGGTTATCACTTTCCTAATTGTACCAATGTTCTTGTTCTTTGCCTGTTTAGAAGTCTAATGTATCAAATCTGTAATTTAGGAGGAAGATGTATATGAGGAACCACTAGTGGACATTGATGATGCTGATAAGGATGATCCTCTTTGTGTGGTCGAGTATATACATGAGATTTATGCACACTACCGTAAGCAAGAGGTAATAAAATGTGTAACTATTGGTGTTAAGATAAGGACAGCGTATTTATGTGATTTTGCTGCTTGTCGCTAGATTTATGTTGTATATCAGTGTCCGTTGGATTACGGAAGATTGCAACAGATATGTTATTTTTGTATCAGAGGGCAAAAAATAGTTTATATCTAAATTATACTATATTTGGAATAAATTTATAAATAACAAATCTTGTGTAGTCTAATCGATATAAAGAATTATGAAAAGAGATTACGCAGGCCTTTTTTAAAGCTACTGTAAAATCTATAATAACCGCGAAAAAGTTGTCAGTTTGAACCGTCAAGAAAGTGTTTAAATTCCAATTTCGCTGATGTTTGTAGAGTTCCAACATTAATGAACTCTCAGAAACTTATTTAGAACAGTCCAAAAGTATTTAAATTCCCATTTCACTGATCTAACTGGGCAAAAATTTCTATGATATTGCAGATCTTAAGCTGTGTGTCGCCTGGCTACATGTCAATACAAACTGATATTACGGAAAGGATGAGAGGCATCCTCATAGACTGGTTGGTGGAGGTAAATTACATGACTATTTTTATATACTTGAAACTTTTTTATATCATATGCAGTATGAGAGTGAATACTGATGTCATAACTTAATGTAATCAAACAGGTTCATTATAAGTTTGAGCTGATGGAAGAGACTTTATACCTTACTGTCAATCTTATCGACCGGTTCCTCGAACGTCAGCCTATTGCAAGAAAGAAACTTCAGCTGGTTGGAGTGACAGCAATGCTCCTTGCATGCAAATATGAAGAAATTTCTGTGCCTGTTGTCGAGGACTTTATTGTCATCTCTGACAAGGCTTACACTAGAGATGAAGTTCTGATTATGGTAATAACTAAAAAGACAAGATTTGATGGATTTTCTGCTTTTCTTAATTTAGATTATATTCTGGTACTGACTTGTATGTGTTTTCACTTGATGTTTACAGGAAAAAGAAATGGTGAATACACTTCAATTCAATCTCTCGTACCCAACTGTGTATGTTTTTATCAAGCGATATCTGAAAGTCGCAGAGTCTCACAAAGAGGTATGGCCTTTCATGTGATTTTATTTCAATCAGTTCTTTGACTATTCTTACAATGATTAATTATGTATAAAGAGTGACATTGCTACTAATTAACAAAAATATGAAACTTTTGTCTAAAATACGAAGTAGGAATGGTGTTTTTTTCTTGCAAAGTTGGGATAATACGACGGCTTATCACCAAAAATAAAGTTTCTTTTTAATATTTCCGAGAAGGATTGGTGTTAGTTCTATTCGTTTCAGTATACACACGTTCAGCTTTCTTTGTTCTTTCTAATTGTTACTCTGTCATTACGCTCCTGTTCTTTGCTTTTGTTTGCGTTTATTGATTTTGGATAAGGAGTGACAGATACGACAGCCTATTTTTCCTTTTACTTTAATGATTTTGTTTTCTGTTTTGGATTAAAAGTGAATAATATGACTGCTCTGTAACAAAATATGTTTCCTATTTGATCAATGTTGTCTTTGTATATATAGTTGGAGATGCTGTCATTAATATTCTACTTAATCCACAAGTCACTTATGGAATATTACATGCTCAAGTACCCCACCATCATTACTAGCCGCAGCTGCTGTTTTCACTGCTGAGTGTATTCTCAACAGTAAAAAGAATTCGACCAGAACCTGTGAAGCTCATTCAAACTATTCCGAGCCTCACTTATTGTAAGATAGATTCCTCTTCCCCTTTGTTTGATACATCTGAAACAACTGGTCCTGTTTAGTAAGATTTTTGAAAGTTGCCAGATGTTCTGGAAAGCGCCTACACCTTATATTTACACACTGCGAGATTAATTTTCCCCTTTTTGGTAATTTTTACAAAATAAGAAACTTGGAGAACTTAAGCTGTCATGAAATCTTAAGAGAAACAAGTTAGGGGAGTTACTGTACAAATCTTAATTGGTAATAGAAAATTACCAAACTGAACAAAAGCGTTTCTAGTTTGTTGGCGTCTTTATTAGTAGAAGTTTGTTTTGAACAATTTGCCATTTTTTGCAGGGAATGCTCGAAGTTAATGGTTGCTTTACACCAAAAATCAGGCAGTGGGAGACTCCAGTCAGTGTTCAAGAAGTATGGGACTTCAAAATATGGTCATGTTGCACGAACCCAGCCTGCTCACTTCCTGTTGGAGCCGAGGTTCTGCTGATTATGGAAGTTATTAGTGCTGAAGTTGATAATGGAAGTATTGTGACAGGAGTTAATGTTGAAAATTTGGTTTTTGAAATAGTGAGCAACTTGTAGTTGCCCTGTAGGCTGTTTGAAGTTGCAACTATTTAGATGGCCTGTGAGCCATTCTATTTGTGTTAAACAATGATGATCTCTAACAATTTAGTATGTTTTTAAGTAATGTTTTAATGTTAAATATATGTTATTCCTGTCTGTCGGTGGTTGTTTTTCTTGCTTTTCTCTGTTAGTATACTCTCCAAGTCTAGTCACAGATAATATATGAGTTTGAGGTTGACATACAAAACATAGGTTTCATTTGGAAATCACATCCAATAGCATTTGGGAACATTGACTTTTAAATGCCTCATCCAGATTGCAGGATACCAGTCTATAGCGATTTACTGTATCTGATCACCTGATTACGAATTCGCAGAACCTAAAAGTTCATAGATCAGTAACCTCCTTTCTTTTTTTCCTATAATCATCATCACAATGATACAATTAGCTCTCCAATTTCTTAAATGTAAATGGCCACGTCCTTAAAGATGCAGTCTTTCAGTCGGCAACATTAGAAAGATTATGAGTATAATTTAAAAGGATGATACATCAGGCTACATATGAGGAAGTTCACCCAGGTACAAGAAAATGAACTGCAATCTTTTAGTATTTCAATTTTTTTAAATACATTTTTTGAGTTTGATGGAATTCACTAGTTATTACTAAATTGAATCATGATTCCAGAGTTAAATTTGTGAAGCTCGGAAGACTATCATTTAAGTACTGCACACAATCATGATTCAAGAGTTAAACAGAGGAAAAACCATATTTAGTTAAAGTAATTACATGCCAGAACATGTGTAAAACCATAGAGAAATTCGTCACAAAATGTATTGTAAAGCAAGCTACATCAGCATTTCTCGGTCTTTTTAGCTTTGAGATATGCATAAACTTCCTCAAGTTTACCCAATGTACGAATACCATCACCTCCATCACTTCTTAATCCATCTTTGCCAATAACTTCGGTTGCCATATCACAAATTGGAGACTGCAAACTACACTCACCAGTTGTCTTATTCCGCCACTCCAAATATCTAGCAGTGACATATGGCTCGGATAACCTTGATGGGATGTACACTTTAGCATCCTTAACAGACCTAGTGTAAAACTCCCAAGCGATTGCAAGAGTTTCATTCACTCGCGCAACATCAGCAGGAACATCTTGGTTCATCCCAAACTGCATCGAAACTCTATGAGGCAAGTATTGTTGGATACAGCTTCCATCTAGCCCAACTAACTCGGAAATTCTTATACATCATACCCATGACTCCAATTCTTCATCTAAGCAATCACCAACGACAACCCACCTTCCCTTTTCTTGATAAACCATACTAAACCCCGAGTTTTCATTTGAATCCTTAACATACGGCTGCCAAAAAACATCCTCAAATGCACTATGATCAACAAACGAGCCAACATCATCTACACATACATTCTTTTTCTCCCATCTAGCAAATATTGGATTACAACCAATTTCGCATTTAGGACTAATCTTCGGAAACCTTTCCCATATCCAAATTTGAACAAGCTGCATAGGAGCCCGAGCAATAACAGGTGTCTCATCACTAAGACCAATCCTATCTTTCAAAAAGCTTAAATCTTTATAAACACTAGCAAGAACGGCAGGCGCAAGAGCAAGCCTAACACCTCTAGCTAAACAAACACAAACCGCAAGTTTGCATAAACTTTTCACAACCACGTTACTCGGCGAAGGAAAAACAAACCTAGACAACCATAACGCAAGAAACGCCTCATGCTCAATCTCACTACCACTATCTTTAAACATCTTAATCCAACCACCCTGACTCGCATTCCTATAACTAGACCTACCCAACTCCATCATCGCCTCCCTTAACGCACCCAAAGCCTTTTCCGACTCCACATCACTTCCCAAATCAACATCAAAAACATTTCGACCCAAAACCGAAAAACCACCAATAACCAAAATGTCCTCCAAAGTAAACCAACTTCACCCCAAAAAAACACAAATGTTTTAGTCTCATGACACCATTTCTTAACAAAGGACAAAACCAAATCATGGTTGTTTTCAAGATTTTATAAGATGAGTTTAGTACAGCATTATAAATTCCAGCTTTTTGCCACGAGGATTTATGCTTTAAGTGCATGGTATTCACCCAATCTTTCCAACCTCCTGGTGGGTTTTGAAACCCATTTTTAAAGGTCACATTTTTATGAATTTTTGTATCATTAGTACTTAAAGGAAAGGGGTTAAGGTTATGTGTTGAAGTTGGAGCACAGGGTTTAAGAAATGTGGATATTTGTCGGGTCGGGTTATGGGGTTTGGTGGGTTTGATGAGGTCCTCTGATCTTTCTTCCATAATGGTCTCTTCCATTGAAGTTGCAGGTTCCATGTTGATGGTGATAATGATTATGAAGGTGTGTTTGGATAGTTGGATTATGGGAGTTTTATAAGTAAACTTGTGTTTTGATTTCACACTCCACTAAATGATGTAGGGGTATAAATGTCATGACATAAACATTTTAAGTGTGCAAATCACTTTACTTTTGTAACTTAGAAGATTTTATAAGATGAACAAATAAAAATAATATTCTAGAGAGATGAGAGGAGCTTGTGTTTTATATATTTTTTGTAACATTAGTGAGTAAGAGGGAAAAATTTAGAATATATGTGAGTTCGATTTGATTTTCTTTCTAGTTTTACAATAATAAGTTGTAACTACAATTATGTCAACAAACACTTATACGACAAAAAACTCTAAATTATAGCTTATAGTATAAGCTTCAGCTCCTACACCAATCACACTTTTAAAAGTTAGCTTATAAAATACTTTTTGTTTTATTACACGAGTTTTTGAAAGCTTTTATCAGATAAAGGTTCTATAAGATCAAGCAAATAGCAATGGCCTCTTAGACTAAGTAAAACTTTTAAGGGAAAATTATGAAATTAAACCGATCGCCCTAATACATATCATTTTCTATACTTTAAATATTTAAAAATTCAAAATAAAACGAGCGACTGGGCAACTTGTACAACCCAACCATAAGTCAACAAGTGTCAAAATATGATACATAAATTAATTTCTTATTCGGTTGGCTAGGACATGTGATAAATGTAGACAAAGGTTTCCTCAAACAAGAGTCGCCCCCGATCTATTTTGGAATTTAGAAAATAGGGGTAGAAAGTGATATGCATTAGGGTGACGGGTCTATTTTCGGAATTTTCCCAACTTTTAGTTAGTCAAATTGTATAAAGAGTATTATATGCTTCAATGAACCAAAGCGTGTTTGTCTTAAAGGTTTAGGGCCTTATTATCTTATTTAGTCAATATAAGGATATTTGACTATTTAGATAAGTTGAGTCTATGTGTTTACATACAAGCATTTTCATCTAATATTTTTTTAGCTTATTTGAGAGGACGATGACTTGTGTTTATTTGAAAAATGTCATAGCAAAAGAAATTTTTTATAACAACCCGTAAATTTTCCTATTGATTTTTCGCGGCTAGATTTTTTTTTTCTTTCTTTTCGATCTATACTCGCGACCAGTTACAGTTAAAATATAAAAATAATCCAGCATGTGACACACGGTAGATTTTTCACTCACATTTAAATGGTAATTTATTATTACTAAGCCTAGTCATTTAGCATGCATAAGCCTTGCCTGATCATTTGAGTAGATAACTCACATACAGTAGCCTATTGCATTACTTTTGCATTCTTTTCATTATATGCATATTGTGTTATTGTCTTATGATTAAATTGTAAGACGAGAGGTTATCTCGTTTTCCTCAGTGACCGACACCGCACGCGTACCGACAATATGATAAGGGCAAATAAAACAAATGATAAACTTCCGTAATTGAAAATATTACCAAAAATAATAATAATTCCGAAGCACATCTATAAGATACGACATCATAAAAATCATCGAACTTTAATAATTTAGTCACGGTCTTAATCCGCGAGACACAAACATATTTAACAAAACCTTAACTTTTAATTTACAACACTTATTAAATAAAAGTATACAACAAAACTAAAACTTTTACAAACAAAATAAAATACAAACACATCCACCCACCTCAAATAAAACCCCCCATCCTCTTCTTTCTCTTATATTTTGTCGCCTTCTATTTGGCGCTTCCCAAAAACTGTCCACGTCTCTCTCTCTCTCTTAAGATAACCACAAAACTCTTCTTCCTAAATAGAAATCCTATCACCTCCTGCTACTCTACTCCTACTTTTCGTCTAAGTCAACATACACCAAAAAGGAGACTTATAAAAATGGATCATGCAAACCTTTGTTTCCCCCTCACTTTCTATATGCATGGCTAATTGGTGATTTTTTTTGTTGGGCATCTACCATCATTCACGCCGCCCCTCCAATCGAGAGTCAAACCATCTAAGGGATAGCCATAGGAGCATCATGTGTCACTTTCCCTTTCCTATTTTCCTATGAGGAATCGCAAGGTGTGATGATAGGTGTAGATGGGATGAAGGTTTAGCTTTAAATGGTATCCCACAATGTCCCAAGAAGAAAAGTGAAGTCAAAGTTCATCTACATATCTTCCTATTTACTGATTCAAACCACGAGAGTCACACTCACCCATCATCTTCATTTTTTCTCTCAAAACACTTTGGTATACTTGTGGTGATTGGCGACGGTTTTGGTTGGGTTCGAGTCAAGAAAGATTGAAGTTGGGTCTGGTTTCAAGTTAACTTTCATCCTCATCATCTTCGTCTCTTGTTGTTAAGGTTTATCATTTTTTCTCCTCTTGTAAATGTTATTGTGATAAGAGCATTGAAAATGAAACATTAATTGATCCTTGTATTAAATTTTTTTTTATATACATTCGGTTATAAAATCATCATCATCCTTAGTATTAAGTCGTTGTTTGGCTCGACGGTGAACCCACCTGGTGCTCATCGTCGACATCTATGTGGTTCGACTTATGTCGATAAGAATCATATATTAAAGAAACTGTCACCTTGTTATAATAGAATTATTAACATGAGAAAACTTATAGTTGTGTAACGAGGGGATAACCTGATGTAAAGTTTATGTGACCATTTACTGGTAGTGACAATTCGCCACTTGTTGGTCATCGTCAAAATGAAAATAAAATGTAGATGAATGTGGTTAATCTGTCATCAGTCGTGAGCCTTAAGAGTACATGGGCATGTCGAGATGAAACCGGGTTGAGTAGTACTCAACTAACGTATGGTTTTACCACACCCTTGTTCTAACATATTAAGTTTGTATGTTGGCCCTGAGTACCATTCGTGGAGTTATAGTCAAGTCACGGAGTCGAGATGTGTTTTGAGCACATTAGTCGCGACACTCCTGGTTCGAGTTCAACTCCGAGTTAATGGCATCTTGCTTGAAAACTCCTCTACACCCCGAATATAACCATGGCAGTAAAAAGAGAAAAACCAGCATGTTTGTTTTGCACATTAATTCAGGTCGAATGGTATAACCTTTTGTGTAAGACTAATGGTTAGTCATAAGGCCTCAACTGAGGAGGTATATGTGTCACCAAAATAATCAAGTTGGAGCACTTGGCTACTTTCCCTTTTGCGTCAATATTGATTCGCTAGTGATAGAGTTTTCAAAGGTAACATGTCCTCTTAAAACTTGGTACGAGTTCACTTATAAAACCATGCTAATACTAAAACTTGGTAACTTAATGAGGAGTTTAAAAATTAGTACCAAACCACATTTCGGTAATGCTTTGGGCGCAGCCCGGGTTGCCTTCAAGAAATTTCCTACTATACATTTGGGCCAAAGCCTTCTTGTAATATATATACTACTTCGGACTTAAGTCCAATGTTATATCCATCTCTGTCGGGCCACAGCCCACCCGCGTTTCCTTGCGTACTCAAATGGCAGTTGAAGGTAGTCAATAAATAAAACTCGAAACGTAAATCGGAACTCAAATAATGAACTAAACTCTTCCCCGCGTATTCGAAATCTCCTACTTAGATATTTAAACATATGTAGTGACAAGTAAACTAGTAAACATAAATGCCAAATGTTACAAGCAAATCTTGATAAATGAAGACCACTACATCATTTTAATACGTATTAAATTTGAAAGTCTTCAAAATTAACTCAAGTATTTTCTAAATACAACTAGAAAATAAACAAACTAATATTTGCTTTTGACAACAATATTTAGTGTCAACCCAAATGAGTGTATATACATTTATATACTTACTAATAGAATATCGTGATTATTTTGAAACAACTCTAATGTCGATAACATCATTATAGTGTCAACATGAAAAGTATATATACTTCGTATACTTACTAGTAAAACCATTTTACTAATTTTTACAAACTAAAGTTTAGTTTTAATACAATTATAAAAACAATTGAACTATTTTAAGTAAGAGATACTTAAAACAATGAACTAAACATTGCCCTCCTTATCTAGGTCGCGTGTCGGTGCCGCTTCACAACATTCACTGAATCCCACTTTTGGATTGCGCATTCGCTAAGGTGAGTTTATAGCCCCACTTTTACTTTTATTACTTGCTTTATAAAACTATGGGGTGAGAAACATGCAAAACTCTTTTTCGGACCTGAAACTGAAAACACTATTACGTGAAACAACCTTGAATCCCAACTATGCTACCGTTAGTTCCCTTTGGGGAGGCGCGATTGTTATGAATAGATCTATTGGGGATGACACCCCCGTTTGAGTTTGACCGGATAGGCAAACGTCGAACGTATACCATATCGTATTGATTGAGTGTACTGGAAATACACTTGCTGGGCTTTTATTTATCATGCTTCTAGATGCATACACACTGTCGTAGTTTCGGTCGCATGAACTTGGTACTAGCGTAATAGCCTTTTGCATATAGTGTCATTCATGGAGATGCTATATGTACAAATGTGGTCCAACTTGAATATTTTAAAATAAACCTATGAACTCACCAACCTTTGTGTTGACATTTTAGCATGTTTTTTTCTCAGGTTTATTACTTGGCGTGGGCAATGGCAAAGGCATTCGTTGAAGACTGGCATCCGAAGTGTTTCCAAACATTTTAATACAACTTTTAATGGGACAACATATATTTTTTTGGGCTTTACTTCCGCACTTTGAAACAATGATGTAAAACTATTTCTTAAATTAAACTATATTTTGAAAATGAAATAGAATTTCCATTCTTTATTACCTTGTGTTGTGTATATTGATTTAGTAGCACCCCATGACCCGAACGCTTCCGCTGTGAAATTTTGGGGGTGTTACATTTTTTCTCCTGGGCGGAGGTGTGGAAGTTTCTTTGCCAAGTATGTTAGACATTCACGTTAGCATGATATCAACTTTTATCCCTCTCATATCTTGCCAAAAGAGTTTGCAACACATTCTTCATCCCTCAACTTTTTCATTTATAAATACCTCTGATGTACACACAACACACACACTAAAAGCGGGTGCCAAACAAAGGAGAGTGGGGTAGTCATGCCGCATGCCATTAAAAGTTGGCGGCAAACAAGAGAGAGGAGCAGTGTCATTTGTGCGTGCTTGACAAATTGGGAAAATGCTCTTGCCGTGCTGCTAAAAAAACTCTACACCTGCCTGCCTCAAATCCAATGTAATTTCACATACACTTAGAGTGCAAGGTACAGTTGCACCGTATAACTATTATAGGTGTCGCTACCTCAGCATGTACCCTATAACACTCCCACAACATAAACATCCTCCTTAAGAAAATTTCTATAACACACCACTATAAATACCCACTAATTCAAGAAAAAAAAAGAAAAAAGAAATGCATAACGAATGTAAAGGGAATGGCGATGACACCTATAACACAAAGGGACGATGCAGTATAATAGTTATAAGAACCACTACACCGTGTGCTCTTACACACTCTTTAGGTCATTTATCATCAATAGCCGGTACAAATACTTGGGCTTACCCACTAATAAGCTAATAAAATCACTTATAAAGTTCTTTCATAAGCACAAGTTGCCTATAAACTTATTTCACAAGCCATAAGCTTACACCCAAATTGTAAGCTTAAACAAACATCCTTAAAACTTTTTACTGTTGTGAAATAAATGATTTAATCTTCATCTCAATTTATTTGTCCATTTCCATTTATTTTTTTTTTATTTATTTATTTATTTTTTTGAAAAGATTGATATTATAAACAGAGGAACCCCAAAAAGAGACCTCACAAGCCAAAGGCGGAACTATACAAAGAAAACCAAACGGGCAATAAGCCACAACCCAACAAACTAAACAAAAACACAGACTATACAAAGCAACAAGAGAATTAAGAAAATAAATGGAAGGGTCTAGCAACCCAACAATTCCAATCCGTCT
The DNA here is from genome assembly GCA_910596185.1 of Chrysanthemum makinoi. Lineage (NCBI taxonomy): Eukaryota > Viridiplantae > Streptophyta > Magnoliopsida > Asterales > Asteraceae > Chrysanthemum > Chrysanthemum makinoi. The sequence goes on along the minus strand of OU343219.1, from coordinate 49,593,878 downwards.
TCACTTTTGAGCTTATACATGCGGACATCCATAAATTAGCCATACGTTGGATACCCGAGAAAATGTATTCGTTCTTAATAGAAGAAATGTCATCATCGGTGGCGTGAATGAGACGATTTTGCCAATTCCAGATAGCTCATATAGTAATCTGTAAGACCTCATTCAACACTTTGATAAGGTTCACATCACCATGAAAATTGACGATCCCACTTGCAATCTCAACAGCCGAAAACGAAGTGAATGAGACCGGGGGAGGAAGATTCCACCAACTCCACACCTTTCTCCAAATGCCACAAACTTTTTGGCAACTAACCAAAACATGATCAATGTCCTCTATATCCATTCCGCAAAAAGAATAGTTTTAAGTGGAAAGAGTGATACCACGAGCCATAAGGTTAGAGCGCGTTGCCAACCTATCAAGAGACTCCTTCCAAGCCACGATGTTCACTTTCATAGGAAATGACAACTACTATATCTAATATAAAGTTTTGATCTAATTTACAGTATTATCTCACTTTAACTTGTTATTAAAAAGTTTTTAAAACACGTTTATTGATTAATTGACACTACCATTATTAAAAAATGAACAATAGTAAGCCGATTTAGTTATATTATTCTTCAAGGAGTTAAGATCAAATGAGGAGAAAATTTAAAATGAGAAGGGTGAGAAGAAACCACAACCACACATTTCAAATGCTTCTGCAAAAAGATATGCATATCCTCTTCAAATTCTCCTTCTTATTTGAAATATGTGGCTGAAAATCCATCTTATTATTCTCATTTTAGTTTTTTTCACCGGATCCTTTCCCCATCTAGTGTGTCTATTTTTACCTACAATAATTTTGAGACAAAAAAGTATTTAAATACAAAGACTGAAAACATGTGTTATGTAAGAGGGTACTGTAGTTATTAAAAAAAAATGAATTGCATATATACTTAATGAAACTTGAATATTTGCATATTTTCTCAAAATACAAGCTTTCAATACATAATATATGATGGTGTTTAAGCATGTTTTAAGTAAATATGCAATTACATAAGTTTAGTGAGTATATAAGTAATTAAAATAAAATACCATAAAAAACTGTTTGCCCAATATGCATTGCTAACCATCCACCCACAAGTGCTTCATTTATACAAACAGGCTTGTCTAAAACCGAAAAAACTTATAAACCATGACATGCAATGTAAAATGGATATATTTTTTAACTAATATATAAATTTCTCAAAAGATACTTTATTTTAAGCAGAAGAAATAAGCCATGATTTACTTTTTGGTTTAGGTGATTAAATGGCAATGTATTTTCTTAAAAATAACGTTTTGGTACATGAACTAAAAGAATGTTTCAATAAATGTTACAAACTTTTAAAAAGTGTTCAACTATGTACGTTTCCGTAACATGTCACATAAAATAAACAGTCACACGTGTCACTTTTTGATGTATAACACGTCTACTAAACATGCATGTTATAAACACTTTTAAATAGGGGTGAGCAAAACCGAGAAAGACCTGAACCGAAACCTAAAACCCGACAAAACTGACCCTACCGAAGCCGAGTTACCGATTTTTGGTTCGAACTCAGTTTATGATTTTACCGAGTTTCGGTTTTGGATCAGATCGGGTCGGTCCGGTTCAAGCCAAAACCCGATAAAAACCGATAAAACCCGACCGAAACCAAAACCGAACCGAACCAATTAAAACCGATTTTTTGGTTCGGTTTTGGTTTTTTCGGTTTCGGTTCGGCTCAGTGTTGGCGTATGTATCCGAAGCATCCAGCCGAAGGGACCAAAGCCATCCGGACAGATCACAACAAATCAACTAGACCAAGTATAAAAGCAGACTCCAAGCCAAGGTGATCCCCTACCGAAGGGTTGGCCACAAGCGCTTCGGCACAACGGTCACATGGCGTCACCATGTATAAAAGGGAAGGAATCTTGATCAGAACCACTGACCTGATTCAGAAAGAGCCTAAACAGAGTAAGTCAAAGTCCCGCCCGAAAGGGTCACTTTCACCACATGTGACCCTTAGGTTAGGACAAGACTTCTCACCTTTATAAAGGAAGTAAGTTACTGCATTTAGGTCAACTCTCTCTAACCATACTTTTACACATAGTAACTCTCTGTATCATATTCTCATTCTCACGCCGGAGCTTGGTCTAGGGCTAAAACCCTAGGCGAGGCTAATGCGTGTTGCTTTTGTGTTCACAGATCCGAAGGGACAGCCGAAGAGACACCGAAGGATCTTAGCTTGTTCGGGTGAAGAAACATTTTTAACTCAACAAATTAGCGCCATCCGTGGGACTCGTTATTCGATCTACTTAGACTAAAAAATGGCGAGTCCCTCCACTGAAACTCCATCCGGCAATACCGAAGGAAACAATAACCCACTTAACCTTGAAGAAAAGATATTAAGCTACATAACCTCACTAAAAGCCCTGATAAGATAACATAACACCAAAGGAGCCAGTCCCCTAAAACCAATATGGATCAACTTCGGAAACAAAACCAAAGAACCATAAAAGGAGGCAGAAGAAAGAGAGGGGCGAAAGGGTAAAGGGGTCGAAGAGGAAGATCCACAAAAACCTTATAAAGATGCCCCCCATATGCCCGTTCACCAATAGAATCATAGAACTCGCATGCCCAAAATACGAGTTGCCTAAAAACATCAAACTCTACGACGGCTCCACAGATCCGGACGATCATATTACTAGATTCTCAGGGGCGGCTAACCACGGAGGGTGGTAAATGCCATTATGGTGTTGGATGTTCCAACAGACCTTGGATGGATCGGCGAGGGGTTGGTTTGACCGCTTACCCAACGACAGCATATACAGCTAGGAAGCGCTTCGAGAGCAGTTCCTCTCGAGATTTGCCCTTTGAAGAAAATGTTTGAAGGATCCGATGGAAATAACCAAGATTGTACGTAAAGCGAACGAAACATTACCTGAGTTCAAGGAAAGATGGACAAATGAAGCTAGCTACATCCCGAGAGTGCCGGAGGTCATGAAAATATCCTCCTTCATAAACGGGAGTAAATGGCCGGAGCTAGCAAAGCGATTCTCTGATAGGATCCCAAAAACGGTAACTGAAATGATGATAAGAGTAGATGACTTCGTGCGTTCCGAAGAGGCTTACAACACTACAGAGCTTCCCCGAGGAGAAACATATCGGAGGTCATACTCGGAAATTCAAAATTTAGATCGGTCACCTCTAGTTCAGAGCTATTTGGACAGGCGAAGAGGAGATCGGCGGTCGGATCACAAACCCCACAGTCAGTATACTCCCTACTACCCAGCAAGGATAGATGGAGCACCTAGAGGCTATTACCGTAGAAACAATTACATGAATGATACACGGCCTATAGACCTAAGTCTCCTCACAAAACCTCCAAAGGAGATACTGTCCGGCTTGAAAGAGTGGAAACATGACTTCTTTTTTATCGATCATCGTGCTATTCCTTTCGCTATGCCGTGGAGGCATCCTGATTCGGACATTTTCGATCGTTTTCCTTCCGGAGAGTTTTCTGAGTCTGATGCTCAGAAGCTCTCTGCAAATGTTATTGATTTAATTAAGATTCCACTGGGTTTTTTATATGTCGTAGGGTTATCGGCCAACTGGAAGTATCCCGGATTTCGTGCTACGACAAAGTGACTCGTAATTTTTTTAAAAGAATCATCAAAGATCAAAATGACCGGGATAATCGACCGGACAAGCATTCAAATACGCAATCATAAACAAAATACGTGCTGCCATAGATAAACCGTGAAAGCATACAAAAATTCCATGACCGATAATGTACATATGTAAGTGTTAGATATTACAGACCATTTCATAAAGCTAAGCAAGATAAAGAAAAAGATCAAGCTTCAGTAATGGGAGGATTGTTCCCACCACCGCCTACCGCGGCCTCATCTCTTCTTTCTTCAACTATTTTTTGCCTCTCAACATTCTCTTTGCGGCAACCCCGGGAGGCCGGACGGGAGCAGGGTCTGGAAGGAGCTGCATCACATCGTCAAGAGGACGGTAACAAGCATTCTGGATCTTCTCCAGATAAGGGTATTTCTTCACAAAAATCTTGTTATACTCGGCCTCATACTTCTCAGGAGAATTAAGATCCATATCTTCTGTATCGGCCAAGATCTGCTTCAAATCTTCATCTGGGCGCTCCAGGCTCACCCCATCTAACCAGCTGGCCATCCCACACAAGCTGAAAGGAATGGCCAAGGAGGACTTATATTCATGACTCTCAAGAAGACGGCTCACAACCGTAGGAATAAACTCTTTCAAGATTTTAAAACGATCCATTTCAAGCTACCCGACTTTTATTGCCAAATCTTTCCGAGTCTGTTGGAGAGCTTGATTCTCCTCCTCTTCATTCTTCAGGGCCCCCTTGACCTCCATCAATTCTTTCTCTAAGGCAGCAATTTTCTCACCCTGAGCCGAGGACAACTTCAACCATTCGGCTTTCTCAGATTCTAGGGTTCGGACCTGTTTCTTCATACCCTCGTCCTTAGTGGCACACTGAGCATGCTCATCCTTAACCGACTTCAACTCACCCATTACCTTGCTCAAATAATTGAAGTTATCTTGAGCACTTTTCTCGCACCCTTCGTTTGTTGCAGCCAACTCTTGATGCTCTTTACTAAGGTTTTCAAATCGGACGAGCAAGTCCGTCAGAGCAAGACTCCCCTGAGCCAAAATAGCCCACCACCGTTGGGTCGCTTCTGCATCTGATAAGTTCTAAAGAAATGTCTCTTCAACTAGGGTGGGGGGGGGGAAGATAAAGTAACAAGTCCCTGCACGACTCGTAGCCTTTCACTCTTTGGTCCTTCAGAATCGACCATGCCGACACATAAATCCCTTTGGCAGCCACTTTCTCACCCTGATCAATAGCTTTCCCCTCCCGTTGCTGAGGAGGAGTGGGGAGAAACCCCTACAAAAAAGAGGAAAATAGTTAGGCATATGAACAAGAAAGTAGCATCTACACTAAAAGAAAATACACTTACTTGTATCCTTCAGAGGAGAATGCTCAACGACCCGAGAATGATTATCCAGCTCCTCGTCATTACCAATAGTCTTTTCCACATTAACGTTCTCATCGGCGTTAGCATTATCGGGATTGTTACTGGAATGACCCTCCAAATTTCCTTGGAATGAGCAGTTGTAGCCTGACTATTCGGCACCGGCCCACCAGGCTGAATGATGTTCAAAGGAGATACGTAAGTAGTGGACTCTACATTGATGAATGGAGTAGGACTTTTCGTTTTCTTTCTTTTCGGCTGAGCCGAGTCACCCTCTCCAGCCGGGCGTTTCTTGGGGACCGACCCTCCGGCCTTTTTAGCCTCCGCAACTTTTCTCCTTTTTTCCTTTGCTTCCAACACTTTTGGATTAGCCGTCTCCACCCACTTCATGGAATCAGTCTTGGGAGGAACCGGGGTATTAACGGGATCCGGAAGAGTAACGTGGATTATATGAGCTTGTCCCTACCGGTAAGCATCCCTTCTCGTCATAGAGGCTCCCTTATGGTACTTGGGATGAATGAGGTAGTTAGACATTGTCAAAGCTGCAAGACAGAAACAAGACTATAATAAATCTGGAGGAAAACAAAACAACTCTCTAACTAGTTAATAAAAACATAGGCTAATACCATTCCCCTCAGCATCCCTCAAGGCAGCCCGAAATCCGGGATACTTCCAGTTGGCCGATAACCCTACGACATATAAAAAACCCAGTGGAATCTTAATTAAATCAATAACATTTCCAGACAGCTTCTGAGCATCAGACTCAGAAAACTCTCCGGAAGGAAAATGATCGGAAATGTCCGAATCAGGATGCCTCTATGGCATAGCGAAAGGAATAGCACGACGATCGATAAAAAAGAAGTCATGTTTCCACCATTTCAAGCCGGACATTATCTCCTTGAAATAGACTTTACGATTCTTGCCATCCCTCTTGGCAAAAGTAAACCAATGGCCTTGCTTGTGTAATTTTTAGAAGGCGCGAAAAAGGGAAGTAGTGGGATTCACGTGTAAACTGCGGCAATATACCTCAAAAAGGGTAACCCTATGCAGACCTAACGGTGCTAGCTGTGAAATATGTACTTTATATTACCGAAGAACACCCAAAAGAAAAGTGGAAAATGGGACGCTAAGCCCTCCCTCCATAAAATACTCCAAATATAAACCTATTGCATCGTCCTTTAAATCTCCCATAGTAAAACCATCCGGAGGAAGCCTCAGATGAAGTTCAGGCAGAATGGCAAAGGTATTTATCGCCCAAGTTAACTCTCCTCCTTCATATGAGAAGTGTAATTTTCAATATCAAATTTGGTTTTCAGACCCGGAGGAATATCCGAAGCACGTTCGGAATCGTGTTCCAAAGCGTTAACGGATCCTGACGATTATGCCTTAATGACCGAAAGGGAACAGGAAATAGACTAAGTTAAAAGAAAGAGAAAAAACAGAGGTATACCTGAACAGGAGACGAAGGGCCCAAAAGATCGTTCGGCAGAAAAACGCAGAAAACATGTGTGTGAAATTTTTTACGGTAGAAAAAATGAAATAACAAGGACTATTTATAGGCAAAAAAGGGGAGGGTGAAACGTCCCGTCGTGTCAGACGGCAACGTGTCGCCATCATGCACTGTTGATGCCCAAGCCTCTCCACGTGTCAATATCTGAGGACACAGTTAAAAAAACGGCGCCTCATCATAGTACTTGCATTTATAAGTTTTGACACCATGCACATAATGTCTAAAAAAATTATAAAAATAAAAAAAATGGAGGAAGGCAACAACAAGCTCATCGGAAAGAGTCAACACAAAACGACCTCTCCCAATCATGTTATCCATAAAATAACACGATACTTGGGGGGGGGGACATGTTGGCGTATGTATCCGAAGCATCCAGCCGAAGGGACCAAAGCTATCCGGATAGATCACAATAAATAAACTAGACCAAGTATAAAAGCAGACTCCAAGCCGAGGTGATGCATCCCCTACCGAAGGGTTAGCCACAAGCGCTTCGGCACAACGGTCACATGTCGTCACCATGTATAAAAGGGAAGGAATCTTGATCAAAACCACTGACCTGATTCAAGCAGAGCCTAAACAGAGAAAGTCAAAGTCCCGCCCGAAAGGGTCACTTTCACCACATCTGACCCTCAGGTAAAGACAAGACTTCTCACCTATATAAAGGAAGGAAGTTACTGCATTTTGGTCAACTCTCTCTAACCCTACTTTTACACACAGTAACTCTTCGTATCATATTTTCATTCTCACGTTGTAGCTTGGTCTAGGGCTAAAATCCTAGGCGAGGCTAACGCGTGTTGCTTTTGTGTTCACAGATCCTAAGGGACAACCAAAAAGTCACCGAAAGATCTTAGCTTATTCGGATGAAGACATATTTTTACCTCAACACTGGGGTTAGGTTAACCCGAATGATCAGCCCTACTTTTAAAAATGTGTAACATTTAATGGAACACTTTCTAATTCAGTACCAAAACAATAAGTGCTTTAAAAAAACTCCATTGCTGTTTAATGACGTGCTTACTTTACTCTTTGTTGTTATTTACAAACAGATTCCGGATATACCCCTACTTTGGATGCCAAAATATAAAAAAGCATATCTACCCTCTTTTTTTACATGGTCTAACATTTCTCCTCCTTTAGTATTTAGAATCATAAAACCGGCGGCCCCCCATTTACACAGGTACTTGTGTTTTCTCATATATTTTAATGCTAATTTGATATCCCAATCCCATAGTAGTTTATATAGCTCAATTAATTATAACCCTGATTGATATGCGACAAGCTGGTCATCTTTTGTATACTGATGCACATAAGTTGTTTGATGAAATGACGCAACGAAATTATTTTAAAAAATGAGTTTAAATTACTGAAAATGGAAAGCCCTTTTTTATGATGCACATGAGAGAAAATTAGTGTAGAAATGATTGAATGCTGATGGTCTTGTATTAACATAAGTAATAAGTTGCTAAATAGTAGAAGACTCTTGTTACGTGTCAAATATGTTGATTTAAATGTTACTAAAGAAGATGTTGTAAGGTGAAAATAACAGGGCCGCTTCGGAACTTACTTTCATTTTTCGTTTGTGGAGTAGGCATGAATTTGGTGATCTTATGTGCGGGTTAAAGTTTAATAGTTTTTTCTTTTTAGACAAATTTAGTTTTTTCTAATCTTTCAAAGTTCAGAAATCATGTCCCATTTCAAACTCTTATGTTCAATTTATTGTCGCATTTAGTGATCTTATCTGCGCCACTCTCTTTTATTGGGTGGTAAAGAATAGGAATAATGGGGATGTTTAATATGATGTTTGCAGGTAGGAAAAGGAACGTGTGAGTAACTCAAGATGGCAACGGATTCTGCTTCTAATTGCTTTCGTGGTATGTTCGTTAAGGTTCATTTGCTTGAGTAATTTCAACTAGTTTTCCAGTAGAATGCTTGTAACTGCTACACTTTTTACAAGGTCAATGCTCGAATATCATACTTCTTTTGTATCTGCCTTTCTCGCTATTAAAAGTCAGAAATATAGGGTTTACTTGTAAGAAAGCTACTTGTTCATAACCAATGATCACACATCTATATAAAGCTACACTGTTAATCTTTAACTGTCTCATTGCTGGCATGTAGGTGTTAATCTGTAAGTTTATAAAATAATCGACGGTTTAATTTCTTAATTTAATAATGCGTATTGATTGGTCACAAAATTCGTCATATTTTTACTTAAATTGATCAAAGTTATTGGTTCCGTTAAGCCAAATAATGCATATGAGCACAGATCAAATGCACCGACCAAACATTATAGTGAGAAGTCTAAACACGCTCATATCTAGTTATTTATATGAAGGATACTAATAAAAAATTTATGCTTACATGAATCATAAATATAAGATATAGCATGTGTTGACTTGTCTCCGTTGTAATGATCATCCCTTATATAGATGGTTCGAAAGTCTGCATACTTCATTTCGATATCCACGTGTTTTTTTGTCATACAAGGATCTAGGAAAGCTCATTGTTCCAATATTAAATATGCAATCCCAAAAGTTGCATCTTCTGTTCCTTATGGTTCTTTTGCGAGTTCGAGCACTGTTTCCATGTTACTTGATGTTCATCATACATCCCTTTCAAGTCTCTGATTAGTTATGGTGCCAACTTTGGAATTTGTACCTTAACAAACTCTTAGTCTTTGTAACCAGTGGTTGCTTGTATAACTTAAGATTTGCTATTTTATCGATAGTAAATCTCTATTTGGCAAGCTTAGTCTCTTTTGATTATTTGATTTCTGTTATAAGTTTTTCGTGTTCTGAGTTTTGTCCTATTATATGCATGAAACAAAATCAACTAGCTGGACGTTCACTGTTGCTGGGCCTCAGCAATGTGTCGCCAGGAATGCTAAGATCACAACAGGAGACTTCCTGCAATAGTTTCTTGGCTCAGGTCTGCTAATCTATTTGAGAAAGTGCTGACCCAATCATTCATTAATGGGTCGATTTGGTTTATGGTTTTATCTTTAATGGGCCAAATGGGGTATATTAAAATAATCAACTTGAAAGGATATAGGTCAAATGGGTAGAAAGTCACCAAATGTGTACTTTATGCATCAAACATCCAAAATTAATCTATACAAAAATATATAATTTTTTTACAATTAATTATGTTTTATAACCATATGCGACTTATACATCTGCATTGTGTTAGCCAACTTAATTGGTTTACTTCACTGTACAACATTTCTTTATTTTGTTTCTGTTACAGCAAATAAGGACTTTCATACAAATGAGATCCAATCTGAAAGTGGTGGACAACTCAGGGGCAAAACGAGTTATGTGCATACAAGCTTTGAAGGGGAAGAAAGGAGCCAGATTAGGAGACACGATAGTAGCATCAGTGAAGGAAGCTCAACCAGGTGGAAAAGTAAAGAAAGGACAGGTCGTGTATGGTGTGGTTGTTCGAGCTGCCATGCAGAAGGGTCGGTGTGATGGGAGTGAGGTTAAGTTTGATGATAATGCTGTTGTACTTGTCAACAAGCAAGGTGAACCAATTGGGACCAGAGTTTTCGGCCCGGTTCCACATGAGCTAAGGAAGAAAAAGCATGTCAAGATACTCAGTCTTGCTCAGCATATTGCATGAGGTATGAATCCTTCTAAGCTTGTTTTTCGCCTTCTTTCCTCACTGTTTACTGTTCAAGACACAAGTAACATCTGAATTTAGAGGTGGCAATTTTAACCCCTATACAGCTTTACTTACGAATTGTTATTCTTGGTCATGTTTGTCTCTAGTAGGTTTAAGTGTCTGAGAGCTAAATGATAAAAACAGCTTAATGGAAAACAGGGCAATGGGTCAAAAAGGTCGAAAGTTTCCTAAATGTAAATTAAATGCATAAACCTCCTCATTCATTTAATTTAAAAACTTAGATTATTACCGAAGTAATCTAATTATTATAATCTCGCAAGTCACCATTTTTCTATTAAAAGTTTGACAAAACAGTCTTTGCCAACTTGATTATTTTAAGCCTTACGGCCTTACCTAAAAAAGAGTCTGTTTTGACCAGTTGCACGGCAAGACCATTCTTCCACTTCTATTAAAACTAGATTAAAAATGGTCAAAACAATTCAGTTTATGACAAACTAGCAAAGAATCCCGCAAGATTCCTTGCGGATTGGTCTGCTAGAAAATCTTCAAACCATGCGGAGTTTGGTTTATTTGCAGCGGATGTGGGATTCACATTTTGAAAGTTGGACGTTTTTATGGAGCAACCACAAAAGCGGCTAGACATGGAGCTCTTTTGGTGCAAAAATTTAAGCCTCGCAAGTTAGCAAGGAATCTAGTGGGGTTCCTGGCTATTGTTTTTCATAAACCTGGTTTTTTTTTGTTATCCAGTTGCCATTTTGGCTACCTTGATGACCAATTTTCCCATGTACATAGAAGGATGACCCACCGAATAAGGTTTAACTGATTTGTTCTCGGTGTTTTGTGTGTCTATTTATTAGTGGGCTTTTTTGTTTCTTTTCTAGTTAGCATCATAACTGAAGGTATGGCAAATACCTTCTTTCTTTTTGTCATTTTTATCTCGTACTAGATGGCATAGCTTCGTACTAGAGGTGTCAATTTGTGCACAAAAAAAAAAGGGGGGCTAAATAGGCAACTTTATAAAAGACATGGGCACATTTAGCCCCCCCCCCCCCCTTTTTTTTCCCCCTCAAATGGGCATGTATTGCCCATTGAAGTTAAATGGGCATAATGAGCACATGTGTTTCTCGAACATTAAATTGTTTTTAATGAAAAACTTATAGATATAGTATATTTAGTTACTCAAATATAAATGAGGTGTTACGTTTGAGAAACTTTTTTTTGTCGTTTTTGGTCTTTTTTAAAGCGATTCGCGTAACATGAGCCCGTTTGGCCCGTGCCCGTTTAAGCCCGTGCCCGTTGGGCTAGTGCCTGTTTATCCCGTTGCCCGTGCCCGCCCGGCCCGCCCATTTTGCCACCTCTACTTCATACCATGATTAGCGGTACATCTGCAAATTCGTTCTGGAAATTATACTTTGACATTTAACAAGCTGATACACTGCTATATTATTGTGTGATAGATGTGTGTGAATATTACAATAATATGACCAAATCATATTAAGACCACCTACCTTATGGGAATTATTTCGGCAAAGCCCCTATGATTTTGGTTACTTTCGTTAGACTAAAATCTATAACTACACCCCTTAATATCAAAGGGTTGACATCACACTTAAAAAAAACAGTGTAACTGATTTGTTTGTTAGGACCATAAGCCTTATCATGTTATGCAATTAAGCATCAATTGGATAACATTAAGCATGACATATATCTTTTATAATCATTTTGTTTTATACGTATATTTTCAAAGCAGACTTTACATACTCATTTCAGCATCAATTGAGTATTTCCATATTAAACAGTTTAGTACATTGTTCGCGAAATACAAGTTAATGTGTGCTTTTACATGACCTTTGCGTTGGACATTTCGTTGACTGCAAAATTGTTCTCCTTTCAGGTTGAGTTGGCAGCATTAACCAGAGTAGCTTAAGTTTGATGCAGAATTTAAGATTTGTAGAGTTGTCATTTGGACCTCTCAAGTAAAGATTTTGAGTTCACGATCTTATGATTCTCTGCTTATGTGTTTTTATATTGTGGAAAGATTTTTTCGGTTTAGTATGTCCCTGCACTTTTATAAGTGATAACCTTTTGGCAATGCCGGAAGGGAGATAAAGTGTAATCTTTGAATGAATTGTGGCTAGGTAACTTCATGTTCTCGTGTTGGGATATCAATCTTCAGTATACTTCTGCACAGAGACGGATGTTATTTCATACGAGATTTCAGTTATCGCTTCTATTGAATATATAATGTGAAATCTTGTTGCAAGAGAGGTTGTTTGCTGCAACTTGGGAGATCCAGATTATAAACAAGGTTGTATGTTGTTGCATATCCAAATTAATAAGAGTTTAAAATTACAGGTATTGTATTTACTCCGTAGTTGATAATCAAGCCGGAATATCTACATTCATGACACATAGCCCTGATATTTATATCCACATCAATATCCATTTAATTTTTTAGCATTCACGTTTATATCCATATAGAAAGAATGTGGGAGCCTATATCACAGTTATGTGCATTACAAGACACTGATTTTAGCTCTAGCATGACCTTGAGACACCTGGAACTGCTCGGTGATGCCCAAATGTGCCATCAGTAGCCAAACATGAGTCAAAAACTCGCCCCCTTTCCTAAGCTGTTGCTCGTGGTGTAATCCTCTGCAGTGAGTAGCAGCATAAGCTAAGATCGCGATCCATACTTGACTCGTGACTTTCCACGTACTTTCCTTTTCCATTTTTTTCAATGCTAATGAACCTGCAACCATCAAACAATGCAGATCTATAAGGTAACAGTTCAGGGGAATCAACATACAGCAGCTTTAGACATGCGTCAACTTTTTTGTTAATAAGACCTTTACTTTTTAAAAAAAATGCATTGTTTCAGCCGGGTGTCGCGATACCTGATCATCCCAATACCTATTGGCAACATAACAGGGTATGTCACGAGAAGATGCATCAGATAGTCAATATGTACTTGCTTTCCATACGACATATATCAATATCAGAACAATCTTGATTGTCAACATCACTGATAGTCCACAGAATAGCGTCACACTCAATTTTTTTGCGAAAAACTACCATATACTCACGAAACTGTTCAGGATTATTGACAGTAAGGGTGAGGTCAGTGACCTCCTCCACATTTACATCAAACCCCTGTGACTTTGTTGAATGTCTTATTAACAACAAGCTGACAAAATAAGAGTTGTTCATTTGTTCTCCAATGATTTTCTATGAAATAACATTAAGTGCAAATGACTGAAGAACGTAAGAAAGTAAAGATACAATTTACTATGCAGAGGAAACTATAAGACGTTCTTAAAAAACAAGTTGATGAGTAATAACTACTCCCTCCGTCCCAATTTATAACTCCATATTTCTACTTTGAATTGTCTCAAAATACTTGTCCACTTTCATTTTTAACAAACCAAAAGAGATTTAGTGAGTATAGATGATATTTGATTGGTGAAAAGTGTAGTTAATGAGAATTTCTGAAATTACATGCAATTTGAAAATGGACTTAAAATTCGCGACAAGTAGAGTAATAACTCATATACAATTCATCAAACAGCTAGAAAAAGTAAATCATATTCATTATTTTTAACTTAAATTTACAGAGATGAAGCTTTGGTGCAATTTTGTATTGACAAATGGTATCGAGATGACTTGTGGTGATAAAGTAACACATTAAAAGCATGATTCACCCTATTTCCTCTGTTATTCTTTTTCCCAAATGTCTCATATTTCCTGTTTGTATTTAATAAAAAAATTGCAAGAAAATGCAGAAAAAAAGTAGTTTTCATTTCTTAAAAGACGTTATTCCCAAAGCAATGAGAAGATTCAAGATACAAGTGGCTATGGAAACGAAACCCATGTTTACAACACGTTTTTAACAATCAAGCCAACAATATATATTAGCTACCAATATAACAGTCAATGAGTTCTTCTCATACACATTTCAACAAACAGGTGGTGTGTGCTACATAAAAAGCTCATTATATAAACAAAAGTCATGGATAATGGATGAATTAAAAAAACACAATAAAGCTCATTTCAATTAAACTACCACGACCACACTAAAAAACCATTTTCCCCACGTAGCCTTAACAATACACCATGTTGTGTTGTTGGAGTAGGGAGGCCTTGGAGCATACTTAAATCTGCTTCTTGTTCTATATCTTCATCACATATTAGTCTTACTCCACACTCCTTCACCTCAACACCTTCATTATATATGAATTCATCATCTTGGAAACTAAATGTAACAAAATTCTTTGCTTCCTTCCATCTCCTTATATCCCGCGTATAATGCAACCATATCATATATGAATCTTGGATTCCTAGCACTGTTCTCTCAAAGAAATTGCTAAATTCTGGGTTCATAGACGCTCCATCAAAGTTCTTTACAGTGCATCCTCTATATATGTAAGGCTTTTTTCTCTTAAAAACAACACAAGTTCCGTATCCCCTAAACTTATTGAAGCACCAATCTGATGGTAATTCAACCTTTACATGATTTCCCGTACTTCTATTTGTAAACCACTCTGGAATGCTATTCCCATGATACATTATATCTAACCAAGAATAATAGGCAATGTCTCGCGAGAAGAATTCACATCTGTCAGCCTGTAAACCCGCATACCCAAGGAAAGCAGAAAGCTGGTGAATAGAGCCTTGTGAAGTTATAGATGAGTCAAGACACTGAGTCTTCGATATAGACCCCTCGCTATCAATGGTAACATTCTTAAACAGCTTTGGACAATTATTGAAATAATTGTACCTATTCCTGAATGGGTATTTAGATGATCCCGACACTTCTCTTAAGGAGGTGCAATCAGATGCACCAATAATCCTTATGCTAGGTGGAACTTCGGACAACACTTCCAGCTTCTTGCAACTATTAACATAAATAATTTGAAGATTAGAAAGTTGACTCAAACTTCCAGGCAAGCTAGTAAAATTATTCCCTTGCAAGTTTAGACGTTCTAGACATGATAAGCCTCCAATCCTCTCAGGAACTTCTAATAAATTGTTCCCTGCCAAGTTTAGTTCCTTTAGACATGATAAGCCTCCAATGCTCTCAGGGACTTCGTATAAGTTGCAGTAGCTGAAATTCAGAGACTTTAACGTATGTAGACCTGTTAATGAAACTGATCTTTGGGGATGTTGTTGGTTCCATTTGACCAGAGATTTAAGTCCAGCATCCAGACCAAAAGGCTTCAGGCTGCCATTTAAGCATCCCGAGCGATTCAAAACCTGAAGAGAATCCGTTTCCACTTTGCTAGGAAAACTCGCAGCCCGTCTGCAGTCTCTCATGTTTAAATCAACAAGTCTCTTGAGCATTCCAATTGATGGATGAACTGTAACCAAATTCACACAACCTTCAAGATCTAGTTCTTCGAGATTTGTAATCTCTGAGAAGTCAGGGGTGGTTGTTAGGTTACAACAGTACCTTAGCTTCATTACTTTCAACTTTCTTAAGCACTGCATCAATAGAAAAAATATAAGTTTGTATATCATTAGGTGTCGAACATAAACACACATATGAACAATTAAATACCTTTGGTGTTGTCCAAAGTTGTTTTATGTGGCTGTAAGACAAGTCGATGGCAACAATGTTTTGCGGATAAAAATCTGAAGGTAAGGACTCTAAAGGCAATCCATGCCAGTAAAGCAACCTTAATTTATTGGACAAGAAATCCAGTCTTCCAGAAAAGTTTACTGCAAATGGCTGCCAACGTCCTTCGACTTTCGGAAAGCATATTTTTAGTATCCGCAAGTTTTTCATACGTGTAAGAGCTTGTCCATCTATGGGAAAATTTGGACAGTTTTTCTTAAGCAAAAGGACTAGAACTTCAACTTCTTCTGCTACCTAGATACAAATAACAGAGATCATCATATTGTACTTGCTTTTATTAAAAATAAAAAAAACTAACAACAACAATAAAGGCAATTGCTTATACTTAAATGTAATGTTTATGTTGAAAAAGGAATCATATGCCACTTAATACCTTGTTTACATTCAGTATATCATCCTTATCGTCCTCTGATGAAATCCACAATCTTCTGCTGTGATTCCCAGGCATCCTGAACTCTTCATGTATAATTTCCCTTGCCATGCTCTGAATCAACTCATGCATTTGAAGACGCATACCATATGCAGACACTGTTATCAGGAACTTATCAACCAAAAATTCAATATTAGCATTTGCGGAACAGTTGCTGCTGTCTAGTATACTTTCAGCAAAATCTTTATTTTCTCCAATGAAGGCACATGCAATGTCAAGAAACATTCTTTGCCGATCAAATTCCAAGCTATCAAAACTTGGTCGAAGTTTTTGTACTATCTCTGAATTAGGATGTGTTTGGAGTCTATCCAACTCGCTTTTCCAAACATTTACAGATTTTTTATTCAATAATTGACCAAAAATTTTGAGAGCCAATGGGTGACCTTGCAAATGTATTATAACTTGGGAAGCGAGCTCTTCAAAATCTTCTGTAGGACGCCTCTCGCCAAATGCATATAAACTAAAGAGCTCAAGAGATTCACACTCATTTAAACTCGGCATTTCATGGATTTCATCCACTCTATGTGTTAGCAACTGTTTATCTTTACCCGTGAAAATAATCAAACTTCCACGATAAAACCAATCACGTGAACCTGCTAGTGCTTCTAACTGATCTGCCTTATTCACATCATCCAAAACAAGCAGGATCCGCTTACATGCCATCCTTTTCTTTATTACCATAGAACCTTCTCCAACACTGGATATCTTCAGAACATCTGTTTTCAGAATGTTACCAATCATTTGCATCTGGACTTGCGTTAGGCCTTGTTGTTTTTCAACTCCTTGGACATTATCACAAAAGCAACTCCCGTCGAAGTGGGTATGCATCGAGTTATAGACAGCTTTGGCAAGAGTAGTCTTTCCTATTCCACTTATACCACATATTCCAATCATGTTAACCTTATCTGACCCAAGGAAGCGTGACAAGTTTAATTTGTTGAAATGGGAATCTATGCCAACAAGGTTCTCACCAACATGCAAGGGTCCATCACATAATGTTTTGAGGATTTCTCTAGAGATGGAATCGATGAATTTGTACTCATACCTGTTAAACATAAAGACACACTAAGTAAGAGAAACTACATAGTGTTAAGCTTTACTAGAGCTACAAGACTAATTACACAAAAACAAGAAATTTACCCATTTGTCATGTCCTGGAGTTCGCATCCAGATAAGTCAGCTGCCTTGGATAATGCTTTCTTCCATTCATCCACCTTTTTACTATTTGAAACTTGATGTTTGGCAAACGCTTCGGCGTAGCTCCCTGTATGTTTCCTCACCACGTCAGGTTTAACATCGTAAAAGATAATTTGAACCTCGTGTTTACGCTTTCCCATTTGCTTGCACCGGAGTATTTTGACAAGTTCCCTCAAACACCATGATGAAGAAGCGTAATTCTTGGAGAAGATAACTATCAGAAACCTTGATTCTTCAATGGCTTTGTAGAGTTGAGGAGATATCTCTTCTCCTTTAGGCAACTCTCTGTCATCTCTAAAAGCATGGATTCCTTTTTGCTTGAAATCATTGAACATATGATCCATGAAGCTTTTGCGGATATCTTTGCCTCGAAAACTTACAAAGACATCATATTTCCACCGATGAGGAATGGACGTAGTAGCCATTACCAATGATAAGATCGAGCTGCGCCTACAAAGTCACAAGTAAAGATGATTAGAAAGAGTACGCGTTAACAATGATTAGTACTTCATGACTAAGAAAATGTAAACAAATCACATGATATGCTGATAAGTCAAATTATTTTCATATATGTGACTCTAGTTTATATGTTGACTTATTATCCCCAAAAAAATCAAAAACCAAATATGTGATTGTGTAATTCAATCGTAATCAGATTATTTTACATTCTTCATGCTATGCAAAAGATTGGACAAAGTTAGAAATTTTGAACATTTTGAACTACTCTAAGTTGGTCATTTGGCCCACAGGATCTAATATTCCGTAATACTTTAGAATAATAACCACACGAGAAATATGTTTGCTATATATAAATGGGATTGGGAATACCAATGAGTTTTTGTCATTTTAGTCAAGATAGGTAAGTATGTGAAAAGTATTCCCTTATGGCCCATCTTATTCATAAAAATTGCTTCCTTTATTTAAAAAAGACTTGCATTTACCATGGTATACGATATTTGTAAAGAGTAATGATTGGAAGACCTAAATCATATGCCTAAAGATATGACTAACCATATGTGGCATCATCCTGATGGCTACAGCAATGGGACCCACTTTTTTATAAACCACCAGCATCATGACACACGTTTTTAGTCACATCTTTAAGCACATAATTAGTCTTCCCAATTATTTTCCATTTGTAAATTATTCTTTGTAACTTTTTTATTAGCTTGTGGGGCCAACTTAAATGTGATACCATATATTTCAAATTGCATCAAACATAATCGATCGAATTCATATTAGTATCATACTACTCCCTCCGTTCCATATTAAGTGTCTACTTTCAAAGTGCACAAAGTTTTAAAAAATTCCATTAACTACACTCTCCACCAATCAAATATTATTTTTACCCACTAAAGTCTCATCTCATTGGTTGAAATATATTCTTGACACTTAATTTGGGACATCCCAAAATTCTATTGTGGACACTTAATATGGGACGGAGGGAGTACCTTTTAATTAAAACCATTTCTATAGTGATTCCATGTAGCAAACCAAACACGCCCTTAAAAACTAATTTACAGTGGTTATACAAACATAAAACAATGGTTTTGAAAACCGGTCTGTACTGGCCGGTTTAACCGGAAACTGGTGGGTCGGCTTGCTTTTAATAGCCGGGTAAACCACACATAGTTGAACCGGTTAAAACAAGAACTGAAAAACCAAAAAAATCCATCGGCAAACCTGCATATCGTCGAAAATGACGTCGGACACCTTTAATTATTCACCTCAAACCTTAATAACTCTACAAACACTCAAAGATCTCGTTGGAATGTATTCAAATGTACTAACACATAAAAACAAAAGAAGAAGAAGAAGAGGGATCATATTCTATTTTTTTTTAAAGCAATGTTACATTCATAAAGAGCTTACAAAATTATACTCACATAATGACTTAGCAAATATAGTGATTTGCATCATAATATCTCTTTCTTTTTTCTTACTCTCTTTATTTAGTTGACAAATCAATTTACTTTTGAAAAGCAATATATTTCATACCAAACAAACACCAATCACAAACAAAGATATCCACTACCTTAACAAAATGCTTAAGAGTAGAGGGGGAAAAAATCATGACAAATAAACGAAAACTCACAAACAATTAGTATGCTTAAGGACAATATCTACACACATGCTCTTTTTTTAGAGACAAAAAGTTCTTGTTTTACTACAAAAAGATAGTAGGTGAAAGATTAAGTGTGTCAATCATGAAATATATAGTTAAAAAATTGTTATATTTATCACTCCATAATTTGACGACAACTTATTCATAGACGGTTTTGAAAAAGGTTCCGGTCAAACCGAGAATGGAAGCTACACCTGGTTTGATCTCAAGTTCGGTTTTAAAACATTGCATAAAACAAGTTATCAGATGAGCGAATACAAATGAAACATTTGCTAAAAACTAAAATGACCTGCATAAAAGTTTTAGGTTAAGGAGGTGTTTGTTTGAACAGTATAGAAATCAAACGATGATATTCATAGTAATTTTAAGTGTTTGGTTAAAATTTTGTTGTTAAACTATGATTTCATGTTTGGTTCACAATCATAAATCCAAATGCCCTTTTTCTAAAAGGAATCTTCTTCATTCTAGAAAATCGCAATACATAAACCATTAAAAAAACACAATTATACAAATATACAATCATAAGTGTTTTTGTTTATACAAATATGCCAAAAGAAGAAAAAATATTTTGTTTAAGATCGTAGGGTCCCAAATCAAAATATAAAAGCATTTGTTTGAAAATCTTATTATTTCCATAGAATTTTGTGTTCACAAATATAATGGAATTGTGGTGAAGAAAAAGAGGATTACACTTGAATGGGAAGAAAAAGGTCCAAAAGGAGGGCAATACTTAATCATATATTAAAACCGTAACACCT
This sequence comes from Chrysanthemum makinoi, assembly GCA_910596185.1. Classification (NCBI taxonomy): domain Eukaryota; kingdom Viridiplantae; phylum Streptophyta; class Magnoliopsida; order Asterales; family Asteraceae; genus Chrysanthemum; species Chrysanthemum makinoi. Next base: position 49,573,576 of record OU343219.1, on the reverse strand, counting down.
ATACCTAAAATACCCTTTTTTCATACCAAACACCGTTATATCTACGAGTACCAAATAGAACAATGGAATTAATATCCCCAAACAAAAGGAAGGGTTGTTTTTGTTAGCTCATATTTATTATTATTTCACCTATAATGGAATTGTGCTTGAATGGTTTGGACTAATCCAAATCACACCATCAATGGAATTAATATCTAATTCTCTAATCCAAATCACACCATCACTAATTCTGGCTAACACACCGAACGCACTCTAAGTTATCAAATCAAAAGTTAGGATCAATAGAGAAATAAAAGTAAAAGAGAAAGGGAGAAGAAACCACGACAGTATATTTCACATGCATCTAAAAAAATAGACGCATCTCTCTTAAATTACTCCCTTTCATTCGAAATGTGTGGCTAATATTATTCTCGATCTTCTAATTTCAATTTATCTACTCACCGGATCTATTCCCATAAATTTAGACCTAATAAGTTGTATTAATTATTTAGACCTTGTCATCTAGCTGAGTGGATTGATTATTATATTGTAATGTTATAAAATGAAACACTATAGAAACTAATTAGAGTATATATATATAAAAAAAATTAGAGTATAAACAGACTTAGACCAGTGGTAATAAGCCACTTTAAACGCGTGTGACGGCCTTCAAGACGTGTGCTACCTTATTACCTTACCTCTGGAAGACGCGTGCTAGGTTGGAAAAAAGGAGAAATTTGTCGTTTAGACGACCAAGTTGTGGGTTGTTGTTGTTGTGTGTGAGTGATTTTATTTGTGAGGTATATTTGTGTTTAAGTGAGATATTTTTTGGTAGTAATGTTAGTTGTGTTATTACACTATATTGATGGTTGTGAAGGAAGAAGCTGACATGGCACTGAGTTAGCGGTGGTGATGTTGATCACTATTACCACTAATCTTATAGTTTACCGATGGATGAAAGTGAAGTTAGAAAGAGTAAAGGCAAGTGAGTTGATCGGTAGGTTCCAAATTAAGTGGATTGATCACTTTTGTAGATATCACTTTTTCTAATAATGAAGGATGTGAAAGATTTTCGAGAGAAAGACTTGGATTCAACTTTAATTGCACTTCTAATCTTTCGGTTTTAGACGATATGCAATTTCTAGTAATAAGCTACATGTTATGTTTAAAATAACGCAGAAGGGGCAAAGATATCATTCTTTCTTTGGTTAGCTTCGACTAGTATACTCCATAAAAATTTACATTAATAGCCTCTGGAATGCTTATTAGTGAAAGACAGTAGATTACTTGATGAACATTGTATAAAAAGATGTGAAAGAGAAGAGTCATTTTACATATCAAATTTTTTATATATCACTGGACAAATTTCACCATTTATTTTCTTGTTGAGAAAAAAGAGATATTAATTAATATTTAAATTAAAAATTCAATTACACATATTTTTTATAATTTAAATATCTCATGAATGGTTTATCGTTAAACAAAAATAAATTATATCGTCACGACCAGCACTTAATTATATTCTATAGACGGGCACTTTTATATATACAAACTTTTTTTGTTAGTTTTTTTACGTTTTCTTAGTTGTATCAAAATTCGAATTACATATCACATGTGTACTTGTCTATAAATCAAAAACTAATATCGAAAACTTTTCGTATAAATTTTTTCACGTTTTCTTAATACTAATATCGAAGTTCAAATACTAAACATCTATACTAAAATTAATATAAGTATTTGTCTATAAATCAAAAACTTTTCCCGGCTTTTGCAATAGAAAACATACATTTTTTGCTTTCAAACCATATATCACACACACTACATTCGAATTATAGATTAATGCAGTTCATTTATGAAACTTCTATAGTCACATGTGAAAAAATCATATTGGTAAAAAATCACATGTGATTTTATATGTTTTATCCAAATTAGTGTAATATCACATGATTTCTCATGCAAGTTTCAACAAAAAGGAAAAAGGAAAAAAAAAAAAACATGAAAAAAAAGGTTTGTCAAAAGTATATCAAAGTGCCCATCTATAGAAAGATAATTAAATGATCGTCGCGAATATACATTTTTTAAGATTAACGTTTAAGAAATATTAATGTTTGGAAAAAAGATGAACGTGAGTTTGTTAAAAATGATAATTAAAAGGTAAATTAACAAATTGAATCAAGTGATTTAATGAATGTTTAGTGATTCTTTTTATTAAGACTAAACTTATACGGAGTATGAAGAGCGAAAACTTTATAAAGTATAATAAATTAGGTGATAAAGATGAACTAGGTTGTTTGAGAATTTAAAACAGATGATTATTGATTAAAGAAAAGTTTAATGTAGACCCAAAATTCTCACTAGACTCGATGAAGCAATTCTAATAATACAACTTTTAATAAAAAATAAATAAAATAACCTACTTTTATTCTTTATTTTAATTAAACGTCTAATAAAGCAAGTAATCGTTACGCGAAAAGAATTATATCATCACGACGAGAATTAAATCGTTTTTTTTATAGAGAGGCATTTCTATAACTTTCAACAAACTTTCTTTTTGACTTTTTTTTTGTGAGTGTTGACATTTACGTTATTAAAATCACATGTGATATGTTATTTTAAAATCATATGTGATTTTATGAAATCATTTTTTATTTGTAAAATCATATGTTGTTTGTGAAATCACATTTGATTCTTAAAATACAAACCACATGTGATTTGTGAAATCACATGTCATTCATAACATACAAATCAGATGTGAATTTTTTATACTCAAATTTTAACATTAAAACTAAACTCGAAAAAAAAAGTTTGTTGAAAGTATATTGAATCGCCCGTCTACTGAAAGATAAAAATATTCTCTTCACGATGGTGTATTTTTGTCGCTTAACGATGTACCATTTGCAAAACATTTTTTTTTAATGTGAAAGTTTTTTTTCTTTAATAAAAATAGATGGTCAAAATTGGTTCATTAGGTATATAAAGAATATGATGTCTATCTTGATCTCAACTCTTTTTTATTAATGAACCTTTTATTAAAAATTTCAATTCCAAAACATAGATGGCTAGATCAATAACATAAGTTGACTCAACAAAAGTCTCCAAGTCGATATGTTATTGGTGTCCATTAAAAAGATCTAATATTTCGTACCTTCTACCTCTTTGACCATCTGTTTACAGTACAACACAGTTTTTATCAGTTTCTATTCTGTACTTTTTTTCAGTTTAATACTTTTAACATGTTAAATTTTATATTTTTTATTTCGCACTTTCCGTTTCATAGTTTTATATTATTAACAAATTTATAAAAGAAATAATAATAAAAAAAAACATGGAGATATCACTTGTAAAAATGGGAGGTCTTTTACACCTTTCTCATAATTCTATCTCTAGTCATAAATGAGTATTCAACCATTATTGGTCAATTTATAAGTCGTTTGGTTGGAGGTTTTTAAGGAATAAGATTGAGTGTTATTTTTATTACTGTATTATTATAGTTGTTTGATTGAAAAAAGTTGACTTTTCAAAACTTCTAACATATATTTTCTCATTCCATGCTATTTGGGTGGGATTTCTTCAAATCTTGTGGGCCCGCTTTTAGTTCTTTCACAGCCAAGTTAAGATTTTTATTATAGCACTATATTTAAATACAATATAGCTCAATATTAATTTTATAAAATAATATTTATATGTATTATAACATATTTTTTTCTCTTCAAATCCAAATACAAATCTAAATCCAAATTCTAAACCCGTCAACAAACCAAACGGGCCGTTAAGCTTATGAAATTTAATAACGAACCATTAATCTAATAACGAACCTCATCAAATCAAATAGGGATCCGGATTAAAACTGAGGGGCCGTTTGGTTTGTTGCTAAGAATCACAATGGGTATCGGATTTGGTATGAGGCAGAATGACAACGGATATGAAAAAGTGTATCATTATGATTGTTTACGTTTGGATGATAAAATATGGTATAAAAAAGCGTATAGATATTTGAATTTTGTAGTGGAAAGAGAGAGGCCCGCGGGAATGGATTTCATAGACACCAAATTGATGTATAATGAATCTATTACTATAATATACTCATTTCATTACTGGACCTACAAAACAAACACCTTTAATCACTTTCATAGTTATAGTCTTATTCCTACAATGGGATACCAAACGCACCCTGAAATCATTTGGAATATGATCTATAAAAAGCACTAAGTTAGAGTAAAAGAATAAACATTTTAAAAGTACAAAAAGAGAAGATGACTTACGGTCTTTAGAACTACAATAACAATGGAGGATCATTCTACTCACGTCACATGTAAAAATAATGCAATCGGGTTGACTTCACGCTCAATTTTATATCACAAACAATCAAGTCACGGTATTTTACTTTAAACAATTGTATTAGGTTCAAGCTATAAATAAACACAAATGCAAAAACAATCAACAAATTCATAAATAAAAACAAAGTTGACGAGAGGACTTACAATTTTTTTTATTGGTTAAGAAGCAAGCACAGGATATGAAATGAATGGTTATCGAAAATGAAATGATAATTCTACTCATGTGGATCGGTTAAATAATGCAAGTAAGTTGACCTCAAGTCAACTTTATATTCATAAGTTGCACTTTCAATCCCCAAGCTCAAGAAATTTCGTGATATCTTTCAAAACAAAGTCTATTATCTGTAGTTTCTTGTAAGCTTCCACAAAATTACCTTTTCCACATTAAACAATCAATTTTCTCATATATTATTTGAAACTACCTCATAACTTTGAATGGAACTTTCATTCATTTGACAAATCTTATCAATCACTAAATGTGCATCTAGGTTCACTAAATGACAAATTTTAATTTTAGAGCCACAAAAACGATTGGAATAACTTTTTTTTAAAAGCCACACGGACGATTAATATAAATAACTCTTGATTAGTTTAATTTTTAGTCATTGAATTTGGTCTAATGGTTGATAATTGACTAACTTGATCAATCAAGTTTTAAATAACTTGAAAGGATCTCTTCCCGAATAAGTGACCCTACCTAAATCTAGCCTTATAAGTCAAATAAGTGACAAAGAAACACAACTAAATATAGAGTGGCAACACGGTCCTTTATAACAAAATTTACTGAAATTTTTTAGCTTGAATAATGCAATACAGGGCTACCGAGATTTGTTTCTTTGATGACGGTTGAGGGTAACATTATATTCTTTTGGAGACCTAAGGATTAAAGATGAAATTTTGAAAAATAAAACAGAAGAAACGCGTGAATTACATGAGTTTGTATTTTCTTGACTTTGTATATCCTTTAGTCTTAAGAGGTGAGATCTATGCAAAACCAATGTTATCCAAAGAACAAATGAGAAGATCTCAACCATCCAATCTTCTTTCATCCAATGGTCCACAAGCCATCTGATAATAACAAGGAGGGGCATATTAGTAAAATCACATGTTACAATAAAAACAAAAAATAATCCCAAATCCACTCATTCAACATACCACTTTCTCTCATAAAAAACCCAATTCCAGATCTCTCTCCATCTCACCGGATTTCATCTCCATCTCACCGGATCTCATCTCCATCTCGCCATAATCAATTGAAACAACGCCGGAATAATGAAACCACCGCCGGATTCATTGAATCCGCCGTAATCATTGAAACCACCATCTCAAACCGCCGGAATAATAGAAACCACCGCCGGATTCATTGAAGCCGCCGAATCAAACCGCCGAATTAAATCTATTAAAACCGTCACCATCACATCAAAACGTACGAATCACCATTGAACCACCACCGATTAACCGGGAAATAATGCCGCCAGAGATCTAAACTGATTTAATTGAAGTTCCAAAGGATGAAAGTCAAGATAAAGATGATGCTGTCAATGAAACAACTGGTAAATTCCTTGATTCAATTCTTCTTGTAAAAATCCCAAATCCCATGGGATTCCAAAGTGTTTATGTTTTAGATTCAAAAGTTATTGTAAAAATCCCAAATCCCATGGGATTCCAGTGTTTACATGTTTTTAGATTCAAAAGTTGTTGTAAAAATCCCAAATCCCATGGGATTCCAGTGTTTACATGTTTTTAGATTCAAAAGTTGTTGTAAAAATGCCAAATCCCATGGGATTTCAGTGGTTTATATGTTTTTATATTCAAAAGTTGTTGTAAAATGCAAAATCCCATGGGATTCCAAAGGTTTACATGTTTTAGATTCAAAAGTTGTTGTAAAATCCCAAATCCCATGGGATTCCAAAGGTTTACATGTTTTTAGATTCAAAAGTTGTTGTAAAATGCCAAATCCCATGGGATTCCAAGGGTTTATATGTGTTTTCATTCAAAAGTTGTTGTAAAATGCCAAATCCCATGGGATTCCAAAGGTTTATATGTTTTAGATTCAATTGTTGTTGAAAAATGCAAAATCCCATGGGATTCAAAGGTTTACATGTTTTTAGATTCAAAAGTTGTTGTAAAAATGCCAAATCCCATGGGATTCCAGGGTTTACATGTTTTTAGATTCAAAAGTTGTTGTAAAAATGCAAAATCCCATGGGATTCAAAGTGGTATATATGTTTTAGATTCAAAAGTTGTTGTAAAATGCAAAATCCCATGGGATTCCAGTGGATTACATGTGATTAAATTCAATTCTTTTTTAAAAAAGCAAATCCCATGGGATTCAAGTGATTTATATGTGAATCCCATGGGATTTATATGTGAATCCCATGGGATTCAGCAAGAAAATATAAATCCCATGGGATTCACATATAAATCCCATGGGATTCACATTTTTTAAAAATCTTAATCCCTTAATATTTTTCTTTTTATATGCAGATTCTATGAGATCACCAAGACCAACTTTATATGAACACACCGAGACACCGGGTGGATCGATATATTGGGAGCCTCATGTGGAAGGAATTGTTGTACAGTAAGAGGGAAATACTATGATACTATAGAGGAAGCTATAGATATGTATAGTACCTATGCCAAGCGGAGGGTTTCAAATTAAAAAGCAGGACAACGATTAACAAATCGAATTGTACAAGCCAAATACATCATGTAGACACTTTGGATCCTAAGCACAGCGAGAAACAAAAAAGAAATACAACTCTACATGTAACAGGTTGTCAAGCTCAGATAAGGTTAGAATTGATATCGCTCGGAAAATACAAGCTAATTAACTTTATTGCAAAACACAATCATATGCTTATACCAAAAGAGTATAAACATTTTAAAAGCAAAAAGAAAAATGACGAAGCAGAAAAATGTTTGTTGTTAAAGCAAAGAACAAACAAAATAGGTGCAACACAGGCTCACAACTTGTTAACGAGTATGAAAGGTGGATATGAATATGTACATGGGACATCTTCTGATTTTAAGAATCATCAACGGAATATTAATATTTTCATAGGCGAAAGTGACGCACAAATGCTTATAAATAAAATGGAAAACAGAAAGTTGTATGTGCCAAACTTTACATTTCAGTATAAGGTAGAAGAAAGTGAGTTGGTCGCAATGTTTTGGGCTGATGAAGTTGCAAAATGAAATTTTAAGGAGTTTGGAGACATAGTATCTTTTGATGCAACATTTCTGTAATAAGTAAGTGTCTGTTCTTAATATAATTTATTTTGATTAAAATCACATAAGATTCTGTTATAAATCCCATGGGATTTATATGTGAATCCCATGGGATTATACAAGGGATCACATGGTAATCTGTATGAATCACAAGGGATCCTTGAGAATCCCATTGGATTCTCTGTGAATCCCATGGGATTGTTTTTAAATCACATAAAGATACTTGGCAAGTAAAATTAAAAAAGACATGGATCATAGAGAATCCCATGGGATTCAAGAATCACATTTTATTCTGTCGCTAAAAGTTATGTTATTTTTAGATACAACATGGTGTTTGTACCATTTACTGGTGTCGATAATCATAAAAAGTGTGTCACGCTTGGTTCGGGAATGCTTTTAAAAGAAGACACTGAATCCTACACATGGCTACTAAAGGCATTCATGATCTAAAGAACCAACGATGGTGGTGACGGATCAAGACAGGGCAATGAAAAGAGCCATTGAAGCCGTTTTCACTAAATCAAAACATAGACTTTGCATGTGGCATATTCACCAAAAAATTCCAACAAAGGTAATTTATTGAATGTTTTTATCTGAATCCCATGGGATTCTTCTTTGAATCTCATGGGATTCTTTTCTGAATCCCATGGGATTTTTTCTGAATCCCATAGGATTCTTCTCTGAATCTCATGGGATTCAGAGAAGAATCCGAATCCCATGGGATTCTTCTCTGAATCCAACAGTGGTTTACATGTGTTTATCATTTTATTTACAGATTTGTAAGGAAATATACAATGAAACTGATTTCAAGAAGCGTTTAAACAAGATAATTTGGAATATGTTCATGGAACCGATGGAATTTGAAGAGAAATGGGCTAAGTTGATTGAAGATTTTGGTTTGCAAAACCACAAATGGATGACCAAAATGTTTAAACTACGAGAAATGTGGATTCCAGCATATTTTATCACCTCACCTTTGTTTGGATTGATGAGAACGACATCAAGGTCTGAGAGTGAAAACTCGTTCTTCAAAAGTTTCACAAGCCCAGGAGCGACACTAGTTAGTTTCATGATGTCCTATGAATCAGAAATGGAGAGACAACGTTATATTCAAGAACATTTGGACTTTAAAACACTAGACGCGGCTCCAAAATGTGAAACAAAGTTAGCAATTGAACGTCATGCAGCAAAAGTTTATACTAGGACAATATTTCTACTTGTTCAAACGGAAATAAAAGAGGCATGCTGGACTTGTGCGATACAGGAACTAAAAATAGAAGAACGTTGAGCGTGTCATGTTAGAGACAAAAATCCCAGCTTACGAATCCTTAATAAGGAAGTTGCAAAAGAACTAGCGATGAAGGCTAAAACCAGTAGCTACAGAAATATTTGTAGACTATAAGGTATATTACTTTCTTGTATAAACTAGGATTAATCAAGTAATCCCATGGGATTCATAATCAATCCCATGGGATTCATAATCAATCACATAGTAATCCCATGGGATTCAGTATGAATCTCATGGGATTGTCTAATAGGATTGACTAATAATTATAGGTATTCACTGGGAATCCCATGGGATTTTTGTGAATCCCATGGGATTCTGTTTAAAATCCCATGGGATTGGCTAATAATTATTGTGTTTTAAAAAGGTACTCGTATACGTAAGATGGGTCGGTGGAGTGTGTAGTTGCGCATATTTTGTACGATTCGGTTTCCTATGACACACATATTCTCGTGTTTTCAAGAATCGTGATATTAACTTAATTCCAAAACAATATATTTTGAGGCGTTGGACAAGAGATATAATACCGCCTAATTTGAGAAGGAAAAGAAACAGATATGGTGAAACAAATGAAGAAATTCAAAGACTTACAAATGAGGCAACGTTTCGGTGGATGAATGTTTGTTTCGGTTGAGCAAAGACAAAGTGAGATGCTTTTGTAGAAAAGTTAAAGACATTGAAAATGAAGTGGAGGCGAGGTGCCAAATCCACCTTCAAGAAATACGGAGAGATGTAATTGGTGAACATTTTGCTATTTCTAACCCTGAGAAGAAAATAGTTAACAATCCAACAAAAGCAAGAAATAAAGGGAATATTTCGTAAGAAACGAAATGAAAGGCGAAGAGTGAAAGAGAAGCGCCGTTAAAAAGAAACAAATGAAGCCTTGTGGACATTGTGGAGAGAAGACGAACTTGCATACGAAAACAACTTGTCCGATGAACCCAAAGGCAAGGCGAAAGGCGAAACCAATGATGTTTGAAAAAATTAATTTACTTATATTCCTTTTTTTGTTAGTTCTGTTTTATTATTTTCTTGAATATATAGATTGAATATTCAGATGTTTTTTAGATGATCTCCAAAAGAAAATTTATTTTTCTTTGTTATTTATATTCGCTTTAAAAACTTGTGTAGATAATCTGAATGGATCACAATGAATCCCATGAGATTCAGTTAGAAATCCCATGGGATTCACAATAAATCCCATGGGATTCACAAATAAATCCTATACTTATATTCTATTTCAAAAAGTTGTATGCATAATCTGCATGGATTCACAATGAATCCCATGGGATTCTGTATAATTCACATATTTGTTATTTATATTCCGTTTAAAAACTTGTGTGGATAATCTGAATGGATCACAATGAATCCCATGAGATTCAGTTAGAAATCCAATGGGATTCACAATAAATACTATACTTATATTCTATTTAAAAAATTGTATGCATAATCTGCATGGATTCACAATGAATCCCATGGGATTCACAATGAATCCCATCATAAAAGATAAACATTCTCAATGAATCCCATGGGATTCACAATGAATCCCATGGGATTCTGTATAATTCACATAAAAGATAAACAACAGTTAACATTATAAAACTCCATCATAAACTGTTTTCAAAATGATCTACCATCTACCATCAATGCACATGTTTTCAAAAGAACATTTCTCTAACAACAATTATCATGTTTTCTAACATTCTACAATCAACCGATCAACTGATAGCTTCAACTGAATCACTTCGCCTTTTCGTCTTTTTCTGTCTTTTCAGCCTTTTTCCGAATCAACGGCTAACTTTTCACTTTTTCTGAATCACTTCGCTTTTTTCCCTATTCTTAATAGCTTCAACAATTATGTTCATCTTTTCTAGACGAGGAAGTTTATCAAACTCTTTGGCTACATCAGTAAGCTTACCAGAATGCATATTAATCTCATGTAACAAGATCTTGGTAGCAAACTTAAATCTTAGTCGCCTCAACATGTCGACCTGCCTCATCTTGTAACCATCCATTTCACAGCAGCTAGACTCGGAAATCAACCCACAATCCCATTTTGTAGCAGGTTCACCATGGTAACATTCCATATGTACCATGGTGAAAATACCACAATCACTAAAATTTTTCTTTGTTCTCCATTTTAGCTTTGGGACTTTTGGTTTAGCTTTAAGAATGTTACCATGTTTCTTGTGACCATAGAGCTTCGGTGTCGGAAAACAACTTTATCTACAAAATTATTTTAAAAAAGATCATAAATTACTAGAATTCTGGGAAAATGTCAATAGCGATTCAAATGGAAATCTGTATGAATCCCATGGGATTATGTTTAAATCATAAAGTATTCATCAAAAGAATCCCATGGGATTCAGTATGTATCCCATGGGATTATGTTTAAATCATAAAGTATTCATCAAAGAATCCCATGGATTCAAGATGAATCCCATGGGATTCATCCTAATCCTATGACTGCAGTAAAAGTAAATACTTACAAGTAGTAAAGTTCAAAAAAAAAATACTTACAAGTAGTTCACATGTTTTTATATTTCAATCATATGTTGCTCCAATCCATGTTATCTAGTATCGTTATCGATACGCTTTTGGTAAGGCTGATCACGATGACATAAAAGTGGCCACCATTGCAAATTGGAAAGAAAGCCTGTTTTAACAAAAACAAAAATAATAAGAATGAATCCAACGTAAAAAACACAAACAACAATTTATAACAAAAATAATAATAAAAATACCAAGTCAATGCCGTCAAGAGCCAAGCCAGAACGTTATCTCCAAACCGAGCTACAATTTCTTTTCAAAACTTTCAAATTTTTGGTCCCGGACCAAAGTCCCATCAAACATAGATTTTATCTCAGATATGCAATTTACAAGATCATGTTATGATTTGAATTGCTTTGGGGTGTTTGGTAAGTCGATAACATGATCAGCTTATTAAACAAATAAGAATACTAAGCAAATCAGAAATAAATACTTACAATACATCCGGTTGAGAAAAAATGTCGTGATGGAAAGCCATGTTCTTTAAATCTTTCTTCATAATTCAATGGCACTCCAAATCAATAACATTGGCATCTATCCACAACCGGGCGCTAATGTTTCCATAGCCAACCGAATTGAAAACACCGTGAACTCCCGAGAATGGGATTCAAAAATTCTCTCACTATATGAGTAAACAAGAAAAAGAAAAAAAATCATTTCGAATCACATTGAGTTTGTATGAATCCCATGGGATTCAAAGAATCCCATGGGATTCAAAACGTAATCCCATGGGATTCAATAAATCCCATGAGATTCAAGATGAATCTCATGGGATTTAGTGAATCCCATGGGACTGTATGAATCCCATGGGATTAGAACTATATTAAAAATACACATCTAAACTTATAACTTGTCGCCTTGCATCGAAAACAAACTATTTCCAAGAATAAACTCCAGCCTTGTAATTTTGGCTACAACCTTCGTCTTCTTATTCATATAGGGCGATAACAGGTACGAAGAAGGTTTCGCCACACGCCCAAAGACGAATAGCCATTGTTTCAGGAGTCACTGGATGCGGCATCATTGGATCCGGACCTCCATTGAGCGATTCTTGCTGAAAACAATAAAAAGATTTAATTAAAAAGAAACAAAATTTTCGTAAAAAAGAAAGAGATTCAAGAATATTACATATGCGTTCAGCGCTATACACATGATAATCTCATCAACATTATCTAAATTATTTTCTATCCATTGAGTTAACCCTCCGTGTGCACGTGATCTCAGGCTCATCCTCATCCTTCTCAGCCTCATCCACTTCCTTCTCAACCTCATCCTTCTTAGCATCAACTTCCTTCTCAGCCTCATCCTCTTTTTTATCAGATTCATCCTTCTCAGCCTCATCAACTTCCTTCTCAGCCTCATCCTTCTCAACCACATCGGCCAAATCTTCTAAAGTTAACTTCTTCCCATTCTTATCATCGTCATCATCATCATCCCCATCGTCATCCTTCCCATTACCATCGCATCCCTCTTCATCATCGTCATCCTCTTCATCATCGTCATCCTCTTCATCATCGTTATCCTCATCATCCTTCCCAATACCATCAGCATCATCATCCTTCCCATTACCATTACCATGAGCATGATCATCCTTCCCTTCATCGACAACCTCAATTAATAGCTTCGCTTGGAAGAAAATTCGAGCATACTTTTTATGTAGCTCATGCAACTTTGCATCACCGGGGTAATCTGACATTGCTTTCGCGAAATAATCTTCTACAACAAGTTTTTCATCACAAATAAACTCTAACTTTTTTTCAAGTTTATTAAACAAATCCTGAAATAAGAAACATTGTAATAGTCATAATAAAGCTCATTGCAATGAATCCCATGGGATTTCATTTCTAACTGAATTGCATGTGAATCCCATGGGATTCTCTGTGGTTGTAAACAAGAAAAAGAAAAACATCATTTCAGAAAAACATTGGAGTTTGTATGAATCCCATGGATTAAGATGAATCCCATGGGATTCACTTCAAATCTCATGGGATTCACAATGAATTCAATAAGATTTGTAGTGAATCCCATGGGATTCTGTATTCAATCCCATGGGATTCTATTCAATCCCATGGGATTCACAATCGATATCATTTAATAACAATAAATGTAAAACAAATAACAAAATTTTAAAAGGAACCTCTTTCAAAAAAGAATCTTCCGAACCACACAAATAACCCTTCACCTCTTGAACCTCGCTTCACCATTCTCGTTGAAGTGGTAGCAAACCAAAACATTCTTCTTTTAGTTCTAGATCCTGTCGTTGGGACATTAAATATGAAGGCCAGCTTTTGATTGCGAGGACGTGTCCGACAAGGAATCTTTTCATGCTTTGTGGAATCCGATACAAAAGAAAAACAAAAAAGTGTAAAGAAGGTTATAACAAATCTGTCACACAAACACGTTTAATAATCAAAAAAATAGAGTTCAAAACTTAGAAACTTACAACAAGGAAGGTATATGGACCAATATAATGATTAGATGTCGTTGTTGGGACTTTATGGCGTTTAAGGCAAGAAAAATAAAGTCACACCAATCAATAGCCTTAACATCAGTATCTTCACGCAATCTCAGCACAACATCCAAACATATCTTCCCCTTTAACCCATCAACCTCACCCATCAAGTTTGCAAAAAGGGTACAGAAGTTGACTTTAAAAAGGAAGTCGGCTTCCCGAGACTCGATCAATTTATTAGCAATGTCATTAACACGGATATCCTTGAGTTTTTTAGGATGAAACTGACCGATCCAATTCCTCACAAAGTCATCATTTTCTGATCTAGCATCTAGAGAAAAAAGAGATTGACCACCAAATGGAACACCTAATATCTCATGAATTTTTGGACTAGTGACCTTGATTGACTCGCCATTCTCCAAAACCAACTCACAACTTTCTGCATGAAATCTAGAAACTACATACCTTCCCAACCTTGAAGGAATGTGATCTATGTTACACTTGTGTAACGACTAAATCCGATGTCACCAAAAAGCGCCTCATATCAACCTTAGCGTCACGGATGGCAAAAAAAGAGTCAGAGGTGTTGTCTGCGGTTTTAAGAATCGGAAACATGGCAACATACTTTTCATGCGCTTCCTCTCCTTCTCGTCAACTCCTTACCTTTCTTCTTCGACTTCCCTCTTCATCATATTCTTCCTTCACACGCTTCTTATCATCAACATCATGAATTCTCCATCTTCCTCTTAGCCAAACCCTTTCCCTTCAAAACCTTTTTCGCATCTTCGATGTCATCACAATCTACGTAAAAAAAAAGACATTATAAATATGTTGGTCAACAAAATCCCATACTTATATTATATTTCAAAAACTTGTATGCATAACCTGCATGGATCACAATGAATCCCATGGGATTCACAATGAATCCCATGGGATTCAGGTAGAAATCCCATGGGATTCACAATGAATCCCATGGGATTCACAATGAATCCCATGGAATGCAAGATGTGCAACAATAAACTCAAGTACATATAACATAAAAACAAATTTGAAACAGTAGCATACTGGTGCGTGGGCATTACCTTTTGCCTGTTCCTTCACATTCTTATCCACTCGCTCCTTACCAACCGCCTTCTTACCCTTCTTACCCTTTTGCTCCTTCGCCTCTTCATCCTTCTCCGACACCTTTTGAACAGTGCCTTCTCCCACACCTTTCCTTTTGGACTAAAACTGTTTATCAAAACCAAGTAAAACTACTTTATGACTTCTAAAATGCAATTCACTACTAAAATTAGAAGAACGTCTGTCTTAAACTGATTCAAAACTGATAATTAACATAAATCTCAACATTAAAAACAGATTAAAACTATACCTTTTTGTTGCTTGACCTTCGGTTTTTTTCTGTCTTCTAATTCAGATAAAGACAAAATCCTTTTACGCTTCACTTCATCTTTGGACTGAATTGGTTCAACCGACTCCAGTTTATCCAACTTAACAGCAGAATCTACATAAAAAAAGACATGATATAAATATATTGATAAAAAAATACCATGATACAATCCCATGGGACTGTATGGAATCCCATGGGATTCATTAGCTGATTTAGAACAGTTTAACAAACTAAAAAAAGGATCATGCAAAATCCTCTTAATAAATCCCATGAGATAAAAAATTTACCTTTTTTCAGTTTTTTCTGATAGACCTTTAAACTCTTCTGTTTATTCAGATCTTCAGTCTCAACTGGCTTAACCTTAGCCGACTTATCCGACTTATCAACCTTAGCCGATCTGGCATCCTTCTTCGACATCACCTTATCCGGCACCTTCTCCTTTTGAAGAGGTGCCTTCTCCAACACCTTCTTAGCCGACACCTTGCCTTTTTCAACCAAAGACTTTTTTCAGCCGCACCTTGTCTTTTTAGCCGGCGACGTCTCTTTTGCAGCTTGAAGTATATCGATTTTGGTAACCACTTACGGGGAAACTGTGACAACACCTAACATAAAAAAAATTAAAAAAAAAAGTTAGAGATACAATAATCTGCATTAATCTGCATTTTAATTTCATTTATGTCTCATTTGAAAAAGTGCCAATTTAGTTACCCTCTGTACTGAATTATTACCTTCACATTCAGCTACTAAACAAGCTGGTTTAGTAGCTCCTTATAAACAATGGTTTGGTCAACGGCTAGCACATTAGATGCTCCTTATAAACAAGTTGGCACAATAGAAGTCGAAGCTACAACACATATTACTCTACAAGCTACTAATCACACATATTTAGCAAACGCAAGTGTCTTAATATGCATACATATACCTAGCTGATTACGCTACTCAGCAAGAGCTTATATTCTACATTACTAAACGTGAGAGTCTTAATAAGCATACATATACCTAATGATAGGCCACTCACAAGAGCTTATATTCTACATTACCTGCAAGCTACTAATTACAAGTATTTACCAAACCGCCAAACGCTAGACTAGTCACGGACCTCAATAATATACCTAACTTAATTAGTTTACACGCAAGCACGCATATTCTACATTACTAATTACACGTATTTAGCAAACGCTAGACTTGTCACGTGTCTCAATAAGCATACATATACCTAACTGATTTACTACTTAGCAAGCGCACATTCTACATTACTAATTTTTTCTTGAGTCACGCAATCAATTACAATAAGATTCATGTATTTCGTAGTATACATATACACACACATATCAACGCTAATAGCTAACTTAATTACAATGCTTAGCAACATACATTCTACATTACTAATTAAAGTATCTCGCGAATCACATACGAAACTCGTACACAATCAAACACTCGCTCAATCATCTACTCATTCAACTTATACTTTTCCTTAAAACTTAGGTAGTCCCATACACATATATACCAAGCATGTACGCTCGCATTACTCTACAAGCTACTAATCACACATATTTAGCAAACACAAGTGTCTTAATATGCATACATATACCTAGCTGATACGCTACCAAGAAGAGCTTATATTCTACATTACATGTATTTAGCAAACGCAAGACTAGTCGCGTGTCTCAATAAGCATACATATATTTACCAAATACCACTAAGCGGTGCTAGTTTCGCCAAACATAGCATTAACTTCATAACACCCCTCGTTTAGCACTCTCCTCATAAACTCTAAAATAAGCTGACAAATTAAGCTCTAAAATAAGCAATCTAATCACAAATTTCAGCCACAACTCTTCAATCACAAATTTCATTCACAACTCTTCAATCACAAATTAAGCTCTAAAATAAGCAATATAATCTGATTCCTATAACACAAACTTTAATCCATCACAAATTTCAGTCACAACTATTCAATCAAAAAATAAGCAAATGATGTTAATTAATCAAAAAATAATTAAAAATGAATTTCAAGCTTACTTTCATTAGAAACGTTAGATGAAGCAGCTTTTGCCACTGAATCGCCTTTAGATAGGGCAATCTCTTCTCGAATATCCATTTTAAATGAATACTTACGGTTGCGCGGTGGTTTTGGGGGTGGTTTGGGGGTGGTTTGGCGGTGGTTGGCGGTGGTTAGGGTTTGAAGATGGTTTGGGGATCTGAAAATTTGAGAGGGTGAGAGTGTGAGTGAAGCGCTGGTGTGTGTTTTCACGTTTTGCGTTTTGAGTATATTGAGAATGTGAAATTACAAAAATGACCCCTTTAGTATAATTTTAGTTTCAAATGTAGATAAATCTAATCCGTTGGATTCAAATGGATGGATGGTTGAGATCTAACCATTTGTTCTTTAGATAAAACTTGTTCCGTATGGAACTTTTCTCAATAGTATGGTACTCACGTAATGCGGCGGTGGGTACTCTGTGACTAAATTTTATAGTGGCGGGTATACTAGGCTTTATTGCTGATGTTTTAGATGTGTGAGAGAGATATATGAAATTATTTGTATATTTATATAGTGGTTGCGGTTATATGTTTTTAATAATCATTACTGATAATAATAATTGTGAAAATCATCAAATAGTAATCAAGTTTGAGATCTGTTCCAATCTGGTACCTCAAACTTTATATCAACCATAAAAACCATCAAAGTTTCAAAACTGTTCCATTCTTATGTAATTTTTATGTTAGAGTGACCAGAATGGAACACTTCTCAAACTTGGTTATTATTTTGTGGTCATTGTTTATGTTTAGTCGTGCTTTAACGGGTTGTACATAAAGTTGGTTGGAATTAGTTAAATTCGAGTGTGGGTGTTTAAAATTAATGTACAACATGTTAATGCATAGATGAATACTTTAAGCACATTAATTTCAGAAAATTACATAAGAATGAAACAGTTTTGAAACTTTGATGGTTTTTATGATTAGTATAAAGTTTGAGGTATCAAATTGGAACACTCGTGAAACTTGGTTACTAATGGGTAACATATTCCCTAATAATTTTTAGCGGTTACATGTTTTTAATAATGAGATATAAATGATTTGAAAATTGTATTTAATTTAGTGGAAACGTCTGCATTTAATTTTGAATAATGGGATGTATTGAATTTTAAGCTTTCCACTTATATTATGTAGCACCCCCAAAAATGGTTTGCAGCGGAAGAAAAAGTGTTTGGGATGCTACTCAGTTGGATCATAACACAAGTGAAAAATAATAACTTTTTCGTAAAAAGATTTATTGAAGTAAAATAGAGTTTACAAAGTTTGAATTGTTGCGGAAAATGGTCCATTAATAAAATATGGTCCCCAAAGTAAATCGAGTCATCATGACCATGCCATGCCAATGCCCAAGCTTCCAGAGTTAGCTATCACATTTTCATCCTGAAAATACATGTTAAAAAGTCAACACAATGGTTGAGTGAATTCATAGATTTAGTAATAAAGCGCTTTTGATCACAAGATTTTCAAGTTTAAGAAGCCATGGGCTACGTTGTTATAACGCCATAAAAGAAAGTTGATATTATTGCACTAAGCTCATGAAACCAATACTAACTGCATACACCTAATTACCGGTGTAAGTAAATAAAATTGCCCCCAAGATGTAATAGCCAATTACATAGAGATACCAAATATAGTGCGCCCCGGTTATTTCCGATAACCGAGTCGGGGTCGTCAATTCCCATAGTACTATCCAGGATATTTGCGTTCACTCGCAAGCAGTGTTGCAAAACAAGGCCTACAAGGCCGATTAATCACCGATTAGGTGCTACCGCCACCAACCTTGCCATTAGTGTAATTGGGTCAAACAAATTGGTCAACAACAGTCAATGGCGGCTAGCGACTGTTAACGATGGTCAAACTTTCCTGAACTTGTAAATCAAATCTTGGAAAGACCCAAAACTTGTCTTGAACAAGTTTTAATCAATTATATTTGATGTTTTTATCCGTTACAAGATGATTTTCAAGGAAATTCTTGTCTAGAATACCCAAATCTAGCTCGAAATACCCAAAACTTGTCGAAAATGCCAATCCGATTAATCACCATTAATCCCGCCTTGACCGACACAAGCTACAGGGGGGTCGACCGCCCGACTACCGATTCACGATTTTTGCAACCTTGCTCGCAAGTGATTAATGGTTCATGATGAAGGGGACTTTTGGCTGGCAACTTAGGCAGAGTCATAATATCAAGAGTACAGCAAACAGTTTTCAAGCAATTGTGATTATAAAAGCAAGAGTAGCATGTATTCTCCCCAAGGAGTTTATAAAAAGCTTAAAAGAGTAAAAGTGGTGCTATGAACTCACCTTAGTCTGAAGCAATGCAAGAATCGATACTATCACAACTAGCATCGGGAAAGCAACAAAGTAGTATCAAGTGTGGCATCACTCAATGATTACAAGAGTATAGACACAATGGCACGTCATCGGCTCAACCTAGTAGTGTACGGCTTATCTCGAATCATGATTGTAAAGTAATTGAGTTTTCAAAAGATAAGTGTTTTAGTTTTCGTGGAATACTCAGTGTTTGTTTAAAAGTATAATGTATCGTATCTCAAAAAGTTTATCATTAATGTTTCGTGTGGTGGTAAGAAAACAAGACTCGGCAAGTAACTCACGCCAAATATAACTCACACTAGAGCATAATGTATATCCCAATACATTGTAAGGAATAGTCAAGAAATATCGACCAAGACTCAAGAACACACGCCAATGCGATAAAACATATAAAAGAAATTAAACATGTAAATATCAATTAGCACGTAAGTAACAAATAAGTAATTGGTAGAGTCTTAGGCAATTACATGGTAATCCTAGATAACTTAGAAAATCAATTAAGTTTCATAGGAAAACCCTAATAAAGGTTTTATTATTTAATAAAACAGAAGTCTAGACTCTTGTCGAGTTTTATAAGAATAAAAGATTATCAAATAAGTGCATAGGTTCATAATATTAATAATTTAGTAATTAGAAAGGTTTATTTGTCACATTTCACCAATTTCACTTTCTCAAGTCTATTTAAATAAAATTTAATAAAAGTATTCATTGGTTATTAAACAATATTTCTTTATTTTATATTTGTTGCGAATCGAATACATTAAATTCGTTTCGAGTTCAATAAGTCCCAAGTGTCCAATTGTATAATCTAATAAACGTTCCAAGTAAGTCGAGTCATCAACCAACAATTTAGTCCATTATGTATCAAATGTCCAAATGATATAATCTGCTACGTGTCCATGCAATACAAGTCTCGATCCCAAGTATTATTTCGTTAAGTCCATTTTCAAGTGTCAAGTCCCAAAGAAATTCCGAAACGTACCAAAAATACGAATGTCTAATAAAAATAAGTCACGTTAGTTCAATAATTTAGTGACCCGAAAGATATCTTACACCAAATAATATATCTTAATAAAACAAAAGACAATTAAAAAAAATGTTTTTGCTTGTCCCATTATTATACCCAACGCCAACAGGATATTATTTTAACATTTATAAGATTATTTGGTAAATGTATTTTGAGTATTGATTTGGTTTACTGTTCGCAAGGTAAAGGATTTCGGCAACCATAATAACAACACAACATCTAATTAATCATGTAGATTATTTATAAAATCAATAATATCATAAACGTTCTATCATATGTGCTAATAAGTTATTCAATTTGTTTGCTAAATGCCACCTTCAACAGACACCAACATATTAAACAATCGGTAAAGTTCATTTATCTCGGGGCACACGGAAAAATTTATAATATACTAATACTAATTTGTTTCACTATGTTTGTAATACATAACTTATACATGTCAACGAGATTATGAAAATAATAGCAGAAGCATTCATATCTGAGACAATATGGACCCGACCCGACCCATACGGGTTCTAAATCCAACCTCTTTACATCACAGACGACTCAAACGCTTTACCAAGATCACCACTTGAGATCAAATTCACACAAAATTTTACCAGTAACCTTTTATCAGACGAAACTTTACCACACGAGATAGCACCAAACACGTTTATCACTAACTTTACCACACGAAACTTTAACAGAATATTTTTAATCCATTTTAATTTCCACGAAAATGAACTAACCACTTGCCATCACCCAAACCAACGAAAAGGAATAAAAATAACGAAATATCAAGAGTAGGTCTCGGCTTACCATCAAGAGAACGAACGAATGAAGGAGAGAAGAGAACTAGATGAAGGTGGCTGAGAAAACCATCGGACAACAACCATTAACAAAGGTATCACCACAACTCCGAATCTTAGATTCAAGATCTAGGACGCGTGAGTGGTGTTTCAGGCGCAAGCACCATATAGTAGTAACCACGAGGTCGAGATCTATCACCTGGTGACGGCGGTGTAATAAAGGGTGGCCGAAGGCTACGCGGGCTTACAAGCGCGCTGGTTACAGCGGTCGGGTTGGTAGCGGTGGCCGGGTTGGTTCTGTGGTGATAATTTAGAGAGAAAGAGGAGAAATTTTTTTTTTATTTTTTATTATTAGTGTGTGTGATAAAATGAGGGTAGAGAGAGAAATGAGGCTATTTATACCTTAGGAGGGGTTGAACTTGTCAATTGCTAAAGCTTAGGGATGGTAGGATAAAATATCACAGGGACCAAACTCGTAATTTCAGTAAACTTTTATAAATATTAGCTTCGGGACACATTTAGAGGAGTAAACGGACTCGAAAAATCACGAAACTTACGCCATCGCTCACGAAATCATTTTTCCAATAAAAATGAGTATTTACATGACTATTTCTCATATACAAAAATCTAAATAAATCAAAACGTCGGGTGCAAGGCACGCGTTAAGTGCAAATTTCACATTTCATGAGATAGCTTTCTCGTTTTCTTGTCAAACGGGCTTAAAAAAAGTCCAGGAGTGAAATTTAGTTATAAAATTACTATTAGTTTACTTTTAAATTTTGATTGAAATTTTACGGGTTGTTATATATTAAGTGTCTAAGCTTACTTTTTTAAGACCTCTTTTTTAAAATGGCCTAAAAGCATTATAATGTAGTTAAGATGCCGGCAAAAAAAAAAAAAAAGTTTCATCGTTTACCTCATGCAAATCCATTATCCATATATCATGTGCTAGTGGATAGAATAGTTTGCATTACTTTTTGCATTATATAATCTTTTTTTTCGTTAATGGAGGGAATGAGAAATGAAATTGACCCAAGTCTTTGTCGTTTGCTACTTTTATCTAATTATTTAGTAAACTAGACGAATACATGTACCTAACAATGAGATTTTATAATGACATATAGTTTTAGTGATAAAAAAAGTTTATAGGTTATAAACGAGAAATAATAAAAGTTTGAAGATATGAGGATTAAACATGTTTTGATTCCGTTCGACACGGATGGTTCAACCGTTGAACAGCTTCGTCAAAAATGGGTCAATATAAATCGGGTCAACTCGACGGATTAGGTCAAAGAAAAGTCAAATTAAACCGGGTCCCTGAGGTTGAGCCATCATCACCACACACTCAAATATCATTCGTTAACACTATATATATATAATTAGTAGAAAGACTTTAAGTAACGTTGTTGACCAATATTCTTTATGGTCGTTAGAGACCTTGCCGTTTCATTCAGAAGTCTCCTACACATGTTCCTTGGAGATAATCATCCCCCAACCCGACTAAAGTCCGATACTAACTTAGCCCGGTACGAACTGGGCTACGATGATTAAATGTTTGGGCTCACGAAAGCCCAAGCCCAATTCTATTTACGGAATAGATATTGGATATCTCCTATGTTTGGAGATAATCATCCCCAACCGACTTAGGCGGATACGAAGGTTGAGGAACACGGAACCAACAAGGATTTCGTGCGTATATAAAGGAATCACATCCTCGCTTAAGGTACGATCTACAAACCCTAATTCTCCTTAAACCCTAAACCGACACTTACTCACGAGGATAATCGGGAGACAATCCCACGTAAGCCTAACGGTGTTTTCTCGGTCTCTTAGTGCGCAGGTCTCAAGTAACGATCTCAATTGGTACGCAGAGCCGAGCTCCAAACAAGGAAAGCCCAACTTTTGTATCAACAAGTGGCGCCATCCGTGGGACCATTCACTAAGAACTAAGACTAGAATGACGAAGCATGGAAATCATCGCAGAAGCGGATCTATCGAAAGAAGCTGACACAAAGCCTCGGCTTCCAAGCGCACTCCCGACAACCAGCATTGCCAAAACAAGGGGTCGGCCGAACTTGGTCTACCCTAGTGGAACCGGCCGGGACAACCAGTGCCACCACAACCACTACCAAGACAGGTGGATCCATCAGCGACCGATCTTACCACTCCCATCAAACTAGTACTAGAGACTGACTTGACAAAAGCACCAGATGCACCGGATAAAGATAAGGACACACGGTGAAGGTAATCCTCGCCTTAGAAGGGGTCGCACCGAATTAACACCAAGGATTTCGTATCCCAAAATTATGAAACCTTGACCGCCTCATGCAAGAGGAGGCTAGAAAAGGTCGCCGTCAGGGCCTACAAACCCGACTCAGCTTTGACTCGAATACTGAAACCTCACCACCGCGCCGCCAAAAGGAGAAGCGCAGAGACAACCACCTCCCCGTGTTTAAACGTAATTGGGAAAAAGATCGAGGATGATGAGACATCCAACTCACAGCATTCGGAAGGAAGTGACGAGGATGAACGGCGCACTGCTGTCCATACCGCATCGCGTGAGCCGCAGGTATACATGACGATAGGGCGACGATATTCTGTGAAAGATCTCCGAGTACAAACTCGAGAAAGGCGCAGTTAGCGGCGAAGGAGGAAAATGCCCTCCTGAAAATTCCTCTGACAACGGGGATAGCAAACCGACACCGGAAGTCCGTAAAACGATATAACGACCGAAGGAGGAGAAGATATATCCCTCCCGTGGCCGCCAAAAGGTGGATGCTTACTCGACGCATCGGTGACTTCGAAAGTAAAAGGAGGCGCATACCTACCAACGTGAAAACCTATGACGGAACAGTGATCCTCGATGATCACCTCAAATTTTTGAATCACCGCCACAATTGAAAACCGCCACGCACCGTGGTGCCACATGTTCAACTCCACACGGTGGGAAACGCCAAATCGGTTCAAGAAGCTTCCACGCTGAAGCATCAATGGCTTTGAAGAATTGAGGAAGGCGCTTCTAAACTTACTCGCTTCAAGAAAGAAGTGCTTAAAAACTCCGAACTCCGCCGGGTAAAGCAAAGCACCAAGGAGAATCTACGAGTGCATTCATGGAACGCTTCAAAGATGAATGCATGCAATTTAAATCATGTCCCGGTGCTAAAGATCTGGTTTCATGAACGGGATTAACAATCCGTAACTCATCAAGCAGCTTGAACGACAAAATTCCCGAAACCTTTGATGAGCTCATGAACGCCTCGGTCCTCGTCCAGGAGAATACGCGATAGCAAAAGAAACTACTCGAACTACCGGTCACGAACAACCGAAACAATCCACCGACCGGGTAGTAACCGTAATAGAGAGCTATCGCAACGGGGAGCTGGAGAGATAATGACAGTACACCCCGCGACCAAGACCCCAAAGGAAATACTCGCAGAACGAAGGCGCGAACTTTCCAAGATCACGCGAAATGCGACTCCAGAGATCGGCGCGACCGAACGGATACTGCGGACTACCACGCACGTAAGGGCCACACAACTATGTGTCCAATCGCACGCCTCATTGACAAAATGGTTAAAGAAGGCGATGGACCATTTGGTCAAAAATATTAAGGAAGGAAAGGATGACGAAGAGTGGGAACAAGAAGGAGACACCTAAGGAAAAGGCCGACACCATCTACATGATACAATCATGGCAAGCGGGTCACTAGACGAAGGTCAACCAGAGTTTTCCGAGGAAGCGAAATCTCTTTCCCACCTTAATCGCGGACAACGAATAGTTGAGCCATCCATCATTGAGATTAGTGGGGTCACGACATCCATCGCATGTATGTTGATGGTGGCGCATCGGCGGACATCATGTATGAGCACGCTTCCGCTTAATCGCCCTCGGAAATACGCAGCCGCTAAGTCCGTCAACGGGCGTTGACCGGTTTTACGGTGAAATGATATGGCCCATGGGGCAAATACGACACAACATCAAAACTAAAACACCCGCGACGCTGGATGGAATTTATGGTGATCAAGTCTCCCTCGCCATACAACGGCATTATAGGAGACCGGGATATCACTATGCACGCAGCGTTACCATCAGCCACGGATGCTTAAATTCCCAGCGGAAGGGGGCATTGTCACTCTTTACAATGCCATCGTATCAGATAGAGAATGTAACACGATTACATGCGAACGACACGATCCCAGAATAGCAAGCAACCAAAGTTCCAAATCTGAAGGTTGCGCTTCACCTGTAATACCGGAACAGAAATATCCATCTAGGGTCACCGTCGGACAATCCAAGAAACAACTGAGCGCGCTCTGCAAAAGAACTTGGACATTTTGCATGGGAGCCAAAACACATGACCGGGTACCACGCCAATCACAAAGCATAAACCGAGAATCCGACAAGGGTACTCACCAATACGCCAAGAAGCGCCAAGCCCCGTAGCGCACAAGCAATTTTAGTAAGTACACAAACCGGATGCAGGAATTATGCGAAGTCTATTACCACGACGGCTTTCTAACCCGGTAATGGTCAAAAGAGCGACGGTAGTCGGGCGTAATGTGCGTGGACTTCACCGACCTTAACAAAGCGTGCCCACAAGATCGCTACCCATTACCGGAGATAGATCGGAAAATAGAGTCTCTATGTGGGTACCCATTGAAGTGTTTCCTTGATGCGTACAAAGGATATCATCAAATCCAGATGGCAAAGGAGGATGAGGAAAAAACCTTTCATACAAGCTGGGCTACGCTTACGTTACACAAAAATGCCTTTTGGCTTGAAGAATGCAGGCGCCACCTACCAGCGGTTAGTAGACAATGCTTTCGGAAAAGGTAGGCCGCAACCTGGAGGTCTATGTTGATGACCCGGTCATAAAAAGCCATATCAAGATGAGTTAGTGCCGATATTGAGGAACGTTCAAAACTCTCACGATCAATATGAAGCTAAACCCCAAAATGTACCTTTGCGCCAGGCATGTTCCTGATACCTAATAGAGCCCACGGTATAAAACCATGTCCAAAGGCCGTCATTGAACTTCCTTCACCACGACGTTGAAGGAGGTCCAATCTCTCAACGGAAAGCTAGCCGGGTCTTAATGTGTTCCTATCAAAGTCAGCAGACAAGTCTCTACCTCTCTTCAAAACACTCAAGAAGTGTATCAAAAAGGGGATTTCCGGACTACGGAGGCGTAAGAAGCCTCTCACACAACTTAAGCAACACCGCAACGCTTCCCACACTTGTTGCACTCAACCGGGGAAGAGTTAATTATGTATCTATCCACAACCGATGGAGCAAAGGAGTGCGCTACTAATGATAGGATTCTAAGACAAACTCCCGTCTACTTTGTGAGCAAGGCACTCAAGAAGACAGAGATGAATTATAGCGCCATGGAAAAATTAGTTCGGCGTTGGTGTTTGCCAAAAGGCTACGCATCAAGCCGCATCCATAGCAAAGGTGATCACGCAGACCAACCGATCAAGCAGATCATCTCCAAACCCGACGATCGTGCCGCCTGAAGTGGAGTGTATTACTAGGTGAGCACAACATCTCTTACGCACCACGCACCGCAATCAAAGGACGATTCTCGCAGACTTCATCATCGAAAAGCCGAAACCGACGAGGTACCCGCACCAAGTAGGACGGAACCGCATCGACCCATGGATCTTGTTTACGATGGGTCCTCATGCGCGATGGTTCAGAGCAGGCCTCATTCTCACAAATCCAGAGGGAACGGAATTCACTTACGCACTGCGCTTTGAATTTACAAATAACGAACAATGAGGCAGAATATGAAGCCCTAATCGCTGACTACGCATTTCACTCGGATGGGTGTATAACTTAGAGGCAAACATGGACTCCCGACTAGTGGCCAACCACGTGTTGGGCGGATACGTGGCTAAAGAAGAAAATATGATTCAGTATCTCGACAAGACCAAGACAATCGACAAAGGCTTTGACAGATTCACCATTAAGCAAGTTCCTAGAGGAGAAAATCGCAAGGCAGATGCACTAAGCAAGATCGCCTCGACAAGCTTCGCACACCTATCAAAGCAAGTGCTGGTGGAAAAACTGAAAAGCAAATCCATATCGAAGATGGAAGTATCCACAATAATAGAGGAAGACGGTCCTACATGGATGACACCGATAACAGAATTCCTAAGCAAAGGGACGTTACCCCAAGAGCAGAAGGAAGCCCGCAGGATACGGCGCACAGCGCAGAGGTTCGAACTTCGAGACAACATACTCAGATCGACGCCCTTCCTCCAACCATGGTCTACTGTGTTGGTCCCCTACAAGCAAATTACGGTCGCAGAAATCCATGGGTTCATGCGCAAAGATGCACCGACCACGACCAGGCACGCCATGAGATCGGATACCATGGCCAACCGCGCAGCCGATGCTGGATTTAATAAGGAAGTGCAATGATTGCCAAGTTCATAGACCTGTCCCGCGCCAACCACAGCACGAACTAACGCCAACTACATCACCATGGCCATTCTACAAGTGGGGTATTGACATTGCAGACCTTTCCGGTCGCAGCAGGAGGGTTAAAATTCCTCATAGTCGCCATAGACTACTTCACTAAGTGGATCAAGCAAAGGCGAGGTGACAATCACGTGGGCAACTATGTCAAGCGCTTTGTCTAGGAGAAAGTATAGTTATGCCGCTCGACTGCCCCTCGGGGCGCGGCGAAGCACAAAGGAAGATGGGTGGAAGAGCTATCACATGTCTTGTGGGCGCAACGCACCTCAATCAAATCCAAAGACGGAGACATCCCTCTCTAGTTTACGGGACAAAAGCCGTCATACAGTACGAGATCGGCATGCCAACAATCGCCGCTGAGGTCAATGTGGCAACCAATGATGACGAGACGGTCGACTTGGATTTGCTAGAAGAAAGGCGCGAACGCCAAGAAGAATAAGGAGGCAAAATCAAAGTCAAAGATGAAAGGATACTACGACACTAAAGTGCGCGGTGTTTCATTCGCACCGTGTGATTTTGTTTACGCTGCCAACGATGCGAGCCATGCGAGAGACCGTGCAAACTTGGCCCAAAGTGGTAAGGACCCTACGAGGTTATGAAGCACTAGGAACAAAGGCTGCAAGTTACGAGGCTTGGATGGTCGAGAATTGCCGCCGACATGGAACATCTGCAACCTCAAGAGGTGCTACCTATAGGAGTGGCCACGCCCGGCGTATCAACGCCGTGCACTTTACCAAAGTACCCATAAAACATCTATGTATTTACTTTTTGTTTCGTTAGTATAATGTCTTATTTGTTTTTTCACAAACACTTGCAAGTATTAATAAAACGTCGCGGTTTCTAGCTAACTCCGTGACACACTTAAATTTGTTATTTCCATATACTGTATGTCTTAATAATTTTCTATTTTTCGCCTACATGGCGTGCATGCAATAAATACACCTACGAGGGTAAAAGGATAAGTTAACCTACTAAACAACTTGTTGAGTAAGAGGGTTGCAAACCCATCAACACCGGATCACGTATCCTTGTTAAACACCTTGTTCACAAGACGTTGGAATAAGTTTT